>CAUJRU010000081.1:0-1200000 GCA_963277665.1 Viscum album | reverse complement strand
GCAATAAAAATAACATTACCCAAATTTATTCATTTCATAACCTAGTATATTATATCAAAGAAAACACTTTACTTAAGAATCGTTAATCAATAAACCAAAAACATATCTACATGGTTACATCAATCTCAAACATCCTCTAGAAATCCAATCTGGTTTTATTGGAATATTTGTAGAATCATTATATATTGAATTTCATTCATTATATAATAGATTAACATTTATCAGTGTTATTCAACTATTACTCCCACATAGTTAATTTATGTTAATATAAAGATAAATATTATTCAGTTAATTGTAATAATTTTGGATGTATATTCCATATAAACATTGACATCCATACAATATCTTTTTTAGTGGAAAAATGACCTCTCCCATTACTCTATTATTTGTGGTTCAACATATAATTTGTATATAAGAATAATCATGGAATATAAAATATTTCATATGGTTGGTGTTTTCAGCTATTAGTTACTTATTTATTCATACTCATATCCCACAACAGGTTTTACCAACATTTTTTTAATAGCATCACGATTAGGATAAATATTTTAAATTTTACATTTAATGGATCTAGATGTCACCATAATCATCAAATGGGTTTTCTCAAAAACGTCACAAAACCAAATCATTTTATATAAATTGTTTTTAAAATTTAACATGTATTATTTATGGTCCTTTCACCCATAATATATATAAATTGAATATTATAATATATATATTCTATAGTAGAAAGGTTTTTTCAATCATCTCTCAACATTATTACATGGTAAAAACATTTAATTTTATATTTTCAATATCAATTATATACTCATATTTAAATTTACTGACTTATTTACTTTTAAAATATTAATTTCAATCTATTTCTTAAAACATCATATATCATTCTTAAGATTTTTATTTTGATCATGTTTTTGAACAAGTTATGATAATGGATAATAATTACTGTCTGTTTTTCTTTAACATTATCTTCATAATTCATACTTGTATCATTCGTATTCATAACATCATAATGGATATTTCTGATCAGATCACTATTTCTACATCCTATTGGGTTTTTATAATTATAGTCATAGAATATTTTTTTGATAACTAACTTGTTAATTTCAGTCCAGTAAATATTTTCCTACATCTAGAGTATTTCTCATAATTCAATGAAATATTCATCCACTTCTTCAACAATGATTTTTAATAAAAAACATCTATATAATTTATGATTTCATTAGTAGGAAAATTCCTATGGAGAATTCCAATTTGATCAAATTGATAACATTTATATGTGATTTTTGCATAATATATTTCTCTACCTCCATAGTAATGTTTATGGATAAGAAGGACAAATTTCCTATTTATTTTACAATCATAATTATCTTCCAAATAAATGAGTAAAATAATCATATTATCAATAATATTCAAAAATATCAAAGAATCAAAAGCTATTACATCCTTAATAATTATTATATATTATAAAATATTCCTCATATAATGGAAACATGAAATTTATATAAATTATAATTAGTAAAATAATAATTATATTTTATGGAGTAAATTTTAAATTCTTACTATTCTATAGTGTAATATCGATTTTATTAAAAATATATTCATCTAAGTCATCACTAAATAATTTAATGTTTAAAATTTATTGATTATCTCTAGTGAAGTACTCAACATTATTTTATTAATCATTAATTTTGTTATCATATAATGTTTTATTCCTATTTATTAGCATTTAATCATTAACTATGGGTTTTACATTGATAATACATTATTGTTTTCCCATGTTTCTATTCATATTTTGAGATCCAAAACAAAAGAAGAATTCTTAGATAAAAAGGTATTATAATGAAATTTGTATCATTTCAATCATCCTAAATATTTCATTTGTCATAACACTACTAGAAAAACGGCCTATATCTGCGCTCAATACATTATTTTATAATTCTAAGAATGTTTTTTAAATCTCAGTGCTGATATTGGGGGTCCCTTTTATCAACACTCAAAAAAGCATTGATAAAGGCCCCTTTTATCAATGCTAAAAAAGCGCTGATAAAAGACCCCTTTATCAACTCTTTTTTTAGTGCTCATAAAAGTGTCCTTTAGCAGCCCTTTTAGAAAGCACTGATAAAAGTCAAAAGAATTAAAAATGAATAAAAATGAATTTTATTATGTGGGGAGTGATTTTAACAGCGCTTGACCCACCCCCCCCCCCCCCATCAGTGCTAGCCAATCTCTCGCGCACTGCCCTTCCTGCGCATCCTCACACACGTGCACCCCTTTGCTTCCACCCGAACTCGAACCCACAACCTCCCCCTTTCACGGCTGTACCTTTACCACTAAGCTCTTTCATTTTTCCCTATTTAATGATATATCGATTTATTTATATATATCGTTATATTTATTAATATATTGATATAGATTCATATTAATATAAATATATTTATTCATATATTAGTATATATATATATTCATTCATATATTAATATAAATATATATATATATATTTAGTTATAATTTTTAATCCACATATTTATTAGTATATTTATATGTACATATAAGATTATTTTTAAATACATTTATGAAATATATTTTTTGGTTATAATTAAATAAATAAATACATACATACATACATATATACAACACACACACACACACAGACACACATATATTTATGAATAAATTCATATATATGTGTATTTTGAAAAGCCATAAAATGTTAAAATGATTATATCATATAATCCAGAAGCAAGTTTCAACTCCACAATTTGTCAAATCGATGAAACTGAAACAATCTTTGATATGATATGTGGTGTAGGGAAAATAGACATTCTAATTAAAATTTATACTTGTATAAATGTTAATAAATCGGGTTATCCCGAATTAAAACAAATTATTGAAAAACTTATGGGAATTATTTGGCCTAAAAAAATGTGAAAAAAGCAATGCCGCAGTCACAATCTTGTAGAGCTTCTCACGAGATTTGATTTCATCTGTTGTAGAGCTCAAATGGACAGCCGGATCAAAATTTATGGATGTTTGATGTTTGAGTTACATTTTGGACTTATTTTAGATATTTTATTAATTTTTTTGTAATTTTGTGTCTTCAAATTGTTATTAAATAATTTTTAATCAATAATTAATAGCAAATAATTAATTAATAATATTTTTTTATATATTTGAAAGACATTTTCACTAAATTTCTTATATATTATTGGTAATGGTCTATTTATATGTATCTAAAACATATTTAAAAAATATTATATTATGTTTATATAAATATAAATATATATATAACAATAATTTATTTTTCATGATTTTTTATGAAACCTAAAATTTATCACCGATATGAAAATTAGAAGATAAATCCCCCCTTCTTCAGTGCTACAAAAAAACTGTTGATAAAGGGGTCCCCATTATCAGCGGAAAAAAAATCACTGATAAAGAGGGGACTTAATCAGCACTAAAATAGTGTTGATAAATAGGGCCTTTGTCATTTCGTTTTGGTAGCGCTGATAAAATGCTAGTGCTTCCCTTTCCCTTTTTAGTAGTTTAAAGAGTAATAGGATAATTTTTACTAATCGTTGGAAAAATAATTATGTTTGAATCAAAAAACACTATGAAAACTGATAATGGATTTCATATCATTTAATTGTTATATCCATTTAAACATTTCATTAAAACATTGAAGTAACATTATTATTGAAAGAATTGAGATTTTTAATTATATGTATTTAACAATGTTATTTTTTTCGGTGGTAAAAATTGATGTACACTAGGATCATTAGAAAAACTGAGGTGGGCAATGATTCATATGTATTATTTTAAACAAATTTATTATGATCAATTCAATTATTATAACATGTTAGAGATAATATCATTAACATTAGATTATAAAAAACTCCCAAGTATAAAATTATATGAATTTAATAAAATTAACACATTATTTACAACGACTATCATTAGTTTGAGATACTATATTTTTACTACATTGACAATAATGATTCTTGGTAAATACATTATTTATAAAATGTAATAAAATGATTTATCTCTTGTTAGAATCCAATTATAACACAATATAAATGATTAAATTTACAAAATAATATATACATTCATAAATACAAAACTAATCAAAAACAATTATGTAAAACCTTATTAACTATATCATATAAGGTTCATCTCATATGATTCTATCAGATGAGCCACTCATTCTACCAATATTATCTATCTAGTGAACCAAATTTAAATTTTTCATTTTTTCTTACATATTTTTCATGAACTATTTAATTTAATTTATTTCATCTATAGATAAATATTTTCAAAATGGGGATTCATCATCTAATAGACTAAAACATTTCCCAACATAATTCATCACTCTATATAACATCATACACCTTGTAGTGAATAGATCAAAAATTTACCATATTATTTATTTTAAACAAATATCAATCTAGATACTTGGTATTATTATGATGGATGACTATGTTATTACAACATCTAAAAACATCACTCATACTATATATTTTTTTTCTACTATTTTATCTCCAACATGATAATACTGGCCAAATTTAGAATTCTTAGAATTAATAATTTGATATAATATCATTATTCCCTATTTCACAATTTACTTATATAATTATCCACTACATTATCTATTAATCCTTTCATTATACACAATGAATTAATTTAACTTAATTAATATAAATGTTTTTTATTATCAATGTATATAGATGATCTTATCATTGTATTGAGAATCTAGTAACAATTTTTTATAGCTCTCCCCATTATCTGCCACTACATTTTATAATTTTACATATTCCAATATAATTCAAATAGATTTTTTATTGAAATAAACATCTTATAGTTTTTATATTATTATTATGATTATAATGTTAATTGCGCTCACTATATGAATGAAAATTATATTGTGATATTTTCATGATGGTGGAAACAGAAATGAATGTTTACGAATTGTCACACATTATAATAATGTTTCAAAATAAATTTAAGGAAAATAGTTTCACATCATCTAGTAGCAAAATATAAAATATTTCATTAACAAATACCAGTAAATTAAATCCCACTAGTTAATAGAATTTTTTTAATAAACATGTTCTAAACAATTAAAAATATTAATGGAAGATTATAATGGATTTTATGTTTTCAAATTATTTAATTTAAATATTATAGGACTGAGTGGGTATTGAGTGTTTACCATACCTATATAATAATTTTTGCACTTGGTCACCCACTTGATAAGTTTTCTCCCAATATACCATATTTTTTATATGGTTTCAAAATATTAATTGATTGATATGTGGGACATCATATTTGAGAATGCTTCTCAGTGACATGGTTTTTTAATTAAATATTTAAAAAACAAATGAATGATTTATTTTGTAGGTTGCCATGAAATATTGAGAAACATGATTCCATATGTTTTTTCACAGAATGGTTTTTAGGTGATGTCGTGGTCGAATGTGTGTTATTAGATCAATTTTTGTTTTATTGATGTTACTAGTTGATTTAAAAAATTATAATTTTTTATTTTCTCTAAAAACATATAAAATGGAATTTTGGATAATTGGAATGATAAATAATAGAGGTTTAAATTCAATTAAATGAAAATTGTTGTATGGGATTATTTAAATAATTCATTTTTGGATGGAATTGATTTTAATAGAATTTAAAAATGAATAATATTGATTTAAGTAGTTGATTCATTTATTGAATTTCAATACATAATTTGGGGTTTCCCTAGTACAATATCATTTATTTTTTAAAAGGTCTTAGTTATTGTATTTTGTCCCATGATTTTATTATATAAATGAATTTTTTATATTTTTTTATGTTATTATTATTGGTTGAAAATTCATAAGGTTTGATATGATACATGGTATGATATAATTTATAAATTAATGAAAAATATCATATTTCATAAAAAATATGTTCTCTGATGATATTATAAAATTATTATTTCATTTTTATTATCCATTTTCGTGATGATTCATAAAATACTATGAACCCTATTCCACTATATCCCTGTGATGGTTGATTTGCTATGAAAAATGATATACATATTTTATTTTAATTTATTGTAAACCTATATGAATAGTGAGATATGTTTTTTGAATGAGTTGAGTGTTAGTGTTATGGATTAAAAATAAACTATAGATTGATTTTTAGGATCCTTTTTGAAATTATTTAAATGAACACAACAAATATTTATTAGTGTTTTTTGGGACACATAGTTCTGTGCATGGGAAATTCTGGAAAGACATAATGACCTTGAATATAGGTATTATTATGTAATATTTACCTATTACTTTGTCCTATTTAGTTGAGGATATATACACATCACATTTTATTTCTAATAATTTATAATAATATGTTAATAAAAAAAATTCCCAAAAAAAGAGATGATCTTTATAGTGATTATGAGATAATATTTGCAGATAAGTGGATACTCCTCTATATTATAACTATGATATGAATTAATTCATTACTAATTTAACTTATTAGTGAATAGGGGTTTATTTCAAATTTCTAGTGTATATATACTATTATTTTTATTGTATGAACTTTTTCCCACTTATATTTTGTAAATTGAGTAAATATTTTTCTATAAAGAACAATTTTCAGTTTAATTTTTCATGAATCATTTGAATCACTATAGATGATTTAATCCCCATGGGATTCAAACATGGAGCGATGAATCAGAGATATTGGTGGTATTATAAAAGGATTTTTTAGGTTAACAAATCATTTAATAGATTTTTCTGACCTGATTGATTTTATGGATCCTCTTATCGGAGGACAATGATAATGAAATCTATATTATTTCGTGATTGTAAAGGAAAATCCATGGGATTTTTATATTTACCTGAATTTTTAATTCATGATGTGTTATCCATAATCTATAATTATTTATTTATTAATTTTCTAATTTTTTATTTTTTATTTTTATTTCATATGTTCTCTTAAATGAGGATTGGTGAGTAGAGAAAAGAATGTTATTTTTATTGTTCGAGCAATATTATTTTTGATTTTTTATCATGATAGTTTTTAATACATATATTTCTATTATGGTCCCTCTTTTATTAAACATATTCCTCTTTTTATTTATGTTATCATTGATGTATGATCCATATATGTTCCCTTTGTTATTTCATGTCAGTATTATGGAATTCCCAGTGGTTTTAGGGTTTTTGTTACTAAATATATGTAAAGATAGATGTATCATGTGGAAATATAATTTTTTGTTCATTATGTTTTTTAATAATTAAAAATAATTAATTTTTTATAGGGAAAAGTAGAATCGAAAGACGAAGTCATTCGATTATAGTTGTATAAGAGTTATCAATTTTATCAATGTGGGACCGTTCCAAAATTGAGTGACAATAGTTTTTTATTTTAGATTACTGTTTCTTATATCCATGATTTCATAGGGGATAATATTATTTGATAATTATTTGGTGTTTTATCATCATGGGTTGTATATAATTTATAACATACAATAACTTATCCAGTACATATAGTTTTGTCAAATTGATCATAATTACTCAGTGTGTTCAAGAGGGTGATAAAATCAAATTTTGTATTTAGACTCTCCCATTATATTCTTATATTATATGTTTTTATATGAATGCATAGGAAAATAAAATTTTTCATTTTTAAATCTATATTTCAATTTTTAGTTGTACATATATCTTATCATGATTGTTGTGAAAATTATTAATTATTTAGTTGTAATGGTCTTCTTAGTTAGTGTTAAGGCCAATTTATTTATTTTATTTTTTTTAGTGTCATTCATAATAAATAGATACTGATATACCGATAATTATATTCTTTTATAGTTATTATTATGTATACTAAAACTCTATATCTATACTATATATTAAGAACTATATATATGATGTTAATTCATATATTCATGACTCGTGTATTCCATATTTGATCCATATTACATGATTATAGGATTTATGAATTTCTGTTATAAATAAAGGCCATGAAAACTTAATTCTATCTTAGAATTTTCATTAGTAAATAAAATATAATTTAATATTAACACATTCCTATTCAAAAAACTCAATATTATTTTTGAGCCTTTATGTTTTTAGATGGTGATCCGATAGAAACATTGCCCATTCCATGGGATAATTTTTTTACCATTCTAGTGAGTAAAAACTATAAATATATTGTACCAGGTTATGTATATATAGAGAATAATTTAGATTATTTTTTCAACATTTATAATAATAAAAACATTTCTCATAAATTTCATAAATATTATTATGTACAATAAATTGTTAAATTCATCATCCACTAAATAATTGAATATTACTTTTAGGTATATAAAATTCATTTCATATTCAATATTTCTATTTCCTTCCCATTTGTTCATATAATGTAAAAAGGTATTGAGTTCATTTAATTTCACTAAATATTCCGCTATACATCATATATGATTTATTATAAGTGTATTTCATTCATAATTTTCCATTGGAAAAAGTAATTACAATTATATATGGATTTATATACATATCATTGACATTAGTGTAAATATTGAACCCTATTTAGAACAATATAAGTGATTAATTATGATTTTGGTTATGAAAATGCAATTTAAAAAATCAATTATATCCCTCAAATTAATCAGGCACACAATTATAAAAATCAAATGCTTTTGAAAATTTGAGAATAGATTTATTAAGTCGCATATTAAAAATATGATATGTATATTAAAAATAATATCTTTTGAATACAATTTTAGGATAGAAAAAATATTCAAATTCAATAAATAATGAAGTTGATGTTAAAATTTTAATTTCATTGATAAAATAATAACAATGATCTTTCTAAAAATGTAAAAATTAATACTCATATTTTAAAGCATTTGGTTAATTGAATACAATAAATAAAATAGAATAACTACAAGTGAATGTGGATAAAAATGTGTGTTTTTTCTTATTAGAGGACACTAATCCTCCTAAAAATATACATAATCCTACTACTATAAAATTAAATTTAAAATATGAGAAAATTATATATCAAATAGAAGAACCCACATATTGGGATATGTTATGTAGTATCAAAAAACAACATAGGTTCCCAAAAAAGGCGTTCATATATATATATATATATATATGTTATCCATGATAAATATTTAAAAAATGAAAGAGATTAAAATTATATTATTTTTATAAATATAGTGAAAAATTATATAATGTTAATAAAATTACATCTTGATCATTATTCAAATTAATAGAAATTGGAAAACATTTACTAATATATTAAATCTAAATATATCAATGTGGAAAAAAATAATGATAATTATAATTTCTATAACCAATATACATGTTTAAATATATCCAAAAGAGTATGATTTTTTATTTATCTTATAGTATTCTAGTATATATTTATATATCATAATTCCAACACCAATATCGAAATGCATATATTTTTTAAAAAACCCAATTATAAATTCCACTAATTTTTTATTATTCATAATATAATATTAGTAATAAATAAGATCATATAAAAGTATATAAAATTAAAATATTCCTATAATAATAGACATACATATTATATTTAAAATAAAATTTATAAATAATATAAATCATGACAACAAATGGGGTAATATTTTCAATCCATCAGATTTTATAGGTGATATATATTTTTCTTCATTATTTCATGTGTAAAATTATATATAATAAGATTTAATAACTCATAGTATCTATAAGGTATAAACTATAAAGGGAAATAATATTTAAATAAAATTAAAAAAATAATTTTTTAGAAATTTATAGTTAATTGATTATATGACATAACAACTCGATATAATACATTATATAAAACTAACTTCTAAACTAAAATATAGATTATATTCCCAATGAGTTATCTTATATAAATTATTTCATTATTCCATATTATATTAATATAAATAATGGATATATTAACAATTAATTTATTAATTCAATTGAATAATTCAGTAATCCTTGTCAGAGTTCTTTAATAAAATTGGAAACTAATTGGTTATTAAAAATGGAACAAAATGTACACTTAACAAAAGAAATATAACAACTTTAATAGGGGATTGTATAGTCCTTTTATAATTATATCAATATAATATAATCATTGAATATTTTAAATTTATATTATAGGTGGCCAATTAATAAATTGAATCTTATCATATAAATAATAGGATTCTATGAAAAAATATTATAAATGATTTTGGGATACATAATTTCCATCTGTAAAATCATATTGGTTGAAAAGATTTGATACTGAAGGATAACATTTGAAAAATCAATTATTTTCATACTTGGGATTTGGTAAAAGTTAAACTAGATAAATTATTATCATTACTAAAAAAATAATTCCTGACCAAAGAAATTAGAAATAAATAATACCAATAATTAATACATATAATTGAATTTCGAACATATATTCTATGTCTACGTGTATATTTGATCATTTTTTTTACATAAAAAGGTTTTATAATAAAAAATCATATAATAATTTATATTATAAAAAGGTTCTTACTGTTTTAACATCATAAAACACAGAACTTCTAAATTTATATAGTTATTTTAAAGTGTTATTTATTAAATATGTAAATAAATCATTAAAAATCCTAAAATCACTATAATAATGAATTAAGAATACTGTATATTAGTAAGTAATATAAAATATATCATTGTAAATATAAAAAATTACTGATAATAAATTCGTATTTATAATCATGTAAATATAATAAATTGGATACTAAATTTTATTTAATATGAAGAATAATATATATGAAATGATAATGGGTAATATAAACCCCTTAAAAATTAAAATAGATTTGTAAGACATGGTAATTATTAACATAAATCATTAAGATCATTTAAAAAAGAATAATTAAATAGAAAAAATTTACAAGAATGACCAATTTTTTTGAGTGATGATGAATATGTGTGGAAGAACCCAGATCTTCTTTTCAGGTACGTTTTTCCTTTTTCTAGAGATTTTGAGAAAAATGAATTTTCTGGAAATTATATAAGTTCACGTCGTGTACTCTTCCCCGGCCTGATGCCAAGTGATGGACGAGTTCGGACCACACACACGGTGTGTAAGGCTGAGGTGGAGGCCATTTAATTCGGAGTACGAAAAAATTAAAGTTCAAGTCGTGTACTCAAGAAGTACACGCCCTGTACATTCTTTTTTCATTAAATGGACGGGGGTCGCGTCTAACACCCATATTCGTCTTTGTCTTCAATTTTCGACTTTCCAACAGCGACCATATGGTAGGATCATTGATGAACTCCCACCTCATTGTCTGTTCTCCGATTCGAGCACGGTCGATTGCGTTGGAATCGCAGTGGTGAGTTCTTCCTTCTGCTTTAGCCTGGTTTCTTGATTCCTCCTCATTTCCAAGTTATTGTGGGATGAATATGATGTGTGTTTTCCTAGATCTACGTCTTTCTATGGGGAATCTGTGGTTGTGGTTCACTTATATCGATCACCTAGGATCTAGGTAGGCGGTTTTTGCCTTTCCGTAGAGTGTTGATGAATATTATGTGCGAATTCCAAAAATACCCTTGAACGGGGTATTGCGTGTTTCCTGTTTTTCCCCTGAAGTTTGCCTTCTTCGCTTGTTTTCTTTATTAGAAGTTATTTCTTATGAGTAGAGTAATTTTTTTGTGCTCAGATTTCTTGCCATGCTTGTTTTTACTGTTGGGCGTTTTCCTAGTTTCCATTCCTAGTTGTAGGATAGAGTAACTGTTGTTTAATTATTTCTGTTGAGACTTAGTTGACAGACAAGTAGTTCATGAGGTTTACTTGGACGATATACGTGCGCTGAGCATGTTGAGTTACTCAAGACTATGAGAACCTAGAGTAGTAGACCATAGGGAGAATTGACAGAAGGGCCTCTCCATAGAGTCTTTTAATTACGACGCGTGACTATAGGGTTAATTGACGTTGATTGCTTCCCCAGAGAGTTTTTAGATCCACGACGTGGGCCAGAGGGGGAATAGACGTTGAGTGCTTCCCCAGAGAGCCTTTAGCACTTTACGAGACTATAGGGGGAATTTACGGTGAGTGCTTCCCCATTGAATATGCTTAATTACGCAGTTGAACCAGAGGGGTGAGAATGTGTGTGCCTCCCAGAGGGTTGCTAGTACTTAGAGGTTGAACTATATGGGTTAGACTGTGAGAGCCATCCAGAGGGTTACCTGTGTTCTTCTTATTGTTGACTGCTCACTTGTGTGCTTTACTTGTTAGAACTGTGGATTGTAGCTGTTTGTTCCTTTCTGTTACTGCACCTTGTTTTAGTACTTCCATGTATTCATTTACTATTAGGCACAAATCATTGGGTGATTTCCTACTGGTATTTTATATCACAAGATGTTTGGGCCATGCTTTTGGGCCCAAGAAGTATACGTTGCTGAAGGAATAGATAAGGGAAAGCACACTTCTACTTCGGGATCTTGACTACATTAGAAGCTGGGGAGCATGGGACCTATCCATGGTTCGCGATGCTGAGGACCTTACTTTGTTTTTCTTTTTCACTTGGTTTCAGTTGAATTTCATCAAGTTGTTGTGTTTTCTGCTTTCCTTAGATACTTGTACCTGCTACATCATTGTCATCATAGTTATGTATATACATTGCTTCTGCTATTTGGTTTCCGTTGTTATGCATGTTGCTTACTGCTTCCGATGTTTATTGTTGTTTTCTTACCTTGTATACCTTACTGAAAGAGGGCATAATTTTCCCACCAACTCACCAAGTCCCTCTCTGCTAGTTAGCAGCCACTGGCATTCGAGGAAACGCGCTTCAGGTCATGTGGCGAACCGGGTATGAGGCACCAGTAGAGGGGCTCTGGACTCAGTTCGTTACAAAGTGGTATTAGAGGGGTTCTTTTCACTTTCTTTACTGTTTGGAGACATTAGCCAAGGATAGGACAGATTCAGTATTTGGTGTTAAGATTTTCCCGGGTGTAGCTAACCCGTGTATAGGGAAAAGCCATACTACCTCGTTAATTGCAGTTTTCTGGTTTTGAGATTTTATGGTTGGTATGTTTTCACCTAGAGTTATTCATTTGACTTCTGCGGTTATTGTTTTAATATTTTTGTTCTATTTCTGTCGCAACCCGATGAGATGAGGTTATGGAGTCTCATGCATCATATAGTCACTTGTAGAATCACATGCCATGCATTCTTTCCATGCCATCTAGGGTGCATTAGCGATTGCATCCTGTTGTGATAGACTTCATGTAGATTATGCCTGTTATTGAGAGAGATGTTTGATAGAATCTCTGCTGTTATGTTAGAGAGTTGTTGTTATCCCTTATATGTGACTTCATGAGATGCTGATCATTGATTCACATGGAGTATGGGCCCTCACGAATTGAAATTTGGAACCTATTTCCCTTGTTTTAGTGTTTATGGGAGTCTGAGCAGTTTCTGAGCTACTGCACAGAAAAACCCAGAATACACGGCGTGTACTTTTTGGATACACGCCCTGTAGTTTTCAGGCTGTGTCACTGACCGTGTGAGCAGAACACAATGTCATGGGAGTAACTTTAGGAACAAGACGTGTACGATTGGTACACAAAGTGTAAGTTCGAAGCTGTGTACCCGGCCTTGTCACTAACAACATGGTCCAGGGAAGCTCAGGTAGAACACACCGTGTCCTTAGGGAACACGCCGTGTAGTCCTGTCCAGGTACCCAGCCGTGTCACAAACAACACGGGACGATGTTACCTTCCTTTCCACACTTCGTGTTTGCTCAGAACACGCCATGTAGTCTTTCCAAGGTACCTACCAGTGTCACGAACAACATGGGACAATGTCGCCTTCGCCTATGCACATCATGCTTCTTCAGATCACGTCATGTAAGGTCCAGCCGTGTAGATGTTCGTGTACTAAAAAACACGGACCGTTGAAGCCTTGTCTAGTGCACACCATGTTTTTTTCGAACACGTCGTGTAGTCTCGGGATGATTCGGACTGTGTGGGTTAGCCGTGTAAGGAGACTCGGGCAGGGAAATGGTTTTCAAGTACACACCATGTGTGGGGGTCAACATGTCGTGTTGTTTAAGTGTACACAACTTGTCGGGTGAGAGTACACGCCCATGTTAGTGGTTTAAGAAGACACACCGTGTAGTTTTATACACGCCATGTAGTCGTGTTTTGCAATCTTGTATGTTTTACTTTCCCTGTTCATGTTTTGTACTTTTTTGTTCATTGTCCTAATTTTCCTGATCTATGGTGTGCTTTTGATCTTTCAGAGCTATGCCTCTAGGACGTCCTCTGGTCGTACGTCTGTCGTTAGGAAGTGATCAGATGACAGACAGTGCTGGTCAAGGACTTCTTGTCGATCACCCAGCCGAGCATGCCTTGGCACCGGTTGTTATACCAGTCACGGGCACTGATGTGTATTTCAAGGAAGGTTTCATGAGGATGATGTAGTCCTTCCACGGAGAACCGCCTCCTTCCTCGTCTATGGAAGACATGATGCTGGTTGTTCAGCAGTAGCATCCTCCGACGTTTTCAGGGGAGGGAGGACCTCAGACTGCGAAGTTATGGTTGAAAGCCATGCTGACTATATTCGAGCATCTGGAGATGCCTCTAGAGAGGTGGGTCAATCTCTCTACCTACATTCTCTGAGACTCCTCCAAGAGGTGGTGGGACATGATCTCACAGGCGGGTCAGCAGCAGGCTATGACTTGGGAGGAGTTCCAGCACGTGTTCTACGACTACTTCTACCCGGAGAACCTGAGAGCCGATCGAGCCCAGGAGTTCATGAGCTTAGAGAAGGGTACTCTATCTGCCATGGAGTTTTCCTCTCGTTTCACTGAGATGCGGCATTTTACACCACTTCGGGATGGGACTGGGGTGTTCTTGGCGAGGATGTTTGAGGATGGACTGAAGTGGGAGATTCGCTCGCAGGTGAAAATCTTCTAGCTGACATCCATTACTTCCATCGTCAATCATGAAATGATTGGAGAGCGCAATATGAGAGATTATGGAGCTGCGAGCTAGGGAGGTTCTGCTTCCAAGGTTAGCCATCCTCCAGATAACTGCAAGAAGTGTCGTAGGGAGCCTACGCGAGGTGATTCTAGGAAGCGAGACACATAATTAGATAACTAGGTGATGTGATATCAGTGTGGCCGAACATGGAACACGGGGCCGCAGTGCCAGAGGGACCCCATGGAGTGCTGATCTTGCGGCAAGATGGGTCACCTTCAGCGTTTCTGCCAGGTTATCTCAACATCAGATAGTTACCAGGGTTTTTCTTTGACTCCTCGTTCAGGAGCAGAGATTCTCACCAGTCGGGGAACTAGATTTCTTTAGGACATTCTGGCCGTGGTGGAGGTCGAGTCCATGGAGGTCAGCCACAAGTTCCTCATCTCTAGCAGGGCAGTTCATCTCAGACTTGTCAGCCAGGGGCGCAGGGCCGCGGTATAGGCTATACATTCACCATTGAGCAAACATATCATGAGCAGGATCCCAACCCTTCAATTGTTCGAGGTACGATTTTAGTAGCCTCAGTTTTATCTTCAGCCCTTTTTGATATTATTGCTACGCATAGATTTTTCTTTGTTTCCGTTGTGGAGAGCCTTGGACTCTGAATCTTTTCTTCTGCTGATTCGTTGACACTAGACACACCCTTGGGAATGAGGACATCTAGTGTACGCCAGTGTAGAGAGTTCCCTCTCGAGGTTGTAGGGTATCACTTCTTACACGATCTCTATGTCCTATAGATGACAGGCTATGATGTCATCCTCGGCATGGACTAGTTGATTCCCTTCCAGGCAGTCATTGACTATTATCACCGCAGAGTTAGTTTCATTTTACCAGAAGGTGAATCTTTCCTTCATGGAGGTGAATGGGACGCTCGGGTGTGTCGGGCAGGACTCGAGCATCATGGGCTAGGAGGGGTGATAGCCAAGATTGCTAGCCTTTACCTAGATCATCAGGGGACTCCACAGTTAGACTTTCCTCTAGTGGTGGATCGCTTCAGGGATGTCTTTCCAGAGGACATTTCGGGTTTGCCTCCGGAGCGTGAGGTAGGATTCTCTATTGAGCTCGTTCCAGAAGCGGCACCAGTGTCCATTCCCCCCTATAGGATGGCCACACGTAAGTTACAAGAGCTCATGAAGTAGTTGGAGGAGCTACAGGCTACGGGTTTCATTCGACCCAGTACTTCTCTTTGGGGTTCTTCAGTTCGGTTTCCAAAGAAGGCAGATGGTCCCCTTCATCTTTGTGTGGATAATTAGAAGCTGAACACGTTGACCATCAAGAACTGATATCCCTTGCCCCGGATTGATGACATTTTCAATCAGCTTCGAGGAGCCTGAGTGTTCTCGAAGATATTCTTGAGGTCCGGTTATTATCAATTGTGTGTTATACCATCATATATAAATCTGACAACCTTTAGGAGAAGGTACGGTCTTTACGATTATACATTCATGCCTTTCGGACTCACAAACGCACATGCAGTTTTCATGGCACTGATGAACCGAGTGTTCCATCCTTACCTAGATTCCTTCTTCATGGTATTTTTGGATTATATCTGTGTGTACTCTCACACTCGGCAAGGCCATGTCACACATCTTGAGATCATTCTGAGTACACTGAGTGAGCATCAGCTTTATGCTAAACTCTCGAAATTCCACTTCTGGATGGATCATATTAACTTCATGGGTCACGTCATCTCAGAGGCAGGAGTATCTCTAGACCAGATAATGTGAGAGTTGTAGTTTCCTGGTAGCAGCCGAAGAATGTTTTTGAGGTATGGAGATTTCTAGGGCTGGCTGGATACTACAAATGCTTCATTCGGGACTTTATTAATCTAACAGCACCATTTAGAGGTCTGATCAAGAAGGGGGTGAAGTTCTTATGGTCAGATTCATTGAGTCAGCCTTTCAGGAGATGAAAGGGAGGTTGACGTCAGCACCGATACTAGTCTTGCCAGAGCTAGGCAAGTGCTACACTGTTTATTGTAATGCATCGGTTATCGGGCTGGGTGTTGTGATTATGTAGGCAGATGGAGTCGTTGCGTATGGGTCTCGGTTGTTGAGGACACATGAGAGGAACTACCCTATGCATGATCTGGAGTTGGAAACTATTATTCATGCCTTGCGCTGTTGGAGACACTACCTTCTGGGAGAGCACATTGTGGATTTCAATTACCACAAGAGTCTCAAGTATATCTCCACTCAGCGTGATCTGAATCTAAGGCAGTGCAGGTGGGTCGAGTACCTTCAGTCGTTTAACATTGAGCTCTCCTATACGCCGATAAAGGGAAACGTCGTGGTAGATGCTTTGAGAAGGAAAACTCAGATTCAGGCAGTTATTGAGGCCAGTAGTGAGTGGAAACTGATGGATCTATTCTCTGAGATGCATCTGGAGGTGCATGACAGAAGGGGACAGAGCTTTCTATCTTCTGTAGCTGTTACTTCCACGCTACTTGATCAGGTACAAATGAGGCAGCTATCAGAATCGGAAGGCTTAGTATTGTGGGAGAGTGTGTCAGGAGGGGACCCTCTTTCTGTATGGAAAGTGGGAAAGGATGAGATCATGCATTTCCAAGGACGCATATTGGTGATGACAGACAAACGTGAGGAGATGATGTGGGATTTCCATTTCTCTGTTTGGGAAGTTCACCCTGGCATCACCAAGATGTATCGGGACCTTCATCGCCAATGATGGTAGCCTGGTATGAAGAAGAATGTCGCCGGTTTTGTCATGATATGTTCTACTTGTTAGTAGGTGAAATCAGAGCATCAGTGACCAGTGGGGCTCTTACAGTAGTTAACCATTCAGGAGTGGAAGTGGAACGATGTTGAGATGGACTTCATGACCGGTTTGCCGAGATCACCTCGAGGGAACGATACCGTTTTTTTTGTTTTTGACAGACTTATGAAGGTTCCTCACTTCTTTTCTGATCAAGGAGACCTTCAATGTCGATGATATGGGATGACTTTACATCAGGGTGATCGTTCGTCGGCATGGAGTTCCGCGCTCTATTGTTTTAGACCGAGATGTGCGCTTTACCTCCCGGTACTGGCAGGGACTTCAGAAGGCCTTGGGTACACAGGTACTTTTGAGTACAGCATACCATCCCGAGAATGATGGCCCGTCCGAGTGCACGATCCAGGTGATTGAGGATATGCTCCGAGCTAGCATCCTGAACATTGGTGGTTCTTGGGAGAAGCATATTACTCTAGTGGAGTTCGCCTACAACAATAGTTTCTAGAAGACAATTCAGATGGCGTCATACGAGGCCTTGTACTGTAGGCCATGCCGATCACCCTTATGCTAGCTAGAGGCAGGAGAGACAGCTTTTGTAGGACCTCGTCTCGTTCAGGAGACATCATAGTAGATAGAGCTGATTCAGAAGAGGATGGCTACAACGTAGTCTCTGCAGAAGTCTCATGCTGATCAACAGAGACGACCTCGGGAGTTCGAGGTCAGTGATCATGTTTTACTACATGTCACACTGAGGATGGGACACCAGAGGATTCAGAGACAAGGTATGCTTTCACCACGGTACGTTGGGCTGTTTGAGGTTTTGGATAGAGTGGGTCAGGTCGCCTATCGGTTGTAGCTACCTCAGAGGTATCGGGCCATGCACGACGTCTTCCACATCTCTCAGCTCAGACGCTACTTTTCAGACATGTCTCACGTCTTTCAGACTGAGGAAGTCAAGATTGAAGCGGATGCGTCGTTCGAGGAGCATCCTATCTAGATTTTCGATCTTAGTATGAAGGTTCTCCGCGGGTGGTCTTTTCCTCTGGTATGAGTGCTATGGCTGCACGGCCAAGTACATGACGAGACCTGGGAGAGGGAGGCCGATGTACGATCGCAATGGTTGGAGCTATTCGAGGTTTCTTCTTCTCCGACTCATTAGGGAAAATTTGGGGACGAATTTCTTTACGAGGGAAAGATTTTAAGAACCTGGATCTTCATTTCAGATACATTTTTCCTTTTTCTGGAGTTTTTGAAAAAAAAATGAATTTTCTGGAAATTTCAGAAGTAAACGTTGTGTACTTTCTGAGTACATGCCGTGTACTCTTCCCTAGCTCGAAGCCGTGTGTTGGCCATGTCCGGACCACACACATGGTGTGTAAGGCTGAGGTGGAGGCCGGTTAATTCGATGTATGGAATAATTGGAGTACACACTGTGTACTCAAGAAGTACACGCTGTGTACGTTCTTTTTTTTCATTAAACGGACCGGGGTCGCATCTAACCCCCATATTCGTCTTCTTATTCAGTTTTCGACCATCCGAGATCTACCGTATGACCAGATCTTTGACGAACTCCCACCTCGTCATTCGTTCTCAGATTCGAGCACGATCGATTGCGTTGGAATCGAAGTGGTGAGTTCTTCCTTCTGTTGTATCCTTGTTTCTTGATTCCTTCTCATTTCCAAGTTATCTTGGAATGAATGTTTTATATGTTTTCACAGATCTACGTCGTTCCAAGGGGAATCTGCCATCATGGATTACTTATATCAATCACCTAGGATATAGGTAGGTGGATTGTGCCTTTTCGTACAGAGTTGATGAATGTTATGTGGGAATTCCACCAATACCATTGAATGAGGTATTGCATGTTTCATTTATTCCCCTGTTGTTTTCCTGCTTTTCTTGTTTGCTTTATTAGAGGTTATTTCTTGTGAGTAGAGCAATTTATTTTGTGCTTAGATTGCTTTCCATGCTTGTTTTTCCTATTGGGCGTTTTTCTAGTTGCCATGCCTAGTTGTAGGATAGCCGAACTGTTTTTTAATTATTCATGTATTTCCTTAGTTGATAGCCAAGTAGTTCTTGAGGTTTACTTGGCGATATATGCGCGCTGAGCATGTTTAGTTACTCAGTACTGTGAGAACTTAGAGTAGTAGACCAAAGGGAGAATTGATGGAAGGGATTCTCCAGAGTGTCTTTTAATTATGATGCGAGACTATAGGGGGAATTGACGTTGAGTGCTTCCCCAGAGAGTCTGTTGATCCACGACGCGGGCCTCAGGGGGAATAGACATTGAGTTCTTCCCCAGAGAGCCTTTAGCACGATTCGACTTATAGGGTGAATTGACGGTGCGTGCTTCCACAGAGAGTCTTCTTAATTACGTAGTTGAACCAGATAGGTGATATTGTGTGTGCCTCCCAGAGGGTTGCTAGTACTTAGAGGTTGAACCATATGGGTTAGACTGTGAGAGCTACCTAGAGGGTTACCTGTGTTCTTCTTGTTGTTGACTACTCACTTGTGTGCTTTACTTGTTAGAACTGTGGAACGTAAATTCTTATGCCTTTCTATTATTGCTCTTTGTTTTATTACTGCCATGTATTCAATGACTGTTAGGAACAAATAATTGGGTGACTGCCTACTGGGATTTTATCTCACACCCTGTTTGGGCCATGCTTTTGGGCCCATGTAGACTATGTTTCTGCAGGAATAGATAAGGGTAAGCTCACTTCGACTTCAGGATCTTCACTGCATCAGGAGGTGTGGAGCATGGGACCAAGCCATATCTCGCGATGCTATGGAGCTTATTTTTTTTTCTTTTGCACTTGGTTTCAGTTGTATTTGATTACTTTTTTTTGTTTTCTGTTTTCCTTAGATACTTGTACCTGCTTCATCATTGTCATCATAGTTATATATATACATTGCTTCTGCTATTTTGTTTCAATTGTTATGCATGTTGTTTACTGCTTCTTCCATTTATTATTGTTTTATTACCTTGTAAACTTTACCTAATGAGGGAATAGTTTCCCCACAGACTCACCAAGTCCCTCGCTACTAGTCGGCAGCCTCTGGCGTTCGGGGAAACGCGTTTGAGGTCATGTGGGAAACTGGGTATGGGGCACCCGTGGAGGGGCTCCGGACTCGGGTTGTTACAATGTGGGTGGCTATGATTTAATTAAAATGTTTTTTAATATTTTATTAATTTTAATGTGTAAAATATTGTTCATTAAAATTGAATAAAAATTTATTAACCATATTTTTGGATCCTTATATAAAACCTATAAACCATTGATTTTGAATTTTTTGTCATGGATAAATATTATCATCATCTGTATAATTTTTCTATATAATAATATTATATTCATAATGAATTAAAATTATAATATTAAAATATATTTTTTATTTTTAAATATAATTAATGGTTATAAAAAATATATTTTTATATTAATTGAACAAATTAAAAAATTATAGGCCATTAAATAATTTTTATAATATATTACATAAAAAATAAATTATAATTTGAGATAATACATTAACTATATAAATACTATATACTTTTGAATAATGAATGATGCAGTGTCATCTTAAAAGTGGTCTCGATGATGTTGATGTTTTATTTTAGGGGTTTTTTTACATGGAATTGTTCTACATTCTATGGTATTATCTGATATTTGGCGGGGAACCCCTATGAGCCACTCAAAGCATTAATTCCACTATGGGAATGATAGTGGGAAACAAGACACATGTTAACATGAAATATTTGGTTGGGTATGATGTCTATAACCAATATTCTTCATTAATGTCTCATATTCCTCGGAATTCATCATTCAATTTTATACCCACATATAAAGGTAGTCCCTCATATCTGAATAAAATGTTTTTCCCATCCCTTCTTGATGAAGACTCAGGTTGAATGGTTAAAAGAGGAGATACTCCTCAATTAATTGTGAGGTAAGGGATAGTCTCAAAATGAATTGAACATTATCATCAATCATTCATCATTTGTGTGGTACTTTTCGAAGGATAGAAAAAATAGAAATTCGGTAATATAGGGTGTATTTTTTCATCGAATTGTGGATTTTCAATATGAAAATATATTCTTGGATGAAAGGATTCATTATCATTTTTGATTCCCCATATTGAATATATGAATAGGGAAAGAATATTTGGTTCTATTTCATTGATTCACGTAGCTATGAGGATTTAGAAATATAATTTTACCTTCAATCATTTAGAGATTAAGAAATATTGTTCTTTATAATGGGAATGATTATTTCGTATAAATTAGATTTATTTTAACTGTAATGTATTGTTTGATTTAGTGTCATCAGTTAGGGTTCCAATTAAAATGTAAGGAAATACAATGTAGTTTATATTTTACAATTTTTATGGGTCTTGATGGATTTTTTATTTGAGCTCATTTCAAATTAAGAAGATGGGTTTACACACATAGAATGAATATCTGAACATTCATGTATTATTATAAGAATATATCAATATATTTTTTTGCATACAATTTAAATCTTTAAGATTGTAATCCTTTAGGATGTCAATAATATGAACTTTTTTCCATAGAAGTGGTCACAATGCCTCAATTTAATATACTACCTAATCATTTTAAAATGTTAATGATCCTTCTGAGTTTAAGGTTGATTATGATAAGAATAATAACACATCTGTGATATTGTTTGTCAATGATGATTCTTTTGATGAAAATTCTTTGGATCATCAAGTTATTTATGTATTTTAAGATAATTTGGAAGTGTATGCCTATTAATTAGTGTATTTGAAAATTTCAATAGGGTTGCAACCTATCAATACAATAGTTTGATTGGAGTATTGTGGTTATTTCACTTTCTACTCCTCTAGTTGATTGTGAATATGGGATTCAACATGGAGTAGGGATGGTCACAGATTTGGATGTTGACATACCTGTAATTAACAATTCTCAGAACCAATTTAAGGGTAATCAAATGGATGATTTGATTTTCCCATAGGTTCATGATCTAAATAAATCTACTACTCAATGTAATTAACACTAGAAGGTCTATAACATTTTCAACTCATCACAAATTTATGATAAGTAGGGAAAATCATTATATTATGATAAGGTGACTGAAATCACTCCCATTAAAAATTCATGTAGTGTTCATGGGTTATTTAAGATTGTTATCACAAATGGAATGAGGAAGGTCACTAATAGTGATATTTTTTCACTCCTACATAAGTCAAAAGAATGTTTTGGAATTAATACTCTATTTTACCATGGATCGTGACTAGCCAATATCCCTCTAAAATGAAAATGAAGACAAATAAAGAGATATTTTGAATATATATCCAAGGATATTCTCAGTCTAAATGGTAATATATAGATATCTATTGATATGCAAATTTTCTATCATAATATGGTCATTAATTCATCTATTTATGAGGTACATTCTCTTTATTTATCCTTATATGTATCCTAGTATTATATTATTTTATTTTTGATAAATGTTCATAATATTTTCTACTAGATTTAATAGTTTGGTATATGAATATTGTACCACTCTAATATTATAGTTTCTTATAAATGTTTTCTATGCTCGATAACTAGATTTCATGTTCTATCAATCTTTATATGTAGTATGATATACTAAAAAAAATATTTAAATTCGAACATCAAAATCTAATAAATTAAATGGGCATATAAATAAATTTAAATAATTCTTTAATTTATTTATTAAATATTAAGATAATAAAAATTTATTTATAACATTAAAATATATATATATAAAACATTTTTTTGTGAACTCATTTTATTCATCAAAAAAATTCATTAAAATGAAATGAAATGAAATTTGTTTTTGAAATTATGTTTAATACATTCCATTAAGTGAAATTTTTAATTATATAATTTTTTTATTATAACTGAATGTAAATTAGAACTATATGTGAATTTTAGACGTTTCTCAAAATATGTCATTCTATGTGAAGTGTGAAAATAAGATATTTTTGTTAAGATCACAAGTAATTTCATTCAAGAAAATATTTAAGAAATAATAAAATATTTATAGAATAATTTCAAATAAAATACATTTATTTTAATTTTGATATAATAATATTAATATTAATGCAATAAAAATTATAGTTTATTTTTTACATAACATCATTTTTGGGCCTCAAAATATTTTTTCTATAAGAAAATGATTTTATGTATGCAATGGGGTTTTATAATAATCAATTAACCTTATTAAAATTGAGAGATAATTTTAATGAATTTTATGTAATATATATAAACAACTTTCTTTTATTTTAATTTAATAATTTAAATAATGCATTTAATTGATGAAATTATAATTTAATGATTAAACTTTGTGATTATAAAAAAGATTGTAAACATGGTTTTTTAAAAGTTTACCATGAATTTTTATAAATTGAAGTAGATAATATAAGGCCCCAACCTTAAACCTTACTTAATCTTCAGTTATTACAAGATAACACATTGATGATCTTTTCGGGTTTAGAGTTTTAGAGAATTAGATCATAAAACTTGCATTACATTCCACATTTAAACGAAGTGGTTACATAAAAGACAATTTTCATTCTTCCCATCAATGGAAACATATTTAAAATACACATTGATTCTTTCTTGACACTTCCTTGACACTATCATCATATCATGTACCTTTCCCTTGACCTGTGAAAAAGATTTCAAAAAAACTTGGGATGAGCATAAAAAGCTCAGTAAGGGATATAAAAATATGGAAAGGAAACATGGGTACATATATACATAAGGATGAGATCATACTTTACCCATAAAACATAAGAACTTTAACAAACCTCATAAAATCATGAATAAATCATAGAAATCATAATACATAAAGGTATCTTGAGCCATTCATAACATTCTTACGTAGGGAGTAACCCTCTTAGTTACATTTGGAATACCCATCACAGTTTATTCCCTAAATCTCTTCGGATAAACCTTAACGTTTAACTCTTTCACGTTACCCAATGCATTGGAGAGCTATATCGGAATCACCCGCCCATAGTTTATCACGGAACCACCCGTTTTCATAATAATGCCCAAGAACCTCAATATAATCATATCACATAAAACATGCATAAAGGAAACATAACATTCCTACCTTTCAATCACAAGAAATCAATACAACACATTGATATAAAAACACTATGAAAACCATTTTCAATACCAAAATAAAAGAAAATTAAAACATGGTATTTATTTTTCTTTAAAAAATTAGGTATGGCTTGTAGAGGAAGCCAAAACTCAAATAACGGTCATGACAGCAGAGAATTCGTTGTCGCCGCATATGTACAACAAAAACATTCCTTTTTATCATTTAGTAAACTCTTCGTATAAAAAATATTCCTTTTTGATAAACATAAAAGTCAAAGGGGTTTATACACCGTATAAAAGAAAGTTGTGTATAAAATAAAATATGCCTCAATGAAAGGAGATTGAGACGAAGTCCCATACCTCATATCTGACTTGACCCGACCGTTCTTTAATCTCCTGAATAATAAACTTGAGTTAATCACTACTTGATTAAGAACCTTTTTCAAGTTCATTAATTCTTTTTATACCATGTTATGAACATCATGTAATCATTTAAGTTAATAATGTTCATTTTTTCGGTATTTGGTTCTTAAGTCAAAAATAGACTTCTTGCACTTACATGTTGTTAATTTGGTCAAAGTTTCGTTATATCCAGAATGATATTTATGATTTGGATAACATATATATCATATATATTCATCATATACATGTATTTATAATATTACATCACATTTAGAGGTAAGGAATGAAATGCACCGTTCATGGAGACGGTAAGTCGTACGTACGCATGAACGCTACTTCCATTTCTATTTCATATTTCTGGAATGGAATCATAATGATATATGATTATATTATAATTCCTGTATAATAACATATATAATATCATTAACTTTATCCTTTACACATCCCACATATGGTATTAACGAATCAAATCACTTTTAGGGTGCGGTAGTCCGCACTTCCTTAATTGAAGATATCACGTTTACCCATAATGGAAACCGTAATGGTATACCCAAAATGAAAAATACAGAAGCTTGATTAAAACATAAACATATTATATATAATATATAAATATAGTGACATCTTAATGGCCACCTTTGAAGGTGTTAAATGAGTATTGAACAATCATCGTTTCGGGAGGCAGAATTTCACCATCCACGGAAACCGTATGTTCTTTAACTATTTGATGTAGTTGTGTGAGAGTGTAGTGCGAATAAATTCTATAAAAAAATCCTATTATATTGAAGATACTGGTTTTGTTACAGAAGAAGTAAATAAAAAGAGTTTATGGGGTTGGAGAAGCAAAATAATACAAATGAACATGAGAGAATGAATTAACTTTAAAAGTTTAACTCCTTTTGATTTGAGCCTAAATTATTCCTTTGAAAGGATTCTTCTCAAAGGGAATCCTCTAGGATGAGGATAGGGATGGGGGGAGAGTAAATGGGTAGTGTATGGCCGAGCCAAAGGCTTGAGGAGTGTGTGAAATTAGGTAGAGGTGGGGGCCTTTTATAAGAGAAGAGGAGGGGCACTTTTGGAAATCATGAAACTATTATTTTATTTTCAAAAGTGATTCGAATTTCTAAGGTCCCATATTGATATATTTATAAGATAAGATGATAAGGCTTCTAAATATTTCCATACAATAGTTTTTGGACAAGTTTAGGTTTTAGATATTACATTATCTTTCCATTTTATTAAAATCGTAAAATAATGAGGTCATCGCTGACTAAACATGATGTCATAAATAATTTAATTTATTTAAAGTCTAAAAATTATAAATAAAATAATATGATGTAGGAAATCTTTTTATATTTCCAATGATTATTTATAATCCAAAATCTGATCTTTATATCCCCATGTAAAAATTGTTTTCGTAAAACATATCATGTTTGTGTCATTTTTAATTTTACATTAAATAAAAAGTTACTTATGTCATTTCCCAACCAAAGTGGCTCCATGGGGTCCCCAAGTTGACCCATGGATTTTCTTGGTCGGCCATGACACATACAATGAGAGTATGACATGTGTCAAGCTCATATCATTTTATTAAAGCTTTATTTTTACCTTAAACTACACTAATTACCTCTAATCGCGATTAAAAACTTAATAAGTTACTATTCACCAAAAAATTATTTTAATCTCATTGAACCACATTATACTTCTTATTGACAACCATTTATGTCAGATTTTTGAAATTCAAAACACAATGATGGAAAAATTTCATTTAAACGGAAAATCAGTTTTTATAAGTACCACTTGGTGGTTTCACTATTCATCAAAAAATGATGTTTTTCAGAAAATTACCAAAAATTAACCCTAAGCTATATTTGATATTACGAATTCAAAAATGAATTCTATTTTAAAAAATTCAAAACATATAAGTCACATTAATTAATTTAATAATTAATTCACGATGTCAAAGCAAATTGCGTGTTTTTATAAAAACAATAAGTATCAAAAGATTGACACCAGTTTAAGTCTAATTTCAATGTGAAATTGATTCCGATGACCACCATTGGATAAAATGGTAAAAATATATTCTAATTTCACTTCAAAACCAATTCAAAAGATAATCTAATCATATAAATATATTAGATTAAAAAATAGTTTTGATGTAAAATGCAGTATTTTTCACTATTCATTAAAAAATGAACATTGTTTGAAAAATACAAAAAATTCACACAAAGTAAATTTTGATGTCCCAATAATAAAGAATATGTTTATTTAGACAATCATAGCTTATAAAATTGTAAAAATATAGATTTATAAATGGTTTTCCATCAAAAGGCAGTAAAACAATCTTTTAAAAATATTAGTGTATTCCATGCTTAAGATTGGATTTATTTTGATTTTACGCCTCTAAAACACTATCTAGTTCATTAATAGACATAGATAAAAATATATATTATTCATTACTTACTTGGGATGTTACATCCTTCCCCCCTTTATAAAATTGTGTCCCCACAATTTATTTACTTATCAAATAAATGGCGGTACTTATCCCTCATTGCATTTTCAGATTCCCATGTCGCATCTTCCATCATGTGGTTTTTCCAAAAATCCTTTACCTTCTTAATCACCTTATTCCGTAACACTTTCTCCATATGGTCAAAAATCTAGACCAGTTGTTCCACATAAGATAGGTTCTCTTCCAGCTGAACTACCTTTGGACTCAAAACATGAGATGGATCTGGCATATACTTTCTCAACATCGAAACGTGAAAAACATTGTGTACATGAGATGAACTCAGAGGTAAAGCCACTCGGTATGCAACTGATCCAACTCTCTCCAGAATTTCATATGGTCCAATGAACCTTGGACTCAGCTTTCCTTTCTTACCAAATTGCATCACACTTTTCCATGGAGAAACCTTGAGAAAAACATGATCACCTACCTCAAAAGAGAGATCTTTCCTCCTATTGTCCGCATAACTCTTCTGCCTGCTCTGAGCTGTTCTCGTGTGTTTCTGTATCAGCTGAACTTTTTCTGCCATCTCTTCTACCAATTCTGGTCCCATCATATTCCTTTCACCGACTTCATCCCAGAAAGCTGGAGTTCGACACCGCTTCCCATATAATGCCTGAAATGGTTCCATCTGTATACTGGAATGAAAACTGTTATTATATGAAAATTCAACCAAAGAAAGATGTTGGTCCCAACTTCCCTGATAATCCATAGATCAAGTTCGTAGCTTATCCTCCAATGTCTGAATTGTTCGTTCTGACTGCCCATCTGATTGAGAATGAAAAACTGTACTAAAATTTAATTCAGTACCCAACGACTTCTGAAGGCCTTTACAAAAGTTAGAAGTGAACCTGGGGTCACGATCAGATACAATGGAGAGGGGAACTCCATGTAACCTGACTATATATTTAAGATACAAACGGGAAAGTTGATCTAGGGAAAAAGTATCTCGTATAGCAAGGAAATGAGCAGACTTGGTCAAGCGATCAACAATAACCCAGATTGCATTATTACCTCGAGATGTCTTCGTTAAATTCATAACAAAGTCCACGGATATATTCTCCCATTTCCACTCTGGCACTGGTAAAGGCTAAAGCATCCCTTTCGGTAAATGTCACTCTACTTTAACCTTTTGACATGTCAAACACTTCACAGTAAAATCAGAAATATCTCTTTTCATTCCATCCCACCAGTAATACTCCTGCAGATCTCTGTACATCTTATTACTGCCATGATGAACTGAAAACAGAGAACTATGAGCTTCAAATAACAACTCTCTCTTCAACTGTGAATCACAAGGCACACACAATCTCTTCCCAAATCTCAAAACACAATCATTATCAATGTTGAATTCAGGCAACTTACCTTTCTGAACCAGATCTACCTTTTTCTGCAACTCACTGTCTTGCTTCTGTGCTTGCATGATTCTATCTGATAGAGATGATCTCACTGATACCTGAAACAAAATAGAAGAACATCCTGCACCCACAACAGCTATGCCAAATTTCATCAAATCCTTAACCAAAGGATCACGTTCCAAACGCAACATTTCTCATGAAGCATAACTTTTTCGACTCAAAGCATCAGCCACTTTATTTGCTTTTCCCGGATGGTAAAGAATTGTACAATCACAATCCTTGAATAATTCTAGCCATCTCCTTTGTCTCATGTTCAATTATTTCTGAGTGAATATATACTTTAAACTTTTGTGAACAGTATATATTTCACACTTTACTCCATACAAATGATGCCTCCAAATTATCAAAGCGAAAACAACATCAGCTAATTCCAAATCATGTGTTGGGTAATTTACCTCATGAGTTTTCAACTGTAGTGAAGCATAATAAATTACCTGATCATTCTGCATTAGGACGCAACCAAGTCCTTTCAATGACGCATCACTGTAGATAACAAACTCACCATTCCTGGAAGGTAGTGCCAAAACTGGAGCATTCACCAATCTTCTTTTTAAATCCTGAAAACAATCATCACATTATTTTGTCCAGATAATGTTAACACCCTTCTGAGTTTGCTTAGTCAATGGACTAGATAACCATGAAAAATTTCTAACAACCCTTAGGTAATAGCCTACCAAACCAAGGAAGCTACGAATCTCGGTTACATTTGAGGGTCTTGGCCAGTCTTCCGCAACTTTTGTTTTTGCAGGATCAACAGTTATCCCATCTCTAGAAACAATGTGACCAAGGAAAGAAATTTGTTGCAACCAAAACTCATACTTGCTAAATTTCCCATACAATTTCTTTTCATTCAAGGTTTGAAAGATAACCCTTAAATGTCTTTCATTATCCTCTTTACTTTTTGAAAACACCAAAATATCATCAATGAAAACCACCACAAACTTATCCAAGAACTCATGGAAAATTCTATTCATTAAGTCCATGAATACTGCAGGTGAATTGGTTAGCCCAAAATGCATTACTACAAATTCATAATGGCCATATCTCATACGGAACGCGGTATTCGAAACATCTGCTTCTTTTACTTTCAACTGATGGTACCCCGACCTCAAGTCAATCTTTGAAAAATAATGAGCTCCCTGAAGCTGATACAACATCATTTGACGACCCGACATCTGCTGAAGTAGTTGCAAAGGATTTCACCACCCCTTTCTTCTTATAGTCTAACTGCTTCCCATCACTCAAGCTCTTTGTCAGACACTCATTTTCATAGTGACCCATCTCATTTCACTTAAAACGTTTCACTAACTGTAAATCAAATTTGGTCTTACCCTCACCTTGATCCTTTTCAGTGCAATCACGAGCCTTATGTCCCATCTTACCACATCGGTATCACTTTACAGGATTCAGAAGACATTCCCCAGCATGCCTTTTTCCACATTTATCACAAACTGGAAACTTAGTTTTCTTACCATCAGAATTTTTTGAAGAATTCTTACCTTTCTCCTACCACCTCAGTCACTTCTTCTGTTGGTTGCTATAGAACACTTGATCATCGACAAACTCCATTTCCACCTTCTCAGCACATCAAACAATCTTTTCATAACATTTAAACTCACGAGAAGCTAATTCCCTTCGATATTTTGGCTTTAATCCTGAGTAAAAACAATTGATATTACTATTAAGGTCTCGAATAAAATTTGGAGCATACCTTGCCAATCGAGTGAACCTTTCTTCATAAGCAGCCACTGAGTCTTCCTCTTGCCTCAATTCCAATAATTTTTTTTCCATCCTAAGTCGAACAGACTTTGGAAAATACTTCTCAAGAAACATACCTTTGAATTCATCCCTGTCAAGAGCATCAATCTCATTAGTGTCCCTGATATTTTTAACCATTGACCACCACTGATCTGCTTCACCCTCCAAACAGTAAATAGAAAGACTAACCTTTTGATTTTCTGAACACCTCATGACATAAAAAATCTTCTCCAGTGCTTTAATCCACCCTTCAGCTAGCACATGGTCAGATGATCCTCTGAATGATGGGGGATGTTGCCTCATGAAATGTTCCACCACTGACATGTTCCTCTGCTGTTGATCTGGCTGATCTCGTGCATGGATACCACCACCATTTATCGCCTCAGTCAATTGCGCCATTACTGCAACAAACTGTTCAGTTCCAATTCCGACCATCTCAGGATGCTGATTCGGAAGGTTATTTCCTTCTGTATGCCTTCCTAGCACTGCTTCCCTGTTTCCTCTGTGGAAAACCATTCTGAACAAACATTTCTTAGATGAAGTAACATGGTAATCTTCAAATGCTATATCACTTCAATTTGACCATAAAAAAATTATTTTTGGATAATCATTTAATAGAATTCTAACTCCTAAAGTTACCTAAACCGACCTCTGTTACCAACTATAAGGCCCCGACCTTAAACCTTACTTAATCTTGAGTTATTACAACATTACACATTGAGGATATTTTCGGGTTTAGAGTTTTAGATAATTAGATCATAAAACTTGCATAACATTCCACATTTAAGCAAAGTGGTTACATAAACGACAGTATTCATTCTTCCCATCAATGGAAACATATTTAAAATAAACATGGATTCGTTATTGACACTTCCATAACACTATCATCATATCATGTACCTTCCCTTGACCTGTGAAAAACATTTCAAAAAAACATGGGATGAGCATAAAAAGCTCAGTAAGGGATTAAAAAATATGGAAAGGAAACATGGGTACATATATACATAAAGATGAGATCATACTTTACCCATAAAACATAAGCACTTTAACATACCTCATCAAATCATGAATCAATCATAGAAATCATAAGACATAAAGGTAACTTGAGGCATTCATAACATTCTTACATAGGGAGTAACCCTCTTGGTTACGTTTGGAATACCCATCACAGTATATTCCCTAAATCTCTTCGGAGAAACCTTAACGTTTAACTCCTTCGTGTTACCCAATGTATTGGAGAGCTATATCGGGCTCACCCTCCCTTAGTTTATCACGGAACCACCCGTTTTCATAATAATGACCAAGAACCTCAACATAATCATATCACATAAAACATGCATGAAGGAAACATAACATTTCTACCTTTAAATCACAAGATAACAATACAACACATTGATATAAAAACATTATGAAAACAATTTTCAATACCAAAATAAAAGAAAAGTAAAACATGGTATTTATTTTTCTTTTAAAAAGAAGGTATGGCTTGTAGAGGAAGCCGAAACTCAAATAACGGTCACGACGGCAGAGAAGTCGTTGTCACCGCATACGTACGACAAAAACATTCCCTTTTGTTGTTTAGTAAACTCTTTGTATAAAAAAGATTTCTTTTGGATAAACGTAAAAGTCAAAGGGGTTTATACACCGTATAAAAGAAATTTGTGTATAAAATAAAATATATCTCAATGAAAGGAGATTGAGACGAAGTCCCATACCTCATATCCGACTTGACCCGACCGTTCTTTAATCTCCTGAATAATAAACTTGAGTTAATCCCTACTTTCTTAAGAACCTTTTTAAAGTTCATTATTCCTTTTATACCATGTTATGAACATCATGTAACCATTTAAGTTAATAATGTTCATTTTGTCGGTATTTGGTTCTTAAGTCAAAAATAGACTTCTTACACTTACATGTTGTTAATTTGGTCAAAGGATCATTATATCCAGAATTATATTAATTATTTGGATGACATATATATCATATATATTCAGCATATACATGTATTTATAATATTACATCACATTTAGAGGTAATAAATGAAATGCACCGTTCATGGAGACGGTAAGCCGTACGTACGCATGAACGCTACATCGATTTCTATTTCGTATTTCTGTAATGGAATCATAATTATATAAGAGTATATTATAATTTGAGTATAATAAAATATATAATATCATTAACATTATCCTTTACACATCCCACATATGGTATTAATGAATCAAATCACTTTCAGGGGGCGGTAGTCCACACTTATTTAAATGAAGATATCGTGTTTACCCATAATGGAAACCATAAAGGAATACCCAAAATGAAAAATACAGAAGCGTAAGTAAAACATAAACATATTATATATCATATATAAATATAGTGACATCTTAATGGCCACCTTTTAAGGTGACAAATGAGTATTGAACAATCATCGTTTCTGGAGGCAGAATTTCACCATCCACGGAAACCGTATGTTCTTTAACCATTTGATGTAGTTGTGTGAGAGTGTAGCTCAAATAAATATTATAACAACATCCTAGTATATTTAAGATACTGTTGTTGTTACAAAGAAGTAAATAAAAAGATTTTAGGGGGTTGGAGAAGCAAAATGAAACAAATGAACATGAGAGAATCAATTACCTTTAAAAGTGTGACTCCTTTTGATATGAGCCTAAAGGCTTCCTTTAAAAGGATTCTGCCCAAAGGGAATACTCTTGGATGAGGATAGGGATGTGTAGAGAGTAAATGGGCAGGGTATGGCCGAGCCAAAGGCTTGAGGAGTGTGTGAAATGAGGTAGAGGTGGGGGCCTTTTATAAGAGGAGAGGAGGGGCACTTTTGGAAATCATGAAACTATTATTTTATTTTCAAAAGTGTTTCAAATTTCTAAGGTCCCAAATTGATATATTTAGAAGATAAGATGATAAGGCTTCGAAATATTCTCATCCAATAGTTTTTTGGACAAGTGTAGGTTTTAGATATTACATTATCTTTCCATTTTGTTTAAATCGTTAAATAATGAGGTCATCACTGCATCATCATGATGTCATAAATAATTTAATTTATTTAAAGTTTAAAAATTATAAAAAAACTACTATGATGTCGGAAATCTTTTTAGATTTCCAATGACTATTTGTAATCAAAAAACAGATCTTTATAACCCCATGTAAAAATTGTTTTTGTAAAACATATGATGTTTGTGTCATTTTTAATTTTACATTAAATAAAAAGTTATTTATGCCATTTCCCAACCAAAGTGGCTCCATGGGTTCCCCAAGTTGACCCATGGATTTTATTGGTCGGCCATTACACAACCAATGATGGTAGGACATGTGTCAAGCTCATCTCATTTTATTAATGCTTTATTTTTACCTTAAACTACACTAATTACCTCTAATCGCGATTAAACACTTAATAAGTTACTATTCACCAAAAAATTAATTTAATCTAATTGAACCACATTTTACTTCTTAATGACAACCATTAATGTCGGATTTTTTAAATTCAAAACACAATGATGGCAAAATTTCATTTAAACAGAAAATCAGTTTTTATAAGTACCACTTAGTGGTTTCACTATTCATCAAAAATTGATTTTTTTCAGAAAATTATCAAAAATTCACCCTAATCTATATTTGATATTCCGAATTAAAAAATAAAGTCTATTTTACAAAAGTCAAAACATATAAGTCACATTAATTAATTTAATAATTAATTCCCGCTGTCAGAGCAAATAGTGTGTTTTTATAAAACAATAAGTATCAAAAGATTGACACCAATTTAAGTCTAATTTCAAAGTGAAATTGATTACAATGACCACCATGGGATAAAATGGTAAAAATATATTCTAATTTCACTTCAAAACCAATTCAAAAGATAATCTAATCATATAAATAAATTATATTAAAAAATAGTTTTGATGTAAAATGCAGTATTTTTCACTATTCATTAAAAAATGAACATTGTTTGAAAAATACCAAAAATTCACACAAGGTAAATTTTTATGTCCCAATAATAAAGAATAAGTTTATTTTGACAAACATAGCTTATAAAATTGTCAAAAGATAGATTTAAAAATGGTTTTCCATCAAAAGGCAGTAAAACAATCTTTTAAAAATATTAGTGTATTCCATGCTTAAGAATGGATTTATTTTCATTTTAAGCCTCTAAAACACCATCTAGTTCATTAATAGACATAGATAAAAATATATACTATTCATTACTTACTTGGGATGTTACAGATAATCATTATTTATTATAACTAATAATATTATAAAAAATATAAATATTCTATTCTAATTTGTTTCATTATAAAAATAGTAAAAAATTGAAACCATAGATATGGTTTAAATAGTTATATGGGTGGTAGGGGATATATTAAGACATAATTGTATTTTAATCAAATTTTTTTAGAAAGTGAAATTTTATTATTTATTTTTTTTGTAACTACAAGTGAATCCCACCCCTCAAATAAAAATGGGCTCAAATTATCTACACGTACTCGTAATCACAGAGAACAATTTCATATAGGATTAATTTTAAAAACTGACATGATTTATTCAATTATTTATTAATCCTATTTTTTTCTAATATAATACTATAATGTATTATGTTTTTAACCAAAGGAAGTAGCTCGATGAACATTTAATCACCTTCATAAAATCATTCAAAGAATATTGATTATAAAAATTCCAATAAATCTTTTTTATCTGGGATAATATTAATTATAATGTATCCCAAATATTGTGATATGTTATTATGAGTAATGTATTATCATTTTCACCTTAGTTTAATTGAATAAGAATTTTTAATTTAGTGTCTGTGCACAAGTGTGGGATACCATATAATTTAAAAAATATTATTCATTTTCTCTCACCATATTTCATTGATTTCTATTATGAAGGATGGAATGGTTATATATTATATTAATTAATAATTATTCATATAATATTATGAAATAATTTCCATATTTTTACCTTCTAATTCATTATAATGTGACTATTATTGTCATGCATTCATGTGGATTACTACTTTTTCATATTGATGTGGTATTTTTTCATTTAAAATTAAAATGTATAGTAATAAGGATTGATTTAATGAATATATATATGGAAATTCACACATAATAATGTTTATGTAAATATTAATTATTCTTAACTTGATTTCATTCCTTCCAAAAAAAGTGGAATCATCCCTAGTTTGTACTCATCGACTATCATGTCCACAAAATGAGGAAAATTATTTTAGATCAATGATTAATCTAAATTGTAAACACTATTGATAATAATTAAATATAATATATATTAAATTTATAATATTTTTGGGAATATGGAATCATGATTTTGAGGTGAGGATCAAAACTAAAAATTTGAATTATAAATGAAAAATAAAGTAGTTAACAACCAAATTATTATTCGTAAAGAAATATTAATAATAAAATTGTTAAAGTATTTTATATTAAAAAAAATTATTTTACATTAATTGTGAATATTATTATCATATATATTAATAATATATTTAATTTTTTTCTGAATGTGGTCTATATCCTTTTTGAATAAATTTTGAAACTAAAAAGCTAATTATTTCACAATCTCATCCTTATTTACAATTATATATTTTTATATTCCAATGAGATGAATTATATGATATTTATTTATTTAAATAATTATATATTATTTCACAATATATATGTCTAGCCTATTCATGTTTCATTCTTATTAATAAATTTATGAGAACAACAAAAGGGAAATGATTTTTTGATGAAAAAAAATATTGTCTTTAAATCCAGGAAGGAATATTTTTATTCATTATCAATATTTTCATTAATATTATTTCAATAATACTGTTAATATTATAAAGTAATATATTTCATACATTTTACACATATTTTACATTATACAAAAATCATTCTCGTTATTATTCTACACTATTTCCAAATGAGGTACTTTTTTATAAAAGGTTTGAAAATAATCATTATTTTACCATGTAAAAAAATAAATAATTGTCCCTTGTTTACAACTACTATATTTTATGAGGAATACATTAATGTTTTCTGTGTGTTTTTTAAAATTACTTCTTTTTAATTTTTTTTAAATATTACTTTTTATATGTTTTTTTTTTAATAAAAATGGAAATATCCTTGAGAAATCTTCCAATGATATTCATATATAATTTCCATATAGGTCAATATAAATTGATGAATAATATTATTTACATATATTATAATATATTAATACCATAAAAAATATTAATTTGGATATATTATGTTATTTTTGAATTATTTGTGTACGGCAAAAAATATCAATGTTCTATATTGTACCTTTTCAACATGTATGTATATGTTCATTGTTTTTTAGTTTCTATTCATTTATTTTATATGATACATGAATTTAAAATTTTATATCATATTAATATCTTATTATATTCCCTCAGTGTGTCAGTAAATATGATTTGAAAATCAATCATTTTTATCTAGTGAATTATAAATTAGTTAATTACAAAGTCTTGAAATTGTGAATTGATGATATGAATAAAACTTTGTAGAAAAATACATTGATTATATGATTCTAGTGTCTATAAATATTCATTCCATTATTATTTTTAATATAGAAATATATGTTTTTTAGATAATTGTTATGTTTAACATGAAATAATATATGGCCAAGTCATTTTAATAATTATGTTTCAATATTCCTCTGGAAAAAATTTATGTGTTTTTATTATATATGTATATGAAATGATTTATGATAATGATAATATTTTTCTTATTACACTAAATATTAATATTTCTTCATATGTAGTTTAATAATTATTATAAATTATAATTTCATTTATTGTTTTAATTTTCTCAATACTATAAGAATTAATTGTAATTATTTTATGGAAGTTTTTATTCAATATAAATATCTTTTATTTCTTAAAAAATTTAAAATTAATGTTGAATAATGTTTTCATAGATTCAGATAAGTTATAAAACTATGAAGATATATGAACACAGTAAATGGTTGACATTTTTCTTTAACAATGATTATCAGTCATGCATTTATGTTCTATTAAATTCATATTTTTAATCATTATATATTCTCTAAATTCCATAAAATTTATATTAAAATAAAAATCTTATAATATTACCTATATTTCAAGTGAAATGATGTAATAATTTATTCCCTAATGATTTATGGATTTATTTAAATTATCTTTATCATGACCATATTATCTATCTCTATATATTGTTTTATGTATATTATTTTTCTCCACTTTGTAAATAAATTCCTATCAAAATAACTATATACTTAGTCAGAATTCTAATTGTGTTTTATTTTAGGACTCCTTAAGGTTTATTTTTTCCATGCCCAAAATGTTTTTTTTGTAATAATTTATATTTAGTGGATTTTAAATAGAGTAAATTTTAAATATTTTAAATAATTTTTTTCTCTCATTATAGTGTGTTTTTGTCACTACTGTTTAATTATTTAAATGTATTAACCCATTTTAATAAAGGACGAGATAAAATTATGGCAATGTAATTTTAAAATTGGGGTAGAATGTATGACCCATCTAATATTTGTAATATATATATGTAATACATTATTAATATTTATAAATTATATATATTTATACTCATTATAAATGTATTTTTTAATTTTACAATCAAAAGGGAAATTGATTCATTCTTACTAAATTATTTTGCACATATTATATTATTTAATTAAAAAATATATTTAAAAACATAATATTAATTTAAGGAGCAATATATTATTCATATCAACATGTCACAATAATATTAGAGTAATGTTAGAGGAATTTTATGAAAAGGAAAATCTTTTAGTGACTATTAAATAATGTAGATTTTAGGAAGAATTGTTATTTATAGTCATAAAATAAATTAAATAGAAAACCAAATAATTTTTGTTGGTTATATAAAAATAATCATAAGTATCACTTAATAACATGTATAATTAATAAAAAATGAATCGATAGTATACATGATTTTTTTATAAACTCATTTTTGGCGTAATATATGTTTTACTCATAAAACTATTTTTAGGTGAAAATTATTTTCTATATCAATATATTATATTAATATATAATGATTAAATCTTTTCGTAAAATACATATATTAAATTTTTAAACTATATTTTATTTCTCAATTTTTTAATATATTAAATGAAGTAATATTCGGGTTTCTACATAAGCAATTAGTAATCAAAAAATTGGGTGTTTTAGAATATTGCATTCATACATAAAATTCATTTATGAAAAAAAGAGAAATTAATTTTGAAAAAATATATTCTTTATTTTAAATTATTGTTTTGATATTTATAAATGAGTAAATTTTCATTTTTTCCTTAAAAAAATTATATTTCTAATGAAATCATTCATGATTTTAATGGTTAAATCGTGTAAACATATTTCATAAAAATATATAAAGAGAACTAATTTCATCATTATTATTATTGAACAAATTTTTGAACACCATTATCCTTATATGATTTAATTTAATGTTTGATGTACCACTTTTCCCTCGAAATGATGTAATAATATTAACACAATTGGAAAAATTCCAGGTGTGTCTTCTTGCTCACATTTTGATGGAATAATCCTATCATTATTTTTTCATAATTTATGAGTCTCTTAGATAAAAAATTCCCTATACAAATATATTTCATAAATCCCTGTCCAATTCCATGTATTGGTGGTTCGGATCAGAATAGCCAACTTATAATGATTATTGTGTATACGAAATTATTTTTTTCAAAGAGGTGTAGAAGCACATAACTATATATTTTTATTTCATTTATACTATATTCACCATAAATACACTATTAAACATTACAATAATTATATCAAACCTCTAAAAAATAGTATTATGTTATTATATTTATGGAATAACATTTACCCATATCATCTTATATCTAAGGGAAACAAATCCATCCATTATATTCATGGAGAACAACATCCTCTTGAACTGATATAACTAATTTCCAATCACCAACACTAATATTTTGCGTTGATTATGGATAAAATTATAATAAAATTATATTTAATTATAATTTTAATTCTATAATGGTAACAAAGTATCTTAAATTATTCATTACTGTCTACGGATGAATCCAAATATCTCTTGTGCGCACCAATGCCGTGAGAAATGATTTTTTTCGTTTATGATCACTACATCACATGGTATGTATGTATTATGTTGGTTAAAAAAATAATTAGATATTTATGATATAGTTAAATTAATAAAATTTAATGTAATACATAACTTTCATTCCTCACATTCATTGAAAATATAAATTAATTTTACATGTGTACAATTAGATTAAAATCTCTATCATGTAACATATTTCATTATACATACATATTTTACATTGATTTTACAGAAATAATAATGAATATATAAAATTCATATTTACATAGTGACTATGATTCTTGAAATTATATAATAATGATACATTTGACCATATTAATCCATATGATGTCATTTGTGATATAAAATGTGATTTTTCTAATACATCATAAACGATATTACATGATTATGTAATTAAATGTCATAATGATATAAGAGAAACAAATGTATTGAAATATTAAAAATGGTAATTATATAATTAAATAACTAAAATGGGTTTATTATTCTTTAATAGAAATATTAAACATTAAAAGTTGGACTTGATGTATGGGATTCAATAACATTAAACATCATTTTTAAATTTATAATTACATTTAAAAAAAATATTCATAGTCAATATTAGTACATTTTAATTATTTATATATTTAAATTAATTTAGTTAAATTATATTTTATATTTTATGTCTATTTAGACATTCATTCAATGTTTTTTAAAAAAATCATATTTTAATACATTTTAAAATGATTTATAAAAATAATATTTTCTATTTTAATCTATAATTATTTAGGGTAATTTATATATACAATTTAATTTATTCGTGAAGAATATTCCTCTTAATAATTATGTAATATATACAATTAAAATATAATTTCCCATTCTTATAGTAATTTCATTTGAAAATGTTTTCAATGAAATTGGATTTTTTGTATTTTATACCTAACGTCTAAATTTATATCTTCATTTTTTTTAAATAGATTATGTTATGATATTTTACAAAGGAAATGATATTTTATAAGTGAATGACATTTATTATTAACCTTGAAATTTTTTTATGACGATGGATGTGGATGATATTTCTCTCTAATTCATTCAATAATGATTATGTAATGCATAATGTTTTTCTATCTATATGTGTCGGATATTACATTTATATGGGTTTTGTGACGTCTATGTCATATGACATCAAAATAAATATTTTTGATTTTTAATTATTTCGCAATGAAATGTATTCATTTTCTAATGTAGTCTAATGATATGTTTTAATCTATTAATTATTTCATTTATGGATAATAATATATGTCTTTAATAAAATTTAGTATTTTAATTTTTTATAATATAACCTCATCATAATGATTTTCCTTCATTTTACGTAAATACAATTTTATGAGAAATGTTATCGAGTTAAGGTAATTTAACATCAGAGTAAATTATTTTTCAGAATCATAAATATTTATGCTAAAAGAAACCACTCATATATGATCCCATGATTTTGAAATAGAATAACAAGTTTAATTACTTTTATTATGTCCCTTAATATTTTTATTTTCTCATCTCTGATTTTTAACTATTTTAAAAAAAAATTAAATATGTTTATTAACACAAAAAATATAAATAGAAAATTTTGTGGATTTTTCTTGATAATAAAAAATTTGTCATTCTAAGATATTTTTTTATAATGAATTAGATACTTTGTGGATATGTTCACATTGTAAATTTTTGGAAGTATATGTAATGGTTATAAACTAATTATGGAATATTATTTTCCACAAAACATATTTGGTCATATGGGAAAAAACATGCATAACAATTTGTTTTTGGGTTTAATTCAAATAAGTTTACATAAAAAGTCAAAAAAACATGCCCATAAAGACCAAATTATTTCATTAGTCCATGATTATTTTAATTTGTATCTTCTCCTAAAGTCAAATCCACTATTTTATAATCAAATAAGAAATCCATTGATATATGGTAAATGAATCTAATCTCTTGAAAATATATTTGTGTAACTGAGATGTAATTATTGGGAGATGGTTATTATAGAAGTTTAATATATAATGTAAGATTCATATCAATGGTCATAATTGGTTTGAATTAAAAAGAATTAGGAAGAGATATATTTAATGAAATGGACAAATTTTTAGAAGATATTATTTGTAAAATAATATAATATTGAGAAAAAATAATTAATGTAATATTAATTCATCAATATAATATATAATGTCCATGAATCTATCAATATATATGAGTAAAACATAACCTGAATAACAATTGATTATATAAACTACATATATAATATATAATGTAGGATTGATTGTTTATTTGGCTGAATTAATCCATGATTCAGAATGAAATTGTTTTGTCAAATGTTTTAATCATATGATGATATTGTATCATGTTCATCATGATTGTGAAATAATTATCTATGTCTAATATATATTAAAATGAATTTAGGATATGATAAGTAATGTTGAGGACCAATATATTTTAAATTAGTTGAATGAAAATATTAGATGATATAAACCTATCATAGAAAATAAGGTTTAATATAAACACCCTAATTGTTTTATTAATGGAATTATATTTTTATTTATGTATGGAGATAGTTTTCATTATGAATATAAATGGATGAGCCAAAAATAATTTCTTAGTGTCTATTATTTATGAAAAAAAGTGATAGTGTAACTAAAAAACCTCCTCCCTAAAAATTAAATGAATTAAAATATAAAATTAAGGTTTGGAGGAAACAATTATGAAATTAATATATATAGAGTTGAAATCCTTTAAAATTTATAACAATAACATTTATTGTAAATTAATTTTTTCTATATACATAATCTGTAATATCTTTTGAATATATCATGGATATAAACACATCTTTTCACACATTTTATAATTAATTATAAATAATGACACATAGTGGGAATTTGTATATAATACATCAAATTTAATGATCATGATGAATAAATATTACATAGTTTGAAACATAGTTTTAAAACATATGATTTAATTGGAAAAAATGCTTCTTTTTTATTATCAATTGACATTTATTTTTTTCATTTATATATGATGTTTAAAATAATAAAGGTTAACCTATTTCTATGATCAATCAGATATTTTTTTTTAAATTTCATTCATGGAAAATTTCGCTTACAAATACGTCATTAGAATCTGATGCAAATTTTTCTTATAATACATAATAATAAGAAAACAATTTACTCATATGTATAAAAGGAATTTTGTAATCATCTTTCCTTGTAATATTTCTAGATCAATAAATGTAGAAATAATTTAGAATTTTTTTGGTGGAATTTATCAGAAATATTTAAGGTACACTTTTAGAGAGAAATTATATAATTGATTTTATATAGAATTGCACATATTAGACTTGTAAAAAGTAGTTCCATTGTCAGTACATAAAAAAATCATGATAAAATATATTTAATTTTCAGGATATTCACATAATTATTTTTATTCTTAATGATTAAGCATTAATTAATAGTAAGTATTATATCGTCAATGTAATATATTATCATTTAAAAAAATATGATGCATGATATATAGCATAACACAAAAGAACTAACAATATATAATTTTTTATATATTATAAAAATATTATATAATTATAATAGTTGTAAATATAGTTTAAAATTAGTTTGACAAATAGGAATAAATAAAATATGGAAAATTATTTAATTATTTTTATATAATTCAATAATATAGATTAATTATGAATAATGGAAAACTACTGTTTTAATATATTTATTTTATTCATAAAAAATATATTTTGTTGAAAATATTTTTAATTTTATTTAGTATATATATATTAGTAAATATATAAAGAATTAAATTTAATAACATATTATAAAATTAATTTATCCTTTCTATTCACAATGTCAATATCATATTACAGATTTTTTCTTTGGATTACGGAAATGTTTTTTAGTGAATAGTAAAAATACAAATGTTTGTAAAATATTAATTTTATTTTATTAAATAATGCAATTCAAAAATCCCATTAATTTTTTAATTTTATCCAATTATAAAATAATTATCCATTTATAATAAAGAATATAACTAATTAAATTGAAATAAAAATAGTAATTAATTTTTATAAGTTCAATATTTAGCTAAATAAAAAAATTAATTACAATTTTTATGTGCGGGATGTGTTTTTATCTTATTAAATAAACGAAGTCACAATTCATTGATAATATAAAATTACTGTATTAAATATATATATATAGTAAAATATTTTTGTATTTTTGTTATTGTTTATTAAGGATACAAATGGAATAAAATATAGTTTTGAGCATATAAATGAATATTTTTCAAAAAAAATCTTTTTATTTTATCTTGGTGAATTATTTTAATGAACATCTAAAAGAAATATTGAAATTTAATTTGATGGTATAGATTTATTATTTGAATTTATAATTTATAATTTTTAATGTGGCGACATTCATTTATAATCATAATTTATTATAAAAATTTTCAAAAACTTTTACCATGGTTATAGTTAAAACAAGATTACTATAGGGATATTCTAACAAATAAGTGTAAAAATGATACAAATTAATTTATAAATCTTATCGGATTAATTTATTTATAAAATATTGTAACATAAATTTGAAATATTTTTTGGCTACTTTTAAAATAATGTAAATTTATGTTGTTTCTATCATTTAACTAATTCATTCAGTTTCCCTCCCCACTAATACCAAAGGATACATATTAAATTTATTTATTTACAATCCATGAGACATCGATATCACCAAAGACTAACAAATAAACCATTTAATATTTCTTAACATCATTATTGAGCTAATTTTCCTTACAAGGACCGTCCTAAAAAGGATTTATGTATAAACAAAATGCGGAATCTGAAATAGGGGTAATCATGTTCACAATCACATCAAAATATTATTTCCTATACAACATATTTAATTTTATAAGAAAAATAGTTAATAATTTAATCGTTAATTAGAAATATATTTTCATATTCATATTATTATGGAAAAAAGATTTTACATCTCTTTTATACCAAATGGTGTATTAAAGTATTACTCATTTATATATTTAGAATACCAACAATGTATTGAGATATGAATAATTTTTAATATCCATTATTATGGGATAGTAATTTTGATGGAATTAATGCTTTTAGTTTATAGTTATAAAATAAATTTTATAATGTAATTATAAAATAAAATATACATTCATACCATCGACGATGTTATAATTAAAAAAAGTCAATTTGGCGAATGTATGGACTCTAACCTCGACAAATCATTTTAATCCATGTTTCATTTCCTATTTACATGTCTTGTAATAATAATGGAATTCAAAATTATCTATCATAATTATGACATAATGATGATTCTACAATTTCATTTTATTTTTACCGTACATTCATTACATCAATTGAAAAATGTATAATTCACATGGGCATGCATACACACTACAGTCTCAAAGTGGTGATGTAATTCAATTTTTTCCACTACATTATATGAATTGTAATAAAATAGAATAAAATTACAAACTATTGTATATTAAAATAATATGTTTCTAGAGATGTTAGAACAATGATCATAAAGTAAGGACTATAATTACTATATAGATAAATACATTAAAGATAAAGTGGATAACTAGATAATAATATTGATATTCATATATTATTATAGAAATTGTCTTAAGAAGTTATATTTAACCCTTTTAGGGTATTATAAGATTTAATATGGTATATGTATTTATGTAAAATAAATTTATATTAATTATATATGTGGTTTAAATAACATAGGAAAAATTTCTTAATCTAGAGAATAGTTTATTTGACAACATTATCCTTAATCTAGATTGTATAAGTATATATATTTCCATAAGATGTATTATATTATACATATTTATTTATTAAACCAAATATATTATTTTGGAATTTGGTTCTTTATGTTGTTTTAATATTTTACGTTCATTTTTACATTATATTGAAATATAAAAGACAAAAATTGTGTTTTTAAGGATATTTAATGATGTATTTATAATTATCCATAAATATTTTAGATATATGTCCAAAATATTTTTAAATTGTTATCAATAGTGTTTTTAATGTTATCTAATGTTTTAATTAATTTAAAAAAATATTTGAATTTCTATAAAAATGTTTGATTGAAATATTCTAGTCAATCATTAAAAAATTTACTTTTACGAGAGGAATGAAATAAAAATATGTTTTAATCGACCCCACATGAACTACATTTCACATAGACACAACATATATTTTCTTTGAATAATTAAATATATGTTTCCTTAATTTATTTCAAATAATGTGTTTCCTTTATGATTTATAATTGTATATATTTTAATATAAGAAATTGTCTAATGTAAATGAAATATTCTTCACAATGACATTTAATGATCATTTTAAATTATTTTTACATATCTAAAAATTGATTGATGGATATATTGGATTATTGGTAATATACTATATTTATACCGTCTATCACATTACTCTGATCTACTTATGATAATATTTTTCAATATATTGGATATGGAAGATATAAAAAGTTTGTAGAATTGTGTTTTAAGATAAATTTTTATATTGATTACACAAGGAAGTAATATTCCTTTCATTCATAAAACTAATACATTTGGAATAGTTTTATACAAATGGGGTATTTTATACCCCAATGATTCATTGATGGGATTAAATCGATTGTTTATCATTGTAATTTTGTTTATGTTTTTACAATTATTTATGATATCTTGACATATGGCCTCTAATTTATGTTTATAGTGCCATGGAATGAGACCAAGATGGTACTGTTACAATTTCTAAAAATATCAATTCCATAAATATATTATCAATTATTATTTTCAATGTATAATTTTTATTAATATATCATTCAATGATATATTCATCTTTTTAGATAATAGTTTCATTGAACATTATATTATTTTATACATCTATAGTATTACTCATTCTCTATTTATTCATTGATAATTTTGTTTTACACTTTTCCTCACTAAGAATAGAAGACACAATTTCTTATGTATTTTTTCACTTTGATACTCAGAATGGACGTTTGAATTATTTTAAGGACATATTAGATAAAATAATAATTTTCCCAGATGAATTTTTTTTTGAAATTCATGTTTCTAAAACTAAATTGACATTCACACATGTCTCTAGTATCCCAAAAATAAGAATCTTTTTTAGGCTTCTTTATGAAATATATTCTATGATTTTATAATATACATTAATTACCACCCTCTCTGGTTTTTTAGATTTATGGATTTACACATATCATATTTTATTAGTCACATAAAAATTAAATTATTAATAGAAATTTGAAAAAGTTACCATTTTATTATTTCAAAGTTTATTTTCTTGAATTTCAACTCAATTTTATGATAAAAATTTTCAATAGATGATAAACTAAAATGTTAGATATAATGTTTATATTTATTTATTAATGGTTGGGGTTAAAGCCTCATTTATTATTAATGAAATGAAAATACCTCTTTAACTGAGTAGAGGAAGACCCATTACATAGTCTGAAGTCTCAGTGGAAATTTAGCCCATTACATGGCCCATTAGCCCATAATTTTTCCCTAATGCCCATTTTGTGAATAGTATTGATACAATACCCAGCTGGTACAGTACCACATAGCACATGTTGCTGATACTGTGTCATATTATCTTATATAGTACACATATTTCAACATTATAATTAAATTATTAGTATTAATATGTGGAACAAAACAAGTTTTTATGGTTTGTAAATTTATCATAGAACTCTAATTTCATATTGATTCAAGGTTTTTTATGATATTTTTTAATTAGTCGGTGATCATATGAGTTTTAACCTCATTCAATATCTTTAAATCATTTGGATTCTTGTTAAATTGAACTCCAAGAAGCACAAGAGACAATTGAAAGAAGCTAGTAGGTGGATAAATGTATTTAGAAATTCTAAATCAACCACATGTATATTCTAGGACAAGGAAAAGATTAGTAATTCTATTTTGGAACACCATCTAGCCGATGGATTCCTGGGTTGTGATTAGTTGGAAGGGGAAGAACAATAATTATATGTTCTGGGATTAAAAAATTCTTGACGGGGAATGTTTAATCGTAGAGGAAATTTATTGATTATTCTCCCTCCCACTAAACACACATGATTCTCCATGAGGAGGTATAGTATTCAAAGGACTCTAGTAAAAATTATTGGTGTTTTCCTCCCATACAATATCTATTTAGATTTTCGTCACCACCACACATTAATTAAATGATGGGTTAGTGGATGAATACATCCTTACGATCTAGTATCATGGATATAACCATGATTGACTTATCTATAGTTGGTTTATGTTTTTTTGGAATTTACAAAGAGAGTAATGGTTATAGGACCACCGTAGGTGATAATTCATGTGTGATAAATTTTAGATGGTCTCCTATAAAGTGATTATGAATGGACTGTGGCTTATAGATGCTTTATTTAGACCAATGTAACTGAGTATGTGGTTGATTTTCTAAATGTTTCTTTACCATGAGACTATTGCTATTGGTTCAGAATAAGATTAGTTGTATGAGGAATTAGGTGGATTTTATAATGGAATTAATGAAGGTTTTTCCATCGTCATGGTGTCCTGGGTAGATTTTGATGTGCTAACATGCATTTCTACCTCACTAGGTATCAGAGAAGCCCGGTTTCTTAATGATTACATGACGATCATGTTTATTATATTTATATTACTATTACATACATAATATAACAAATTCCAATAATTGACAATCCTATAGATACACTTCTAAATATTATACACACTACCTATATGGGTTTCTCAGTGAATGTTAAAATTTTATTAAAATAATTTATTGTCTATGAATTTATTTTTAATAGGATCATGATGATTCATCATGTGGGAATCAAGAGATTACGATGAGTTATGGGGTTGGTACTAGATGCTTTTAAATGTGTTAATATATTTCTATTTTTTATGTGAACATCATAATGGGTGAACATTTAAATATTATATGATAAAACATCATATATGATATAACCTCTTATTATGTAATTCTAGAACACTGATATGATTTCAATGGTTATTGGATATTTTTTTCAACTTTTATAATAATATAATTCAAGGTTATTGTCATTTCATCATATAGATTTGGACCTTATTAATAGTCTACAAACTCTGGAATAAATGTAGAGTTACATGAGGACTTTTGAATCCATAGAATAGATTAATTATGGGTCATGGTAATATAAAATATTCATAGTGGTGTTTTGTTTTTTAATTTATAGAGATGTTATTTTAATGAACTATGAATGTATCCACGCCTCCAAGAGATAACATATTTTTGCACCATCAATACATGACCTGGTAGTATGTATAGTTTAATATATAATAAGATTAAGGTTGTTGACATTTTTTTGTCATTAATGTTTTATTTCACCATGGGAAAAGAAGAAAAATATTAATTCTTGTAGTTTATTGGGTGATTGTCCACATGGATGGTGGGAAAGAGGAAACTAATTAGATCTTATACATTTAGAAAAAGACTCATATTTGGATATTAATTTATTTAAAATATAATGAGGTAAGTAATAATAATAGTCTAAACAAGGTCAAATTATATACAATGGGTTTTTTGTTGTTTTTAGGGATGAGTGGTTTGATTTGATTAAAGAATAACGATATTAACCTATGGATTATCACTATACATCATTTTTGTGAAATTGTATATAGTTAGAAAAATAATTATTTATTATGATGTGAGGCCATGTGGATTATATTGTGGTAGGATTAATAATTGTATAATTGTATTCCCATCAATGAAGGAGGTTTGGAGAAACTATGTGGGTGTTTTATGGGGTTTTGTACTATAGTGAATCCTCAATGAATTTATGTATTAAATAGAGGGGGTTCAAAGATATTAATTTAATTCCATGAGGATGAGGAAACACCATGTGGGTTATTGATCCACAAAGGACATGCATAATTATTTGTACCATATAATTTTTTTAATGAGTGGACCACTTCGGTGTGTGGCTAGTGGTTTTGGATGATCCATCAAATTGTATAATGTTATCAAGGGTATAAAGTCAATGTTATTTGATTATTCACATATAACGAGTGTTTTTTATTACGACTGGGCTTCTGTTGATTTTTTGATTGATGAACGCAATACAAAGGGTAATAATGGTTGGATTTAATTGACATGTGTGATCAGAAGGTACTATAGGGTTGGCTCCTGTTCCAAAGATATATGGTAGGGGACTCATGAGAATTCGAGTCTAACTATTGGATACAGATTCATGGGTGTGTGTATCCACTATGTTAGTGTAGTTTAGTTATATAGTGGGAGATAAACTATACGAGGGTTCATAGAGAATAATTCTTTTTTAGTGAATGTTTGGTGAATTGGTGAGGCCTTTTAAGATGTTCTAAGATTGCGAGGGATGGTGTTCATGGGTAACATATGATGATGATTTATTCATGGATAAAAATGATTTGTGATAAAATTATATTTAATTGATTTGTGATTTGGATGATCCTACTGGGTGATACAATGGATGGAAATCTAGGGTTATTATTTAAATTCACTCTACGAGTGAAGAAAAATATTCAACTGGTTGGACATGAATATGCATGACAGCCCCAACACTTTTGTTTATAAATATTGTATGTAACATTGTGGTGAGGATATTTTGTTTATAGATCAACATAAAATGAAATTATTAATCAGGTAATTAAACTCGATAGGATTTATCAATTATGGAGAAGATTGTATTGGGAGGACTGTCACAATAGTGTTTTTTGGAACTATTTGGTTTACGTTCTCATAGAGTGGTGTATGGAAATACTTAAAAAGTATTATTCCATTGATTGGGTGGATATTATGAATGAAAATATCGATAAATATCTAACATGTTGCTGATAATGTTCAGGTTTAATCTAGACGGGGAAAATTTTGATATTCAGACATGTTTTTTAGTTAGAGTTGGTTGAAAATGATCAAATTTTCCAAAAATAATGATTCTTGTGTGGGTTTCTGAGTTGTAGTGGTTTGATTAATGGGGTTTGAAACAATACTCATATAATAGGGAGTATATATTAGATTTTGATGAAATGAATTATTCCAAAGGATTCATTAAATAGAGGATAGTCATAGTTAATATATGAGTATTTAGAATGTTTGTATGTGGGAGAAAAAATGTAATGATATACCCTCTATAATACCATGATTCATAGTTTGGGTGCTTTTTTAATCTGATTTAGTTCATTGTAATCATTCTGGATGTTTTTCTGTGATAATCCATTTGTTTTTTTGATAATGTGTATGTTGATTATCAGCTATGGGAACAATAGTTAGAGAATGTTGTTAGTGATCCAACATTGATAATACGATGGGATACTTGTTTAAACATCAGTTGGGAATGATGGAAATGTTTTAATACATATAAATGTTAAAGAATAATAATTTGAAAATGTGGGAATGGTTCAATATTATAAGCTATGTATTTTATAAAAATCAAAACTAGAGGTTCATTTGGAGTTTTATAACGTATGGATTTTCAAAATTTTGGAACTATATATAGAACATTATTAGAGATATTATGAGTGTGGTATAGGGATGGGATAAAATATGTTTTGAAATAAGGAAATGTATCTTAGATTTGTGTTTGGATTTTCTTAAGGGATTTTGGTTGGTTATATGGTAAAAAGTGTTGAGATCATTATTTCATAACAATATAGTAATGTTAGGAGACATGGGTTTAGGTATTCCATGAATTATCATGAAAAATTAGCATAATAGTTGGATGTTTGCAGTGACCAGCAAAAATCCATGAAGGAAAATACTTAGTGAAATGGAATTTTTAATTGGTGGATGGAATATTGGGAAAAATAGGAATCAAAATGTAATAAAAAAATATTTAAAAATTATTAAATAATCTTCTATTATAGGGTGCTTGTGTTAAGAGATATTGATATTATTAGGTGATTATTGGATTATGGAATGAGTTTTCTAGGGGTAAAATAACATTACACAACAACCACTAAATATATGGTGATTCCAACATGTTCAAAAATGAATGAGTTGGATAGGATTTTTATTCTGTGGAATAATCATTATTGTTTTGGATAATGTTTCATAGATGATTGAATGTAAAGTGGATAAATAGAGGCCACTCATGGACTGTTGAAGTACCAACTGCCCTCTATCATTTATCATTATGAATAAATGCATTCCATAGTTTAATAGTGATAATTTCTATTTTGTATATCCCCCATTTCATCTACATTGGTGTTGTTCTCAATTTCCCCATAATTCTTCAAAGTTATTATTTGTATTTAGTCACTTCTATGTGATAATTTTTATATTTAATTACATTGATTCATAATTTGGCCATGATATAACGGGGAGATTCTAGAAGGATATTTTAAATCTATTAGAGCAAGTTTTAGGATATAAGTGATGTTATCTAAAGATTTCATATAATTTTAATAGTGTAATTATTTTAGAAGTATGGATTACATTAATTCATTTCAATACCATGAACCTTTTATCAGATTGTTGGTGGTAACATTATTATATAATCACTAGATAAAATAAATGACAACTGATGGGAAAAAATAGTTTAGTAATCCTGGGAAAACTAGATACATAGTTTAGTATAACATTATATTTTAAGACATAACAAAATTTATTATTATAATTCAATAAAACATTAGTCCATTAACATTTCACTTCATTTTAATCATAATACAATTCCTAGAATCATGGTTAAAAATTTACAGATGGAACGGGTGAGATTTAATGCTTAGTAAGTCTATGCATTAAATAGAAGCTAACTTTCATAAATAATGAATAATTTTCATTCAATGCTATGTATATAAAAAACATAAAAATTAATTAAATAAATGATATAGATTTATATTATTGAATAAATAAATGATGATAATATAATTCAACATATATAGTTACATAATTTTGTAACAAATGCAATGATATCATAACATATAAAATAATCACATTGATGTCAAATAAATAATCTTATAATAAGGATGTTCATAATGTCAGATATAAAAAATATACCATTAAAACCTCGTTCTAAGATAGATTTGACAAATGGGTGTGGTATAATCCAATTCCAAAAATATTTTGTCTCATGAGACCTACCAATGCATCACGGGGCTACAACATGCCACTCCTACACCATACTAAATCCAATTCATTCTTCATTTGAAATGGTTGAATAATAATCATCTGAAATATTATTTTTGAAACTATAATATGAAATAATATTAATTACCCCAGTTAATAAAAATAATCTCAAATGATTTATATTAATATGGTTAATAGCGTCGAAATAGTAAATAACCAATGAAATTAGTCATCATGCATATAATAATATATGGTTGATAATAAAATAAACTAATAATCTCATTAATGTATAAAATTCAATATATTATTTTGACATTTTTGAAACTATTTTAAAATTATCATTGGAATGTTGTTTATGATAATACAATTTTTACATATAATTAACTTATTCTAAAAACATAAAAAATATGGGGATAATCATGTTATTTGAAAAGAAAATTTTATACATGTAATCAAATAATAAAAGAAAATAATATTCATGTGTGTCATAAATTTTTTATTTCCTTACATTTTGAAAAACACTCCTTTATCACAATTATTAAATCGTTAAATATAACAACCATCGAATAATCACTTGAAGATTCCATTCTGTCAATTTTTCATAAAGATCAACCTTTATAAAAATGTCATTAAATAATTTTTGGAGAGAAATAGATTTATTCACTAATTTTCTTTAATTGAAATATGGATATTGAGAAATAATATTCTCCCAATTGGTTTGTAATCACAAAAATTCTATAACAATAATGAGATTGTGAAATAAAACATGAGGCAAAAGTTGAATTCCTTCATATGAATTCAAACCTACTCTGTAATTATTATAGAAATATTTTTAGTATATTGAAGAAGAAAAATAATGTTTTTTATAACATATAATAAAAACATAAAATATTTTATCACTCGTTTATTAACAAATCATTGTTTAAAAAACTAGTCAATGTAATGTAATCTTTTTTCATATATGATATAGTTTAGTATATTTATTCCTTATACTTTTATTATTCTTCCATCAACACCTAAATTGTTATAATTAAATAAATATCACATATATAATAATTATAATTATATTTATAGTAATCCATAAAATTATGAGATGGAATATCAACCCCACCATTCTCAGAGACAGTAGGTCGTATATACTAATTAATTATATCTTCACGTTTTCATGTATGTTAAAATAGAAAATTAAATAATAATTCATATTTAATGAAAATAATAATATCACATAAAAAAATAATATTTATAAAATCCATAATTATTTCAATAGAAGAAAAATATAAATTAAAAAGTATCATTGATTTAGGGAGGTGGTAATCAACTCACAAATGAGTGGGATGTTATTTTTCATAACAGTTTTCATTTCATTAAGGAAGATATTTCATTATAAATAAATAATTAAAATTATGAATTAATATAATATATAATCATTAAAACTTTAATGATTACATTTCATTATATATGCTAATAAAAAATTTATTATATCACTACATGGATATGGTAATTCCTACAAATTCACGACTGATGATTTACCATCCCATTTGATACCAAAAAGGGTGGATAATGGGTATTTGAAAATCCTAATAACATTTTAGAATACATTTTGTACATTCTTTACCATTTTTTATTAATAAAATTGATTTATCGGTCTCATAAAAAATTAAAAGATGTTGGGTACAATAGGTAACACTTCTTGTGGAGACCAACATTAGTTCTTTTTTAATGAAGTTAGTTTTTATTATTATTATTATTAGAACCTATAAATTTGTCTACCATGGTTGAGTGGATATTATGAAATGTATTTTTTTGAGATGGAATGATAAATTTTTTATAAATGAGGAATGTATGATGTTCCCTTTTATAATTGATTGGAGGGGTAATTTTGGAATTTCAATAAAATAAAAAATATAATAAATATATTCTAGTGAAGAATTAAAAAAATGGTAACTAATTTGTAAATGAATTTTATATAAATTAAATAATATTCTACTATGAAATTTATATTCTTTTTAATATCATCGTAATCCAAATAATTTTTACTATCACCTTGGAAAATAAATATTGTCTCTAATAATAGTAACATATATTTTAATCAAAACAGGATAATATTGTTACTATAAATGGAAAATGTGAGTCATTAATGGATCATTTATAATTTTTTTATCATTATCCATTTATCATGAATACTGGTAAAGTGTTTATGAATTTCAAAATATTTATGAAAATAATATTTTGACGACACATTATAAATGTCAATTGTGAATCTATTCATTTTATTTGACATTATATACACTAAGACAATATGAGAAATCAAATATGATAATTTTATGAATTTTTAATATTTTATATTGTTCTAAAAAATTTATATCTCAAATTAATTATTTCAAATTATATTATTTTTATTATAATTTCAATTTTTTATATTTATTAATTATTTTTGCGTCATTATTGTACAAAACTTTAGATATTTATTTAATACAGAAAAAATTATCTTCATTAAGATAAATAATTTTTTTCATAATTTATATTCATATTTGTAAAAATGATTTTTAATTCATATCAATTTCTTGACCACTTATTTAGCATGTTATTTTCACTATTAAACTCATTCACACGTATTCTACCAGAATTTGGAGAAGTAACTAGTTATATGACTCAAAATATCAAGTCTATCCATAAAAATTATAAATAATAATTATCATATATTAAATAATTACATATAATATTTATGAAATTACTAATATTATCATTATGATACAAAATTTTTCTATTTCAAAACTATGCAGGCTCTACGTTAGCACGAAAAATTACAGTCATATTAAAATTATTATAAATAAAAATTTATATGATTTTAATTATTTGTAATTGATATATATATTATTTTTATTAATATATTCATTATATATTTTTTATAAATTTTTATATTACGTTTATTATATGGTGATATCTTAAATGATACTATATTTTATGAATTTTTTAAATTCAATTAAAAATTTTCTACAACAAAATAATTCAATAAAAAATCTATTGATGGAAAATTTTACGTTACTAATCATTGAAAAATAAATTTAATAAAATTTAATTTCTACATGTCATTGATATTATAAATAATCTAAATGTTATAAATGAAAAGAATTATAAATTTCAAAAAATACCTTTTTATGTATAACCATATTTTTATTCTAATTAATTAATATAATTTATTCTAATAACATAAATACTATTAATCATATAATAATATTAATAATTTTAATTTGAACCCATTGGTAATACAATGAATCTTTGTAAATGTGTTTTAATAAAATATGATAGTTAAAAAAATTCAATAATTTCACTATTCATTGAAAAATAGATCTTAAATGAAAAATCATGAAACATAACCCGAATATAATATATATATTATGATTTTATAAATGAAATTATATCATTAAATATATTTTATAACTATTTGATATCTTAATTATAATGTTTTCTAATAAAAATAATGACAAAATATTATTGAAGAATAATATTAACAAAGGTAGAACATTACATTATTCAAAATTGAATATGGATTTCTTATAAATTAATCCATTCATTTTTTATGTAGATACTAGAAATATATTTCATAATTTTGTTTATAATATTCATACCACCCAAATCAATGAAATGTTTATAATAATCCAATTTTAAAAATAATATTTCACGATTTTCTATGTTTATTGTTTCATTCTGTGTATGCTATAAAACAAAATTTTAATTTAAAGTTTTTTATTAAATTTTCCACCATTAAATAATTTATTACCATGAAATTTTTATTATTATTTTTATTCATTTTTTTGAAATATTTGGATTCCTTTGTGAAAAAACCCAAATCACAAAAACAATTTATAAAATTCCCTCTTTAAAATATGGAAGTGGATATACTGGTCATTAAAAAACATGGATACTATGTAAGATAATATCATTGGGATGTGAAAACATAGATGATTAATGGAAATAAAAATATCATAAATTAATAAGCAGTGAAAGAGAATATGGTTCTGATAATTTTAATTATAAAAAAATTTAATCATTAATTCTCTAAAAGAAAATAGTTTTCATTGTTTGAAAATATAAATAAATAATATTTATATTTAAAAAAAAATTTCCTCATGTCACTATATTATTTTACTATTTAAACAAAGAACTCGATAAAATTATCATAAATGATTTATATCTATGTAAAAAACTATAATCAGAACCATTGTTTGTTAATCTCTCATTTTAGGCATTATCTTTTTCTTTAGATAGTGTAGATTGGATTTGATGTTTTTCATGCCAAATAAAATTTTATAAATTCATTAAATATATAAGAAATTCAATCCACCTATGAATATTTATGAAATATAAAATAGTTAGTTAATAATATGACAAAAAATTCATTTACAACATGTTATAAAATCCAGTTTTCATCTTAAACAATTCCATAAATTATTTGTTATTAGGTGTCTCCAAAATATGATTGACCATATAAAAAAATATGAATATTGTTAAAGAATTTCGGAAATAAACATTCATTAATCCCCCATAAAATTTCTTTTTTTTCCCGAATAATAAATATAATGTCATATTTTCGAAAATCATATTAGTAGCATGAATAATTATATATCCTGAAGGAAAATATTAATGCCTCAAAGAATTATGTCTCTCCCTATTCCATATATTTACCATTACATAATCATATATATACCATAATTCCAAAATGTAGTTTATTTAATCACATTGAAATTAAATAACAAATCATCTTAAAGGTTTACAATACTATCCTATTTACATCTTTAGTGTATGTACGAATCCATCCCAAATGACCATTAAACCAGAAGCCAGATAGGTCACCACATGTATTTATGTGTTCATACCCATGTGCAATAGGTTGTATACTATAAATGATGGGATAATACTATTTTAGTTGGGAGACTATACCCTTGTGGTTATATTCAAATAATGGTATATCATTTGTAAATCCATGGAAAATAGCAGAAGTGATAATAATAAATGAAAATTTAGAGCAATATGAATACAATGAATGAAAAAATTAAATGGCTAAATCCACTACATATAATAATGAATCCATGTCCAGATAATGATGCAAGATACACTAATGGGGTACAATAAGTACCGGAACGCCATAAAAAATACTAAACGCTTAGTCTATGAGAATTATAAATACAAGATCAGTCTTCTGACCCATAGATCCGTAGTACACAAACACAATATAAGAATAAAATCAACGATCCTATAAACATGAAAATATACTCTTGGTACCCTAATTCAATGATATCATGAAGAGGCTATGAGCAATAATCTCAATATTCCACCACACACTAATTCTTGATCAAACTACTTCATGAACCATAAAATTGATAGTTTCATATCATAGGGGATAAAATGTGATATATAAATGTATGAATAATAGTTTAAAACTTGTTTCTAAAAGGATACCTAATCAATTATTCCTTCTTCGGACTAATATGGATATCTGAACCAAGAGAAAAGTATACATTTTATATGGTGTATCCACAAACATCATAAATGAGGGAAATAAATGTGGTCTTAGAATAAGATTATATTTTTTCTTGGCGATGACACCCCTACGACTACATAAAACTTGTTCATTCCATGAAAACTATTATAACACATCACCTATTATCCAAAAAAGATCATCCTTTAAATGCAGTAACTACATCATTATCCCATCCATGTTTATACATAATGGAATCCCATGGGTAACTGAAGGATCCTTCATTATAACCAATAACACATTTTCCATCGAAGAAGATCTATAACGACACCACTTGTACCTTTCTTGGAAAAGTTAAATCTGATTTCTTAATAGGTATCTTACAAAGGGGACTAGGTTACACCTAAGGGATGATATGAACCTCCACTAAAATCCCTCATCTAATGTTTCTCCTCAAGGAAACAAGTGTCACATAAGAGTATAAATATTCCACCCAAAGAACTTCTACAAGAAAATAGAAGTGTCCCACCTAGTACAGAAAGTTGTGCCAAGACATGAACTGTGATAACATTCACGCTTTCTTTGTGTCGAGACGCATGTTCACACCTATACCCAATGAAGGTCGATAAAACATTAAAATTCAAAAGTTAGAAACATTTGATAACTTATTCTACAAGAAAACAAGAAAACCATTGACACTTATTCCTATATAATAAATAATTGAATATTGAATGAGCACTAGGTATTAAAAGGAAACAAGAAAAATAATCAATGAAGTATTGTGCATAATGAATCATTAGTATGGACCTAACTCATTGTCTACAATTCATCATAATTTAATTCATAACATATAGGAAATAAAAATGAAGCTTAAGCATATGACATGTTTTAAAAACAATATAAATTATTGTAAATTAAAATGGAATATGATATAACCATAATGTACAGGAATTAATAATCATGAATAATATATTTATCATGATAATAATGATAAAAGTGGTAACAAATTAATTATAATTAAACTTATGACAATTCAATATTTTTATGAATTTATAAAAGGTGAAACACACCCTACTGGGTTTAAAAAAAATTAAAGGATCAAATCAATAAAGTCTCAAAAGATGATTCACACCCATTGAGGTTTCTAAAGTCATGTAAATCACCCAATGTGGTGATTCACCTCTCACTAAGACCATGGAAGACGCTAATACATATTCTATATAAATTATTTATAAAACAATTTCAATCATTGTAAAACATTTGTGTGTTGAACTATAACACCCCATATATAAATCAATGATATTTTCTATAATGACGTAGTAATCATACTATATAGCATGAATGGCCCACAAAACCAATATAAAATCCTAATTTAGTCATGTTCATGTGATATATGATTAATGGATGGAAACCATAAAATATGGAGAATAAGTTATCACCCAAACATCATGGATGGAGAAGAGATAAATGAACAATAGAAGTAAATGGAATCATAGAATTATTGAGATCAATCCAATGCACTTTATGGAACTCAAATAAGATTCTATATGGGAGAGATCATTCCAAAAATAGAATATGAGAGGATGTGAGCTCACAAAAGGAGGGGATATGCATGTGATGGAGGATAAAGGATGAAATGAAACTAATAATATAGAAGATAATATATAATTTCCACCACACATTAATGTGGAACATGGTTTGGCCACATGGTGGGGGAATATATTTTCTATCCATACTCATGATGATTCCTATGAATGGAGGTTGCACGAATAATTCCCACATTTTGAAAAACAATAGGATATCTATGAGATTCCCCTATTCATGAAAACATAGTAATCGATACAGCCATTTTGATCCTCCAATATTAGTCGAGATGACAGTCTGAAACATCCTTCTCTATTGAACTAGGCTTCATGATTTAATCTAAGTGTATCACATGATCAAGAAAATTTTGTCCCATACCTACTTAATACATAATTTTTGAATTCATGACCCAGTGTACTCGAAGCAAAACAAAACACCCATGGGACCCCTTAGATCATAAAAAATGTCTCAAAACAACACATTTATGTGATAAACGTCACATAATTCTATTCTAATGGTCATTTTACAAAACATACCATCCCCCCCAAATGAAAAATTACTTTTGAATTTCATCTAGTCCACAATCATGTTGGAATACATTATCCCCATATCAAAACGCTTAATTTCAAAACATGACCAAATACAAGGCTTTGGCAGCAACTACCCCATGTTTTCCCCCACAGGATGGATGGTGGTGAAAAGAACTAAAGGAATATGTAACACTATGATTTATATTCCTATGATATCTTAACGTATTTTTCATTATACCCCAAGACTTATTTGGGGTGAAAAGATATGTGCCTTGTTGGTTTCTATAATCCATGTTTAGTAATGGAAAATTAATTAAAATGTAAACTGAAAATTTCATTTATGGGATGAGACAAAACATGATCTCTATTTCAATATGTAAATAAGAGTGTCTAAACACATACAAGAGATCTATTTTTTTAAATATTATGTCTCAAGAAGTGTCAGATGTTATATTGGGTTTTAGTAGTATCAACCATGTAATTATCATCTATTGGATATATAATGTGAGTTTCACAATTTGTTAATGATTAGTGATAACGATACACCACAATCATGTTTCCATATATGTATGCCACATACATTTTCAAAATATTAACCCAAGGCCACATAACCATTAGAGGGTAATAAAAAAAATTTCTAAGGGGATCCACATGCTCTAAACAGAGTTTTTTCAAACCCATCCCTATTTTATGTGATAGGGAACCCCCTTTTGTAGTGTTGGTTAATTATTGGAACACTATTTGGAAAATGATGTGAAAAAACCCTTCACAATATTTAATGATTTAAAATTTAACCTTTATTGTATTATTTTAATATATTAACTTCCATTCACTTCACCATTTAGAAAATTTATCCCTCATATTAATGAAGATCCTCTCCATATTCCATCAGGCATTGATCAGCATCATTCATACATCCTCAATTATTTTTTCCGTTTTGACTTATTGGATAACTCATTATATGTATATAAATACTTTTAAACCTTATATAGTTTTATATTCCCTAATTATATGCTATTTTAATCTGAACTCATATTCTTTTTTTCATGTCATTTTTTAATTCTTAATTTTATTATATTCTTTCTCGAATCAAATATTGATACTGCGAGAGTGATTCATCATAATTATATAATATGTGGTTTATAGTTTTTTATTTATATTAAAACACATTGATAAAACCTGTTATATTTCATTCACTATACATTCCATGTTTAAGAAAATAAATATAACATTAATTATGTAAATATTAATGATTTTAATTAAATTGTTTTTATATAATTGAACTATTATATGGTTTAAACCTAAACTAAAACCACATATTAGCATGTGTTTATTAATGTGAAAAATCATATGCTTCACCCCAGAAATAAAATCTCCCTTTTGAGTGTTGTTAGAAATCATTTTTTTTTCAATTAATTGTATAATTTATAATAACATTTAGTTTTTATACTATGATCCCTCATATAATAGATGCTTAAATTAAATTAAATGATTTATAATTTGAACATGAACAGTAGTACCCCCAGTTTATGGTATGTAAACCTTACTTGATGATTTTCATGGTTTTAATGATAATGGTGTTGAATGAGAGAGATTGGAGAACTTGGAATGATGTTTTGAGGCAAAGGGAAATTCGCACGGGAGGCGCACGGTCTGTCTAAACTGTGCGGCCAAACCGTGCACAGTGGGTCTTAGATTTCGTGGATTCTGCATGGTCGGCGCACAGTTTGTCTAACTGTGTGGCCAAATTATGTGAGAAGGGTGTTTGAGGCAGTAACTAATGCACAATTAGCACACGGTTTGACAAACCGTGCGAACATACCATTCGATCACTTAAACAGTATCCTATAAAAGTGGATCTCACGCGTTTTTGCCTCTAAATGGCTTGTTTAAGCTCCTAAGAGGCCCTAACTCGGTATTTTGGTTCTCCTAAGGTCAAAGAGGGGTTTTCCATCGTTCTGAAGACGATTAGAAGGCTTCTCTTAGTGAATCGAAGCCGGATTTCTAAATTATGTGATCATTTTTATTTGATTTCTCAGATCTACATCGATCTACTTCTTCACTCTTCTCTATTTCATATATCTATGCATGTTATGGGTAGATATAAGTGCTTTGATGAAAAAAAATAATGTGTTTTTTTCTTTGTTGTGCTAGGAGAAGAGATATAAGGAGGATCCATGGTGAATTGGCAGGGTATTCTTGTGCATTCTCCATTTGTTAGGGTTTTCATCAAAACCTATAAGGTAGGTGGCTTCACTCTTGACTCCTTTTGTTAGAATTGACTGGAATAGTTTCAAATTTGGTTATTTAATGGAATTTATTGTGAAAGGAATAAAACAAATTTTTTTAGTGATGATTTATGTTTTTAGTGAAATTGTGAAATCTTGGTGATTTTTTGTGAAAATTGTTTTGGATTCTTGAAATAAAAATGATGATTTTAAATTAGTTATTTTCAAGAATTGAAAATGGCTTGATGAAAGATGTGATTTAAATAAGAACAGTGTTTTATTGAAATGATTTTTTATTGAAATGGATTTGATGAAATTTATTTTCTTTGGTTTTCTATAAAAGTACATTTTATTGAAATGGTTTGAATAGGTTAAACACAATTGGTTTTTATGGAAATGGTTTTCAATAAATGATGATTTATTGAAAGGGTTGTTTTGGTATGATTGCTCAGAATGTGTGGTTTTTGATCATATTACATGGGTAACGAATAAGGGTTAGGGTTATCCCTCATCTTTCTAGAATGTATAAGTGTTTGGGATCTCCCCCGTCAAACATTCATATTGAATTTAGGAAAGAAAAAGGATAGAAGTCTTCCCCTTTATTTTGGGATGGATAAGGGTTAGGGATCTCCCCCATCAAACATTCATATTTCATTCGGGAGGATAAGGGTTTGGGGTCTACCCCATCATTTTCGGATGGAAAAGTGTTAGGGATCTCCCCCATAAAACATTCATATTGCATTTGGGATGGATAAGGGTTAAGGGTCTCCCTAATCATTCTATGATGGATAAGGGATAGGTCTCTCCCCCGTCAAATAATCATATTGCATTAGGGGTTCGATATGGGTAAGAATTCTCCCCCATAATTCTAGGATGGATAAGGTTTAGTGCTTACCACTAATCCAGGTAGCATGCTTGGTTGGTTGCATGGGTTTTTTGAATGGTTGGGTGTGCCAAAAAAATAATTTATGAGAAATAGTTATAATGCTTATTTATTTATTTTTCTGAAAAAAATAAATTGATGTAATATTGGTCTCAATTTCACTTGTATGTTTTTGGTTATAAATGGTTTTGGGAAACTTTTTATTTTTAGTTATAAACTGTTTTTCAGAAATTATTTTATATAACCTATTTTATATAACAGTTGCTAACTCTTCCATCCTAGTGGCATGTGTAGAGAAGTCATTAGGGGAAACCATCTATGTTTTATACTGACCCCTACTTTGGAACATTGGTGCTCTTGAAGATGTCATATTCCAAGACAAAGGTAAAGGTATGTCATCTCAATACTAGTGGTTTGTGGTGATGATTGGGAGATGTTGTGGTGCTTGGTCCATGGAGCTCAGTGTTGAGCTATAGAGTGTGTATAGGCTTGTTTCTGGTCTATTGTTTAGTCTTCCGCTTGGTACTCTGATTTTATGTTGTTTATTTATTGGTTTGTGGAATAGTGTAGTTCTCTTTTGGTAATGCAGGAGTTGGTTGATTCCTTTACATGCATCATAGTGGTTGTTAATGATGTTTTGGTTGGTTTTTTTCTCAGAGGTTAAATTGATTCCCACTTTCATTGAAACCCTTCGACATTTATTTCTACCCTTTGGCATCTTGGGGGTGTCACATAAGGCCTAGTAATCACTCCTTGATCTCTCAAGACAATGGTAAATGTCAGGTCATTAAAAATGGTATCAGATTCTTAGGTCATTGCCTAGCGAGTGTCCATCGATGTTCTTGGTCTTGGAGTTGAAATTCATTCTTGTCTATTCCTTGGGTCAAAATCTTATACAGCAGTAGGATTGTCAGAACTAGAAATTTATAGCATAAAACGATGTGTCTAACTTTTTTATGTTGAACATCATGTTACCAGGGTGTTGTGTGCATACATGTTTTGGAAACACCTCTAGAATGTTGGAAATCTCATTGTCATGAGTTTACCCACTGAGATGATCATGACATTCATTGTAGAGGAATGACTTCCCACTACGATTTCATATCTCATTCTGAGGAATGAGTATGTATTTTACAGAAGGTTTTCATTTTTGAAAATTTCATAAATTGTTTTCAAGTGAATGATTTTGAAAATAGGGTATTTGGGGTATTTCAAAAATGGGTGAATTTTCAAAAATCATGTTGAATGTTTTCTAAAATGGATGAACATCGGTAAATATTGTTTTAAAAATAATGTTGTGATAGATGATATGTTAAAATTTGAAATGTTAATCCATCATTTTCTAGAGAGTGAGATTGATAGAGATTGTTGTTGGTTTAGGAAATGGCACCTGGTAGGCGCCATAGAGACCAGTTGGAAGAAGGCTGTGAGAATGTGGTTTCAACAGAACCACATCTGAACCAACAGTTGGTCCAAATCATCGCTTAGGATTTTTAAAATGTTGAGTTGGGACTATAACTAGATACATTGTTTACGATATCTGTCACTGCTAAAAATTAGAGTGAAGGAAGTACGGTTATCTTCACTAGAGGAGCTGAGAACTCTAACAATACGATCAAGAGGAAATCAGACACCTTATCTCAAGGAGGATGAACACATCATAATCAGACCACAAGAGAAATTGACCTTTCTTTGAGACACAAGATCAATCTTGGATGTTTCCATTGTGTCTCTAAGAGACACATCAAGTTGGAATGTAAGGCACAACTGAGAGAATGCCACAATTACAACAAGATAGAACACCTTAAGCGATTTTTTCTCACTTCTCCAAGGTCTGGTGTCACGGACACATATCTAGTGTCACAAAAAAAATATTCTACAATGAAATGAGTTCTATGCATAACCAAGGAGAAAAATGCAACAACAATGATATTTTATGGAGAAGAGAATATGGTTTTCGATGATCATGCTGGACCGTCTACAGTGTGAGGTAAGATTCTTTTGAATTCTATCATTGTGAAAGTGTTTTATGATACTGGTGTTTCGCATTCCTTCATTGCTTCTTGAGCTATTGAATTTCTATGTTTGAAACTAGAAATTATGACTTCTGTTTTGAAACTAAAAACACCTCTGGGGGAAAGAGAACATATTGCCTTTCTGTGTAGAGCATGTTCTATAACTGATGATGGAGATGAGTACAAATGGGACTTCTCGATGTTGTAAATGGATGTCTATGACATAATCCTTGGTATGGATTGGTTGACAATGTTTAAGGCTTACATCAACTATTAAAGGAGAACATTTAGTTTCCTGACATAGGATGACATCGACCATCTCTTCAGGAGAGAGAGAATGGTATAGAAAGGTGCAAGGAGCATGTTGGAACCAACGGTGGGAATGATCTTTTTTCAATTGGTAATGTTAACTCTAGAATCAATGGATGAAAATTTAGAAAATAGTTTCCCAGCTATGGTGGATCAATTTCTAGATGTCTTTCCCAGTAACATAACAGTGTTACCACCACTATGGGAAGTGGATTTTATGATTGATCTCTTTACGGGGACCGGTCCTACATCCCTTACGTCTTATTGCATGGAACCAACAGAGTTATGAGAATTGAAATTGCAGTTAGAGGAGCTGGAAAGCAATGGTTTCATTTGACCATGTACTTCTCCATGGGCATCACCAGTGTTGTTTGTGAAGAAGGCATAAGGAACTCTTCGGTTGTTTGTTGATTATCATAAGCATAACCATGTTACAATAATGAATAGATATCCATTTCCACGCATTGATGATCTATTAGATAAACAAATGGGTGCTCAGTGGTTATCCAAGATTGAATTTCAATCAGGATATCACCAATGGTGAGTTCGGTAGGAGGATATTACAAATACCGCTTTTAGAAGGATATATGGCCACTACGATTACGTAGTCCTGCCTTTCGGTCTAATGAATTCCCCAACAGTCTTCAAGAATTTTCTTTAGACAAATGGCAGTTGATGTCGGTCTTAATCGACATGCATGTGGAATATGAAGACCGAGGTGATGTTGCAATTTTCGTTTCATCTACTCTTATTCATAATTTGGTAATGATGATCAATGATGCATAAACATCTTAGGTAGAATGTCTTGTTTTAAGATCAAAACTCAATGGTGGGGAGACCATTGAGGGATGGATACCTGATGGGGGTTCCGTTTTTTGTTTCATAGATTGGATGGTTGTACCTATGGTTTTTTAGGAACAACTCCTTCATCTTTACCACCATTCGATATGGGAAGAACACCTAGGTACACAGAAGATGTATAAGGTGTTGAAGGTACACGATTCCATTTGGTTGATAGTGGATCGTCTAACCAAGTCGGTCCATTTCATCCCTATTCGTTAAACTCATACGGTGGAAGGTCATTCAAAAATACATGTCCGAGAAGTAGTAAAGAGGCATGTTGTAACAGTGTCTATAGTCTTAAATAGATATATGAGGATTAAATATCATCTTTATAAATCATTACACCCATCCCTTGGGACTCTGTTGACAATGAGCACGGAGTATCATCCTTTGATGGATGGGAAATCCAAGCAGACGATACAGACATTGGAAGATATGTGGTGGGCTTGTGTAATTGATATTTGTGGCTCAGGGGAGGAGAATATACCCTTACTGTAGATCTCGTACAATAATAGCTATCAAGACTTGATATGCATGCCTCCGTTTGAAGTAATGTATGGCCGTTGTTGTCGTTCTCCACTATGCTGCGCAGAAACTGGTGAAACATCACTATTTGGGATGATACGTTTTCAAGAAACAAAAGAGAATATTCAATTGATTAAAATGAGTATGAAGATGACCGAGATTTGTCATACATCTTATGCAGATCATCGCCGAAGACCATTGTCGTTTGTGGTGAGTGATCATGTGTTTTTTGAGATTATCTCCATGGCTTGGACATCTTAATTTTGGGATGCGGGGAAAATTATCACCTTGATATATAGACCCTTTTGAGATATTATAATGGGATTGAGATGTAGCATATCAGTTGGAATTACCACCACCGTTCAGTGCAGTGCATAATGTGTTCCATGTATCTCTGTTGAAAAAGTATCAGCCTGATCCTGACCATGTGATCAGAATGGATCACATTGACCTAGAGCCAGATGCTTCATGGATACATATCCTAGTACGGATTTTGTATAGGCAAGAGAAAGACTTTCATGGGAGAAGAATCAGTCTAGTGTGGATTTTGTGGAAACATGGTGAGATTTAGGAAGAGACTTGGGAATGTGAGAAATAAATGAAAGAGCGGGCACCAGAACTCTTTCAGGCAAGCGATGGTTTTCTAATTTCCATTGAAGGAAAGGCCAATGTTGGGGAAATGTAGTACCCCCATTTCTAGTTTGTAACCCTTATTGGTTATTTTCGTGGTTTTAATGTTAAGGGTGTTGAATGAGAGAGTCGGGAGAACATGGAATGATGTTTTTAGGCAAATGGGAAGTCACACGGGAGGCACACGAGTTTTTTAAACCATATGGACAATCTAGGCACAGGTGGTCTTGGAGACAGTGGCTTCCACAGGGTTGGCACATTTTTTTTATAACCGTGTTGCCAAACCGTGTTGGAAGGGTGGCCGAGGCAGTAGCTAACGCATGGTTAGCACACGATTTGTCAAACAGTGTGAACTAACCGTGCGACCACTTTAACGAGATCCTATAAAAGTGTATCTCACACGTTTGTTGCCTCTAAATTTCTCGTTTAATCTCTCAAGTGGCCCTAAACCAGGATTTTGGTTTTCCTAATGTCAAAGAGGGTTATTCCATCATTCTGGAGGCGATTCGAAGGATTCTCTTGGTGAATCAATGCTAGATTCTTGAGGTATGTTACTGTTCTTGTTTGATTTCACAGATCTACATAGATCTACTTCTCCTCTCCACTTGTTTTCTTAGACCTATGACCATTATGGTATATCTATGTTCGTGGATGCAAAAATATTGTGTTTCTGTCATGTTTTTGTTAGGATAAAAAATATAAGGAGGATCCTTGGTGAATTGGCCGGGTTTTCGTGGGTGTTCTCAATTTGTTAGGGTCTTCGTCCAAACCCTTAAGGATGGTGGCCTCAATCTCGATTCCTCTTTATAGAATTGAATGGCTCAGTTTCAAATTGGTTCATTGAATGGAATTGATCGTGAAAAGCTAGAATAAATATACTTTAGTGATTATTTATGGTTTTAGTGAATTTATGAAATCTTGGTGATTGGTTGTGCAAAGTGTGTGGGCTTCTTGATTTAAAAATAATGATTTTAAATTAGTGATTTATGGAATGGTAAATGGTTTGATGAAAGATGGGTTTTTTGTAAAAATGGTGCTTTACTAAAATGATTTTTTATTGAAATGGATTTGATGAAATTGGTTTATTCTATGGTTTTCAATAAAATAACATATTTACTGAAATGGTTCGAATTGGTTGAACACAATTGGTTTTGATGGAAATGGTTTTCAATTAAAGGTATTTTCTTGAAAGAGTAGTTTTATCATGATTTTTGGGAATGTTTGGTGTCTGTTAATATTAAATTCAAGACATATAAGGGTTAGGGGTCTCCCCCATATTTCTAGTATGGATAAGAGTTAGGGATCTCCCCTGTCAAACATTCATATTGCATTCGGGATAGATAAGGTTTTGGGGTCTCCCCCATCATTCTAGGATGGATAGGGGTTCGGGCTCTCCCCTGTCAAACATTTATATTACATTCGGGACTAATAATGGGTAGGGGTATCCCCCATCATTCCTGGATGGATAAGGGATAGGGCTATCCCCTGTCAAAAATTCATATTGAATTCGATAAGGATATGGGTTAGGTGTCTCCCCCATCATTCTAGGATGGATAAGTGTTAGGGCTCTCCCCCGTCAAACATTGATATTGCATTTGTGGTCGGATAAGTGTATAAAGTCTCCCACATCATTATATAATGGATAAGGATTAGGTATTCCCCCTCTTCGAGGTAGCTTGCACTGTTGGTTGCATGGGTTTGTGGAATGGTTGGGTGTTCCAAAAAAATGAATGTTTGTGAAATGGTTTTAATGCTTATTTAGTATTTTCTATGAAAAATTTACTTGTTCGAAAATTGGTTACAATTTCACAAGTATTTTTTTGTTTATAAATGTTTTTGGGAAACATTTCATATTGTGTTATAAACTATTAATGAGAAATTTTATAATATAAACTGTTTTATATAATTGTTGTTAACTCTTCTATCCTATAGGCATGAGTAGGGAAGTCATTGGGGGAAAACTAATGAGTTTTCTACTCACCCATAGATTGGCACATTGGTTTTCTTGTAGATGATGTATTCCGAGATACATGTAAAGGTAAGGAATCTCATTACTAGTGGTTCATGGTGATGCTTGGGAGATTTTGTGGTGAATGGTGCATGGAGCTCGGTGTGGATCCATGGAGTGTGTCTTGTCTACTTTTGGGTCTTTTGTTTAGTATTTTGATTGGTACTCTGATATTGAGTTGGTTATGTATTTGTTTGTGGTACGTAGTAGTTTTATATTGGTAATGTATGAGTTTGTGGTTTCCTTTACATGCATCATATAGTGGTTGTTAATGTTGTTTTGGTTGGTTTTTTTCTCAAAGGGTAAATCAACCCACACTTTCATTGATACCCTTTGGCCTTTATTGCCAGCCTTTGGCATCTTGGGAATGTCTCTTAAGGCCTAGTAATGAATCATTGCTTCCCCCTTTTCTAGGTATCATGCATGGATGGTTCCATGAGTTAGTGGAATCGTTGGGAATTCCAAAAAAAGGAATGTTTGAGAAACTGGTTTAATGCTTATTTAGTTATTTTTCTGAAAAAACTAATATGATAGAAAATTGGTTTCAATTTTACTTGTATATTTTCAGTTATAAATGGTTTTTGGAAACTAGTTACATTATGTTATAAATTATTTTGAGAAATTATCTTATATAAACTATTTTATATAATTGTTGATAACACTTCTATCCTATTGGCGTGAGTAGGGAAGTCATTGGGGGAAACTACTGATTTTTAAACTCACCCATGATTTGGCACATTGGTGCTCATGAAGATGTCGTTTTCCATGACAAAGGTGAAGGTATGGCATCTCATTACTAGTGGTTCGTTGTGATTCATGGGAGATGTGGTTGTTCTTGGTGCATGGAGCTCTGTGTGGAGCCGTGGAGTGTGTCTTAGCTTGTTTCAGGTATTTTGTTTAGTCTTCTGCTTGGTACTCTGATATTGTGTTGGTTCTGTGTTGTGTTGTGGAATAGTGTAGTTCTGTTTTGGAAGTGCATGATTTGGTTTTTTCAATTACACACATCATATATTATTTGTTAATGTTGTTTTGGTTGGTTTTTTTCTCAAAGGGCAAATCGTCCCCCACAAGCATTGAATCCCTTCGGCATTTATTTCCAACCTTTGCATCTTGGGGATGTGGCTTATGTCCTAGTAATGACTCGTTGAGCTCTCAAGGAAAAGATAATTGGTGGGTCATTAATGAACCATTATATTAAATAATAATGCCTTTGACATAATCTATATTAATTTATATAAAAGAAAAACTAAATACGATTTATTGAAGTGTTAAATTGAAAATAACTTTTTTTGGCCTTCATAAATATAACTCATCAAAATTTATCAAATGAAATAATTTCCTATTGATATGGAATTCATATAGAAATATACATCTTTATTAATTCTATAAATTTTTTATAGAATGATCTTGATGGTTCTTATCTTGACATGGATTATTCACAAGGGCTATCATATACCTTTTTACTTGTATGGTGACAATTGTTTCTAGAATCATCCCCCAAACCCTATTACATGTTACATGAGGTTTGATTGTAAAATATAATGAATGATTTCATGGACCATATCAAAAATTAAAATATATAATACTTGTAGACATTCTTATTATTCCATGGATGGTCTTTGGGTTAACAATTATAATTTCCTCAGATGAGCTAATATGTTAAATGAAAATTATATTTTTCTGAGAAAATTCAAATTCTAATTTCGAAAACTTCATGTGTATTTTCACATAGGTAATGTGTGATTTTATTATATTGGTTTGTTACTAGTAGATATTGGTTATGGTTTTAGATTTGAAATTCCAAGCCTCGTTGTACATGGGTGTTGGACCTGGAATTCTAAATAATATTGGTTTTCCGGACAAGATGTTTCATGACCTATTATTAGTATGTTTGACATGACGATCATTTAATTTATTTTTATGGTAGAGGATGGATTCCCATATCGTCTATACATATTCTCTGACTGATGAACCTTATATAAGGTCATACTATTATCATATAATAATCAGTATTATTATATGTGGGTGCTATGGTTCTACATAATGGATATAGACAAATTCATCTCTATCTATATAATATGGGTTATTTAATTCATACATATACATTATGTCATTATCTTATATATTATGGATTTTCAAAAAGTATGTATTGTTGGACATGTGTCCTTTGAGGAACCCATTCAGACTCATATATATATATATATATATTTAATCTATACATTATTTTTAATACATAAAAATCAAATTATTGAAATTCATATATTTGATTAAATTATAATCCGTATGTGATAGTCTAAAGATTTTATCTCAGACACTATTTGGGTTGTTTTTTCGTACCGAGAGAAAGCTCATTGTAATAGGATGAGAATTTTAGTTTGGTATAATTATTGATGTATCATATGGTATTAGACTTGGATTTTGAGTAGCAGTTCAACATGTGATCAATCTATGTTCTATAGTTGCGGTTTTACATTTATTTATTTTATTAGTATTCTAGGCTTATTTATGAGTTACATTATATATGTCATCAACTATTAATATTGTTGTATCATATAGGAAAACAAGTTTTTATATTTATCAATGTACTTTTAATTTGTAATTATTATCATTTTGTGGTCTTCATTTATTAGGATTCTACTGTGTTTTGTACTGATCCATTCGTTATAGTATCCCAAAAATGAATTAGTAGAAAATCACTTCTAGTGGGAAACCATTGAAATACGTGCCCTCAATTTTTATGGCATGTGGACAATAGAGGTTAATTATTTATTAGTTAATTGGGTCGATGGTGTTATATGATAAATCTTTACTATATGGAATTGATGATAATATATTTATTTAATATGTATTATTATATTTTTTGGGGTTATGTTTATTGTCATATTTTATGGTAACATTTTAAATCAATCAGATATATTTTGTGTTTATAAACCCATTGAATCCCATTATTTTTATTAATTCTATTTTTTGTTGTTCGATTCTAAAAATAATGTAAATTTTTCTATAAATTTGTACTAGAAAATTTTGTTATATAATATCTATGTAACTATTTTTCTCTAAAACATTTATCCCATGACACCCAAAATAAATTATACATTGCTAAAAATTCATAATGAATTATAATTTTAGTTATACACATGGCCAACCATGAAACATTATCCATAAATAGTATATATCATTAAAAACATATTATATAGAACTCTTGAATAATTATAAAAACTCATTTTTTACATTAACATTTATTTCGAAAGAACCATCACAATGTTATTCAAATTCTAGTAGTCATTTCACCACTCTATTGATACACATGAACAAACCATAAGCTATTATAGATGGGCATTATCATTTTTAAAAGTACACACCATACAAAATTTTTATGTTAATATTAACCATGTTCTTATCTATATCAAATTAAATACATTGTATTGATGTTTATAAATTTACTACATGGATAAAATTTTATCCATCAAAGGCTGAAATGAGTTCTCAATCATCATATATGGGTCTCTAGATGGAATATTAATCTTACATCATAACATATCACAGGATTATAATTTTAAAGTAATTATTAATTATATGAAATTCATTATTAAATATTTTAATTTTATTCTAGGGTTTCCATCATCGATATAATCACGCAGAAGTCATGATATCACTAATGATATAAGTTTGATAGTATTGTCTATCACATTAAAATGATTTATATGAAAAATAATTTTTTATTTTTTAATTTATAATTTAAATACATGGTTTATAAAATATAAATGTATCACAAGAAAATTTATTTTATAAAATTTTTTATTTCAAATTTTGTGTTATAAATTAATTCAATAAACATATTTTATATTTATTTATATTAAATGTTTCTAAATAATTTAATAAATAAATATCAATGACATTAATTGTAAATACATATCAAAAAATATGTTATAATTGATGTCTTATAATATCTATATAATTTTTCAATGTGGAATTTAATGGGATATAATATAAAATATTATATAATTTCAAAATAAATATTAATAATATAAAGAGTTAATATTAATTCATACTAAATTTAGAATATTTATTTTGAATATATTAACATAAATCCATTATTAGGTAAATTATATGAACAATATAACAAACGATTATTGATAACTATTTTAATAATGATTTTATAAAAGTATCAGTAGAATATTTGTTTCATTATATGATAGCTTCATTATTTAATATATTTTTTTGAAAAATTAATTACTCAAGATGATTATATCAGGCTTTTGGGTGTTTCAAGGAGTTTTTCATACAATTTATAACAAGCACAAATAGAGAAAAAAATATCCAAACTATGTTGACCCTTTAGGAGAAACCACTAATCTAAATGTAATGGTTTTACAGGTGGGGTCATGTTAATGTACTATAATTTAAAATCAATTCTTCATCTAAAGTTAAACAATAATGAAAAAAACCACTCTGAAAACACATGGTTTGAAAAAGTATGAACCAAAATAGTGTACGTTCTAATAAAATAGCATAATTCAATCAAAATGTTGTGCACAGTTTGTCAGAAAATCAATCCCATCCTCTATATATTTCAATAATCATTATATATGGTGAAGGATTAGATCACAATTAAAAAAATTTGAGACCATTCAATGTTCACAGGAATTTGATGATAAAAAATACCATTTAATAGAAATTAATTTTTTATGTCATGTTATTTATATAAGTTTAATGAATTAATAATTAATATCCTTGGAGCATCAATGATTACTTACTCTCCTAAAAAGTTTTATTCTTGTATATCAATGTGATTTGATTTTTTTAATTGATTTTAAATTAAAAAAATTCATAATTATTTCAGTTTAATTATAATGTTAATCATTTCCTTTTATATAAATAATATATTGGCCATGAGATTTTCTAAATTACTTGTTTCATATGACAAAATTATTTGTAATCAAGGGACATTGTAATAACAGTTTACAAATTTTTATGTCAATGGAATATCATTTTTTGAGATATATATCTTGTTAATTATAGATTTTTCTCATTATCTATTTATAGATCCTTATTCATGAGACATTATTCATCTAGAATCACATCATGGATATCTTTTCAGAGGAAGGATTGATTTTTGATCAATGATTTTATGCTAGGCCCATGGTTATCTTCTTGAAATGATGAGAAAATAAGGATTCATTATTTAATTGAAAATGAAACCAATGAACCGATTTCATTTTCTTATACATATCTTATATCTAGTTCATTATCATAATCCATAATTAATTTGATTTTAGAACCATAATTCTTGACATGGAATATCCTTTGGTCTTGTACAAAATATCCTTTATCATAAACCAGAATATGTGTTATGAATTATTGATGAATGGGAATATTTTATTTGAGTGTAAAACCAAATTTGGTATTCTATAATGTTTTGAAGATTGGATTTAAAATTAATTAATATTATTTATGTAGTTTCTTTTAAATTAGGGGCCAATTTACTAAAAAAAATTAATGTGATTATTCTTAATGGAATACACTTTTTTACGATTCATGACAACTATAGAAACATTTTGTGCTAACCAAGAATCAGATATATGATTCATCATTACATTATTACACAAAAGAATCATCATATACCATGTTTTATTTTTATTACATATCATTGTTATATTATACTAATTCACAAAATTCAATTTTTTTCATATGTTTTGTAATGCACCCTTTTATATATAATTCTAATATTTAGAGGAGTAGTTCTTTATTATTAAAATATGTGGAGATATATGATATGTTATCTATTAGATTGGGAGTATGATTGAAATTAGATAATGAAAATGATGGACCAAAAAAATAGTACAGGAATGATTCCCTTAAAACAATATTTGATGTTGTAGTATTTGGGGAACGATAGATTTACAGCCTATCTAGAGTCATACAAGGGGTATGAAAACCATGATTCCTGACCCATGAAAGAGCATGGATACTATGGTATTGTTTAATGATCTTATTTTATGCCTCTAGATTGATAATTTATATGATCATAATAATTTCATATATTTATTCATCACTTATTATATACTGTGAATATCTATCTGGCATGGATCCTTGGTATTTATAAAACATGTTTTCGTGGTGTTGTTTAAAAAAATAAACTTGTGGAATATGTATATTTATTCATTGTTTTATATTTAATTTTTTCATTTGACACTCTGTTTACTGTAGTGAATTTTTTTGGTTGTATAAGATGATTTCAATTATGTTTTACTAATTATAATAAGTAAGGTAATATTTTTGTGCATGTACATTTTAGGATAGTGGTTTATGTAAAGGAAATTTTGTAGTAGGAGATAACTTTTTAGTGGAACTTGGAGACTTTTTCTGTAGAATGAAAACCCCTAGAGGAATTCATAGTGTTGTTTTATCTTCAGGAAGTTTATATTTTATTGTTTTTTGTGAGACTTTTGAATCTTGATCTTTTTATGACATGTTTGTAAAATTTATTTTACATTATGATTTTTATGCATCTCTTACATGTTATAATTATTATATATTATATATATATATATATATTATATTACTTTGATACAGAGGATATAGTATTCCGAATTACAAAATTAGGACCGTATCTTAGTTGTTGTTGCCACTTTCATATAGGGAGTAATAGATAACGTCTTGTGGATCTCAAGAAAAGACTTTGTGGTTCGGGTTGGGGAATTATAAAATCTTATTATATCATGTGTTCCATTATAAATGTTATTAACAAGTTCATGGTTGATAGAAAATATGATTTTTGGGACTCTAGTGGTGGAGTTTCCATTTTCATATACATCACTATTTTATCAGACCTCTAAGATACCACAGATGGTATTATTGATATAGTTTATGAGATTTTGGGTGAATTTTTAATTCACATGTATTCATGTATGATAAAATTACATTCATATACTAGTTTCATATTATATAAAATTTCATTATTTTAATTCCTTGATTTTAGTTATCGGTATGGGATATACATGTATTATTTATTAAGTTATATATCAATTTTTTTGATGATGTGATATATATTTTCTAGAAATTTATAGTAATAATTTTGTGTGTTTTTATAAAATGTATATATATTACAATGAATAATGTATATGGATGTCGAATCATTGTTTGTTCATGATTGGTTATGTCATTGGATATGGTTATAATCCTAATATAAAATTTTATGTGATTAAATAATCTTATTATTATCTATTTTATAGTATTTTATATTATAAATTTTATCATTGATTTTAAGAATATTAATCCTCAAAATAGATTGGTATGATTATGAGGTGACATGATTCACAAATCTCCCATTAAGGATGTTTCCAATTTTCCACCACCTGTAGTGAAGAGGGTAGGATATGGAACCCTCCTCTACCCTATCATTTGGGGTAGGATGTCTTCCCACATCGCCTATGAGTCTATACTCAAGTTATTTCCCATAGAAGAATTGTAGCATGTTAAATGATTAACTACTTCATATAATTTCAAATCCATCATCTTCCATATATTTAAAAAAATATAGGGAATTGGGTTGTAGGGGCCTGGATAGTTATCATATAAGATTTATTTGACCACATTTAATAAAATGAGGTTAGTTAGATAAATATGGAAGTATTCATGTTATTGAGATTCTCGTGGTTATGGTGTAGAATTATAACACATATTGGTAGATGTGACGGTCTCATTTGGGATGATATCTATATAATGTTTTTTCTTTAAATATATATTGATAGAAAAAATATGTATTATTTTTCAGAATTTAGGGATTTTCACCAAGGATCAATTAATGATTTCTTTACCTGGATAACCTAATTGAATGTATAAACTACCCCGTGCTCAATTCAAATAGGCTAGTAGCTATTTACGAATGCTGAGATATAATATCACACCCATTAAAAGAATTCCCATAATGTAACATTATGAAAATCCTCATATCTATGCCCATAAAATCCTAAAATGTAATGAAATATATTTATAATCATGGCTCCATCTATAAAACAACATTAATATTAATAAATTATGTAATATAATGTATAAAAGTGTGGAAAATATAAGCCCCTCACAAACTGGATATAATGTCCTTATTTATCAATGAAGGGGACATATGTAAAATGATACATTGAAATTCCACTATTTCTATCTAGCCCAACTAGTACGCAAAATGTCATGGTCCTATAATGATTTCTTAAATAGGGTCATCAACTTCAAATGACACAACATGTGCAGTGGGATCCCTTGAAGGGTTATGTATAGTAATACGTATAAAGAAACCCTTAAATTAATTATAATGATAATTCAATAATATTCATTTCATCATAGTATATGTAAATAAAAATGTGAGAAATAAAATAAAACATTTAGATATCTTCATAAAAGACCATAAATCTCATTGGTCTCAACTAATTCCCACCAAACATCCACTATTAGGATTCAATGTAACAATCTCGTAGGAGGAACTCCACCACAAGCAATAAATATTCTGAAAACACTCAACCCAATGGAATATATCTTCTAGCTTAGCAAAGTGAAATCATAATGGAAAACCAAGAGGGTCCATCCAAGATACATACAATATCTTACTAATACCACATAATAATGGTAATATCTAGAAACAAAAAACAAGGATTCAATGCCTAGGGATAACTATCGGACATGAGACCCTAATAGAAATATCCTCATATATATGGGATCTGGGCCCATGAAAATATGGTCATCAAAATTCTAAAAAACCATATCCATTGAAATATGAAGTAAATAGGGGTTACTCTGGTACTCTTATAAGGATACATTCTGTCAGATGGCGAACTATCTATTGAAGATAACATAAACATCTCACTCTAGAATGATAGATCTCATCCACCCTGTATAGACAATCAGAATGTTGTAGATGGGATAGCCTATATTATGGGAATGTGATGCCTCGCCAGAACCTGCTATAATTGAACCATTGGAACAATGTTAATCCATAATGGTTGGAGGAATCTAATGGAGACACACATAGAAGAAATGATAATCAGAAATAAATATAAAACCTATCCTTAAAAGGGAACACAATGTATCCCTAGGGGTACACTCCATGTCCCACTATGTTTGAAACTACCCATTTCATACTCTCACATGTAATGAACTTTCCCAAAATATATTTCAAGTTCATAATGTAAAGTGTGTGTAGATGTCTGTGTTTGGAATCTACTTATGTCCCACCCATGCCTTTCACATTAATAGGTATATAATGTGTAGCCGGTATAGATGGTGTGTAGGGTCATACTACATCTTTGTTTTATACTCCTAGTACACAATGAGAATTATAATAGGGGGTTTACAACATGTGTGACAGAACACACTGCGTATAACTCTACTGGGAATATTGGTATAGTCTTACATATACATGCGAAGATGGTTAACTAATAGTCACATGGACTAAGACTCGATTCACACAATGTATGACTCATGTAACACAACATGCGGATCTTATAACTTCTCCAAAACCCTATAAATATATAAAAAGGGAATACATGACATGTTTTCGTAGTATTTCACTCCAAGTGTTATTACATTTCGCAAAATCCACAAGATTCTAAATGTGTATTACTCTAAACCACAAAAATATATAGATTCCACCATTTAATCTACCATTATTCTTATATATGAGAATGACTAAACCAACCTCTCCATCAATGGTTGGATTCCATCTGTATCCGGTGGTAATGAATAACTATATTTTTCCTCATTGGTGTAGTACACCCAAAAAATCATCATAGTCTCGGAAATAATAATTTTACCACATTCTCATCACCAATTCGAACCCAGATCTATGGTATCAATCCCTTCTATGATGTAAAAGTTAAAAATTTCTTAGTTAGTAGGTAATCGTCAAATAAATATCCAAAATAATTTTCAATGATGAACAATAATTGGATTTCAATTCAAAATTCACAATCATGAGAAACATACCTCTTCCAATTTTCGTGTTATCTTCAATTCATTTCTGTTTGAACCAAAAAATGAAGTGATATAACATAATACACAATAAAATTCCTAAATACTAGACAAATCTAACCCATATCTACAATATGAACTATCCTCAAATCAATTCATTTTCGGATTGTTTATCCTTCGTCATCTATATAATAAAATAGGGATAAATCCACCTAAAAACATCATAACATGAGATGGAAAATTATTTATGAAGAATTAATTTACGTAATTTTCATTATAGAGGTACTCTAATTCTCTTTCACATGGATCATCAATACATGATGTAATTTTATTTTACATAAGTATGATCTTATAACACCATATCCAACATATTCAAGGACATGTTCCTAATAATGACATTTCTATATACTCGTATATTTGTTGAGAAAAAAGTTATTTTTATCAACAAAATAAAATAAATAATTTAATATTTTAATTTTCTCCAATGATAAAGGTATCATAAATTCCAATATTTGTAAAATATTATGTCACAGATAGGCTAAACACCCTTTTATTAACATAATTGTGGTCTAAAATTATTAATATGTGACTCTATTTGGGGGTAAATCCACTTTTTTTGAAAATTTATTCATAATATTCTAATATATTTAATATTTTTCATACACTCATTCCTGGATCTGTCATACCCAGATGGTTTTACTATATTAGTTCCATGATTTATAAATATTAAATGAGATATTCAAATTACATACATTGAAAATAACGAGACAATAAATCTTCTCTCCTTAAATATTTTCATCCCAAAAAACCAAAACAAATATGAAATGGGATGCTGATATAGATTTATATACTTGGAATTCCACTCAACCAATCTTCCACCATAATTTGTTAGAGTCAAACCAATCATTTACATATGATAAACACATTACTATAATGAGTATTTATCTAATGGTTTCCTATAAAACTAGGTCCTTAAAAAGTAAAATGAACTTTCACTACCCATCTTAAATATGTTTATATCATACAATGATTCATGTGAATGCCTCCTCGGTTATGACATTTGAAGAAAAAAGATAACCTACTCCTTACATGCATTTAAGAGGTGCACACCATCAATATCCAGACACTATATGATGAAAAAAAGAAGGACATGAGAACCCAAAATATTTTTCACCATCCTCTCAAAGGATTTATAACCCTCTGAATCAAATTGTATCTATCATATGCCCATAGAGAAACCTGATATTTTACATTCATTCCTCATCCTCCACCTGATGAGACTCTCGCTTTACATCGATCACATTTACTAGGTCTTGGTACCATGTGATGTTACCCATAAGTTCCAACACGTATTACAATGTTCTACAATTTATTATATACATGGAATCACTAATTTTCTGTTTTAGAGTTGGAGTGGTAGTCATTATTATCTGAAAACTCTACATATTTTAGACGATCCACTACTTTATGGCTAAAAACTAACATGTATAAACGAAACATATCCCCAATAACCAAAAAAATACACTTTCATTGGTTGGTAGACTGGGGTATTTCATTGTTCCCAGCTATAACTATGTTCCCAGAGGCTTCACACGACCAATCACTAATCATGATATTAAATAAACACCACAATATTTAGTGATAATTGATGGAATCCAATATAGGTTCCATACCTCAAAAATGTGTAGTTGTCCAAAATTATTCAGAGGAATATGTTGGTCAATATCCATAGGTAGATGTGAAAACAATTTTTTAATTCAAAAAGAAATGTTGCATCACCCATGGATTTCCAACTGATTGAACATAATCCTAGTACATCCTTTACTAACCTCAACATATTGATAAGGGAAGAAAACCTCCTCAACACTTGCATTCATTTTATGACTGCTATCAACATCCTTACATGAATGATGATAATGACATTACCCCATAATAGAACCTTTCTTGATATATTCAATGCATATATGTGTATTCATAGTATCAAAATTGATATCATTTAGTATTACAACCTTATCACTTTGTTGAATCATTGGGTAAAAACTATTTAATGTAGACATACATAATGATCCATAGGGGTCCCACTCTCGCATGCATCATTAATTCAAGGTGGGCTACTCATCTCCCGCGGTGGGTCTCATTGGAACAACATGCCTTTGTTAAGGGACGTTCTATTCCGGAGGCAATTTCTTGGGCCCATGAAATGTCCAGGGATATTAATGTTAAAACTGATGGTTCTAATGTGGCCGTCAAGCTTGATATGAACCAAGGTTTTCACCGGGTTGAATGGAGCTTCATCAACTGTGTGCTTGCAGGTATGGGACTCAACCCTCGAAAGATCGATCTTATTTATAGATGTTTTAGCTCTGCATGGATTTCAGTGACATTCATGGGAAAAGCCTATGGCTTCTTAAAATCCACTCGTGGACTAAGGCAAGGGGAACCAATTTTCTTGAGCCTATTTATCCTTGAATAGGAGTTTTTGTACCACCTCATTCAGCAGAGCTTGAACAAAGGTGATATCTTTCCTTTAAGAAGGAAGAGGAAAGATCCATGGGTATCCCACCTCATGTTCATGGATGATACCATCATGTTCCTAAATGCCTCCAGCTGTTCCTTATGTGTACTGAATGAAGTGTTGGAGGAGTACAGTCACTAGAGCATGAAGATTATTATTTACAAAAAGAGCATTGTCTATATATCTATCAGGTGCTTCTCCCTACGGGTCTTGGATATGATAAATATTTTGGGTATGTAGATTGGGTCCTTTCCAATGGAATACATGGGTGCACCCATCTCGTCTGGAAGGATTCACCTTAGGGACATCGACTCCCATCTCAGCAAGATTAATGACCAGGTACTAAACTAGAAGAATAAATATCTGTCTTTTGGTGGGCAGAATGCACTGGCCAACAATGTCCTTTTAGAAACTCAAGTGAACTCCCACTTGGAACATAGTGTCCCGAAAGGAATTTTTAATAACATCGTCATGATCTTGGCATGCTTCATCTTGGTCTCGTATTCTGATGACAAAAAACACTGGGTATCTTGGCACAAGATGGTGCGGCTGGTTAGTGAAGGAGGTGTGAATGTCGTCAATCTTGAAGATAAACTTTCCTGTAGGCATGATCTCCACACATTGAGTGATTTGGAACATTGTACCCTTTGGGGGTTTACTATTCACAACTATATTGATCAACATAATTCTACGATGAGATTTACCTCTCCTTTATGGTCGATCGTCAGTCCCCTTGTTACCCTTCTCTACCGGCATTCCTGCTGGATTGTCGGGGCGGGTTACTTCTCCTTCTGTAACCAAAATTGGTGAGGTGAGGTACTTGGTTTTCCTAGATTCCCAGCCACCCGCATCACCTTCATAGAATCATGTTGCTTTCCTCCCTTTATTAATGCAGTTCTGAACAACAAGAAGATGGATCACTTCAACCTCATTGAGATGAAAACTGCCCCCGATAAATGTGTTTTTACCCATTCTCCATCTAGTTTATCCTCCTCGAAAGACTCTCATTGCATAAATAACGTGAATATCCATCGTGATTCATGGGTTGAGGCACTTTGGGTTATGAGTATTCCAACCAAATAAAATTTTCTTACCAGGTGGATTGGGAAGGGGCTTTTCCAGAAGAGGAAAACATCAGTCTATTTGGGATCAAACTAGCTTCCAGGTGTGTGTTTTGTATGACCCCAAGTGAGAAAATCATGGGCGACAGGTTATTTGAAAGTGAATGGTCACATGAGGTGTGGAAATTCATTATGGAATTCACTGTTGTGCCTATTCCATCAATGGTGAGCTTCTTCTTCATGGACATGTGGAACCATGTCTCAAGCGTAAGTGGACTAAAAAATGCTCAACACTGTGATCTTTCGTGCTGTTTTCTGGTGCATCTAGAAATCAAGGAATAATGTTCTTTTTGAGGGGTATCCACGCAAATACATGATATTATAGCGCGGAAAAGAAATATTCTCATTGATTTCAATAAAATTGTCCACAACTGGAAAAAATCTCCATTGTTGGTCTGGCTTCAAGATGATCCTCAGGCTTATCATCAGACTAGCAGCAGTGATAGTGGTAACTGGGTCCGATGGCGTCATTCATTGAAGAGATTAAAACACAATACAGATGACATGTGTGTAAAGGTATTCACGCACAGGGGAGGAGTGGTGTGGGATGCAAATGGGTTTGTCTACTTGGATTTATCTACCAGACTCGTTCAGGGGAGCTCTCTTCAGGCAGAGACCATGGTGCTGCTCCCCAGACTCACGTTATGTAGCCAGAGGAATTTGGAAATTGTTGAAGTTGAAACTGATTCTTTGTTAGTTCACAACACTCTACATGTCTCTATCGTCTCCCACTGGTCGATCAACTACATTATTAGAAAGTTTCAAATCCTTTTCAACGATACAACTCAAGTAGTGAAAACATGGTAGGAGGGAATCAAATTAGCTTATTACATGGCCTCATTAGATGTACCTATTTCTGTGAATATTTTACTGCTTATTGTGGTTAGATTGAAGCATTATGGGGTCAATATGATTAGGGTGGATGCTCTCGGGATTCATCATTTCAGAACTCCATAGTTCAGTCACTTGGCTCAAAGGGTCCAGAGGGATGGACACTCTGCTCTATTGTTTTTAATTTAATGAATATCGACATGATGATGATGATGGTATTATAAAATAATAGAATAAGGGTTAATGATACAGTAAATAATTCTTAGGATTCTATAATGAATTAAAACACACTGATAACTATCACCATGAACATAAAACATCAATAGTTGAAATGGGATTCCACTTATGGTTTATCATAAAACACTTCTATATCTAGTGATAACCTTTATACTGGTTAAATATGAATAAAATTTCAACATAATCCACTAGTTGATGATCTCAAACATTATAGGATTATACTTTTCCATGCATCATCCATTTCAAGTGAAACCAAATAAACCCCAACGTAAAGAAATCGCCCATCTTAGGGAAAACTTATCATAGGGAAACCAATGAATAAACACTAAAATTACAATTCCCATACATAATAGACTCCACAAACTACACCTCCATCTCTCCCAACTATAAGGGGTTATTCTATAAACCCTCTCTTATATAGGTGCATCAATGGAACTTGAATAAGTTGAAAAAAACACTCAATAGAATGGTAAATTGAACATGTTCTAAAGATGGACTAAGCCTTATTCCTTCTCTATCACAGGAAACAAAAATATTAAAATATATTCTACTCCCAATGTAATATTAATGAACTAATAATGAGTTATTTTAACCTCTGATGAATGATATCATCCACCCATACATTGAATGACTCCTTATAAAAATTGGAATAATCCATCCCCAAATTCTGAAATCACCACCACAATCAGTAGATTAATAAAAATGAGAATGGATGGTAGTGAAATAGTATATACCAAGGAAATCATCAAAAGGTCGCACTACATCTATAAAGATATCCCACAGAAGTATCTCTCTCTCACTCTCCCTCTCCTCCATGAGATAGGTCACACTATCACTAAAATTGAATAATAACTAATCATATCTATAATAGACTGAGATAAAAGGGTTAATTAAAAGGATCACACATTTTCTCTGGATATAAAATTGTGGATATAAAATGGAATAAGTGGAATATGACTAAATGTGTGAGCATTAACTATGGTATAAAATACAATAGATGTACATCAAACATAATTCAAAATCCTCTATGAGTAAATAATTCTTATATCTCATTATTTATATTTCTTGAAAGTTTATTACAACAAGGGATTGCTTCAACCACTTATCATAGTAAAAAATATAACAATTTCATGATATATGAAATTATCCACCACACCTGGACATTATCCACAATGGAAAGCACTAATTAACTTGTACAATTTTGGATTGTATCTTATTAATGGCTCTATGTGACGGAAATTTTACATCTACTTAATATGACTAAATTAATTCGAGAATTTGTTACACATGGAACTATGGGCTCCAAAAATATATTCTATTAATGTTAATAACAGTGTAAAAAGAATATATCTTACATGGGTCTTACAGTAATATAACTTATTTTTATGAAACATATATCATTCCTCGAAAAAAGCATGGATCCCTTTGGGAAAGAACCTCAATAACATGTAGTTGTACTTGTTTTTGTCCAGAGGATTTCAATGAAAGGAGTGCTTCACCTAAGGATGGAGGTTGTAGCATGGAACAAGGAATATTAAACCTCATATTGCAACCTTATTTCCATTTTCATGTCCTAATCCTAGAAGGCTGACTTTCACAATATGTTTCCTCTTCCTCGAGTTTTTATCAAATATTTCTCTTCCATCAAAATGAGTGTATTTAAAATATAGAACAAAAATTCCACTTCCATCCCAAGAATAAGTAAATTTCATTCATTGTGTTCATGGATATCTCAGTGGCCCACATAATTGTCCAAATATCAAGTTTTAGGACCTGCTTCCCATACCTACTATCTGTGGGTTAGGCTCGACCAAGAAAACATGTGATCCCTACCATTGATTCCCATAATACATACTCTATCCCTATATATTTTCATTTAGCACCATCATATCCATACATGTATTTGTCTAACATGTCACATACACATGATCTCATGGAGTTGGGACTACACTCTACTCAATGGTTGGAATCTCTATGAAAATTCCATTCTGATGACAAACTACCTCATGACTGGATCACTACATCGATACGTCATCACACATTAGGTCAATCTCACAAACCTAATATAGAATCCTCATTTGATTTCTTCATGAACACATCCTATATGAATTAAAAACAATGATCAATGAGTAAATCTATTGAGGTGACTTAAGTTTACATCTAAAATGAAACCCATTCCTATATGATTAATGTATCAATGTTTTTATCTAACTATTTACAACATGTAATGTTTCATCATGTAAGTTTTCATGGTCTTGGGGAATGGATATGTCGACCTCTACACCAAAACATGACACTCTATCCTGATTGATGAACACGAAACACATAAACACCATTTCCCTTGTTCCAGTACAAAACAACATAGAAAGATAAAATAAATGTTCAAATTGAAGTCCAAAATAATGGCTATTCCATAACACTTCTAGCATTATTGTTCTATGTGATACCATTATTTAGTTTCTTGAACCACTGGATTCCATTCCAAAACTATCACATGCTAACCTATAATAGGCCAAGGGATTAAAAATTTCACTGAGATGGAATATAATCACATCTAATATTTTCTTCCTAAAGTAACCATAATCATACAACCATATCCAATACCAAACAATGATTAAATTTAATTGAATAACAAAAATATAATGAATTCATATATAATCACACAATCATAATACAAAATAATGTATTTTAAATAAAGAATAGGGGTTCAAATATAAGACAAAAAAACTATAAATTATGTTTAACCTTCTCAAATGAGGGGGAAAATATCAAATGTAACATCGGTACTAAAATTATTTTATCATTCAAAAATAAGATCCACATTATCGTAGTCCACAATGTACTATTTATAAAATGAATTTTTCTAGTATAATTCAAGACATATGTGGTTGGATAATTTGTATGGGTGATTATAATAATTCCCATTTTGAATCCAGATAATCACTAAGCACAATGAATGAATAATATTCACCTCATCAAATAAAATGTATGTCATAATTTGATACATAATATTAAACATAAATATTCAATCATAATAGATTTTGTGTCTAATAGGCCGCAACACATTTTAGAAATAGTTCCATTTTGAATATTCTAGGTGACACTCATCTCGAAGGAACAACTCCATGTGCTATACAACAAAAGGCAGTAGTCCTCCCCAATTCCATGTTCATCAAGTATATCCAATTATATTTAGATATGAAAATTTAGAGGATTAATTTGAAATACACACTCCATCATACTAATTCCCCATCAAAATGATCATATCTCAATACATAAATTGGAGGTTGATGCACATCTCTCACTCATGGGACCCTAGACCCAACTAAAAATATCTTCCAATATAGGGAATTTAATCATATATAAAAATTGGTCAATAAAATTACAACAAAGCATTTCTATGGAAAAATAATTCAGATTAGGTTTACTATGGGACTATTAGATGGATATATGCGTTGAACCACTGAGTAATATATATAATTTCACTGGGACAAGTTACTCTTTGATAAGGGATCTCACCCACACTGCACTGACAATTAAGAAGCTATTGAGAAGTCTCCTTATATGAAAAAAGTTAATGTCACATCAAACTCTCATAGTAATTATCTGATGGAACACACTCAACTGATACTAGTCCATGTAATATCCCACAAGATGAAAAGCCCACTAATATTTGAACCAATAAGAATATTTCATTTCCTAAAAGGAGTATTTGGCATGTCCCTAGGGGTACATGGTGAATCTCCCTATTCCTGACACTTCCCATGTATTTTGATGACATGAAATATATTTACCACAATATAAAGTATGTTTATGAGGTTCTTGAAAACTAGATGTCATGGATGGAACTCGAAGTATATCCTACATAGGCCCAGGTACAATATTAATAATACATTACGCATCCTTTCACATACTAAACATGTGGCCGCATGATCTAATTAACTTTTAATTCCTATATATGTTGACCTTCCTTATATAGAGTACATGTTGTGTGGAACGAACCGCACATTTTGTAACTCCACCTAGACTAATGGGAGTGTTGTTCTTAAACACATTGAGTTATTCAGATAAGGTTCCCACAACGTGAGACTCGAGTCACATGGTGTGTGGTACGTATCTCTAAACCCCCCCCCATATTCCATAAAAATGTACTACATGATAGGTGATCATAGGACTACACAATGTGTAGTGAATTTTATCATAGACTTTGATAGATTATTCCTATTTCATACACTATTCCCCACACCATCAATTTAATCATTCAAATTTATTATTCATTGATTATATGAGGTATCCTAAATGCCCTCTTCAACTTAGTAGAATGGATTTATGCCATATCAAATGATAGATATCCAATAATTTCATTCCTCATTAGAGATGCATGCATAAACCATTATTATAGTATTGTGATTTTTGGTATGATTATCTCATAACCAATCTAAAATAGGGTATGTAGTGTTAATCTATTACATAATGAAATGGTTGAGAAATTATTGAATTTTTGATATTCGTCCTACAATAGAGGAAATGAATTTCTTATGATGAATGCAGAATGGGTAATTAAATTAAAAAATCATAAATTTGATGAAGAGATGTTGAAAAATATTCATTTTTTCCAGTATCAATTATAAGGCTCTGGCCTTAAACCTTACTTAATCTTGAGTTATTACAAGATTACACATTGAGGATCTTTTCGGGTTTAGAGTTTTAGAAAATTAGATCATAAAACATGCATTACATTCCACATATAAACAAAGTGGTTACATAAAGATAGTATTCTTCATTCCCATCAATGGAAACATATTGAAAATAAACATGGATTCTTTCATGACACTTCCTTAAAACTATCATCATATCATGTACCATTCCCTTGACCTGTGAAAAACATTTCAAAAAACTTGGGATGATCATAAAAAGCTCAGTAAGGGATATAAAAATATGTAAATGAAACATGGGTACATATATATATAAGAATGAGATCATACATTACCCATAAAACATAATCACTTTAACATATCTCTTCAAATCATGAATAAATCATAGAAATCAAAAGACATAAAGGTAACATGAGGCATTCATAACATTCTTACGTAGGGAGTATCCCTCTTGGTTACGTTTCGAATACACATCACAGTATATTCCCTAAATATCTTCGTAGAAACCTTAACATTTCACTCCTTCGCGTTACCCAATGCATTCGAGAGCTATAACGGGCTCACCCGCCCTTATATTATCATGGAACCACCCGTGTTCATAAATATGCCCAAGAACCATAACATAATTCATATCACATAAAACATGCATAAAGGAAACATAAAATTTCCACCATTCAATCACAAGATATCAATACAACACATTGATATAAAAACACTAGGAAAACCATTTTCAATTCCAAAATAAAAGAAAAGTAAAACATGGTATTTATTTTTCTTTTAAAAAGAAGGTATGGCTTGTAGAGGAAGCCGAAACTCAAATAACTGTCACGACAGTGGAGAAGTCGTTGTCCCCGCATACGTACGACAAAAACATTCCCTTTTTTCATTTAGTAAACGCTTCATATAAAAAAGATTTCTTTTTAATAAACGTAATAGTGAAAGGGTTTTATACACCGTATAAAAGAAGGTTGTGTATAAAACAAAATATGCCTCAATGAAAGGAGATTGAGACGAAGTCCCATACCTCGTATCCTACATGACCCGACCATTCTTTAATCTCCTGAATAATAAACTTGAGTTAATCTCTACTTGCTTAAGAACCTTTTTTCAGTTCATTATTCCTTTTATACCATGTTATGAACATCATGTAATCATTTAAGTTTATAAAGTTCATTTTGTCGATATTTGATTCTTAAGTCAAAAATAGACTTCTTACACTTACATGTTGTTAATTTGGTCAAAAGTTCGTTATATTCAGAATGATATTAATTATTTTGATAACATATTTATCATATATATTCATAATATACATGTATTTATAATATTACATCACATTTAGAGGTAAGAAATGAAATGCACCGTTCATGGAGACGGTAAGCCGTATGTATGCATGAACGCTACTTCCATTTATAGTTCGTATTTCTGGAATGGAATCATAATGATATAAGAGTATATTAATATTACAGTATAATAACATATATAATATAATTAACTTTATCTTTTACACATCCCACATATGGTATTAACGAATCAAATCACTTTCAGGGGCGGTAGTCTGCACTTCCTTAAATGAAGATATCGCGTTTACCCATAATGGAAACCATAAAGGTATACCCAAAATGAAAAATACAGAAGCTTAAGTAAAAAATAAACATATTATATATCATATATAAATATAGTGACATCTTAATGGCCACTTTTTAAGGTGCTAAATGAGTATTGAACAATCATCGTTTCGGGAGGCAGAATTTTTCCATCCCCGGAAACCGTATGTTCTTTAACCATTTGATGTAGTTGTGTGAGAGTGTAGCTCAAATAATTCGTATAAAAACATCCTATTATATTGAAGATACCGGTTTTGTTACAAAATAAGTAAATAAAAATAGTTTAGGTGGTTGGAGAAGCAAAATAAAACACATGAACATGAGATAATGAATTACCTTTAAAAGTGTAACTCCTTTTGATTTGAGCCTAAAGGATTCCTTTGAAAGGATTCTGCCCAAAGGGAATCCTCTAGGATGAGGAGAGGGATGTGGAGAGAGTAAATGGGCAGGGGTTGGCCGAGCCAAAGGCTTGAGGAGTGTGTGAAATGAGGTAGAGGTGGGGGCCTTTTATAAGAGGAGAGGAGGGGCACTTTTGGAATTCATGAAACTATTATTTTATTTTCAAAAGTGTTTCGAATTTCTAAGGACCCACATTGATATATTTCGAAGATAAGATGATAAGGATTCTAAATATACCCAACCAATAGGTTTTGAACAAGTTTATGTCTTAGATATTACATTATATTTCCAATTTATATTAATCGTTAAATAATGAGGTCATCGCTGCATCATCATGATGCCATAAATAATTTAATTTATTTAATGTCTCAAAATTATAAAAAAAATAATATGATATAGGAAATATTTTTAAATTTATAATGAATATTTATAGATAAAAATATGATTAGTATAACCCCTTCTAAAAATTGTTTTAGTAAAACAATTTATGTTAATGTCATTTTCACCTTTATTTAAAACAAAGGCATTAAAGTCATTATCTCACCCAAGTGGCTCCATGGGGTCCCCTAAATCGACCCATGGGTTGTCTTGGTCGGCCATGACACAACCAATAGTGTTAGGACATGTGTCAAGCTCATCTAATTTTATTAAATCATTATTTTTACCTTCAACTACATTAATTACCTCTAATCGCGATTAATGATAAAAAGTTACTATCCACCAAAAAATTATTTTCATCCCATCGAACCACATTTTACATAATAATTACAACCATGTATGTCGGATTTTCAAAATTCAAAACACACCAGTGGTAAACTTTCATTTAGCTGAAAAATATGTTTGCTTGATTAATACTTAGTGGTTTCACTATTCATCAAAAATTGGAGATTTTCAGAAAATTACCAAAAATTTACCCTAAGCTATATTTGATATTCCGAATTCAAAAATTAAGTCTATTATACAAAATTCAAAACATATAAGTCACATTAATTAATTTAATAATTAATTCCCATTGTCAGAGCAAATAGCATGTTTTTATGAAATAATAAGTATCAAAAGATTGACACCAGTTTAACTCCAATTTCAAAGTGAAATTGATTCCAATGACCACCATTCAAATAAATGGTAAATATATATTCTAATTACACATTAAGTCCAATTAAAAAGATAATCTAATCATATAAATAAATTATATTAAGAATCAGTTTTGATGTAAAATGCAGTATTTTTCACTATTCATTAAAAAATGAACATTGTCAGAAAAATACCAAAAATTCACATAAAGTAAATTTTGATGTACCAATCATAAATAATAAGTTTATTTTGACAAACATAGATTATAGAATTGTCAAAAGATAGATTCAAAAATGGTTTTCCATCAAAAGGAACTAAAACAATCTTTTAAAAATATTAGTGTATTCCATGCATAGGATTGTATTTATATTCATTTTAAGCCTCTAAAACACTATATTATTCATAAATAGACATAGATAAAAATATCTATTATTCATTACTTACTTGGGATGTTACATCCTTCCCCCTTTAGAAAATTGCATCCCCGCAATTTATTTACTTATCGAATAAATGGGGGTACTAATCCCTCATTGCATTTTCAGATTCCCATGTTTCCTTTTCCATCATGTGGTTTTTCCACAAAACTATTACCTGATTAATCACCTTATTCCGTAACACTTGCTCCCTGTGGTCAAGAATCTGGACCGGTTGTTCCTCATAAGATAGGTTCTCTTCCAGCTGAACTACCTCTGGACTCAAAACATGAGATGGATCTAGCATATACTTTCTCAACATCGAACTGTGAAAAACATTGTGTACCTGAGATAAACTCAGAGGTAAATCCACTCTGTATGCAACTGATCCAACTCTCTTCATAATTTGAGATGGTCTAATGAACCTTGGACTCAGCTTTCCTTTCTTACCAAATCTCATCACACTTTTCCATGGAGAAACCTTGAGAAAAACATGATCACCTACCTCAAAAGAGATATCCTTCCTCCTATTGTCCGCATAAATCTTCTCCCTGCTCTGATCTGTTCTCATGTGTTTCTGTATCAGCTGATCTTTTTATGCCATCTCTTCTACCAATTCTGGTCCCATCAACTTCCTTTCACCCACTTCATCCCAGAAAGATGGAGTTCGACACCGCTTCCCATATAATGCCTGAAATGGTTCCATCTGTATACTGGAATGAAAACTGTTATTATATGAAAATTCAACCAAAGAAAGATTTTGGCCCCAACTTCCCTGATAATCCATAGAGCAAGAACGTAGAATATCCTCCAATTTCTGAATTGTTCGTTCTGACTGCCCATCTGATTGAGGATGAAATGTTGTAGTAAAATTTATTTCAGTACCCAACAACTTCTGAAGGCCTTTCCAAAAGTTAGAAGTGAACCTGGGATCACGATCAGATACAATGGAGAGGGTAACTCCATGTAACCTGACTATCTCTTTAAGATACAAATGGGAAAGTTGATCTAGGGAAAAATTATCTCTTATATCAAGGAAATGAGAAGACTTGGTCAAGTGATCAACAATAACCCAAATTGCATTATTACCTCGAGATGTCTTCGGTAATCCCACAACAAAGTCCACAGATATATTCTCCCATTTCCACTCTGGCACTGGTAAAGGCTGAAGCATCCCTTTCGGTAACTGCCGCTTTGCTTTAACCTGTTGACATGTCAAACACTTCACAGTAAAATCAGCAATATCTCTTTTCATTCCATCCCACCAATAATACTCCTGCAGATCTCTGTACATCGTAGTACTTCCAGGATGAACTGAAAACATAGAACTATGAGCTTCACATAACAACTCTCTCTTCAAATGTGAATCACAAGGCACACACAATCTCTTCCCAAATCTCAAAACGCAATCATTATCAATGTTGAATTCAGGCAACTGACCTTTCTGAACCAGCTCTACCTTTTTCTGCAACTCTCTGTCTTGCTTCTGTGCTTTCTTGATTCTATCTGATAAAGAAGATCACACCGATACCTGAAACAAAACAGAAGAACATCCTACACCAACAACCTCTATGCCAAAGTTCATCAAATCCTTAACCAAAGGATCATGTTCCAAATGCAACATTGCTAATGAAACATTACTTTTTCGACTCAAAGCATCATCCACATTATTTTCTTTTCCCAGATGGTAATGAATTGTACAATCATAATCTTTGATTAATTCTACCCATCTCCTTTGTCTCATGTTCAATTCATTCTAAGTGAATATATACTTTAAACTTTTGTGATCAGTATATATTTCACACTTTACTCCATACAAATGATGCCTCCAAATTTTTAATGCAAAAACAACAACAGCTAATTCCAAATCATGTGTAGGGTAATTTACCTCATGAGTTTTCAACTGTCGTGAAGGATAAGCAATTACCTGATCATTCTGCATTAGGACACAACCATGTCCTTTCAATGAAGCATCACTGTATATAACAAACTCACCATTCCTAGAAGGTAGTGCCAAAATTGGAGCATTCACCAATCTTCTTTTCAATTCCTGAAAACAATCATCACATTCTTTTGTCCAGATAAACTTAACACCCTTCCGAGTTAGCTTAGTCATTGGACTAGATAACCATGAAAAATTTCTAACAAACCTTCGGTAATAGCCTGCCAAACCAAGGAAGCTATGAATCTCAATTACATTTGTGGGTCTTGTCCAGTCTTCCACAACTTTTGTTTTTGCAGGATCAACAGTTATTCCATCATTAGAAACAATGTGACCTAGGAAAGAAATTTGTTCAACCAAAACTCACACTTGCTGAATTTCCCATACAATTTATTTTCTTTTATGGTTTGCAAGATAACCCTGAAATGTCTTTCATGCTCCTCATTACTTTTTGAAAAAACCAAAATAACATCAATGAAAACCACCACAAACTTATCCAAGAACTCATAGAAAATTCTATTTATTATGTCCATGAATACAGCAGGTGCATTGGTTAGCCCAAAAGGCATTACTGCAAATTCATAATGGCCATATCTCATACGGAACGCGGTCTTCGGAACATCTTCTTCCTTTACCTTCAGCTGATGGTCCCCCGATCTCAAGTCAATCTTTGAAAAAAACTGAGCTCCCTGGAGCTGATACAACTTCATTTGATGGCCCGACATCTACTGAAGTAGTTGCAAAGGATTTCACCACCCCTTTCTGCTTGTAGTCTAACTGTTTCACATCACTCAAGCTCTTTGTCGGACACTCATTTTCATAGTGACCCATCCCATTGCACTTAAAACATTTCACTAACTATAAATCAAATTAGGTCTTACCTTCACCTTGATCCTTTTCAGTGAAATCACGAGCCTTATGTCCCATCATACCACATCAGTAGCACTTTCTAGAATTCAGAAGACATTCCCCAGCATGCCTCTTGCCACATTTATCACAAAATGGAAACTTAGATTTCTTACCATCCTACTTTTTTGAAGAATTCTTACCTTTCTCCTGCCACCTCGGTCTCTTCTTATGTTGGTTGTTATAGAACACTTGGTCATCGGCAAACTCCATTTCTACCTTCTCAGCACATCGATCAAGATTTTCATAAATTTTAAACTCATGAGAAGCTAATGCCCTTCGATATTTTGGCTTTAATCCTGAGTAAAAACGATTGATTTTACTATCAAGGTCTCGGATAAAATTTGGAGCATACATTGCCAATCGAGCGAACCTTTCATCATAGGAAGCCACTGAGTCTTCCTCTTGCCTCAATTCCAAGAATTGTTTTTTCCATCCTAAGTCGAACAGACTTAGGAAAATACTTCTCAAGAAACATACCTTTAAATTCATCCCAGTCAAGAGCATCAATCTCATCAGCATCCCTGATATTTTTAACCATCGACCACCACTGATCTGCTTCACCCTCCAAACGGTAAATAGAAAGACTAACCTTTTGATTGTCTGAACACGCCATGACATCAAAAATCGTCTCCAGTGCTTTAATCCACCCTTCAGCTAGCACAAGGTTAGATGATCCTCTGAATGATGGTGGATGTTGCCTCATGAAATATTCCACCACTGTCATGTTCCTTTGCGGTTGATCTGGCTGATCTCGTTCATGGATACCACCACCATTTATAGCCTGAGTCAACTACGCCATTACTGCAACAAACTGTTCAGTTCCAATTCAGACCATCTCAGGATGCTGATTCGGAAGGTTATTTCCTTTTGTATGCCTTCCTAGCACTACTTCCCAGTTTCCTCTGCGGAAAACCATTCTGAACAAACATTACTTAGATGAATAAACATGGTAATCTTAAAATTCTATATCACTTCAATTTTACCATAAAAAAATATTTTTGGATAATCATTTAATAGAATTCTAACACCTAAAGTTATCTAAATCGACCTTTGATACCAACTATAAGGACTCGGCCTTAATCCTTACTTAATCTTGAGTTATTACAATATTACACATTGAGGATCTTTTCGGGTTTAGAGTTTTAGATAATTAGATCATAAAACTTTCATTACATTCCACATATAAACAAAGTGGTTAGATAAAAATATTATTATTCATTCCCATCAATGGAAATATATTTAAAATAAACATGGATTCTTTCTTGACACTTCCTTGATACTATCATCATACCATGTACCTTTCCCTTGACATGTGAAAAACATTTCAAAAAACTTGGGATGAGCATAAAAAGCTCAGTAAGGGATATAAAAATATGGAAATGAAACATGGGTACATATATACATAAAAATGAGATCATACTTTACCCATAAAACATAATCACTTTAACATACCTCAAGAAATCATGAATAAATCATAGAAATCATAAGACATAAAGGTAACTTGAGGCATACATAACATTATTACATAGGGAGTAACCCTCTTGGTTATGTTTGGAATACCCATCACAGTATATTCCTTAAATCTCTTTGTATAAACCTTAACGTTTCACTCCTCTGCGTTATCCAATGCATTGGAGAGCTATAACGGGCTCACCCACCCTTAGTTTATCACGTAACCACCCGTCTTCATAAATATTCCCAAGAACCATAACATAATTCATATCACATAAAACATACATAAAGAAGCATAAAATTTCCACCTTTCAATCACAATATATCAATACAACACATTGATATAAAAACACAGTGAAAACCATTTTCAATACCAAAATAAAAGAAAAGTAAAACGTGGAATTTATTTTTCTTTTAAAAAGAAGTTATGGCTTGTAGAGGAAGCCGAAACTCAAATAACGGTCACGACGGCGGAGAAGTCGTTGTCGCCGCATACGTACGACAAAAACATTCCCTTTTTTCGTTTAGTAAATGCTTCGTATAAAAAATATTCAATAGCATAAACGTAAAAGTCAAAGGTTTGTATACACCGTATAAAATATGGTTGTGTATAAAACAAAATATGCCTCAATGAAAGGAGATTGAGACGAAGTCCCATACCTCGTATCCGACTTGACCCGACCGTTCTTTAATATTCTGAATAATAAACTTGAGTTAATATCTACTTTCTTAAGATCCTTTTTCAAGATCATTATTCCTTTTATTCCATGTTATGAACATCATGTAATCATTTAAGTTAATAATGTACATTTTGTCGGTATTTGGTTCTTAAGTCAAAAATAGACTTCTTACACTTACATGTTGTTAATTTGGTCAAAGGTTCATTATATCCAGAATTATATTAATGATTTGGATAACATATATATCATATATATTCATCATATACATGTATTTATAATATTACATCACATTTAGAGGTAAGAAATGATAAGCACTGTTCATGGAGACGGTAAGCCGTACGTACGCATGAACGCTACTTCCCTTTCTATTTCGTATTTCTTGAATGGAATCATAATGATATAAGAGTATATTATAATTACAGTATAATAACATATATAATATCATTGACTTTATCCTTTACACATCCCACATATGGTATTAATGAATCAAATCACTTTCAGGGGGTGGTAGTCCGCACTTCCTTAAATGAAGATATCGTGTTTACCCATAATGGAAACCATAATGGTATACCCAAAATGAAAAATACAGAAGCTTAAGTAAAACATAAACATATTATATATCATATATAAATATAGTGACATCTTAATGGCCACCTTTTAAGGTGTTAAATGAGTATTGAACAATCATCGTTTCGGGAGGCAGAATTTCGCCATCCACGGAAACCGTATGTTCTTTAACCATTTGATGTAGTTGTGTGAGAGTGTAGCTAGAATAAATTTTATAAAAACATCCTAGTATATTGAAGATACTGGTTTTGTTACAAAATAAGTAAATAAAAATAGTTTAGGGGGATGTAGAAGAAAAATTAAACAAACGAACATGAGAGAATGAATTACCTTTAAAACTGTAACTTCTTTTGATTTGATCCTAAAGGCATCCTTTGAAAGGATTCTGGCCAAAGGGAATCGTCTAGGATGAGGAGAGGGATGTGTATAGATTAAATGGGCAGGGGTTGGCCGAGACAAAGGCTTGAGGAGGGTGTGAAATGAGGTAGAGATGGGGGCCTTTTATAAGAGGAGAGGAGGGTCACATTCGGAAATCATGAAACTATTATTTTATTTTCAGACGTGTTTCGAATTTCTAAGGTCCCACATTGATATATTTAGAAGCTAAGATGATAAGGATTCGAAATCTACCCATAAAATAGGTTTTGGACAGGTGTAGGTTTTAGATATTACATTATCATTCCATTTTATTTTAATCGTTAAATAATGAGGTCATCACTGCATCATCATGATGCCATAAATAATTTAATTTATTTAATGTCTAAAAATTATAAAAAAAATAATACGAAGTAGGAAATCTTATTATATTTATAATAAATATTTATAGTCAAAAATATGATTAGTATAACCCCTTCAAAAAGTTGTTTTAGTAAAACAATTTATGTTAGTGTCATTTTCACCTTTATTTATAAAAAGGCATTAAAGTCATTATCTCACCCAAGTGGCTCCATGGGGTCCCCTAAATAGACCCATGGGTTTTCATGGTCGGACATGACACAAAAAATAGGGTTAGGACATGTGTTAAGCTCATCTCATTTTATTAAAACATTATTTTTAACTTAAACTACACTAATTACCTCTAATCGCGATTAATGAAAAAAAGTTACTATTCACAAAAAAAATATTTTCATCCCATTGAACCACATTTTACATAATAATGACAACCATGTATGTCGGATTTTCAAAATTCAATACACATTAGTGGTAAACTTTCATTTAACTGAAAAATCAGTTTGCTTGATTACCACTTAGTGGTTTCACTATTCATCAAAAATTAGAGTTTTTCAAAAAATTACCAAAAATTCACCCTAAACTATATTTTATATTACGAATTCAAAAATGAAGTCTATATTAAAAAATTCAAAACATATAAGTAACATTAATTAATTCCCGCTGTCAGAGCAAATAGCGTGTTTTTATGAAACAATAAGTATCAAATGATTGACACCAGTTTAAGTCAAATTTCAAAGTGAAATTGATTCCAATAACCACCATTGGATTAAATGGTAAAAATATATTCTAATTACACATTAAGACCAATTCAAAAGATAATATAATCAAATAAATAAATTAGATTAAGAAGCAATTTTGATGTAGAATGCAGTATTTTTCACTATTCATTAAAAAATGAACATTGTCAGAAAAATACAAAAAATTCACACAAAGTAAATTTTTATGTCCCAATCATAAAGAATAAGTTTATTTTGACAATAATATCTTACAAAATTGTCAAAAGATAGATTCAAAAATGGTTTTCCTTCAAAAGGAAGTAAAACAATCTTTTAAAAATATTAGTGTATTCCATGCATAAGATTGTATTTATTTTCATTTTATGCTTCTAAAACACTATCTTAATCATTAATAGACATAGATAAAAATACTTATTATTAATTACATACTTGGGATGTTACATCTATAGTATTTATAATATTTAATGGATATATATAAAAAATATTCTGTATAAATTCCCATTCCAGGACAAATCTACCCCATATACACAATACACATGATAGAAGAATCAGTGTATAAGTTAATTAACTCATGTTTAACATTGGAATATTAAAATATTGTCAAATAAGCATAAAAAATTTCATACCTAAATATAGATCAATTACAAATGAAGAATTAATTCACATCATTATCATTGATGGTAACACTAAATTTCATATTGCACCAATCATCAATATATGAAATGGCTATTTTTGACTCAAGAATGATCATATAATTCTATCCCAAATTTCTCTAGTATAGTGCATGTAACCATAAAATATCCCACTAGACATATATTATTGGTGGAAGTTAGGTCTCTTCATCAATTAAATAAAATAAATTAATACATGTTACGAATATGATTTTTTCCCCCTCAACAAAATTTTAAGAAATGGTTGATGTTGATAATTATTTTGTCCCACCTAGGGTAAATACCACATTTGTAACACAGTGATGGTTTCCGATTTCTATTCCGAGACACCAATTATGATTTATAATTTTTTTATGAAAATGACAACCACATGATATTGATATATTTAATATATTTTAAATATAAATTCTAGGATCATTTTTCCACCATGTAAAATTTTTAAAAGTTCCTAGAACAAGAAAAATTCTTAGAAAAATCCCATAGTCTTACTTGGAATAAATTGAGACACAATTACTATATTTTATTAATAATATTATTTTATGGAACTAAAATTATTTTATCGCCACATGGTTTAAAAAGAGTTTATGAAGGTCTAAACAAATTTGACAAATCATATCCTCTGGAAATGAAGATGAATTTTATGAGATCCAACAAAATGACATACCTATATAATTTGGAAATTCCCCTAACCATTGGAATGTTGTTTGAGGATGATTAAAAAATTGAATTTCTTCAACTGTTGAAAACTCAAGTGAGATGGTACCCAAAACAATTGTTATGAGAATATTATAGTAGCAGTAATGTAAATATAAAGAAAATATAGATGATTTCAGAAAAATTGTATGGTCGAAGTTTCAATTTTTAACCCCAATACATTAGATTTTAATATTGATTCATATATGGGGTGGTTAGACATTTCCACATGTTCAACATTATTCCTTTGAGAATGCGTCAGTGGTGTGCACTAATGGGTTATATCTTACAGTACTTATCTAGATACACTAGGACTCCACAATGGTCTATGAATTATATGATATTTCAATCATGTATCTATTTTGGTTCCTAAATTGTAGGATTTTATGTTGACGAATCAAGTGACTCATGTACCTCCCTTAAAAAAGCATAAACCATTGTTTGGTAATGAATATACCATGTTCTATATTCCAGAATATGGTGGTGAGGGACCATCTATTGTTTATGGTGTGATATGGACCGCTTTAATTCGTTCAACTGTATTTTTTAGTGTGGATGATTTACATTACATTATATATTAAATTTTATTGATGCACATGACATAATAGTCATGATATATTCTTAATTTTTTCCATTCATACACTATTGGAAATGAATGTTGACTTTCTTCAATGATTCCTGGAATATTCTATAGTCATATAAAATTGTTGACATATATGGGATTTCATGATTTTTTTAGATGATGTTATTGGATGTGATTCATTTAGTGAACTAATAAACTAGATTATATGATGAAATTTATTTTTATCTGATATGGGTATCATTAACAACATCCAATATAAAAATGTTCATGATGAATGGTGAGTGGGATGTTAGAGATAGTAGACATGAATCTGATATGAGCTAACATAGGATGATTATGTTTTAATATTTCATTTCAGGATGTATTAACAAGATCATCTGCAACCCCCATATACATTCCTCATTTTAGATATTTATATCAGGATCAATTTCTATATTTCATTATAGAAATTCTACAAAAATGATTAGTTGAGTACAATATTGAACACATCAGGAGTCTCAATCCATTTTAATTAACCATTATTATATTTCTAGTATGTTTAAAGGTACACATAGTATATGTTGGGGACCTCAATCAAATGTGTTTTATTTTGTAAAACACATCCCTATGGGTAGAACCTATTCTGTTCATCATGAAGGTAGACGGATGTGCCTAGATATACATGTACTATAGAATATTGAATTAGGTGACCATAAAATATTGATACCCCTACTCAAGGATCTATGATCTATTTTATTATTTTAATATATCCCCATACTTCTCAAAATTTTATATCCAATAAGGATATTACCAGTTTCCCATTTGAGATTTAGACATTGATAAGAATGTGTTAATGATTTTTTAGTATATTATATTATATATTTTGGCAATTTAGAATAGATAATTATCTAGATATCATCATCATTTTCATGGAAAATATTTCCACCAAAAATCATGTCTCATTAAAATCATTTTTTGGATAAAATTATCGTTTGAAAAATAAACACAACGAAAAATGAAAAAAAACACGAGATATCTATGACAAAATTTTAAAAAAATAATATTTATTCTGATGGGATGAAGTGACACTTATAGATTTAATATGAACAATTTCAAGGGGATATTTTTTCTAAAACCATAATATTAGTTGACCCATAGAAACTAGATGAATGGAATTCATGGAAAAATCTTATAAATGTTTTTTTTTTCTTGAGTTTTCTTTGATTGGTGGTAAAAATATTCATTTTTAGGGGGTCTTCTCATTATCAACACCCATGACTATTACTACGAATAAAAGTGAAATGTTTTACTATTCAAGAAAATATGTGGATAATAATCATCATAATAAGATTAGTCATAATAAAAATATAATATTGATGCAACATTATCATGGTATTTGTTGTTTTGTAGGTTGTGAAGCATCGTGATGTATTTCAGGGATGTTTTATTTTATAAGCTTGAGTTAGTTACCTATGGTCATGGATATTCATGACCCCACTTTTAGAACAATAAGAGCATGTTATTGGAGATGGAACCAGTGGTCCAAGCTCTGATGTAAATGAGAATCTAACTCATATTTATAGTTTTTTATCAACTATAACCATAAGATCATCCTTTATGTCTTCACATTACCAGATGTAAATTTGAAGTTGCGGAACTGGGTCATTTAAATAAATAACATCTACAATAACATTAAATACAAACTATGTAAATGTAACTTTGTTTAGTAATATATTATCAATAATAAGAAAAATATTAGTATCATTGTGCCTAATATTTAGTGGAATTGTGTCTCTTGATGACAATAATGAAAAATTAGAGGATGGATTCGTTCAAAGTCTTTGTATTGATATATTTTTCAACATTTGTGATCACATAAACATAAATAGTCTAGTAAAAGTGTTTTCCATAGTATAACCTGTAATGTTTTATCTTGTGGGAATTGTTAGTCTGGGGTATCCTAATACATGTGTGTTCATAAGAAACCAAGGATGTGATTTTCTAAAATGGAATATTTTTAGTCCATTATTGAACAATGTAAGACCTTATGATATAATTTTTTATATTTATTCTGGTGGTCCATCATAGAGGAAAACAATATACCATCCCCTTGGTGTTGGTTCACATTAATAGTATTGAGGAGGCACATATGGGATCTAATTCTAATTTCATTTCATTCTAGAGGATAATGTCTAATAATTATTGTTTAGGTGATGGGATGCAACCTCATATAGTTCCCATGATTATATTAGAGGATAATAATATTAGAATTTTTCGAAGGATTCCCAGGTTTAAAAGGATCCTTGATACTATTTTGACTATTTTAGATCATCTAATAAATTTTTACCATATCTTACAAACCCTTGAGATTCACTCAGTATATGAAAAATTAGTGATTTATAATTGTGAGACTATATTCATTCATAGAGTTCCATTAATATTTGTATATGGAAGCATCACATGTCTCATATCATGGATGGTGATGTGCATGAAGAAGGCCTTTCAAAAAAATATGATTTTTAACGTGATGATCACCTTATATTTATTTTTTATTTTTCATATAATAGTAGAAAAAATAAAATTTTGATGTTATGTTATGTGTCCTTATATAGTAAGCCAGAACATTTACCATGTTTATGGATCAATTTTATTGGGGTAGTGGTTGTGGGATATGGTATGGAATATGAGAAGGATAGTATAGAGAATCTGATTTAGAATGGAATCATTACAACAAATAGTGTATAACGATATTATACAAATGGGTTGATATGTGCATTGGTCTTTTATATGAATGAACAATTTTTTTTAGATTGAATTCTCATTAATAAACTAACATGTGAGATGTTATGGGAAGATAACCTATTATTATGTTGGACCCATGAAGAATTCCAAGAATATTGGGATAGTGAAGAAACATCTAGATCATAATTTTTTCTAACAAGATATATATTATGTTCTTCATGTTTTTAATATTTGAATGTACATTCTAGATTCTATGAATTTCATCGACTATGAGGACATCAATCTCCAAATATATAAATCATACATAGAACATGTATTTTGATTTATTGACTAAAAAATGATACTCGAATGATAAAATATAATATAACATGTCAACATTATATGGTGGTATTGACGAATCTATTTGGAGACATGGGAGTGAGATATATATTTTCATGATCAATTCCTTATTTTTTTAAATTGGAAGAATAGAGACACTTATCAACTATGAGGTTTTTTAAGGGGATATTGAAATGAAATATAAATTATTTGTCTGTTATATGTTATTATCATCCATTTATAATATTTTATTGACCCATTAATTTTATGGCATGACATCTAGTGTATTCATGATGGTTAAAATAGTTTCTAGGCCATTATGAGGTTATGGGTTTGAGCAATTTTTTTTCAACCCATTTAGATCCCCAAGAGGAAAATTTCATCATGAGGGAGTGTCTCACAGGGTGTATCATGGTTATATAACATGGATTTTAGAACCATGAAGCCTCATATATTAAAATATGTGGAAAGCATTTTATCTCAAAAATATATTTGGTGCATATTTTTACAAATAATTCTTCTAAACATTGAGGTGAGAATGATGAGTCAGAATTACTATAATAATTTCTGATCTATTTTCAGACCATTTTTCCAAACCAATCATCTTCTTTAGAATATCATTAAAGGTTCCACATTCAGAAAAAAGATTTACAAACCATGAGACCAAACCATTTCATCATAATTTAGTATTCTAAAAATATACTTAATCGGTAATTAATGATTTATTTTTTTTACATTTTCATTATTTATTTTCAATACCCATCAAGCATTGAGAATCCTATAGAATTCATAGATGATTATCAATCCTACAATTCATGATTTTTATGGGTCCAAGTTAATTAATAATTTGAAATCGACAAAAGTGAGGTGAGAACTTTGTTATATGGGTTTATTCTTGATCTAATTATTTTTTCAAGAGTTTATTCATTGATTTAGCATAAAATTTACACATATATTTTTTAACAATCCAATTAATAATAAATTATAACATTATATCCTGAAAAATAGTGTCTTTGACATGTCAACCATATCCTCATTTACTAGAGATAGATCTCCATAGAACAATATATTTTTTTCATTTTATTTCATATATATATATATATTAATGAGTTCCTATTAATTGGTAATTTAATAATGGATATATATTTTGATGATTGATTTATTTTGGATCTATGTTTATTGGATACACTTAATGTTAAACATATAATTGATGAGGAAGTCATAGTCCCTTATTTAATCAACAATAGATCTAGTGAATTGGCATACACATAATCAACCTATCTAAAGACTAGTTTCATTGATGTAATGCATGAAGTATTTGATTATAGAACCACCCTTATTGATATAGAATTAGTTTAGTTCCCTATTAATAAACCCCATTCATGATGAAACTGAAGATGAGTTAGGAATCATAAAACATTAAGGTAATTCTCTAATGGGGTGAAACATTAATTGGCCTTTGAAATTATGCTAATTCTTTTATTACATCATCAATCAGAATGAGAATGTTCATCCATTACATTATGGACTATTGTAGACATAAGTGTACATGATATGATTCATTTTGGAATATCTTGTTTACAATTCATGATTGTGTTTATTAATAGCTATAAAACCCCTGAGATCCAAAATTAATGATTGATTCCTTGAGTATGGTAGTGTATCAATATAGATAATGAATAATTTTTATCACCAATAATTTTATGTTAATACTGATTGTTATAATTCTATAATAATTTTTAATTTGTATTCTCTACAGTTTTATATGTTTCACCCATTCCTTCAGTGGAATTTTTCCTGGAAAATATAATAGGTTGGTCTTTATGATATGTTATCCCTTATATGGGGTATCCATTGTACATGTGATGACAAAGATGATGTAATAAATCACATACTAACTACATGAAGGTCTTTAGTATTCAACAGGAGAAGTGGGATTTTAGGGACAATGACCATTTGTACTAACCAAAAATGAAGAAATCTTATGAAGTATTGGTTTAATGATCCTTTAAGGGTGTGTGATATGGTTTCCTTGTCCAGTGATATGACATGATTCCATGAAACATTAAAGAGAACTATTACTATAGATGATACTAGTTCTTAATTACTGGAAGTATCATGTGTAACACCCCGACCATAGTTTCCCAAAGTTGGTGCAATATTACATAACATTGGAATGATACAATTAATCATGTCTCGAAAGACTTATCATTTTAGTAGCCTTGGATATATTCGATACATTCATAGGTTTTACATTACATCATGAAATAAAAACATCAAAAAAAATTTATCTCCTTTTTAACACACTTAAATCTTTAGCCTATCCCTATAGTTCATCCATAAAATAATTATTCACATCATGGGAAAGAAACATAGAAAGAGGTGAGATCAGATGCTCATTATAGATAACAATATATAGTAAACTTCCAAAAATAAGTATAAACATTTATGAAAATGTATTGGACTAAAACAAAAACCTTTTAAACAAAAACATCTGCATAATATGGCCATGATAAAATCCAATAATGCCATTGAAATATTCACACCGATATTATACTAGTCTCATAATCAAAAGTAATATCAAAATCCACTTTTATAATGATGGAATGTGTAATGTCAAACTTCATAACCACATAGTCAGGGCCTTGTGCCAAGAATACAAATATGATTTTTCATGGACTTGTTCCAAGACACTTGTTTGTCTCTATATATCGACCGATGCATCAAGGAGCTATAACAGGCTCCACCTGTCACTAAATAAGTAAAATTCATTCAACATATCAAATGTTTTATAAATAACATAAACATCTGTAATAAAATTGGCATACGAAATGGAAATTCTTTATCTCTGAACTCTGAATGGTATAAAAATAAAACATCCACAGTCGAACATATCACTAAAACTTATATACAATTTGGAGGATTTGAATAATAATAAATCAATCTAAATCAAGAATAATATCCCATCAAAGATTTTGACATAATTGAAAATAATCTGTAAAACCCGTTGAGAGAAATATCCCTTTTGTGTGAAATCATCTAACAGTCATATAATTTATAAAGGATGTCATTTAAAAGAGAGTATTGAATCAAAGTGTCTCATAACATGTTTTAATTTTTTCAAGGAAATAATTTTTTAAATCATTTAGGTCCATAAATATAAATCCTTAAATCAATTTTGGAAACATTGACATTAAGGAGAAGGGTTTATAATAAAAAATCACTAAAAAATTTGAAATTATATTTTACTTAGACGTCCTAGACAAATGAATGATGATTGAATAAAAATAATTGAGAAAATCAAAACATTATAATATCATGAGAATAAGAGAATTAATGATATACTATTCCGAATTATAGTATATACAACAAATAAAATTGAATTGGAACTTAACAACAATGTAGACTTAATGTAATGCATGTGGGCATGAATTACATTATGAAGAATTTACCATTAGATTAAGGATAAATCAGTGACATAATTATTTGTTAAATATTTTAATACACTAAATATGATTGGATACTTAGTGTAAATAAATAAGACGAAATTCACTCATATTCTGGTGAAAACAACACCAATGATTTGGAATGTTAACTCAATAAATAGAAATTGGGTTAAAAATACTCTTATCATGTTTATACCAATGATGTGAGACATTATCAATGGAGTGATTATTGTAACAAAATTATATCCACACAAAGGGAAGTGGAAATTAATAATATGTAAATAAAAAGTGATTTCACACATATTCTTTGAGTATAGTAATCCATGAAGTTTTCATAATACTGAATGAGTTGAAATTGAAATTTCAAATTCCCTTACTGATTTGGTATCTTACAAAACATACCAACCATGGAAGAATGTTCATCCAATTATGATTTAAATAGCCATAAATTAAATTATATTATGTAAACAATACAATCATGGACAACGTATACACCACACATAAGGTAATAGTGGAAAATATACCATGAATCTCATGAGAATAAAAGGGAGACAAAAAATCCTTACCTTGATCTTTTCCATGGTAAAGTGTACATTAACCTAATTTATAATAGTTAAATCACTGTTATTAAAAAATCAAAGGACTATATACATAAATATGATATCATATATGCCCCTTCAATATTGCATTGTTAATAATATTTCAATAGTATCATCATTTCGGGTGTTAATAGATTCATTTCCCTTTATATGCAAGATTACATAATTCATTATTTTTATGGGTAGGATATATTTGATTCATATAAAGAATGATATTATGTTCATGAATATTATTTTTAATCATAAAACTACAATTATTATTGTATGCTTACAATGAGAAATTAATGTCATCATGGTCGTGGAGAAGGTAATCTGTACGTAGGCATGGGCGACAATATCATTATATTGATGGTGAAATCGTATGTAATAGGATGGTATATAATATATAAAGAATTACTAACATGTTATATTTGTTTTTAACATAAATTATATTCATTATTATAGCAATCCAATTTAATAATGTTTTTGAATAACAAACTACACCATAACGTGGATACGTTAAGTCGTACGTACACACGTATGTGGACTTTTCCATTTACATGATGGATAAAATAATGAACATGGTTGTACCATATTTATAATATTATCACATTATATAGAAGATATTGGAGTTATTATTTTATAATTGAATGAAAAATGAAATAGGAAGTGGAAGAAGAAAAAACATGAAACATGTGATGAAATATTTACCTCTTATTATGGTTCTTCTTTTTTGATTTGATACAAAGAGCTCCATAAGATAGAATTATGACCTACTTAAGCACTTTAGGATGAAGGCATGAATTTTGGGAGGATATTTGGGCAGGGTTAGGCCGTGAATAATTTTTTTGGAGGTGTAAAATTAAGAAAAGGGGTAGTACCATTTTATAATAGAGTTGATGGTCATGTTAGGAAAAGATTGAAATATTATTTTAAAAAAAAATATATTTCAGTTACTAATAGCTTAAAATTTATTTATTTAGAAGATATGGAATGTATTGGTTGAAAACCTCATTTCCAGTACGTTTTAGACTATTTTAGTTAACCATATTATCCTTTTCTTTTAAATTTAACTCTTAGTTAAATAGTTTTTCCTTTACCATGTCTTTGGGGTTTTTAATATTATATGCTTTATAAATATACAATAACAAGACAAGAGAACCCCAAGTAGTTCATTATTAATATATATAAATTTATCTAAGTCATTTGGTTGATTTTTAGATTTTTAGGAATAATATACCAATAAAAAATATCCTATTTTTTTTAAATACTCAATTATGTCAATTTGGACACTATTTAGTATTTTATAATTTATAAAGCCATAAAAACATTATAACTTATAATAAAATTTATTTAATAAACCATAACATATCATATTATCCAATATTTTTTTTTGAATTCATCAAAAGTCTCATTTTACATTTTTTTGGTTATTTATAATATCAATTATTTTAATAATTCATTAATAATGTAATTATTGCATCATCATTATGTCATATATAAATTAATTTATTTAAGGTATAAAAATTAAAAATAAAATAAAATTATATAGGAAATATTTTGTTATTTATAATTAATATTTATAGTCGATTTTATCTTATGTGAATCCTTTTATTAAATATGGTTACGTTATTAAACATTAAATTTGACACTTTTAACTCTTCTTTAAATAAAATAATAATAAATGTCCTAATCTAATTCAAGTGGTCTAAAGGGGATCATAATTTTTTATTAATGTGGTTTTTTATCTAATTAAACTTATCCAATAGAATTAAGACATGTGTTTGAGTAATTAAAATATCATTTTTAACATAATTACCTTATGTACTTTTAATTGTGGCAGTCAAAAGTCAAAAGTTATTATTCACAAAAAATTATTTTTATCTTATTGAACAAAATTTTAATTACGGATTTTAATTGTTTCCCTTTAATTTCTGAAATTCAACTCACAGAAGATGTAAAATTATGTTTAATGCAAATTTTCAAATGCTTCTACAATGTGGGTAAAAGACGGTAAAAATTTCAATACAATTTTATATATCTAAACATATTATAATATTAATCCAATGAATTATATTTACCATATATATGTATTATGTATATAATTTTACATAAAAAATAAAATAAATAATTATTTAAATAAAAAGCCAATTTTAAATAATAACACAGTGTTTTCACAATTCATAAAAAATTGATTATTATCAGAAAAATAACAAAAATTCACCCTAAGAAAATTTTGATATTCCAAAGTCAGTAATTAATTATATTTTACCAAATAAATAACATATAAGTTTTTTTAATTAATTTAAAATTAATTTCAATAGTCAAAACCAAAAAGTGGTTTTTCAAAAATGTAAAACTATCAAAAGATTGACTTATGTTTATTTCTAATTTTAATGTGAAATTATATATAATGAACAAAATTGTATTAATTGATAAAAATATTATCTAATTATAATTAAAAAATATTAAAATCTATAATTTAACACTATAAATTATTTCAATTAATAAAAAAAATTTCAATTAAAATTTACTATTTTTCAGTATTCCACAAAATAGTAATGTTATATGAAAAGTACTAAAAAAATTTCTAAAAAATTTTTTGTCCCAATTTTGATTAATCATTTAATTTCATTAAATTGTATATATAAAAGTGTCAAATATTGGTTTTATGTAGGGTTATCCATTAAATGGTGGTAAAATTTAATTGTTTGAAAAATACTTTTTTATCTGAAAAAATGGATTTGTTCTAATATTTTTCTTAAAAACACATAATATGGATTCTAAAATTATATGGAGTATATAAAATTAATAAATTAGTTAATACAATTCGTAAAATCTTTTTGGAAAACTAGTTTTGTAGGTCGGGGTGTGTTCAAACTAAGTGTTGTGTGTAGCGCAAGCTATCGAATTTCTATAATGAAAATAACTTACTATAAAATCATGGGGTGTTACATTCTTCCCCCATTTTTGAAATTTGGTCCTCAGAATTTTAAAATTGGGCACTATAACATCATTTCATTTCCAACATCATATAGAGAGTCAATAAAACTATAACATTAATAGAAAGATAGAAAAGTACAAAGGTCACCGGAGATGACCCATACTAGGATTCAATGTAAGAAAAAAATGATATGGAAGATAAACTATGTGTCAAGTTATGATTAAGAGTAACAGAAAACATGATCAATAGAATGTTGAAAACATGAAAACCACGAACATGTGATGTGATAAACATTCATTAGTTTCCTAGTAGGAAAAGTAAATAGAAAATACTTTTTAGGATCCATTTCATAATATTTTGGAATTTATTGATGAGATTAACTAAAAAAATAAACAGATATACATAATTTTTATGCAGAGTTTAATCCTTTAAAAAATTTCAACCACTAACTCATCTTTTTCATTCATACTACGAGAGTATTCAAGATGACATAGTCACACCTGAAGTGCTAGAATCAACTTATAGAGAACCTAGTAGTCCAAAAAGAATAAAATATATATTTTCCATATCTTTATAGATTTTCAGAAACCAGAATTATTAGTACAAGACCATATGATCTCCAATAATGATAATCATTTTGAGAAATAAATACTAATCATAATTTCTAAAATTAATACTTCAGTACCCAAAGTACAATAAATATCATTCAATAAACAATTCTCCTCATAATATTTTAATATAATACAAACTCATACTGAATCCCAAAACCTAGATGAATTTGATTACATGGTCTTCCATGTTAAATTATATCTCCTAATAACATCTACTAATCTTAATGTCACAAACTTGAATGTAAATATCCTAATAACATATTCTCTATTATATGTTAATCATTTCCATAAATACCCCAAATTGCTATAAATCCACATTAAAAACATAGAAAAAATCCACCATTACTCCTCAAATGAAATCCCATATTATTATATTTTCCATAGGCATATAATGTTACCATCATAGCAAACATCTTCCAAAATAACATCAATCACTTAAACCTCATATCATTTTCCTATACTAATGATATCCATTTGATAAGACATAAGATCTGAAATCAACATATAATTGATCCATAAAATGATTTAAATAAAAATAATTAGTCACATAATAATTGGACTTCACGTATTATAGTGGAAGGTGATAAATTCCAATCACAGTCTAGTTGTGGCTTACATTCCCACAACATTGTCCAACATGATGGGATGTCCCATGATCTTAATGTTGTACTTCTTATAAACTATATTTTATAACATTCCAAGAATTAGATAAATTCTTTAAAATAACAATATTATAATTTCACCACAAATATAATGTCATACTTGGCAATTGAATCCCATAATTTAATAACTTTTCATTTTATCAAATTCACAGATCATATAAACACTAATAATTTTTTATAAATACATCAACAATATAAAAATTAATTCTACATAAAATAGTATTTTCACATTACAAACAATAGTGTTACACATATAAGAGAAATTTTTCCAATGTAATCCCATCAACAAAGAGAACATATACATTTAAACATTTAACCATCAATTTGCTTCCACAGAGGTTCTTACATGACTTAGAGGTTATCCTATAGAATATGAAACTCACTCAGGTAATGCCCAGGTCCCCTAAACATACAGAAAATGACTATAAAAGGATTCTTGGAATCATTTTTTTCTCCCACATTACTCTTAAATTGTCCTCTCTAATTCATTACATTATGTCCTTCTTTCCCACAGATAAATCATTTCTTCGTTCTATTGAGACACATTCCTAGGTGTCTCGTTCCATATTTACTACATGATGGAAATTGAGCATTCGTTTCTCCATGATCTCTATTGTTGTACCTCTTATCATTCATTGAATTTGCATTCTTTGTTGAATCTGGGGGTTGGTTAATATATATGTTATTGAACATATTTTTGGAAAATTGATTTGGAATGAACATAATATCTTTTACACCTATCAACATTCCAATTGATTTCTTATTTCCACCATTGTGCCCACATTGTACATCTTGATAAATCTTATGATGACTTCCTTGGATTACATCCATGGACAAACATAAGAAATCGTTGTGTGAGTCATAATGTAATTTATAGAATATCATTACACCTTATTTTCAATCGAAATCACTTTAACATTAACCATGGATATTTTTTCTCATCTTATGTTAAAATCATTCAAATTCATTAGTAAAGAAAACGTGAATTATCCTATGCATATCCCACAATAGTGTCATAACCAAGATTATATTAAGGCCCATTTTCTTGCACTAGTACCCCTTCGAGTATAGGTCAAAGTGGTGTTTTTGGGTTTTAACACTAGGTACATCTGTGCCAGAGCCTCCTCGACAGACTTGAATCTAGACAGGGTTATATTTCATAGAAAAATTTCAAAAATATATACACCACCAAAATTATAGGATGTTCTTCTATACTAATCCCCAATGCCTATCTTAGGGTAGTGTTCTTTAGTGAGTGTTTTTATTGATCAAGTATGCAAGTATTGTACTAAACTTCATCTGATAGCAACTGTAATTCCCCATCCCCAGTTACACATAGTCTGTGTATTATTATATATCATGGGCATAATCTAATGAATCATCTCCCAAAATAATGATCTATTTTGTAGACATAGAATTATTGGATACATTCATAAGTTTTACATTACATAATGAAATAAAAACAACAAAACCATTTTCACCTTTTAATCAATCTTATATTCGTAGCCTATCCCTGTAGGTCAACCATAAAATACTTCTTCACATCCTAGAAAAAATAAAACATTGAAAGGGGTGATCTCAGATGCTTAGAAAGGATAAAAATATATCCAAAACTTTTATAAATAATTATAACCATTTTGGATATGTATAAGACTAAAACAAAATCCTTTTAAACATAAACATCAGCATAATATGGAAAAGTTAAAATCAAATAATGCCAATTACTTATTCACATGGTTATTCTAATAATTTAATAATCACGTGTAATATCAATAGAAACTTTAATAATGGTGGAGTACAAAATTCCAGACATCATAACCACATATTCATGGCCTTGGGAAAATAATACAAATATGATTTTTTCAAGGACTAGTGTCTAGATAGTAGTTTGTCTCATGAGACCTAACGATGCATTGAGGAGATATAGCGGGCTTCACTTATCCCTTACTAAGTAGAATACATTCCTAATATGAAAATATTTGACCATTATATAAACATTTATATTAGAAATAGAAAATCAAATGTCAATACTTTATCCAGACACCATTAATGGTATAAAAATAACACATCCATAGTCGAACATATCACTAATACTCCTATAAAATATTGAAATATTGTATCACAATAAATCAACCATGTTCCAGAATAAAATCACGTTAATGATGTTGACATAGTTGAAAATGATTTGTAAATATCATAGAGAGAAATATCCATTTATAGTGAAATCTTTTAAATGTCACATAATTTATATAGGAAGTCATTTTAAAAGATAGTTTTTATCAAAGTGTCCAATACCACTTTTAATAATTTGAAAGGAATTAACATTATAAAACATTTATGCCCATATTAATATATCCTAAAAACCATTTTGAAAATGTGGACATTAATGAGAATGGGTTAGAATAATAAATCATTAAATCATTTAAATGGTTTGTTAGTTAATGTTTCTTACCAAATGAGAGATGATTGAATAAAAATAATTTGGGAAGTCAAAATATTCACATATAATGAGAATAAAGGGATTCATGATGTATTTGTCAAAGTATAATATATACACCAAATAAAAGTGAGTTTGTGCATGACAACAATAATGTCTAAATGGAAGGTATGTTGAGATGAATTCCATTATAAGGCATGTGTTATTAGGCTGAGGATAAATCAATGAAATAATTATGTGTGGAAAATATAAATAAACACAATATGAATGGATATTAAGTGTAAATCAATCATAGTACACTCACACATATTCTTGTGAAAACAACGACAATGACTTGGATGTTAAACTCAATGAATAAAAATTTACTTAAAATTAATCTTATCAAGTATATACCGATGACTTGAGAATTTATCAATTATGTTATTATGTGTATCAAAAGTATTTCCAAATAAAGGTGAGTTGACATTACTATATAAGTTAATAAATAGTGATTTCAGCCATAATCATGGAGTATAGTAATCAATGATGTTTTCGTAAACCCGAATGTGTGTAAATTGAAATTTGAAATTCATTTATTGATTTGGTAACTTATGAAACATTAAAAATATTGAATAAAGGTCATCTAATGATGATGTAAATACCTATAAATTAATTTATATTATGAAAAAAATACAATCAGGGGAATTACACTCACCACACAAAAGGTAATAGTAGAAAATATATAATGAATATCTATGAAATAAAATTGAGATGAAAAACCCTTACCTTGTACATTTCTTTGTTCGAGGATTTTTTAACCTCTTGTATAATAGTAAAATCATTGTTATTAAATTATAAAATAAATATGTACATAAATATGAAATCATATATAACCCTCTTATATAGCAGTGTTAATAATATTTCATTAGTATCATCGTTTACTGTCTTAACAGATTTTTTTTCCTTTATATGATTTGTTATGTAAGCCATTTTTTTATGGATAGGATGTATTTTATTCATATAAATAATTATATATTGTTTATAAACATTATTTTTAATCATAAAGTCAAAATTATTCATAAAAGATTCTGATGGGGAATGAATCTCATCGCTTTCGTGGAGACAGTAATCCATACGTACCTACGAGTGACAATATCATTATATTGATGGTGAAATCATATTTAAATGTATGTCATATGATATACACAAGATCATTAAAATTTTATTTTTATTATTTATATCATTTATATTTATTATTATACCCCTCCAAAATAATGATGTGTTTAAATAACAATCTACACAACAACGTGGAGACAGTTAGCCGTACGTACTCCCATATGGTGACATTTTCATTTATATGATGGATAGAATAATGAATATTTTTGTACTATATTTATAATAAAATCCAAATATATTGAATAAATTATATTTATTATTTTATAATGTAAAAATTAAATAATGAGGATGTTAAAAATAAATGAACTTGAAAGAGGTGAATAAATATTTACCTCTTCTTTAGGTTCTCCCTATAGATTTGATCAAAACGGCTCTAAAGGTTGGAATCATATAATGGCCTAGACCCCTCCAGTCCATTCCTTTTTTGAAATTGTTATGTTCAACATGACGCATGTTATAATGATATTTTTTTATACTGATGATAACATAAAAATATGTTAAATAATAATGATGATGACATAAATTGTGTGATTAATTAAACTAAAAAGAAAATAATAATGATAAAATTATTTAATGGGTGTTATTATTATTAATGATGTGAAGTGGGAAGGTGTGTGACCCATTAGACGTTGATAAATGAAACATGCTGTTTATTATTATTTGAGTAATTGTTGAAATTAAATTTGAATAATAATAATGGGTGTTGTGTTATTAATATTATTCATAATTTTAATAATAATGATAAATTAATGAAATGAGTCATGGTATTTTTTGAAAAAATAATAAATGAAGATGCACAGTGGAAGCATAGTGGTGCGTTAATAAAATTAAATGTGAGTTCGTTACTATTATTATGTTAAATAATAATAATAATGGATGTGTAAAAAAATGTTGGGATTATTTAATTGAATGGTTTAATTTAATTAAAGTGGTTTCTATTTAATTGGTGATATATAAAAATAAATAGAATTACATAATTAAACTGAAGAATGTTATGCGACATTGACGTGGCATAGTCAGATTCAGATATCCAACAGGGAGGTTTAACGTGGTCAATGCGATGACTGTAAATATCATCGTTATTAAAAAATAATAACGGTGATGAGTTAATAAAATAAGTTGATGAATTTTTATTATTATTTAATAAATAATAAATAATATTATTGGCGTAAAACTATGTGAGAGAGGTTAATGAAATTAAAGGTATTGAAAAGGTGTTGAATATGTAAGTTATATTAATTTTGTTTTTACATGGAGATGGTTTTAATTAAATTGAATGGTTTTAATTTAATATGAGAATAATCATAGTAAACTAATTTAATGAGATTAAATTAGAATATTAACGATGGGTGTTATTATTAATAATAACATGGAAGAGTCATATTGGAGAGAGAATGAGATAATAAAAATTGAGAAATAATAAAAGAAAAAAACGGAAAGGAAATCAAGGAGGTGGGGCGTGATTGGCATGGAGTATAGGCATGGCACCACTTTTGTGGAGGTTGATTAAATTATGGAATAAAGATTGAAGATTAGAGAGAGGGAGGTATTATATGATAATAATGAAAATAAATAAATAAATATAAATGGGAGAGTTATTTGTGGCTTGTGTGTGAAGTGTTCCATGCATGGAATGAGTTTAAAGATATGAAATAGATAAACAATTAAATAATGATATAACATTGTTATTATTAATTTTGATCATAAAACACCTATTTGTCCGCAACATCTTCGTGCGACCTCGGATTCACGTACCATCAGTGGCAATGCGACCCTGACTACGAGATGGAAGTTATGAGTCCAATATTGGATTTCTTTTTTTTGTGATTTCGGATCGGGTACCCGAAGCTCTTGTGAATTAATAGATTTATTATTATTATTAAATCTTCGACCCATCATAACTCTGCCGTGCGACATCCGATTGGATTTTCATTAGTTGCAAAGTGATCCTCTAATTAATATGATCAATTCAAGTCTAATGTTGGGTATTAAATTATGGTTTTTTTCTCGGGTCAATAAAACAAATATTATTAATTGAAGTTATTATTATCATTAAACGCATGGAAACCGCGTGACGGGTTGTGTGTTGACCAATCAAAAATTGTAATAGTCATACCGACATGTCATGTATTCATTAATACATGTTGTGAAAAATTTTACCTTTTCATTTCCTATATAAGAGAGGATCACGTGTTATTTATAGACCTGTCTTCTTCTCCGCACGACGACACTCCCGGATGACCTAGAAGCCTTCCTCATAAATTCTTCATCCGGACTCCGATCGTCGATCCATCAGTGACTGCGGGATCATGTCAGTGAGGAGAACATCATACACCATATTTTGTTCTATCTTCTTCGACATCCCCTTCATAGTTTCCAATCGAGGATACTTCTGATAATTAACGGGAATGACAGTCTTTGACGAACGACTCTAAAAAGTCGTTTTGGGAGAAGCCTTGTGATCGTGGTGGTCGTGTTCATAGAAGGACATCAGAACCTTTTGAGGTAGGAATGTTACCTTCGTCTCTCTAGATTGTGCATCATCTTGGGTGGGTGTCCTCTTGTTTACGTGAAACACGTTTGAAGAGGTTTAATAATGATAATAACTGGCTTATATAATGGGGATGTGCTGTTTGTGAATGCAGTTACATTATTTATATCTTGTGATATTATTTTGTGAATTGAATGAGCTTCTGATTACTGAATATCATGGTCGTTGGGAGCCATTTCTTACTCTATTAAATGTTTCCCTCTCCTTTTGGATTTTCTTATGGATGAAAATTTTATTGAATGTAGAAATTGGGTAATCACGTAATGTTGGATGATTAAATACTCAGAGCCCTTGTGTGATCGCCCCGGTTCAACAAAACATAATAATGAACATGTTGGTGTTGGGTTGGTTTTTGTTATGGGATGTGTGAAGTGCTAATTTCTAGGTTTTTGTGTGATATGATTCATGGCAGCGGATCTGAAATAATGGTTTGTGAATATTATTAATGTGGTTAGTAGTGGATTATATCTGATGGAAAAGTATTGGAAATGTGGAATGTGGAAAAATTAATTTATATATGGAACTTGGGAATAAATTAACGGTGGGTTTTTTTGATGGAAATTAATTAAAGATGGATATGGTAATCAAATTGTTAAGGAGTTTGTATGTGATTTCATGTGTTTTATCTAACTTTTTTTGTGGTTGGAAGGGATATGTTTTATGAACACTAAATTTGGTTTGGTTGTTGATAATTTCACAATAGTTAAAACAATTGACAACTAAAGCTGTTGAACATGAAATCATAAATGGGGTTGGGGTTGTTTGTTGTATGAATTTTTCGACATAGCAGTGCCGAGACACGTGCTCAGTTTATCTATTTAGATTCCATTGGTTGGGATGGGTGTTTGGTATACATACATACATATATATATATATATATCATTATGTTTTGTCACACCCACCCATGTTGAACACATAGTGCCGAGCACCCTCATTTCATGAGGGAGGGTGTTTTTTCCAACACTTCCATTAGTGTTTGGTTATTATCTCCTCTCTACTCTATTTCCTGGATAGCCCAAGTATCTTCGGGCAGGTTGTGATGGCCCGAAGTCCATTATTAACCCAAGAACCTTCGTGCAGGGTAGTGTAGTTGTTATGGACCAGGGGTGTGTGTGGAGGTGGTTTTCCAAGTATTTTCTGTATGAGGCTCATGTGTCTTCGGGTGTGGTAGTGGATCTTCTAGCCCAGGTGTCTTCGGGTGTGACAGTGGTTGTTCTGGCATAGGTGTTTACAGGCGTGGTTATATGTGATAGTTGTGGACCAGGTGTTTGTGGGCAGGGTTTGGAAGTGGGACTGCATGTGGATGTGGCCCAGGTGTGTGCGGGAGGTATAAAGCAGTGGGACTACGGTGAGAATGGCGGGATTGGTTCAATGTGTAGGATGTCTTCAATAACCAGTGTAAAGGTGGTTCGGGGTACCCATACATTGATAACATTACTACTATACTCTATTTACTTGTGTTACATTGTGAGTGTGACTAGTGAGGCTCTGTGTATATATTACTTACTTGGTTTTGGTTCTTCTGTTTTATCATGGGGCATTAGAATGTCTCCCCACCTTTTCACAAGATAATTAGGTTTCCCTTTTGAGTATACATGTATCCTCACCCTACATTTGTTTTCAAGTTTTCAGGAGGACTACAGGGCCTGTGCTAGACCTTACTAGTCAGGCCGGGGGAGTTGCTGCTGTTTTTTGTTGTTGTTTTTCTTTACTTATTTTAGCACAGTACTTGGAGCTTTTATATACATGTAGTATTTTTTCACTATTGTATAAAGCATGCATATGGGATTGGTTTAGGGCTATTTCTATACTTGTTTCTTTTTATTCTTATTGTTGTTTGACTCATCCTATTTCCCAATCATAAATTAATAAAAAGGGTAATACCTCCCATATTTTTGAAAAACATATACCCTTGGTGCTAGTCGCCACTCTGTGGCATACTGGAGGTGGGACTCGAGGGGTCATTTTCTCCCTTCCACCATTTCCAGCTCAGGAGGGGAATATTTGGTGGGAGGGGTTCATGACAGAATAGTATCAGAGGTGATGGTTGAGAGATAGGATGGAGTCTGGAGTTAGGAACAGTGAGATTTGCATGGGATGGTAGGGAAACTGTGTTGGTTAATCTTAGTGCGTGACATAGGCCAGGGAAGACAGGCTAGAACACAGGATTTTAGGGCCCTCTATGATCCGATGCAAGGAATCTGAGCAAACCGAACGATTAAGTAAGACTACATTGATTGTAGGGTAGATACCATAGGAACGTTACATGCATAATCATGATTTGTGTTTTACCTTATTTGGGTGTTCTGTAAAATAAATCAAAAGAAAATGATAAAATGAAGCCTTGAGAAAATTTCATTGATACATGGGCTTAGGTGTTCATTGTTTTCCATACAACTATGATACATGGACTCAACAGAGAGGCAGAGGATTTGGATGTGGAAAGTTGCATGCAACAGAAGCGGAAACCCTAGCAATGTTAGAGATCGAGAGACATGTTTTCGGTTTTACTGAAATGATCTCAGTTATGTTTTGTTTAAATACTGGAGAATCACACTCCATTGTTGAACCACATTCTCTCCCATGCTTTGGGAATGGACCTTGTTTTTTCATGATTCTATAATGATAAGTTGTTTCCCTCTTTCCTTTAAATGTGTTTGAAGCATCCTGACATGTGGGGAGAGGAGGACATGATCCCTAATCGAGATGCATTAATGTGGATGCGATTAAACCCGTGCAGGCAAGTCAGTGCCGCTTAAAGTGGATAATATCTCGACATGGGAGAATTAATTCCTCAAGCCATGTGGTTGGGAAATTTATTGTTGTTTTTTATTGTGTTGGGGGAAGTGTACGTTTAGAAAATCCTAATGTATGGAAGTCGGAAGACCTAATTCTTAATCGAGATGCATTAATGGGGATGCGATTAAACCCGTGCAGGCGAGTCTGTGCCTCCTAAAACGGATAATATGTCGATATGGGAGAAGTAATTTCTAACTCATATAATTAGAGTTGTTAGTTACTTCCTTTTATGAAAAGAGCCTTGATAGGTATCTTGTGTGGTGGTTGTACGGATCCATCCTTTTTTCTGGGTTGGTTTTTAATTCTTGATGATGAGAATGTTTTGAGAGGTATCTGATGTAATGGCACGGACCCCTCCAGTCCATTCCTTTGTTGAAATCGATATGGTCAACATGACGCGCGTTATAATGATAATTTTTTTATACTGATGATAAAATAAAAATATGTTAAATAATAATGAAGATAACATAAATTGTTTTATTAATTAAACTAAAAATAAAATAATCATGATAAAATTATTTAATGGGGGTTATTATTTTTAATGATGTGAAGTGGGAAGGTGTTTGACCCATTAGACATCGATAAATGAATCATGCGGTTTATTATTAATTGAGTAATTTTTGAAATTAAATTTGAATAAAAATAATGGGTGTTATGTTATTAATATTATTCATAATATTAATAATAATGAGAAATTAATGAAATGAGTCATGGTATTTATTAAAAACAAATAAATTAAGTCGCACAGTGGAAGCATAGTGGTGCGTTAATAAAATTAAATGTGAGTTCGTTAAAATTATTATGTTAAATAATAATAATAATGGATGCGTAATAATATTTTGCGTTTATTAAATTGAATGTTTTTAATTTAATAAATGTGGATTCAATTTAATTATTGTGAAATAAAAATAAATAGAATTAAATAATTAAACTGGCAGATGTTATGTGACATTGACGTGGCATGGTCAGATTCAGATATCCAATGGGGTGGTTTAACGTGGTCAATGTGATGAGTGTAAATATTATCATTATTAAAAAATAATAACTTTTATGAGTTAATAAAATAAGTTGATGAATTTTTATTATTATAGAAAAAAATAAATAACAATGATGACATATAACTATGTGTGAGTGGTTAATGAAATTAAATGTATTAAAAATGGTTTGAATATATAAGATATATTAATTTTGTTTTGTCATGGATATGGTTTTCATTAAATGGAATGGTTTTAATTTAATATGATAATAACCATAGTAAACCAATTTAATGAGATAAAATTAGAACATTAATGATGGGTGTTATTATTAATAATAACATGGAAGGGTTAGATTGGAGAGAGAATGAGATAATAAAAACTGAGAAATAAAAATAGGGAAAGGCAATCAAGGTGGTGGGGCATCATTGGCATGGAGTATAATCAAGGCGCCACTTTTGTGGAGCTTGATAAAATTGTGGAGTAATGATTGAAGATTGGAGAGAGGGAGGTATTATATGATAATACTGAAAATAAATAAATAAATATAAATTGTAGAGTGATTTTCGGCTTGTGTGTGAAGTGTTCCATGCGTGGAATGAGTTTAATGATATATAATAAATAAACAATTAAATAATGATATAATATTCTTATTATTAATTTTGATGAAATATCACCTATTTGTCCGCAACTTTTTTGTGCGACCTCGGATTCACGAACCATCAGCGGCAGTGCGACCTTGACTTGGAGATGGAAATTATGAGTCTGATATTGGATGTCTTTTTTGGGTTTTCGGATCGGGTACCTGAAATGATTTTGAATTAACAGATTTTATATTATTATTAAATCATCGACCAGTCATAACTCACGCGTGCGACGTCCGATTGGGTTCTTGTCAGTGGGGATGTGATCCTATAATTAATATGATCAATTCAAGTCCAATGTTGGGTATTAAATTATGGTTCATGTCCAGGGTCAATAAAAAACTTATTATTAGTTGAAGTTATTATTATCATTAAACGAATGGAAACCACGTGACATGTCGTGTGTTGACCAGAAAAACAGTGTAATAGTTATACGGTCATGCCGTGTATTCATTAATACTAGATGCATACCATTTTACCTTTTCAATTCATATATAAGAGAGGAGCATGTGTTATTTACAGACCTCTCTTCTTCTCCGCACGACGACGCTCCCAGATGACCTTGAAGCCTTCCTCCTAACTTCTTCATCCTGACTCCAATCGTTGATCCGTCAGTGACTGCGCAATCGTGTCAGTGAAGAGAACATCATACACCCCATTCCGATCCCTCTTCATTGACTTCACCTCTACAGCTTTCAACCAAGGAGACTGCTGATAATTGACGATAATGACAGATTTTGATGAACGACTCTAAAAAGACGTTCTGGGAGAAGCCTTGTGATCGTGGTGGTCATGTTCGTAGAAGGACATCAGAACCTGTTGCGGTAGGGATCTTACCTTCGTCTCTCTATATTTTGCATCTTTCGGGGTGGGTATCTTCTTGTTTACATGAAACAATTTGGAACCGGTTTAATAAAGATAATAGCTGGCTTATATAATAGGGATGGGAATTTTGTGAATGCAGTTACATTGTTTATATCCTGTGATATTATGTAGTGAATTGAATGAGCTTCTACCTACTAAAAATCATGGTCGTTCGAGGCCTTTGCTTACACAATTAAATGTTTTCCTATACTTCTGGATTTTATTATGGATGAAAATTTTATTGAATGTTGAAATTGGTTAATCTTGTAAAGCTATCTGATTAAATACTCTGAGTCCTTGTGTGATTACCCCCTGGTTCAACAAAATAGAATAATGACGATGTTGGTGTTGGGTTGGTTTTTGTTATGGGATGTGTGAAGTGGTAATTTCTAGGTTGTTGTGTGATATGATGTTTAGAAGAGGGGATGCAATGACGGTTGGTGAATATTATTAAAGTGGTTGGTAGTGGATTATATACAGGGGAAAAGTAATGGAAATGTGGAATGTGGAAAAATGAATTTATATGTGGAACTTGGGAATAAATGAACGGTGGGGTTTTGTGATGGAAATGAATTAAATATGGATATGGTAATCAAATTGTTAAGGATATGGTATGTGATTTCTTGTGTTTTCTTTAAATTTTTGTTGTGGTTGGCAGGGATATGTTTTATGAACACTCGATGTGGTTTGGTTGTTGATAGTTTCCCAATAGTTAAATGAATTGACAAAAAAACCTGGTAAACATGAAAACATAATGGGGGATGGGGTTGTTTGTTGTATGCATGCTTCTACATAGTAGTGACGAGGCACGTGCTCAGTTTCTCTATTTGGAATCCATAGGTTGGGATGGGTGTTTGGTATACATACATACATATATATCTGTATCTTTGTGTTTTGTCGTAACCCACCCAAGTTGAGCACTTAGTGTCGAACACCCCCATTTCATGGGGGTGGTGTTTTTCCCAACACTTCTATTAGTGGCGGGTTATTATCTCTTTTCTGCTCCCTTTCCAGGATATCCCAAGTATCTTTGGGTAGTCTGTGATGGCCTGATGTCCATAATTAGCCTATGATCCTCCGGTCGGGGTAGTTTGGTGGTTATGTCCCAGGTGTGTGTGGGAAGGTGGTTTCCCAAGTGTCTATGGTTTTTACTAAACATCCTCTAATACCAACTATAATGCACTGACCCCAATTTCCAAGAATATTGCATTATTAAATGACATTGAAATGATACAATGAATCATGTCCCAAAATTAGGATTTATTCAGTAGCCTTGGATGTACTGGATACTTTCATAAGTTTTACCTTACATAATTAAATAAAAACATCAACAACATTTTTTCCCTTTTGAACATAGTTATATCAGTAGCCTATCTCTGTATGTCAACAATAATATACTTCTTAAATCTTGGAAAAATAAATCATTGAAATGGGTGAGATCAGATTCTCAGTAACGATAACAATATAGTGAAAACCTTCATTAATATAAATAAAAATTTTAAGGCAATGTATAAGACTTAAAAAATGACTTTTAAACATAAACTACGACATAATATTGCAATGATATAATCAAATAATTGCAATAAAATATTTACATGGATATTCTACACGTCGAATAATCACATGTAATAACAATAGACATTTTTATAACAAAGGACTGCCTAATGACAGACTTCATAACCACATAGTAAAGGCCTTGTTCCAAGACTACAAATAAGATTTTTTCAATGCCATGTGTCAAGAAACTAGTTTTCTCATGGGGTCTACCGATGCATTGAGGAGATATAGTGGGAACCAACCATCACTTAATAAGTCCAATACATTCCTTATATGAAATGATTTAAACATAACATAAACATTAGTATTAAAACTAGGAAACAAAAATTCATTACATTATCTATAAATCATTAATGATATAAAAATAAAACATCCACAGTCTAAAATATCACAAAATATGTTGAAATAGTTGAAAATGATCAGTAAAAAGCTTTGTGAGAAATATTCATTTTTGGTGAATTCATTTAAAAGTGCCATAATTTATTAAAAAATTCATTTAAATGATAGTTTTGAATCAAAGTGTCCCAAAACACATTGATAAATTTCAAAAGAATTAAAATTTTAAATCATTCATGTCCATAAAAATAATTCATTAAAATAATTTTGAAAACATGGAAATTAATGGGAATGGATTATAAGAATAAATCATTAAAAAATTTAAATGTAATTTTAGTTAGAGTTCCTAATCAAATGAGAGATGCATAAATAAAAATAATTGTGGAGAAAAACATTATAATATCATGAAAATAAATGTATTCATGATATACTATGTCAATGTATTGTATGTTCTCCAAATAAAAGTTAATTGGCGCATAACCACAATGAATTATCAATAGAATGTAAGTTGAGACGAATTATTTTATAAAGTACATATCCTTAGGTTAATGATAAATCAATAACATATTTATTTGTAACAAAAATAATTAAACTCAATATGACTGGATATTCAGTGTAAATCAATCATAGGAAACTCACATATATTCTTCGGAAAACAAAACTAATGACTTGGATGTTTAATTAAATGTATAAAAATTGAGTTAAAATTACTGTAATCAAGTTTATTCCGATGACTTGTGAATTTATAAATGACGTTATTATCTGTATCAAATGTATATGCACACAAAGGGGGGTTTAACTTACTATATATGGAAATTTGAAATTCCTTTAGCGATTTGGAAGCATACATAACATACAACACATGGATGAACGATAATCCAATGATGATGTAAATACCCATAAATTAATGTATATTATGCAAACAATACCATCAGGGGAAGTACATACACCACACAAAAAGGTAATTTTGGAAAATATAGCTTCAATCTCACGGGAATAAAAGTGAGATGAAAACCCTTTACATTGTACATTTCCTTTGTAAAGTCAACATTAACATCCTGTATAGTTGTTAAATCAATTTTATTAAATTATACATGGATTATATACATAAATATGATATCATATATGACCCTCTAATAATGTTTTGTTGATAATATTTCAGCAGTATCATCGTTTCAGGTGTTAACTGATTTGTTTTCCATTATTTGCTTGCATATGTAATCCATGTTTTTTTATATATATGATTTATTAATATTATATATGTAATTATATTATGTTTATAAAAATTATTTATCCTCATAAAATGAAAATTATTCTTGAATTATTACAATAGGGAAGGAATATCACCGTGTTCATTGAGACGGAAATCCGTACGTACGTACGAGCGACAATATCATTATACATACTATGATATTTTATATAATTATATGTTATATCATATTTATAGAATCATTAAAAAATTATATTTATTATTTACAACATTTATATTCATGATTATATTCATCCAAATTAATTAAGTGTTTGAATACCAAACTACACCACATCCTCAGGACGTTAAGCCGTACGTACACATCCATGTTGGAATTATATTTTATATGTTGGATAGAATAACGAATTTTGTGGACCCATATGTATAATAACATAATATTATACTATTGATACAATATTTTTTATTTTATAATGGAAACAACAAAGAAATAGGAAGTGGAAGAAGAAAAGAATTTGAATGAGGGGATGAAATATTTACCTCTTCTCCATGTTCTTCATATTGATATAATCACAATGGATCCGTAGGATTGCATTATGACCAATGTAAGACCTCTAAGATGAGGGGATAATAGTTGGGGGATATTTGGGCAGGGGTCAGCTGATACAAATGGATTTGGAGGTGTGAAATTCAGAGAAGTTGAAATACCCATTTATAAGAGAGGTGAGGGTCAATTTAAGAAAATCATGAAATATTATTTTATAATTAGATAATTTTAGATTTATAATGGATTTAAAATGATTTATATAGAGTATATTGTTGGTATGGGTTGAAAAAATCTCAACCAATAGGTTTTAGACAGGTTTAGGTCACTATATAAACCTTATCTTTTAGATTTAACTCTTAGTTAAATAGTTTGACATTTAAAATGTCACATTGTATTTATATATTTTATTGTTAATAAACATTTTATAACAAGACAATAGATCCCCAAGTTCTTAATTATTAATATATATAATCTTATCTGTGTCCATTTTCCAAACAATTGATTTTTACAAATACTATATCAATAAATAATAGAATATTTGTTTTAAAAACTCAATTATGCCAATTTTGACACTATTTAGTATTTTTTTTAAAGCCATAAAAACATTATATCAACGAATAAAATTTATTTTATCAACCCTAAAATGTCATATTAACCTAAAAAATTATAATAATTCATCAAAAGTATGAATTTACATTTATTTGGATATTTGTAATAACAACTATTATAATATTTCATTAATAAGGTAATAAAAACATCCTCATTGGGTCATATATAAATTAAATTATATAAAATCTAAAAATTATAAATAAAATTCCATTATATAGGAAATATTATGATGTTTCTATGAATATTAATATTAGAATTTAAATTATTTTGTAATCATACATTAAAAATAGTTCTGTTATTACACTTTGAATTTAACACTTTTTACTCTTATTTAAATAAAATAATAATATGTAATGAACTGGATATTACATTGAAAATTTAATTTATATACCTATAGATTCCATGTAAAAGTACTTTTTTTAAATACATGGTAATTTTACGAGTCTGTGAAAATTTACGGCGCTTGATTCTGAGGCCAGGTGTGCCCAGAATCAATTTCTGATATTTTGTTCGGGTACATTCAGTAAACATACGAGCGAGATTCATTAACATTTGAACTGAAGCTCGAAACTGAAATTTGACGGAACCTTTCAACTTGAAGTTCTAGTATTCATATAATAAGACTTTCAACTTGACGGTAGATGGTCGAGAATAAATGATAGTTGTTCTTCATTTTATAAACATATATAAAATAAATTGCACTACAGTTTATTTTATTTTAGGCTTATATGTGTGTGATAATTGGTTAAAACCTCCACTTTGGAGTTGGAGGTGAGACCACAACACCCTAACCTCTCTTGAATGGTTATGGTGGTGGGGCCCACCCAAATTTATCCCCTCTCTAGGGGTTATGATGTGGGGAACACCTGAGACCATAACCTCTCTTTTAAATAATATGTGTGGGGACCACCCAACCTCTATTAATGGGAGTAGAGTATAAACTCTCAACCCTCCTTCATTAGTGAGGGAAAACCTCTCTACCTTCCCATTTAATTAAATGGAGACAACCCCCTTTAATTAATTCACCATCCTCTGGAATTAAATTAGGGGTGCCTTTTTAATTTAATTCATCCTTTTTGAATTACATGCCAACATTAAAATAATTGAAAATCTATTATTTCATGGGAATATTTCATTTTTTGGAAGATGTGGATTAAAATATTCTTGGATAATTCTCAAGAATAAAAAAAATTCTTCCAACACATAATGAAAAAAATTCCATTGACAATTTATTCTTCGACTTCCTTCCACGAATCATACCATCTGTAACGTCGTCAATGAACAGACGCAGCTCAGAATTGGGGACTTGAGGCAGACGCAACGAACGGCAGTCTTCATCGTCTTCCTTCTGCAACTATGCCAACAGGCGAAGAATAATTGGTAGGGGTTTTATTTCTTGTTGATGTTGTACATTTTCCTACATTATTTAAATGATAAAATGGTATTTTTTTGACGTATTAATGATCATCTTCTTCCCATGATGAGTCAAATGATACTTCCCTAATCATGGATGGTGCGGGCCAACCTTACAAGGCCTGACATCCTCAGTCATTTTAACTTTTACTATGGCATTCTATGACATGGTGATGAGGTGAAGACAACAAAGTCCGCAATGACGAAGGCCACGTTACCTGTGGCCTCCGTGAATCACACAGCCCCCACAACGCACCGAAGCTCTCTGCTAAACACTGTCGGCGCCCTGCTTGGCTCACAGAATGCCCTGTTGTGCCCTTCCTGGCACCGTGCTGGTGCCCCCGCGGCATGCCCAAACCCTTCCACGAACTTCCCTACACCACCGCGTCCTTCTCGGTGCCCGTTTGGTGCCATCATGACCTGCCTTGCCCCTGCTGCGCCCTATGCGGCTCCCCCGTAGCCTCCCAGCACCATGTAGTACCCTTCCTGATGTCGTTGTGGCCTACCCCGCCCCTTCTGAAGCCATCCTGACGCCCTCGTGGCCTACCCAGCACCCCGACGGACTTCCTGGCGCCCTGCCATAGCCTTCCTAACCTCCGATGAGTCGACCTTCATGTGTGTCACCTCAAACTGGCCGCCCCAAAGCCGACCTCTGTGCGACCCATGCTGTCTCGGCCAAGCTGGTTTCCTGGATCCCTCACTCCCTCCGGGTTGAGATGCATCGGGTTTCACACTCACAAAACTCTAGAGCGAACTATCCTCGAGCCTAGGACGAACCACCCCCACTATTCACTGAAGCGGGCCCGACAAACCTGGCCAAATATAGCCAGCAGATCCACCCAACAGGAATGATCAGACTGAGCGAGTCTGACTGGGTCGACCCAGATCAATAGCGGAGTTTGTCTCATGGTGCCTAACTTTTTAGCACGTGAAGGGAGAGCACAAGGTACTGGGAGTCTTGGTTCAGCACTTATATGTCTTAGAATGGAAGTGGTATGTTATATCCATTGACATTCTGACGGGTGTTCCACATACATCTAGGGATCATGACTCGATTTGGGTGATCATCGACCGAATCACTAAGATGGACCGTTTCCTACCGATGAGAGAGTAGGGATCAGTTGAGATCATGGGAGTCCTCTATGTCCAGGATATTGTGCATTTACAAGGTATTCCTTTGGTATTTGTCTCTGATCGTGATGCACGATATACTTCCCGGTTACGGAAGGGGTTGCAGGAATCATTCGGGACACAGCTTCGCTTTAGCACCGCCTTCCATCCTCAAACTGATGGCCGGACCAAGTGGACCATTCAGAACCTTGAGGAAATTCTCCGTACATGTTTTCTTGACTTCGGTCATAGTTGGGAGGATCACATACCTTTAGTAGAGTTTTCCTACAGCAACAACTATCACACCCCCATAGGGATGGAACCTTTTGAGGCCTTGTACGAGTGACCTTGCAGATCGCCCTTGTGCTAGACTGACCCTGGGGAGTCAGCACTAGTGGGACCAGAGATGGTACGAGCTACCATAGAGAATGTGTAGATCATCCAGGAGAAGATGAAGACTACACAAAGTAGGCAGTAGTTGTATGCTAAAAAGAGATAGATACATATGGAGTTTGAGGATGGTGACCACATATTTCTATGGGTAACTCCTCGATAAGGTCTAAAAAGATTTTTATATGGATAAAAGTTATCTATGAGGTTTATCGGACCTTTCTTAGTCCTCCGTATAGTTGGTGAGGTGTCATAAAACTTATCTCTTCCTCCTCAGTTGCAGCGGGTGCAAGATTCCATCCATGTATCCCAGATGTGGAGATACATGAATGACCCTTCCCACATCATCGACTATGGAGAGATAGACGTCAACAATTGGGATACATTTAAGGAGGTTCCAGTGGAGATTAAGGATCAATTGGAGTGAATCCAACGTAGACAGTCGATACCTCTGGTGCACGTATGTTAGCAGCACGGGAAGCTCCAGGAGACCACATGGGAGTGGGAGGATCAGATGCATGCTCTGTTCCCCCATTTTTTCCCAGTGTTCGAGTTGTAGCATACGGGGACGTAAATCCTTGGGGTGTGGTGAATATAAATACTGAGATATTATGTTATTTTTTTCATAAATACATTGGATTTTTACTAGTCCGTGAATATTTATGGCCCTTGATTCCGATGTCTGGTGTGCCTGAAATCTGTTTCTAATGTTTTGTTTGGGTACGTTGAGTAAACGTACGAGAAGAATTTTATAAAATTTGAACCAGTGCTATGAACAAAAATCTGATGGCACCATTGAACTCGCAATGCCGGTATTCGCTTATGAATAATTTCACCTTGAAGGAAAATGGTCGAGAATAAAATAAAGTGTGAAACACTATATTTTATTTTATGCTGCCATGAGTGTGATTATTCGTTAAAACCAACACATGGGAGTTGGAGGTGGTACTTCCACACCCTAACCTCCTAGGAGAGGATATGGTGGTGGGGCCAAAACAAATTTAACCTCTCGCGAGAGGTTACGACGTGGGGACCACCCAATACAATAACCTCTCATTTAAATAATAGGTGTGGGGAAAACCCAACCCCTATTAATGGGAGGAGAGTATAACCTCTCAAATCTCCCTCATTAATGAGTGAGAGCCTCTCTACCATCCACTTTGATTAAATGTATCCAACCCCCTGTAATTAATGTTCCATCCCCTTAAATTAAATTGGGGGAACCATTTTAAATTAATTCTTCATTTTTTAATTACGCGCCAACATTAATATAATAGACAATCTATTATTTTGTGGGCATATTTCATTTTGATGGAATGGGAGGATTAAAGGATTATTGGATAAAGCTCCCAAAGAAGAACCATTCTTCCAACAAATAACGTGAAAAACACCGGTGACAATATCTTCTTCGACTTCCTTCCTCAAATCCTTCCCTCTAAAATGTTGTCAACGAACCAATGCAGCGTTGAATTGGGGCTCTGCGGCAGACGTGATGAACGAATATCTTCATCATCTTCCTTCCACGACTCTGCCAACGACCAAAAAATAAGTGGTAGTGGGTTTATAGCTTGATGACGTTGTACCTTTTTCTTACCTTCTTCAATGGATAAAATGGGATTGTAGCGGAGTATTAATGATCATCATTTTCTCATGATGAGCCAAATGATACCTCCCTAAACATGGAGGGTGCATGCCAACCTAACATGGCCCGACATCCCCCGTCATTTTATTTTTTATTGTTGTGTTCTACAAAATGGAGATGAAGCAAAGAAGACAAAGGAAACAACAATGACGGTTGCACTGCCCGCAACCTCCATGAATCACAACCACCCCGCGGCGCACCAAAGCTACTGGTCGAACATTGTCGGCACCCTACTCGGCACGCGGCTCACCCTGCAATTCCCTACCTATCACCCCCACGGCCTACATGATACCCCGCGGCTTCTCGGTGCCTTGATGTTCCTTGATCGGTGCCCACGCGGCCTGCTCGGCGCCCTACTGGTACCCCCCAATGCTTGGACGGCCCGTGCGGCACCCTGCCTGGCGACCTCGAGCCTTCCCGATGCCCTGACAGCACCCCCACGGCCTACCCGGTGCCCTGCCACATGCTATCGGACTAACCCATGTCAGGATCCTCGTGCGCCACCACAAACCAAACACCCCTGATCTAGCTTCGCTCGACCTAGAAACTCCCAGCCTAGCCAGCATACCAGCTCCTGCGTGCCCTCTTGGCCGAGCTACACTGGGCCGCGCCCTCGCAACTCTCCGAACTGAACTTGCCTCGGGCCCGGGCCGAACAGGCCTTGTAGTTCGCTGGGGTGGGCCCAGTGAACCAGGCCAAACATAGCGGGTTGACCCACCCAATGGGCCCAGTCAGACCCAGTGAGTCTGACCAGGTTTCCCTAGACGAGGGTGGCCCGGACTGGATTGGGACGAGTTTGTTTGACCAGATCAGACCGGACCTAGGCCCACTACTGAACCCTTTTACCTTCTTGGGACATATCTTTGGCACCAGACATCTATTTGATGAACTATCAGAAGTGCTGGTTTTCATGGAATGTGACGGTCCATATGAAAATACTCTACTCGAGTTTAGGGTATATTTATGTTTCAGTCAAGTTGGATCGTTCACGAATCCAAACGAGATCCCGGGACAAAAAGCTAATAACTCACAGACCGGGAATCCGATCGACAAGCTATCTGTTGAGTTGATACCCCTATGATGTGAAAAAACATTGAGATAATTCTTCATCCCACATTGTATAGTTTGGGGTACCGATCAGTATCTTGAGGAGTGGATCCTCCCAAAGGCGAGTGGAGGGAGTATAAAGACCTAATTCCTGGATGAGACTTGATGACTGCCTGACCGATTTGACTTAGAGTGACTCAACTAGCCCAGTGGGAAGCACCTCTATGTGACGTGGCAGACCCTCGGTGAGGATCACCTCTGTGTGAGTGTGGTAGAACCATTGTACTAGTCTTGATGAGTAACTCTATAGGCTACTAGGGGGATCGCCTTTGTGTGAGAACGACTGACCCATGTTGGAGAGCACCTTTGTGGGAGCACAACAATCCCATGGTACTCTACTGGATGAGTACATGAGCAGTCCAAGGATAGTGGGAAGCACCTCTATTTGACGCGGCATACCCACTCTAATCGATAGAGGGTGAGTATTCCACCATTCAGGATTCGATAATAAAAAGCCTAGTTTGATCTTAGTCAGTGAAATTTATGTTTTCCTAATGATTGAAATTGGTTACTTGATAACATTGGTTTATATATGAGAATATACCTATGTAATGGTTATCTATTGATTTCATACCTTTTGATTTATACTTGTTGGATTTTTTTAGACCTTGAGGTTCTCGGGGTTCCTACTAATAATTTTTATACTCACCAATGCATTGGTTATGCCCGAAACTCATTATGTTGGTTGCAGATGATGGACAGTGCTCACTGAGGCAGAGAGTAGCAGGACTGGACAGTACCCAGAGGTGGACCACTCAGTGTGAAGGTACCCAGAGGAGAAAGATGGACATTGAGTTCTAAATAGACCATAAATACCTAACCTTCTGGTAGGAACCCTAGAGGATGACCCAGTAGCTGCTCTACTTTCTTTTTAGTTGTAATTGTACTTTCCTATTGGGCTTGTATTTTTGGACCCTTTTACATTCCATCACACAATATTGTATAAAGTTTTACTTAGTGTTTTTCTTCAAGCAGTATACTCTGATATGATTTTTTATATTTATAAAGGCAATGACTTACCAGTTTAGGGATTTACGCCTTTGGTTCTAGTCTCCAGCCAATGGCCTATGGAAGGAGGGCTTGGGGTAGTCACGATATGGGACAAGGGGGATGGGTTGTGACATAATAAATTTCCTAATCTAATTAAAGTGGAAAAAATGGATCTTATTTATTCCAAAGGTCGATTTTGGTTGAAATACACATATCAAATAGATTAATGAATTGTTTTATGGTAATTATAATATCAATTTTATCCTTAACTACCTTATTTACTTTTAATTGTAGTAAATCAAAGTCCAATGATACAATTCACCAAATATTATTTTCATCTTATTGAAACACAGTTTTCATAAATTTATGAACTATATCTCTAGGATTTCTGAAATTCAACTCACAGAAGTGGTGAAATTAGGTTTTATGCAAATTTTCAAATTCTCCTACAATTTGTGTAAAAGATTGTAAAAAGTTCAAAAAAATTTACATATGGAATCTTATTATAAAATGACTCCAATGAATTAAATTGAACATGTTTTGGTATTATTTATATATGTTGACTTAAAATAAATAAAATGAATAATTATTTAAATAAAAAGTCGGTTTTAAACAATAACTTAGTGTTTTTCACTATTCATCAAAAAAATGAATGCTTTTAGAAAAATTCTATAAATTCACACTAAGATAATTTTAATATTTTGAATTAAAAAATTAATTATTTTTTTACCACATTTTGAATATAGATGTTTTATTAATAAATTTAAAATTAATTCCCGCAGTCAAACATAAAAAGTGGGTTTTATGAAAAAATAAAAACTATCAAAAGAGTTACATGTGTTTATGTGAAATTTAAAAGAAAAATTACTTATAAAGACCTAAATTGTATTAAATGATAATAATAAAATCTAATTATACTTCCAAATCATTCAAATAAATAATTTAACAATATATTTTATTTCAATTAAAAATATTGTTTTCAATTAAAATTCATTAATTTTCAGTATTCATAAGAATATAAATATTATCAAAAAAGTACTAAAAATTTATCCAAATTAAATATTTATGTCCTTATTAAAAAAACAATTTAATTTCATTAAATTTAATATTTTAAATTGTCCAATATTTTTTTTAAATTGGGGTTTTCATTAAAATGTGTTAAAATTGATTTTTTTGAAAAAATACATCTTCTATATAAAAAATGAAATTATTCTTATAATATGTCTAAGAAACTAATAATATGGATTCTAAAACTATATAGAGATTATAAAATTCAAAATTAAATTAATATTATTCATTAAAACATTTTTAACAGCTGGTTTGGTAAGTTGTGGTGTGCTCGAACTGAGTGTTCTGTGGAGCGCAAGATGTTTAATTACATTAATGAAAATAACTTATTATAAAATCATAGGGTGTTACATAATTTTATTATAATTCTTATATGAACATGTGGAAGGTATGACTGGTTATCATGATGGATTTATTTGATCATGAACACTCAATAAATAATTGTTTATTATTAGATGTGTTGGATCGAGTATAGTACTCAATAGGTGGGTGAATAGAGTGTCTATAAAAACATCGATTAGAAAATATTTATTGAAAGGTTCCCCAATATATAAAAATAATTACTAGTTAATCAATGTAATATTGTTATAAATGATTTTTTGTTTAAATAATATCTCTGAATATTGATTAATTCTCAGTAATCTTCATATCAGTTATTAATGTTACTTTTGAATCTATTCTATTAAGGGAAAAATTATAAATTCATTCCATGATTAATTATTAATGTAAATATAGTGATATCTGAATTATGCAGTACAACATGGAACACTAAATTAAACATCACATCTTATGTCATAAAATTGGTTCAGTCTTAATCCATGATCTAATCCACTCCACTTGGTGATCACATTCCACCAAAAAGTTTATATTAATATACATGGAGCACATCCTGTATAGGGGTAAAGAAATGTGCACAGGACTATCCAGGTCTCACAACCTCATCTACAGTTTTTTGTGGGTATAAAATAATAGTTCAGGTTAAAACCTCTTCTACACTTATCTGTGGGATTAAACAAGGGTAAAATGATATGAGTGGAAGGATATATTGTATCCTACTGTTTAATTTAAGAGAAAATGGGTTTTTTTATAATAACAGACACACTGCTCAAAATATAAAAACAATACACAAAAGAGAAAAGATGATGAAATAAGTTTAGATGTGCACTGAGTGTCAGTCTATTTAGATTTGGGCTTCTTGGATGATATATATGAAAGAATCGAGTCCTATGGAAAGAAACATAGTATCTCAAGTCTGGTTTTCGGGTTTCTAGTTAGATATATCTTGTGTTATTTGTGGAGATGGTATTGGAAATATTTTCATGACTTAGATCAACATTATCTAGGATTTTTTCATTACGGATTGTTTCATGTGTTCATAAGATGTGTCTTGTTTCATGTGTCAGTTATTTTCTTAGGAATGATTGTGCATTTTCTACTCTTTCACTACCCCTATTTCAAGGATATGCTTTTCGTTTTAATCAAGGAGTGAAAGTGTTGAAGCTGACATGACACAAGTATTTTGCACCTTGTACCTCGTACTGTTAGGTGATATTTTTGAAATGGTTTCACCATGAAGTGTTGTCTCTTTATTAGCCTTTGATCGGTGAGACAGATATGACGACATGGTTGTTTATAGTTCAAGAAACGATAGAACAACTGCGGTGTTAGGTTCATTGAGTCCAATCTTTTGAAAAATATCAAATGGTGTATTTTCATAGAACTAGTGTCACATACTTCAACAAATCTACAACTGATTATAGTGTCTAGTTCACGGTGTCAGTTCATTGTGTCTAGTCATAGCGAATCAGACATGGTGTCTGGGTAATAGTGTCTAGGTGACAATGTCTAGGTCATTGTATCTGGGTCCATTTCATGAAAAACAGAACTAGTGGCTGACTGACAGTTTCTCAGGCAGAGCCAAAAATCTTTATATATACATGGGTAGTGATATTCACCAAATGAATTCGACTTAATCATTCATCAATAAAATCATTAGAGACCAAAGGTAAATATAGTTTATAAAAATCAAATATAATTTATAGCAATTAAGATCTTGGGTAGGTTTAGTTATATTATAAAAAACCAACCATATGTAAACACGTCTTAAGACAGATTAAACAGTATTAATAAGATTTATTGAATGTATTGGATTTGGGATCATTAAAATATAATTAACACATAGGGTGTCCAAAAACATGATAATTTTCTTATTAGTTCATAAAATATTTATACATATGAGAATATATTATGGATTCATTGGTGGTTTTTTTGTAGTGTTTTATTAATCACACGCACACATGGAATCTGGATTCCCATGTGGAAATCTCTATGGGTATCAGGTTATGTATAATGTTCCTATGAGACATTATTGAGAAGTGGATCATAGATCTATTTTCTATACTAATAGAGGATCTTTAGGATTCCCCATTATCTTTTTATTTATCTAGTTCAAATTTTTATACAATTATATGGATGTCTATATTGTGATCCTTGATTTTTAACATATAAAACTTATTTTTTATTTTCAGTATACATTATGATTAGAAGTCTTCAATTTTATATTTTTATTAATATTTTTTTTTGTTTCTATAAAACTAGGGTTATATTCTCCCCACAAATGGTGTTTGGATAGTCAAAACTAGTTTTCACCCTCTACCATACAAGTACGAGTGAAATTTGTGATTTTACATTCTAGTTATGACCTAGTGGTTAAATTTTGATTTCTTTCCTAAATAATATAAATTTTTATATTTTTATATAATACAATTCTTTTATAGAAGATAAATTATATTATAAATGTTTTATATATTATTTTATGTCATAATTTTAAATTACATCCCATATAATGAATAATTTAAATGAGTTAATAGTCAAAATAATTAAATAATTGTAATATTAATTTAATTTTTTTATACATGATGAAATGAAAAATTATATTGGTAATATAATTTTTTTAAATATTAGCTGTACATAAATTTACATATATTATACAAATTTATAAATTTTTCATCTATTTATTTTTATTAACTATTTATTTTTAATATATATTATTATATTATATTTTGAATATATGTTCATTATTTTATTTTAATTTTTCAATAGATTCGATAAATTTACATCAATTCATATCAGTGGATACATGTTTTGTATAATAAATGAATTTAGTTTTCTTCTTCATTTAATTTTTTTGATCAAGTGTTAGGTAAATTGTTACACATAATAAAGAAATAATGATATTTATATAGTGGAAGAATCAAGATAATAATATATATAATTATAGGAATTGAAATATATAAATGGAATGCATAATATTATATGGTAATATTAAAACAACAAAATTGCCTTATCTTATATTTTATCCATAGTGAAGACTTGTAAAGTCCTTGATCATCCAACTTGGTATATCATGCTCATTCTAGGTTACGTGGGATAATTTCGAGTAATAAAATATAGTAATGGGACATCCTAATTACAAATGCTAATAATTTTATGTATTTTATTTTAATTAAACATAATTATGATGTCCTTATAGAATTATGTTGTTGTAATATTATATTTGGGATTTTCTATATCATCGGATGGGTGTGGAATTCTCTATTACACTATACAAGATTCATATATGATATGATTGTGGTGATTCTCTAGAAAAATAGATTTGTGTGATAAGAACTTAATTAGTGACCCTAACCATAGTGTAATATTTACTATAAACAAATGATAAATATTATGCTCTTCAAATAAAATCATCATATACTGTTAAATTTTTTGATAAATGTCTTTATTAATTTTTTTTAAACTATGATACTAATATGGTAAATAATAATACCCTAATAAAATAAAATAATCTTAATTATTCTAAATTTGAGATCAATAAAATGACTGGGTATGTATAATGATATGAAAATTTCATGACCCGTACAAAAACATATTAATTGTGATAAAACTGATTAAACTTTGTATGTGTAAATTATACCTATATTAAATGAAATCAATTGTTGGTGTAATTTAACACACGAAACTTGAATACAATGTGATTCATAAAATGATTCACTCAAGGAATCATTATTAATTAATATAAATATGAATTACCTCAATTTACATTGTGGGTAATATTTTTTATATTTGAATGTGTTGTTGAAGTGAATAATATGTTTTCATAATAGGTTAAGGATAAAATAAATAGGCTGTGATAGTTAATGTTTCATCCTCTTTAGTCATTAATATTTCTGGTAAAACGGAAAAATAGTTATATTAAACATAGTTAGAATGTATTATTTATTATTATAGTATATAGTTTAGGTCATTTTTTTTGTGATCCATTATGTTATAGTAATAGATTTTTGAAAATGATGAAGAGAATTAATATCCTTCCAAATAATAACCATGTATTATTTCAAAAACAATTTTATATCATGAAATGTTGAAATAAAATTAAACATATATAGTTCAATGAATAATCTATTATAGAATATTATGTTATATTCTATTGGTTTGAGATATATTCATGATGTTGTATCAAAATGATATCCCACTATTACATGCATCATCAATATGAGCTAAGACATCTATCATTTGGGTGATATTTTACCATTCTATATGGAATTATACTACATCAACAATAAAATAGAATGGTGGAGAGAAGAAATGATTATTGGGAAATCCGACCAAAATATAGAATATTTTCATCAACCAGATCATAAAAATTATCCCTATTTTCTTCAAATGTTAATTCTATTAACTCTCCTTTATAAATTCATTGGTCAATAAATTAATTATGTTGATCTCTACATGATTTTTTTCAAAAAAAAAACAATTGAATTATTTATTTAGGTGGTATTACTATATGATTGAAAATTATTTTTATCTTATCTGTAGAAGTTAATGGACATGATAACTACAATCTTATGATAAATGGATGGATATACCCAAATCTCCATGAAAATCACAATTATCATGAAATAAGATATTTATTATTAATATTATTTACACATATCACTTTGTTGAATATATCATTCCATCTCCCACATATATAAATGGGAAAATAAAATTTTATTGCTTCACTATATAGTGTGTTATATAAAATATCTTTTGAAATTATTGGTTTTTTTTATTATTTATATCTTAAAAATACTAATATAATGCTACAATAAACAACATGTTGTATCATATTATATCTAATATTTTGTGAATGACATTCCATAACACCATGGTGGTTAAATATAAACTATTTTAGAATAGATTCTATGTCAAACTCATTCACTGTATATATATATTCAATTTTTAAAACAATTATATTTTATTGAATTAACAGTGTAAAATAACATATTCATCCATAGTAATATTAACAGAGTACAACAAGAAAAATTATAAATTCCCCATATGTTACAAAATGATCAATTTGAAATCCATAAAGAACATATAGCCATATAATAGTGTGCACTAGTAGTATTAAATGTGTGTACATTCTATTATTGTCCATTTTTCCATGAAAAATAGTGAAATGAACACATAATATAGAATTCAGTATTTTTCACTAAAATATTTTCCATTATCAATGTATAAACTAACTAGTTTGATCAATACTGCACATGTCGTTCATTTTTCATGGATGGTAACATCTTATTCCCCTCAAACATATAGATAAGAATATCATATATTCATTTTATTTAAATACACAAACATTATATTCAATATCAATCTTGTTCCCAAATTTTATACTCCCTATATTAGAGGACCAATCCCATATTTTTTATGCTTCATCTAATGACAAGGTCAATAGTATACATAACCATCCACGAATTAGAAATATTTATATTTTGACTTTCATAAGTAGAGTATCAATGTATAAATGTTCTAATTCATGGTATTTCACTAGTTTCAATTATGAGAACCTGAAATATGATACATGAACCCCTATCATACCATTAAAAATATGCCTAACACATTATATGATATATTTTTTGGGTTATCATAGAGGGAAAAATAATTTTTTCATCCTCATCAATATATTATGTATATCAATATCATATTTTGACTCACACTATCCATAATATTCTAATATAACATATAATATACCATGATGAAAATATGTTTGGGATAACAGAATAATGATTTTTGAGCTGATAATTACCATTATAGAACATAAAATTACCCTCTATAAATAAATTATTTAAAGAAATTATAATGATTGAAATTTTTTTACGTCATATATAGGATAATTTGTATCCTTATTTTGGATTATTTTACTAATTACATATACATTGAATTCTGTAGATATCACAATATGACCATATTAAAAACAAATTTTAAAAAACATTACATGAGTAATATATATGAATAATGCATATTTAAAAAATTGTGAGATTTATGAAAAAAATAGTATTAAAAATCATGAATATATTCAAATTCCAAAACATCTTAACATCAAATATTATAATTTAAACTTATGATATCTACTTGTATATTGTTATATGTTCTATATCAGTTATCACAAAACCTTCTAAATTATATTTTTATTATATTTTCATATATAATGAAACTACTTACATTTTTATTTTAATAGAAAAAATTAAAATATTTTATAATAAAGGGATAAAAAATTTATTTTGGAAACTAAATATAACTATTTAAATTAAATTGACCAATATAAAACAAAATTATTTCATTGAATAATTTTAATTCAAAAATAAATTTTAATGTTATAATCTATTATGAATTAGTTACTTTAAAATAATATTGTTACTAAATGTAAACATTTTCAAAAAAAAATTTATAACCCAAAATTTTATTATGTTGGTAGAAAATAAAATTAATAATAAAAAAATAAGATCCTCCATTTTTTAATTATTTCACAAATACAGAAAAACATTCTCTCAGAAAACTTTTTGAAAATATAATAATTTCTGTAAAACATTGATATATTACAAACGTGTATATTTTTTTTTGAAAACTCTTATTTAATTTTTTAACAATTATTTTCCATTAAAACTCTTATTCCATATAACATATGTTATTTTTTATAAACATTTCCACTGAAATTTAGAATTTATTAAAATAAAACTTATATATGTTCTCGGAACACATTCCCTCATATATTAAAAAATATTTAGGTAAACAATATATCCTTGAGAAAACGTTTTTTCTCTATAATTTTTATCAAAATAGGGGTTCGAAATCAAAAAATAATAAAATATTAATATAAAATCAATTATAATTACTTATTCATTATTATTAAATATTAAATAATTAATATTTTTATCATATATAAATACAATTATTATGATAAAAATATGTTACATATATCTATTACCAATTGTTAAACATTTTTAAATTAAATTATGTGAGATAAAACATTTTTTTTCCTTAACATGAATTCAAACTATAAGATCTAGATGTTGTGTATTTTATTTTTAAATACTTTATATTCATATTATATATATAATATCATGACATTATTGAATTTAAATTAGTATTATTGAATAAAAATCTATAATATTAATAAATTTCATGAATTTCTTATTGAGTTTCCAAAACAACTATACATATTTAAGATAATCTCATCATTTGTAATTGTAACTCCATCATTAAAAAATGTTTTCAATTAAATTAATCAGAAGTGTGGTGAAATATATTTTCAACATTCTATATGTTTTTTCATTGTCTATTCAAAATATTTAGTTATTTTAATTATCTATTCAGTACTATAAAATTGAAATCACATGCCAGTTTCATGTTCTATCAATACATTCTGAATATATAGTAAACAAATATTTAAAATATTCATTTTGTTGAAGAATTTATGTTTGTTAAAAAATAAGGATTACATTAACTTTAATCTAGAGTTAAATTTATAGTCTCACCATGTTATTGGTATACATAATCTTGTGAATTAAATTTTTGGAGACTAACGTTCCCTTGATGACATTAGAATCTAATGTTGTTTAAACCCTAAAGTAATATTTTAATGATTTTATAACAATTTCGAATCACTTATTGAACAATATTGACACATGGATACCCTTGAAGGACCCATTATGACATATATAATTTCAATTATGATCCTTAATTATGATGTTAGCCTTATTATAAGCATATAATTTAATACACTAATAAAGGATTAATCTCAACGTTTACGTTGACAATGATAATGATATTATCTTTAATAGAATAATGTATCATATGTTTATCAAATTTCATTACTATCTAATTAAGACATATAAAAATGATATTAATAAAAAATTAAACCCCTTATAAAATAATTTCATAACTATTAGTGGGATATGATCTGTAGTTTACTATGAAAATGAGCACACTTTGGATGTAAAATCATATATTAGTTATTTAATTGATTAATTATCATAATAACTTTTATATTGAATTGTATTATTTTTTGTAAAATATTTACCCAATCAACCAAATATATAACAGACACCATTTTATGGAATCCATCACAATTGGATTTAAATTCTATGTGTATCCCTATAAGTATGCTACTAACATGATCAAAAGTAAATATCCATAGGTACATCCATTTGGTATTAAATTACCCAAGATTATTATAATGTAAACAAACATTTTATTATTGTATTCATTATAATATTTTGCATACCCACCTTAAAAATAATCTTTATAGATGAATGAATCTGTTTTTGAAAATTGTTATACTACAATTAATTCCACATTTTCTTTTTGAAGGGGATTAAATATAAATATAATATATAATGTTTTTCCCTTCAGTATTATTTCTTCTACATAATTAAATTTATTTAATCATATTATTTAAACATAATAAATATATTAAAATCATTTAGATTTGTATCTCATTAAATGATAATGAATTATAAGAATGAGCTTGAGGATTCCACTTGAACTAGCACTCTACCCCACTCACAAGTAGCTTGAACTGTATTCATAATTACCAAGGAATAGAAACTAGTAATATTTTTTGATAAATTATATTTCGGAATAATTTATTTCACAGTAGAAAAAATAAATGAATAGATAAGATAAATTTATAATACAAACACTTGAACCTGTAACGATAAAACATCCATACTTGTATTAATATAATAAAAAATACAAAGAAGAAGATGATAAAAAAATAACAATTCAAAATATTGGAAAATGTACCTAAAATAACTCTAAATTAATATTGACGGTTATAAAATATAACATTAATGTAGGTGATATCATTTAACTCATATCATGTCATTTTTCCACCATTATATTTACACAAATAAAAGAACTAAAATAGATCTGGGAATAATAAACATATTGAAAATGTATATTGACTTGAGATAAATTGACTAGTAGGTAACTACTGAGATCTTGGAAATCACATTGAAACATGTTTAAGAAATAAAATTTTCAACATAATATAAAAAAATAGTATTCTGAAAAGATTCATAAAACAATTCTAATAAAATTCCACTAACCCATTTATAAAATAACCACCATTTATATAAATATAACATGATAGATAACAATTAAAAATATATGATTTGAACCTAACATAAAATAGTAATTAAAAAAATAAAACAGAATATAAGATACCATTTATCCCAAATTAAGAATATTTCTTGAAAACCCACTTTCTTATACTAACTCTATAACAGATAATTTCCTAAAACCCCTATCAGAAATGAGTAAATTTTTTTCATTTATTTATTATTCATTCCATCCTTTTGAAATTAAAAAATTTACCAAAAAATTTGATATAGAAATAATAAATGTAAAAAATTCATCATAGAAACACAATTCATTTAAACAACTAATCAATGGTCCCAATAATAAAAAAAACTATGGAAAATTAAAAGACAACATAAATGAATTCTTATATTTCACATAATAGAGACCCTATTAAATTGGGAATCATACATACTGTATATTAATATATAACTAAAATATTGAACTGGATCCCAGTTTAAAAGTACAGAACCTATCAATTTACAAGAAGTTATTTCATAAAACCATATATAATTGTATAGAGAGATACTAAAGATACCCTATATGAATAAATTTAAATGCTCATAAAACCCCCTATCCTTCGTATTTAAATCTATGATGGTAAAAATGAATTAATACCTAGAGATCTCCCTATAATAAACTAGGGCTTTCTATTGTAATGTTAACCAACTATCTACACAGGATTCATATGTCATGTGAAATGGTTGTGATAACAAATTAACCATAAAATAATAGAAATTTATTGAATAAAAATTCAACTCTTACACAATTGACATAATAAATACTTTTGAATATATCAGTAGAAATAATATAAGGAAATAAAAATATATAATATCCCCTACGGGATCTCAATCCACTAGAGTATTAATAGTTCTCATAAAGGTGTCCAACCACGCCTCACACGTTTATTTAAAACATTACTAATGATTCCTTACATTAATTCAAAATGATTTTTGGAATCTAATATATATTCAAACTATTTGAATAAACAATTTCATATTGATTTTGAAACGAATTTATCAAAAAAAATATTTTAAATAAAAAATTTCAATCAAATTAATTTCATAAAATCATTTTTTGATGATACTCAACCATTATTAAAGGATGTCAAAAGGTTGAATTTCACATTATAAATCCAAAAGCACCACTTTATAAAATATCTTTTCATTTCCCCATGATACACCTAGTCTAAATAACCATTAAATGAATGAAAGAAAAAACCCATATTGTTTTTATAGAACTTGACTTTAAAACAAGACACACATTCATTGAATATAATATAGATGTTATTTTTTTGAAGTGGTTAAATTATTTTGGAAAAAATAGTGATAAATTTTATCATCAACATCGAATTTAATATAGTTCAATTCCATATCATTATACAATTTTCATGATATTTTAATATAATCTGGGATTTTAAAAGATATATTTTTTCCCTAATGTACTATTTAAATCCAATGTTACCACTTTAATGAGGTACTATAACATTATCCCAAGTACGTATAAATTCACACATCGATGCCCATGGACAAATAAATTAGATATATAATAAATCATAATAAAGGAATAAATAATGTTACTCTTTTAATAAGGATAAAATGTAAATCATATAATAATTATATATAATGCATTAAAATGGTGTTCTATTGACACACCAAAATTATTTCAAGAATTCCTTAAAAACATATCTTTGTTGATGAAGAATTTTTTAATGATCTAGGAAACAACATAAATTCCTTAGAAACCCAATAAATTTATAACTATAACCTCTATGATCCTTCAATTTTAAACAATCAATGCTGTGTAATTTTTTTAGTGAGAAAATAAAAATAAGATGTTTAAGGGAGATGAGAGAAAGGTAAAATGAAGGTAAATGAGGGATTAAAAATTTAGTAACTAATGTAGAATTAGATCAAAATATAGTATAAATTAGTTAAATCACTATACATTCACACTATATAATAGGATAACTAGGAAAGGATAATTTGGGATTCTATCCCCTTAATATATCAATTGGAATTATTGTAAAATTATTATTTAATGAAATCATTGAAAGGATATAAGGGAGGAAAAAATGTGTGCCTACCTTTTAGTGGAAATTTCATAGACAAACTAACATCAAATGGATTGAATATAATGTTCTAAAAAAAATTAACAACCATGAAATACTCCAATGTAAAAACATTAGTGACTGAAAAAATATTTTCACACTAAATTTACTAACCTTTCATAGGAAATGCACTAATACCCATACACCAATTGAGGATCACACAACATTCCTTATTTTTATAGATGATTATACAAAAACATACACTACCTAAAAAATAAAATATGTTTATAATTAAAAAACATCTTTAGAAATACCTTAAATATTTTTCAATAGTATTTACAAAAAAATGATAAAAATGTTTAACTGATATATTTTACAAATTTACCTTGATTCGGAAGGAAACATCAATGAAAAATTAATTATTAAAATTATATAAACTAAATGGTAATAGTTACATGTTGGTGAAAAAATTATCCAATTCATTCTTCTTTCCTTCCTTATAAAATCCACAGTGAAACAATGATTGAATATAATGGGGATTTGTCCACATCACCTTTATCAAATGTGAAGGATAACAGATTACAATAATGATATTATGAACAAGATAAATAAATAGATAAAATATCATATAAAAGTCCACTAAACTCCAGAATTATTTTTTAGAGAATCAATTATGTTTGATCCAAGGTCACTAATAAGAATCAATAAATTATTAGAGACTCAATAGTGTCACCCCACTATTTCTAATTAACTTACAACGTGTAACATTTAATGAACAATAATATAATATGATTTACACAAAGTTTAAAAAAATACCATCCAAACATTGTATAAAACAATATAATTCAATGTATATTCATCTATAATTAAAAAATATAACATGTATTTAATATAAACATTTATTATACAAAATTAAATGACCAATAGTTCATGTGTCCTTGGATGACAAGATTCATACCACATTATTAAGAGAAAAAACCCAAATTTATTCTCAATAATAATATGTGAAATCAATATGAAATCCTTAAATGGACTAGTAAGAAATTAGTAATACCTAAACCAAGGAAATGAGATAAAAAACCATGTAAGGCTATACATGTGATAATGGAGCATAATATATGAGTCAGAAGACATAACATGAAATCATGAAAGGAATCATTAATGGATACATATATGGAATAATATCATAATTAAAAAATAATCATAAGATAATGGAATTATAGGAATATGGGAACAATATATAACATGATGTTATCACAAGACAAGGATCAATGCTACATTAAAATAACATGGTGAATATTATACCATCCAGGATAATGTATACTCCCTTGTCCCATCTATATCATCTCATGAGACATAAATATTAATTGATTCATTAATGTGGTATCAGGTTTCACCCATCATAACATATAAATTTTTATAACTTCCATAAATTGGAGTAAAATTTAAGAAAATAATATAATACCCTTGTAATTAAATGTGTTAAATATTCATGTCTTATAGCATAAAAAGTGATAGAATCATAATGTATACCAATAAAGAATGAATTAACCCATTCATGGGACTTATGAAATAAAATATAAGTCTATATAATGATGAATAATGTCAATGTGACTTGGAAGTATGAAAATGAGTTGATATATAAATTTGTAATGACACAAGCTAAGTGGGTTTTAAGGAAAAGGGTAATGACAAATTAATGAGGGGAAAGAAAATATTAATTTACAATGAGAAAAATATTAAGATTTTTTTTAAATAATGATATATTTTATACACCATATACGGTTTAATTTACTATTAATTTTTATATGAAATTGTGTTGGAAATAGAGGTGTTTTCATTAGTTTGGGTTATGAACAAAATTAAATATAGAATGTAAATAATAAAAAATATATCCCAAACATAAAAAAATATATCCCAAACATAAATTTTGAGAAATATAATGTGAACACAAACCAAATAATGTTTGGTTGAATAGAGAGATCTCTTAGCTTTGGTCAATAATTTTACATTACATGAAATAAAAATCCGTTTTAATGAAATTATACACATAAATTACTCTATCAGTGTTATTATATATATATATATATACTATAAATATTTTATTTTCATATAAAACAGTTTCGATTAGATATAGAGAATAATTGTTTTTGTTAAAATTGTATTAGTTTCTTGGATATAAGGACAGATCAGTTTTGGTTATTTATGGAATTATATGTAAAATGAGAATAAAATATTTCAATATAAAGGATGTGATATTCATATCCATAATAAATTGAAAATGTCCAAAATAATCTTATGTGTTCTTACAATGTGATGATTCATTTAGTTTCACTATTTTTATTCTGAGGATATATTATTTAGTTGTATTTAGTAACCATTAGAAAGTAGATTCCTTTAATTTAATTCAATTTTTTTTAATTTATTACATAAAATAAATTTAATTATCATATAATAATTATTAATATATTTATTATTATTCATTTTTAAAATAATATTTTATTTTCATTGAGAACAATTTTGTGAAATTATCATGGTTATATGTAACTGATGAAATTGAAATCTACGAATTCATTTTAGAATAAACAAAAGGGAGGATAAAAGAAGTATATTACACAATAATCAAACCATTTAATTATATATAATATAATTATGAAACAATGTATATACGAGTGGAAAAAATATGTGAGTGGTAGGAGAATAATACATTTGAAAGTATTTTAGTTGATAATTTACCTCTCCATATGGTTGTCACCTCTATGTCTATTCTAAATTCTCTTTGTGATGGTATTTGGTGAGATAAAAATTGATAGGTAAACTATAGATATATAGGGAGATAATTTTTCATATTATTGGTAAATTAATTATGTTTGAAGGATTGAGTGGAAGAGGTTGTGTGTTGTTGTATTTACAAGTGGAGGAGAGGGGTATTTTTTGAATATAATATTCATTTGATTCTTACTTTGTCTAATGACTAACAATAGTTTATATTCATATTGATATATAGAGTTTATTGTGAATTTGATTTTTTATAAATCAGTTTTTACATTATCAGATATATAATAAATCACGCATAAAATTTATAATGTTGAATACTCTATCATACCATTCTCAAATTAACAAATTATTTTAGAAAAATACCAAAAATTCAAAGAGATATTTTTTTAAATTTATTATTTCAAAAAATTAAATCAATACTCTAAAATTATATAATAAATTTAATTATTAATTAAAATTATTATTTACTTAGAATATTCAAATTTTAATATTATAATAATTTTTGAACCTTTTGAAAAGTTACATATACACTCACTATATTATATTATTATTATTATATAATTATAAATTAAAATACATATCATCATTATTATAATAATATTTTTTTATATGATTGGTTTTATTATAGAATTAAAAAAACTATGTATGTTTTATAAAAATATAATGACTCATTTTATAATTTTTAAGTCATTTATATATATTCATCATGACATAAATATAAAATATAATCAGATTTTTAATATACATAAATATTATTTTAACATTCATTTTTATGATACTTTTTAAATTGATTGGTTACTTTTCTAATGTCACTGATTTCAATTTGAATAGATAGATTACTAATCTAAATGTAATATTTTCAATGGTCATATGGTATCCCCACATTCATTAAACACCTCATATATAATTAAGGCATGAGTCATTTATATTTTTACAAATGTAATCTATTTTTACATTTTGACTCTGAATATTAAATTAATTAATTTTTTTATATTTCATAATTTTTTTCATTATTTATATCAATCCAGGGAATTATACATATTCAATGTTTTATATTACAGAAGTCTTCTCTTACATGTTATTCCATTTTTAGAACATTTAATTATTATATTTTTTTTAGTATAAAAATCTATTTATGAAATAATATAATAAAATACTTGTCATCATATAATTTTTTTCATGTTCATTAAATAATAATACATCATTGAATATGACAATATTAAATAATTGGAAGGGGAGACTCCCTGGGAAAAATTCACGGTCAATTCACTCTTCCCTAATTAAAAAATTTAATCCTGGAAATATAATTTTATATAATCATATAAAAATTGTGTATAGTTTATTATATTTCATTACATCCACATGTTCATATTTTTTCTACTGATATATATAACTCTACCTTTATACTTTTATTTGGTGAATTGTTTTGTTTCATAGAACCTTTTTCTCGATGGTTAATGATTTCCATAGTCTTCAACACATTATTTAGTTCATTCAATAAATATAAAACCTTATTATTGAGTACATGTGATGTATATTTTATTTACATCCAAAAGATATATTTTTGGATGTTATCATTTATATTAGAGTTTTTTGGTGGGAGTTCTTTCTAATAATCTACATATCTCATGTAATCAAGAATCTAAAAGGGGCCGATGTACCAGGGATAAGACATTCCCTTATTACTTAGTATCATGAAACAATTAGAAGAATATATAAAGAGGAGAAATTTATTACTAACATAAAATTATAGGTCATTTTAATAATTATTGTCATAGCTCATTATTTAACTCTAATTTTATTGAATGTAATAATTAATAGTCTCAACATTTTATACCATTTCGTCAACCATTTCAGGTCCCAAAATCCTATGTTCACAAAATTCATCCCAACATATATGTGTTATATAAATCATACCCTAATGGAAATAATTTGGATATATATGACACTCTTAAATATTATGTATGTAATCTATAGATCTTTATTGGAGAATATCATCAATTGTGTGATGTAAAACAACAACACCTATATGATTTATATATTTTTATGTATATTGAGTGCGAACTACTCTAGAATTTATATTATATATGTAATTATTTTATGAAAATCCAATAGTTACAATATACCATTATATCAACACACTATAATTGTTATACTATTTATAAATTCCATGGTGATTTTGTAAAACTTCAATGCATGTATGCGTAATAGTTGAATCATCACCATTGAATTTTTGTTTTCTTCCTTAAATTTTTGAGATATTATAATCGTTAATATAATTTATAAAATCCTCTTACTAAAAAATTCACACCAATTATTTGTTTAATTAAATTGATACATCTTTGAGAATAATGGTTGGCTGACGAAGGATTAACTATTGAAATTATTAAATGACTCTATTTATTATAAAATTTTAGGGTACACATAATGGTGATCTAAATCATACAGACCCTTCATCAACAATTTTTCATTAATTGATTCCAAATTTTTTATTGAACATTCTTTATTTTCACTTGATCTCTTTCTAAATCCATTAAATTATCTATAAGGTATAGTTGATAAAATATATGAGAAATTATTGATAGTGGTACATTATTTATGTAATCAATTCATATCATTTGAATGTAGTTTAATATAAGAATCTACACAATTATAAATATGGATAATATTATAGTATCCATATTACATAATGAATTACTCATATTCTTCGACTTCCATTTTAGGAGGATAATTGAGAAGTAATAATACTTGATTATATATAACCATCATCAAAGGATCACATTACTCCCATCAAAAAGAAATATATATTTTTAGATATTGTTATTTATATAAATATATATCACATATTCTATATAGATATAACTATAATGATCCAATAATTTTATGATAACTATATCTGACTCTATATCAGGTGTTATACAATTTTACTAATAAACATTCACCAATAATTAGGCATAGTTCATCACATGGTAGATTTTCATCAGCACACATATGAAGCCATTTTATTTGAATATTATGTCTATATACCATTAATGTTTTTCTACATTATCGTAGTGTTAGTATTGGTGAAATTATAATCCTCTTAGTTAAATCCACAAGCTGTATATTATAAGAAACGGTGTATTAAAATAACATTCTAATATGATTCCTCTTTTCATGGGGGTTTTGAAATTATATTATGGTTCTCATAAATTAGATATAGTATAATATTAATCGAAGGATGTTAAGAACCAAAATTTTGAATCAATGTATGTTCCAATCAACATGTTCTGTATTCATAGAAGAGTCTTAATATATGTCATTGATTTTTATATCTTTATCGATGTATGATAATTCCTCTATATAAAACACAAATATATTGTATATTGTTTATAAATATTTATTTTAGAATTTCTCAATAATAGTATATAAATCGTCATGATGTTCCTCTTTAATTTTAATGCATATTAGAATATAATCTATAAAAACACAAAATAATTTCTTCACATGATTTATAATAAAACTATTCAACACATCCATTATGATATTTAGATCATTTAAAAAAAAGTAATAAAGATGATATCATAGTGTCATCACCATGTTTGAAAGGAAATACTGGTAATATATCATTGGATGCACTATTATCAATGCATCCATCATAAGTGACGATGATATCTTTTTTAATTGGATTTTAAATATTTTAAATATTAATAATGGTGGGTTGATGAGGACACTATGATGTACTAATTTTTTTGGTGTTTTGGTAAACTTCCCACCTACCACTTTTAAAGTGGTTTACCATGAAAATATCAAAAAAATCAATTAGGAGGAAATATTAGGAATGTATTTATTCCTTAACTCTAATTTTTTCTACGCTAACCAATGTTCAATAAAATAAAATTATTGGGGGAATAATTTTTTATTTAATTAGACTACTATAAATGGGTGTGGAAATAATTATTTGTCATGATATTTTTGATTTCATTGTAATTAACGTAGAGGAACATTGAACCAACAATATTCATTAATATATGGGAAACCATGCTTGATGGTTAAAAAGATTGATGTATAAAACCATTTTATAAATTCATCTATTAATTCATATTTATATATCGATTTTAATGGAGGAGATTATATTGATTGTATTTTATATTGGACGATATCAAGTTATGAGATAAATTAGAACACAAACACTCAGTTAAGTGTGAGATCAGAAAATAGTTCAAGAAATACATTTGTATAGTTCATCTAAACGGGAATATATGTTATTAATAATTCTATCTTTTTCATCAATAATAGTAGTATAATATACACACGTATATTTAAATAATATATTTTCTAATTTATAATAATCTATTAGAGTTTAACTCTTTTCCAAACACATGTTTTAATTAGTGGATGAATTAGGCTGTGAAGAACCACCTCCCCCTCCCCACATATCATTTTCTTTCATTATATAATGTTTGAAATTCCCTACCCAGTAATGAAAAATAGAACAATAATAGATTTATGGATATCATTTATATGAGTTTGAATCCATCAACATTGACTAGAGCGGAGTTATAATGTTAGGATATAATGACTTATTTTTTTGATGTAATCAATTATAACACAATATCCCTAGGTTTAGGTGTTGATTGAATTTGTATAGTAAGCATGTATGAAATCATAGAAAGTATACTACTAGAATTCAAAATTTTCTAACTATTATATAATTAATTACTAGTATAAATTTTAACATAAAATTTCCTTGATCCACTTCAGTAGTAGTGAATTCTTATACCTTTTCTTCTCACATGGAATTAAATTTTGTTTTTATCAATTATCATTGAAAATATGCGGAATTTGAAATTTTCTTTCATAGTATTTCTTTTTCATGTTGGTGAAGATATTTATTTTAATATTAGAGTTAATCAAATCATTATTTTATTCTATCGCATGACTTGGATTATTCATCTTACTTTCGAAATAATTATAACCATTCACCTATTTTCTACATTTTTATGATATCCCTTTTTCTTAAGATAGTTTATTATATTCTAATTACAAAATGTTTCATATATGGTCAGTTGGGTTTTTTCCACCATGATATTTAGTAATTTATCCTCCGGAATAAATCAATATTTAATTTGTTTTTTTTCTATATCTCCATTTGACTATTTGAGGGACACCTATATCAATATAGACCACAAGAGGATGTTCAAAAATATCTTCATAGATATAAAAGTCTAAGATCACCAATTACTTTCATATAGTTGAAATTAATATAGTAATTATGATATCAACTATTCATTTTGATTCAATGAAATTTTCTGAGAATTATCATGGAATCGCTGTTATGATTACCTTTTAAGACACTATATAATCATTATAATTTTAATTATGTGCAATTAACACCATTCATATTTTATGATGGAATGTTTTGGAAAAATATATTTTAAAAAATATATTCATCAATCATTACTATTATAGTGAAAGAATATCCTATCGAGGTTTCATGATAGTGACTAGTGTCCAATTATGTTAAATTTCCCCCTCTTTGAAATAATAAAGCACTATGAAATTATCTTCTTCAATTCATTGGAGTATTTAGAATATATTATCAAAATATATAATCCATTATTTAATGGAATTGGTATTGCTAGATTTAGAAATTGTGGGAGTCCTTTGTTGCATGAGGGATTCACCACCACCGTTATTATTTTTCATAGATATAGGGAATTATTGATGATTTATGATATAATTGAAATTTTTTTGGGTGATATGATATTAAAATAAATTTTCTAGACCAAAAAAAAATATAAACATGAATTTTTTATGTTAATTATTTAAATATCATTCCACATAGATTTTTTGAGTAGTTAATCCAATTTCACGTAATTAAATAAAATAATTGAAATATTATTTTTTGAAATACTAAATATTATAAAATATAAAAGGAAAACTATAACCCTAGAAGGATTAACCCATAAATTACACATATATCTTAAATTATGTTTCTATAGGTCTATTTTTATGACATCATGGTAATTTTTAAAGGGTTTATTATCCAAAATAATTATTTTGGTTCTTCAAAATTTTTGATAATTGTTTTATGAATTTTACAGATAATATCTAATGTGTTTGTAAAATGATATTAGGAATTCATTGTTTAGAAACTAATCTCTCAATATTTATACCAATTTAAATGATATTTTCCAAAAACTACAATTATCCATTTTGTTCTCTATAATTTTTATTTTTTTAAATCCCTAAAATTATCTACAATTTATTTGATATAATAAATAAATACCCAAGTCTCCTAAAATTGTATAAATTTTTACTAAGAATAAAAATGCACTAAATATATCCCATAAATAATGAGGCATAAAGTATTTAGAAGACTTGTATTGTAATACATTAAAATGATACCAGAACACAACAAAAAAAATTTATTCATAATTATGATATCTTAAATTACTATGAGATCATAAAACTATATATTATAAACTAGGTAATATATTAACAAATTGGGCGAGCTGTATATAATAGTAAGGTAACATGTATGTTAAAGGGTAACAACATTTTAGTTAATTTAAATACATCATATTATTAAAAGAACGGTTCATGAAACATCATATATAATAATGTTATAAATATAATCTAAACCTTTTATCATATAATTTTAGTAACATGGAATCAATATAAAAAATGAAATCATAATATTTCATGGATCACTTTTATGAAAAATTGGCATGCTTTACAGAGACCTATCATATTAAAGTTGTATAGCGTAATCCCATAAATATAATATCATGATCTATAAAAATTTCCCATGTCATTATAGAAATATATAAGTTCTAGGATGGCCAAATGTACATTTCTCTGTATTCATGGTATTTAAATATTATATTATTAATAATCATTGAAACTATTGATGGAAGGAGTCATGTTTCATGATTATTCTTTATAGCATAACCATTTGGCATATCCTATCATTTTCAATGAAATAAGGTATTAAAATTTATTATTACATTATTAGGTGAAAAATAATTAATCTTAATAATATATTTTCTCCATGTATACCCTTGATATGAATAGGGTTGGATATGTAACATTGTAAATCTATAACTTATGTTAGTTTTTAAATAATATTTTAAATATTTCATATATATGTTAAAGTGAAAAGTAAACAAAAATATAAATAGAAATTAACTAAAAATGGAAATCTATAATATAATAACAAAATATTGAAACCATCAATGGATGATGACCAATTAATAATTTAAACATGAAATGTGGTATAAATAAATAAGTTCAATTTAATCGGATTTTCTTACTAATTAAATTTGGGATGGAAATATTTAAATATATATACCACCATAATAAAAAATTAAATTATATTAGTTATTTATTATTAGCACATATACATTGAATATATAAGAACTAAGTATTAATAATAGATATATAATGTGTGTAAAATATATATAGATCAATTATTAATGAAAGTATAGTGGTTCATAGAGATCTCCAACATTAGGTCAACAATTATTGTGAAAATGCACGTAATCTAATTAAAAATAAAAATAAATAAAAAATTAATTATTTAAAACCATATCTGTCTATATTTTATTTACAGTAATTATATTATGTTCAATTAGGTCCATTTCATAGATAGGTAATTATTAATTTCATTTTAATGGTAATTTTATTCATTTTTACAATGTATGATAACTTGTGGATAATTATGGATGTAAATGTAAAATTGGACAACATCAACAGAAGTGAAATGAAATTATATTCATATATATACAAACATTTAAATGGTCTAAAACATCTATAATTCTTCCATAAATTTGATGAATCATATAGTATATTCTTTATCGGTATTGTAACATCCTAAAATATAAAATGAATAAATTTTTATTCAATAGTGGATGTGATATAGAACACAAATCATAAACAACCAATTCAATATCTATCTGTAAATTTAATCTCTTTTGTAGTTGCATAATAGGTATCCCAAAGTTTATATAAAAAATAAAGTATATTGTCATTATATAGATACTATATTGGTGTATATATTGATTTTAATGTAAATTATGATAATAATAGTTATCTATTTATTCGAAATTACATAAGAATATTTTTCGTGAAAATATAGTGTTTTCAGATAAAAAGTATTTTTTATAAAAGATGGTTTCTTCTCACATTGATAAAATATATAAAATTACTTTTCCAATTAATTAAAAATTATTAGATAAAATGATAATAAATAATGAAATAGTTATAGAAAAACTATATATGTGTTAATTATTTTTATTTTTCGAAAATTCATCAGATTTCGATGAATAGTGAAATTAATGATTTTTACTGAAAACTATCATTTAATTTAAATAGTTCTTAAGGAAAAAATAAATTTCATTTTTTGGAATAATTGTTTTTAAAATTATATAAAATTTTAATTATTTTAGTTTATTTCAAAAAAATATTTAATTTTATTATTAAAATACTATATACATATAAAAATTATCTCTTTAATACCCAAATTTTTTCGTGTATTCAGTTATAATTTTTTTTGATTCCTATTATTATGATAAATTAAATTGGAGAAATGGATTCTTTATTTCAAATTGGAATAATATATATTAATAATATGTTAAATATATTCTTTTACAATTATTAATATCAAAATAAGTAAACATTAGTTAAAAAATTTATTGTAAAAACTAATTTTAGGGTGTTGAACTATAACATTAATCAGTAAAAATGACATATAATATTTTAAAAAAACAAATTTATGGATATTTTTAAAACCTTATAAAATTTACGAGTAAAAAAATTTCCCTTTATTAATCATTTTTCATGATCAAAACTTGCACATAAGAGAATATTTTAAAAAAATAAATATGTCTCCTATCACCCACATATAAATGGTCACGCCTCTCTAACCCTACTAAAACATATAATGTCTATATTTTTCCATTAACCCATATCCATAACCCTTCATTACTCTCTTTAAGAAATCCTTGACCCCGTGTTTTTATCATAATTCCACCCTAGGAAGGGGGTTTGGGAAAACATTATAATTTTATTGAAGAAGATGAAATGTTAATAAGTTTTTCTATTAATTTGATTCATAATACAAATTATCTTAATATAATTAAACAAGAACTATATAATTTCCTAATTATCATGCCTTTTGGGGAGTGTTGGAGTGTTTTAGACACTAGCGCCCTGACTTTGTGGTTCTGGATTTGAGTCCTCTCAAGACAGCACCTAAGATACATAATTAATAATTTCTACTAAGAACTCTACTCCATTAAAGAAATGGAACAAGACCCTAGTTTTCCACATTGGCCTCTAATGGTGTTTGAAGTTACATAGTTTGTGAGGCTATACCAGTACCTACAGAACCATAAAAACGTATTTTTTATTATTGGTAAATGGTAGAGTGGTATATTCAGGGGAACCTTGACCATGAGGTATTCGGTTCGTGTCCTCTCAAGGAATATCGAACAATTTTGAATTAATAATTGGTCATAGACCCTATAAACCATTATAGAACTGGAACTAGGACAAAGTATTCCACTTATGGAATCACTAGGGACTTATGTTATGAATTTGGTGAGGCTACACTTATACCTTATTACCCATATAAACGGTTGTATTTGGTGGGGGGTGGCATACACGATTGGTAAAGGTTCCATGTAATCGTGAATATGTCATTGTTTTTAATCCTATGGACAGTTAATTTCTACATATAGAAAATATCACAAGCAAGACAGATTTAAAAAATATGTGGTTAAGCTATAATTAGTTCAATATATGACAATAAAAAAGGAATTTGGTCATTATTGTGGGATTTTTGCAATGTTATTGGTTCCATGCCCACTGAGTCAGGAGTCCATGTAATGAATCAATAAGTCATGATGGGTTGGCTATCCCTTGATGGGCTATGGAAGGCATTTCTGACTTGTCTGTGTTCTATGTGTGTGTTTAATGTAATTGTACCCCATGAGCCTAATATACATATATATAGTTTCCTAATTATCAAGCATAAATTGAGATTTTATTATGTAACGTGAAATATCTATATCAATCTCCTCTCACATAAAATGGGAATTGAAAAAAAATCGTGTATAACGGTCTACCACATCACGAACTAATATAATTCATTTTACATCACCAACTTTTCAGTATGGATATAACGGTGTATATAGAAACATTATATGGTATTATTGATATTATTAAACTTATTGAATTATAATATAACATTTAACTTCATAAATTCTATGTAATTTAAAGCATGATGATGATGATAGTGTGTACGGTGGGATACCACCTCGTAAAGATTTGTGATTCATTTTTCACGGGAGATTGAAATTTATATTTATATTTATAAAATTAATTATTATATTTAGTATATGAAACATTATATTTTATATATAAGATTAGTATACCACCAAATTATTTACATTTCACTAATTAATTGAATGGTATTGTTGATTGTATGTACATACGACCTTCCTTCTCTAAAAATATATTTGATTCATTTTACATGTAAATCAATACATAATTATAACAAATAATTATAAATTCAGTAAAATGACATTTATAACATTAATATGATTATAATGATTCCATATCTAAATCATATTCCCATCAACTAGATCTGTTATAAAAAGTTATAAATTATTAAAAAAGGAAATTAACAATGAAAATAATGAAAATAAAGATATCTTATTAGAAAATAGGTGGTAAAATTTTATAAGAGGATAATATATGTTATATAAAATATTATGTTTTTTAAAATAAATTAATCAAATGATTAATCCATTATAAAGAGGTTATGTATTTCATAGCTATAAGGAAGCATGTTGAAAGATTTTTTGTCTCAATTTTCCTTCATTGTGTCAAACTGTATTGTTATTCCCCCTGTTTATATTATTTGATATATGTACTATCAATTTTTCATGTAATATTATGATTATTAATAAATAATGGTATTATAAATTTAATTTTAAATTATATCATCTATGGTAATTGTTCATGGAAATTACCAAGTGGAAAATAATTTCATATCCAATGTTTTTTTATTGGGTTATATTAATTCTTCATTATTCATGAAATTATAAAATTTTAGGTGTAAAAAATTTGGAATATCCTATATTTTACTTAACATTTTTTGGATTTATAAATTATTCACATTATCAATTACATGATTAACTCTCTATTTAATTTTATTATCATTATAAGGGTTATTTCACAAAGTCATTTTCATAGAGATTGTTTATAATTTTATTTTCATTGAATGAAATTATTCAATCATTATAATATAAATAATACTAAATTTATTCCCTTAGATTTTCTAGAGGATTTCAATTAATTTTAATATTTTTCATTCTTCAATATATAATTTATTGAGAAATTTATTTTCCGCAAATAAAAAATAATTTATCATTTAAATTAAAAAATTTATTTCTTCCGAAACCATTTTTTCTAAAATTATTTAGAAAAATAATTGTAAATAATTAAAATAATTTTATGATGTTTTTTTTCCAAATTTTATATTTTTGGAAAAAAAATTGAATGGAATATTTATTGTATTCTCCAAAAGGCATGTTTTCAATTTATAGAAACATTAAATAAAATCATTCTATAATTGTGTAAAACATGTACTGAATTTACAACCATCTTGCTAAATCTGTGATTTAATTCTAACATTTTAAAATTCAATGATATTTTAAATTTTTATTTTCACAATTATTTGTGAAATTTTAGATCTAAAATTATTTGCAATGGGAAAGGTTTATTTTTAAATAATGTTTATCATTCCATTTTTAAGTTATTTATATCATTCAATCAAAAAAAATTATTATACTATGGTTATATTGGGGATAAGTTTTATTGAAACCACATAAACTCTTTCAATGGATTATTTATGATTATTATTACTAATGAATTTATTTAAATTGACACACATCATTTATTTTTTAAGTCATTACCATTCCATATAAATATCCCTTTTCCTATGATCCTTGGGTATTAAATTTCCCCGAAATAAATATTATCTTTATAATAGATATAAATATATCCTAAATCGAATAAATTTTATACATATATTTTTCATGTTGACTATTCTTTTATTTACATGGTATATATTGATAAACCATTATTCTCCATTCAATGTAGATATTTGCTGATAATGAATATATTTCATGAATATAACTAGCTAATAAATATATTTGGAATGTATTTTAAATGTTGATATTAGTTGTTCTCTGTAATAAATATCATATCAATGAATATGTAGTCACATAGGACTGATTGTTTAGTGAGAATTAGTTAAAAAAATTCTAATGTATACAATAATATTGATTTTAAATATCTTGTAAATGGTCTTGACTATAGAGTTATTGTGATACCCTAGATATTTAATTACCATAATATATAATTTCATTATTTATAAATTAATATACTATTATCATAGATGATATTTTAAAAATTAAATTTACTCTATATTAAAATGATTCTCATTTTACTTATTAAATACATTTTATTTATAATGATTTAAATTATAATATTTGTTATAAGAGTAATATTATTTAAATCTATATTTTTAGTTTTGTACCTTTCCATAATTATACATAATGATTCATAATATAATTATTTGTATTGATTCTTAATAGATCATTTAAGCTAACAATTATTTTGATTTCATTATTATTAAACAATGATGTGATAGAAAAGTTATTAGAAAATATTTAAAAGGAAGAATATTGATAATCATGAAAGAAATATCTTGAAGTGTGTTATATAATGTATTTTGAAAGTCATGTCTTTATCAATTAAACAATAACTAATAATTAAATCGGCCATTTTGGATGACATTACCTAATTCTATTTGCAACGAAATAAAAAAAAGTTTGTAATAGGGTTAATGTAGTCAGAGTCAATATAATTTTAATCAAAATATGTTTGTAGAATCCTTGGGAACTAGATTTATAAAGACATAGAATAGGGAACAAAACAATTTCATGAATTATGAGGAAATGTATAGAAGAACATAATAATGATTTGGTATGGAATCTAATATGAAGTTATTCCTTGAAAAAAAATATATTTTGGAAACTATAATTTTACATGGTTCTGACATAGTTGATATTAGGGTTATGAACCAGAAATCATTCATATTGTAAGCCAATTATCACATAGTTCTGAAAACAGACCATGATAGGCAACTTGTTTTACACTGCAAGTGTTATTCTTATGAAAATTCATATTTATTTAAAACAAATTATGACGTAATTTATGAGATTTTGAATATGAAGAATAATGTTTAAAAATATGATGTCTTAGATTGAAAAGATGGTGTCTTGATAAAAAATCCAATATTGGATTCGTTTTAATATGTGGCTTCCCAATATGAATATTTATTCTCACACTATGATTTTAGGTTTTATTATATGGATTCAACCTAATTGATTAATGTTAACATTGAACATTAAGTAAAATGTGATGAGTATGAGAAACAAAATGGAATGTAGACATGAGTAAAATATATTGTGTTTATAACTAAAAAATTACTCGAAAATATGATTAACAACTGATACCTAGAAGAAATATGTGACTCGTATATAAATAAAACAATAGAGTTATGAATGTTCATGAGTGATGGAGGCCATGAAGGAATACATGATTTATTTAAATAAGGTAATAAATATTGAACGGGACACCAGGAAAATGGTATGAAAGTAACAAGAAATAGATTTTATTAATGAAATGTAGGTAATAATGAATTGAATTAATGAGGAAAAATGAAGAGTCTAATTGAATGAAATAAATCCCATCCAATGATATATTTGTATTTTTTGTCTTAATGATCGAAACAAGGGAATTATCTGAGTCATTTACCACTAATAAAGTTGACCCTTAGAAAAAATATGCTAATTTTCAATAAGTATAGTTTACATATTTATTTATTTAGACTCAATTTATAAAATGTGATTGTATTATTAAAAATGTTATTCTTCTTATAAGATTCATTAAAAATATAATGATTGTGTTAACATTGTAAATTATATATGTATTTTTTAATTTAATAGTTATTGATAGCACTATATATTTATGAGTATAATGTTGATCAAAACATAAATATCATAGACCCCCATTTTATAAATTTATTTTAAATATGTATTATGAATTATTTTATTTTCTATAAAAATTAATGTGAATAAAAAATGTTTTTTTAGTTTATTAAATAGTTACATGAGGAATAATTAATTTTAAATTTTTGGAATTCATGTTAATGTTATTAGAAAAAATTTTGTTTTCCATTATCATTGTCATTTTTTTATTTATCTTTCCATAAAATATTTGAAAATTATTATAATAATATTAATATGATTTTAGAAAAAGGAAAAACCAATTTCTATTTAACAACTAATCACATTTGGTAAAGCCTTGAAGCATAAACCCATAATCAATGAAAGGTAATTTTTTAAGGCCAAGTCCTTGCCTATGTGATGTTTTAGACAATATATTATTGTTCTCATTTAAAAAATTTATTGATATATATTAATTTCGAACAAGCGATTCTATTATTGAGGTTAATATATTCATATATAAATACTACTAACTATATTGGTTTTTGTTAAAAGGTAGTGATTGATAGAAATAGTTTTCACTCTATTATAGATCTTACGATCAATTAAAATTGATTTTTTAGTGATTTAATAATAAAAAATTACTTTTTTTATTCATTAAAAAATGTATGATATGAATTATAAAATGATTTAAGATCATTTTAGTGAAAAAAAATTCATATACAATAAAAACATATCATGTAAGTATTTTTTCATATTTTCAAACATACTCAAAAATTAATCAACCTTAAGATATGAATTTTCCAATAAAAATTATATCCTATTAACTATATAAAAGATGAATCATACGGTTGTTTAATTCATCAAAATATTTTTGGTTTCTAGACTATAAAATTAATTTATTAATTCACTTTATTGTGATTAATGACATTTATCACTCTCTAGTACTATTTATGTTTTTTTCAATCTAAATATCTTCAAAATACACCAATATAATCCGAATTAGAATCCTTGTTATGTTATATTACATATAATATATTTAGTTTCCATTGTATCTTATGAATATGATATTTTTTAAATCCATTTTTTGATGTAGGTTTTCCATAATGAAATTATCAAATATCCATCCCTTTATTTCAGAGTTTGGGATACTATTAGGAGGATTTAATTTAGTTAATTTGAGGATAACGTAACACCATATAATGATAATATATGTAAATTTTATTTGATATTGTGGGTGACATGAATCATGGATCTAAAATAACCAATCAAATATATTCCAATCTATTTATTCTTTTTGATAGCTTGTGAAACATGCTACCCCTAGTCAAAATGATCCTTTATATTTTATTCTATTATAACCAATATATTTTATTAGAATTTATGAATATTAATAAATATTTTTTTTAATTTATGGTTATATAATGATTATAATTAATATAATATCCATTTTGAAAAAAAAAATTTATATTTTCAAGAAAACTATATTATTTATGAAATAAGATGTAGTCACAATTTATTCACTTAAATTGAACATTATTTTTTACACATTAGAAAAATATATTTCATATATTTAATTTTTTTTAAAAAAATTATCATAAATATTATATGAGTGTAGTTTTTTTAAACGTTACATTTTTTGATGAAATGTGAATGATTATGATTTTTATTGAAAATTTCAGTTTTGATTAAATAATAACAAATGTTTTGTTACATTAAAAATAGTTATTAAATTAAAATTTTATAAATTATATTACATTTTAAATATTTTATGTCATTATAATAAATTTAATTTTGAATATTTATATTTAATTTTTTAATACTTATGATAATTCTTCCGCTAAAACCTGATTTTTCGTCAAACCTGTTGGTATAATATGATAATGGATTTTTAATCTTATGTGAATTTATTTTTTTTAATAATGGATCCATTTTATTTAATTACCATTATAATATAATAAATGATTTTTTAAATAATTAATTTCTCTTATTAAAAGTAAAATATGTTTAAATAAATTATTACACATAATGTAAAACCTAATTTAGTAGTCAGTTAGACAATGAAGATAAGTGTTACAAATTCCCTAGAAACATTTTCAACACACATTGGTGACATATATTTCTTATTTTTAACCAATGGTTATAAAAGTTCCAATTTTTTATAATTTAATAATTATTAAATTGTAATTTTAATAATGTTTTTTAAAATAGCTGTTCGTTTTCTCCCCCAACTAAAATAGGCCACCCCTATCCTCTAATATTCACAAATGAAAATAAATTATTTATTCCATTACCTAAACATATAATATAATTAATCCACAAAAAAAATCCTATATTACTATTTACAACATCAATATCAATCATGGAAGGCTTTTGGTACAATATTGATGATGTTTATGGAAGAAGATTTGACATTCTAAAGATAGAATTATTAATTTTCGTCTTCTACCTCATCATTATAATATTTCTAAACCACTATTATTAAATAATGATATAATCATCCAAATACATATATGATGTTATATTATGTTTATTTCTGACATCCTTGTGATATTCCACTTAATTGGAAACAACACCATCGATCGTGTGTAAGGAGGAGTACTACCTTGGTAGAAGATGTAATTTATCTAATTTCAAAACCTTTCAAAGATGGTTATAATAACGGATTTGATAGGTCAGTATGATATTTATGATGTTATTATATTTTTTAATTTATAATATAACATATAAATTCTAAAATACCAATAATAATAAAATATTATTATTTTGATTTTGTGTACGGTGGAATGCTGCCTCACGAAGCAAGGTGATCCATTTTTCACTTAAACTATACATAGAATGAAACGAGGATAAATTTGATGCATATATGAAATATATAATATCATTATATATATATAATATAAACAAATTTACAACATTCTTATCATTTCACTTATTCATGTAGTGATATCATGGCCCACACGTATGTATGGCCAACCGTCTCCATAGTGCGTAACGAATCGTTATCCATGACCAAGATTCACGAAATAGTGTTAATATGTATATAATGTTACAATAATATATTTATAACATTAAAACGATTCATTATATTATCAATCTATATTATTTCCCTCTAAACTATTAATTTCATGAATATCATGATTTATAAGAAAGGGAAATTAACACCAAAAATAATGAAAATAATGAAATAAAATTATGAAATGGGGTAAAATGTATTATGAGGATTATAGATGATATTTTTATTATTCATTGTTTCTAAAATTAAATAATTATATTATTAAAACAATTTTAAAAGTGGTTATGTAATTTCTATCCAAAAAAGAAGAATGTAGTATGATATGTGGTCTCAATTTCCTTTCATTGAGTCAATCTATAATATTTCTCACAAATTTAAGTTATATGGTTTTAATAATTAACATTTTTATTATAATATAATGATTATTAAAACATCATGGTATTATAAATTTAATTTTATATTATGGAATCTATGGTGAATGTACGTGGATCTTACTAAGTGCTAATGATTTTTATATAACATTTTTTTAATTGGTTTATATTACTTCTTCAATTCCCATGAAATTCTATGATTATGTGTATATATAATTTTGAATATCATATATTATACTCACATATTTTTTATGATTTAAATTTTATACACATAATTGATTCGTTGACTAATTATAACTTCAATTTTATTATCTTTAGAAGTGTTTAGTTCACAATTTCATTTTCATCGAGGTTGTTTCTAATTGATATTACATTAAAGGTAATAATTTTTTCATTATAATATAATAAATTTTTTTATCCACTATTTATTCATGATTATTTCCATTAATATTAATAATTTCTTCTATACAGTATATAAACATATTGAGGAATTTTTTTTTCATAAAAATATATAATAACATTTTTTTAGTTGAAAATGTATTTCTTCAAAAAATATTTTTTTATTAAAATATTTTTATAATAGTATGTTACATTATTAAAATTATTTAAATAATAAATTTTTACCAAAGATAACAATTTTGAGAACAATTTTTAATTGAATATTCATTTCATTTTCGAAAAAGTCACTTTTGGAATTTACAAAAAATGTGAATAAAATCCTTGTTTTATTGTGTACAACATGTATAGAATTTTTTGATATAATGAATAATACACGACATAATTCCTACTTTTAGTGTTTCAAATTTATTTTTTTTTAAAAATATTTTTGTAGTTATCTATGATCTTTATGTTCTAAAATCATTTTCAATGTGATATGGTTATTTTCTTTTAGAATGTTTATTGTTCCATTTTTATGACTATAGTTTTATTTATATTTTAAATATTTATAATTATTAATTTTCTATTTAATGTATATATTTTCTAATCATGAATATTTTTCATAAATTAAATTGAATATTCGATATATTTGGAATGTAATGAATATTTTGATATAGGTGTTTATAAGATATAAATATTCCTTCAATGAATTATAACTATATTGTTACAAAACTATTGGATAGAATTAGTTAATTTGGAATATGGTATATAACTACCAATCAATTTTAAAATATCTTGTTAATGGTCTTGACGATAGAGTTATAATGAACCCTTAGATAATTAAGTACCATAATTAATAATTTCCCTATTTATAAATTTATTTATTTTTATTAGACAAGATATTTTCCCAATTATATAATCTCTTGATTCAACCCATTCTCATTTTATTTATTAAATATTATTTTTATCGTTATTTAAATTGATATATTTATTATGATAGTAAAATTATTTAAAAGTAATTTTTTTATTTAAATACATTTTCATGATTATAGTTAATTATTTATGATATTATTACACATGCTTATCCCTTACAAATAATTTAATCTCAATTTTGTTTTTTATTCATATGTAATCAAGGAAGATAACTAATAATTATATGACAATAATTGAATGAGAGAATAATTATAATCTTTAAACAATATATTATGATTTTGGATTTCTAATGTAATATAGGAATCATGTTTGTATCTATTTCATAGTAACTAATAATGTAATTGGTAATTTTAAATGAGATTACATTAATCTTTTTTTAAAAAATAATGTGAAGGCATAAACATGGTAACTAGAGTCAGTTTCACTATATTTTTTATCAAAAGATGTTTATTAGTATCCTTTAGAACTAGATTTATGAAAACATTGATTAGGGAAAATAAAAATTTCATGAATTTTTCAGAAATTTTTAGATGAACATCTGATTGACTTTTAATTAAGGGAATATGTAATTTATCCTAAAAAAAATTCATGTATAGATACTATAATTATACAATGTTCTAACATAGTTGTGAATATGTGTATGAACCCAAAAATGATGCATTATTTGTTAGACAATTGTAACATAGTTATGATAACAGACCATGATATACATCTTGTTTTACACTCGCATTGATTTATTGTATGATAATTCATATTTATTTTAAAATTATTATAATGTATTTGAGTAGATATCGACAATGAATGGTCATATTCAAAACACAGGTTTCTTTGGTTGAGATGATGGTGTCATGATTAAAAATAAAATAGGGAATTCTTTTTTAATGTAGTTTCCCACTATGAATATTGATTCTTACAATATGATTTTTGGTTTCATTATATTGATGAAAGGCAATGGAAGAATTTAAACATTTATCCTAATGTAAAATGTGTTAACTATGTGAATCCAAATTGGATGTTTACCTGAGTAAACTATTTTATTATTATTACTAATTAATTTCTCAAAAATAGGATTAACAAAATATAACAGAACTATATACATGACTCATAGTTAATGAAAATCACAGAGTTCTCAAAGTGCATGATTTATATGATACCATTGAGGAATGAAGGATTGATTTATCATAGATCATAAATATTATAGGAGACATGCGTAAAATGGAATAAATTGAATTGGAAAATGATTTTATATTTGGAAAATAAGGGTATAAGGAATAAAATTGATGTGGAAAAATGATTAGTGTGATAGAAATAAATAAATCCCCTCCATGGCATCTATTTTTTTTCCAAAATGTTTGAAACTAGGTAATGATTCTAGTCAATTAAAACATTTAATGTTTAAGGACTATAAAAAATGAAACTATTTTTAATAAGATTAGTGGATGTATTTATTTATTTAGAATTATTTTTTTAATTTTCTATGTATTTTTTCAATGTTATTTTGGTTATATTAATCATAAAACTTATAATGATTATGTTAAATTTTCTATGTATATAATTTTTTATTAATTTAATTTTTATGGATACCATCATGGGTTTAGGTGTTTAAGGTTGAACAAAACATAATTTTCATAGAAACAACTTTTTTTAATTTTATTTGTAGAAATGTACTATGACTTATGATATTTTTTGGAGATTGTTTTAGATAATAGAACCTAATTGTTTAATATATTATAGATTTAATTATGGAATAATTAATTTTATATTCTAGAAATCCAGATTATAAATATTTGAAGACATTATGTTTTACATTATCATTTATGTGGTTGTAATTATATTTCATAATAATACTAGAAATAAATTTTATCTTATTAATATAGTTTTTGAAAAAGGAAAACCCCAATATCATGTAACATACCATCACATCTGGAATTGAAATGAGGGTTGAACCCCAAACCAATGAACGATATGGTTATAACAATAACTACTATAATGTGTGATGTTCTAATTAATATAACATTGTTCCCATTTACATTTTTTTATGAAATAGATTAATTTTGAACTACTGATTCTACTGTTGATGTTCATAGATTTATATATAAATTATTCTAACTATATTGGTTTTTTAAATAGGTAGAAAGAGATAGAAATAATTTTAACTATATTTTGGATATTAAAATCAATTAATATTTTATTTTTAGTGATTCAGAAATAAAAATTAATTTTTTGGATATTTATTTCCTAGAGTAAGATATGATCTTAAATATTATTGAATCACCTATAAATGAAAAAAAAATTAATAAAAAATTAGAATGTATCATGTTAATATATATTCATATATTCATAGATATTAAAAAATTAATCATCCTTAAGAAATGGATTTTGAAATAATTTTTTTTCATGTTACCATCATATTTGATGAATCTTATTATTTTTCAATTAATAAAGAATTTATGATTTATGGTCCATAACATTCATCTAATAATTCATTTTATTGTGATTAATGACAATTATCACACTCTATAACTAGTTATGATTTTCTTCTCTGAAAATATGTTAAAAATCTCCAAATATTCTTCAAATTAAAATCCATGTTATGTTATATTCCATATAATATTTTCATCTTCAATTATATCTTATTAAATTGATATTTTATTATCATTTTTAAAATGTATTTTTTCTAAAAACGAAAATTTATAATATCTATAGCTTGATTCGAAAGCATTAGATAAAATTTTGAGGATGTAATTAATTTAATGTGGGTATAATGATTCACAATGAAATTATAAAATATATTAATTTTATTTTTTATTTTTTGTTACATGAAACACCAACCATAAATTACCCATGAAATATAATCCGCTTAAATTATTTTCAATGATCACTTGTGAAACATGAATCCCTAACTCTAAAAAACCATAATATTGTATACCATTGAAAAATATATATTATATTCAATGTTATTAATATTAATAATTATTTTATGATATTTATCATTATATAATGATTATAAATAAAATAATATACATTTTAAATGAAAATAAATATTTTCTAGAATAAAATATTATTTATAAAATATTATTTATATTTTATTTATGCACGTAATTTGAAAATTATCTTCTCCACATTATGAAAATATATATGATAAAATTAAATATATTTTTTAAATATGATTATAAAAATTATCATGAATTAGTTTTTTCCTGAATTGTTAAATTTTTTGATGAATAATGACTTATTATGATTTTTATTGTTCATTGCATTTAGATATAATGAATTATTTATGTTAAATAACATTAAAATTAGGTTTTAAAATAAATTATAATAAATTATATTAAATTTTAAATATTTTTTTCGTTATAATATATTTATTATTTAATTATTATATTAATTCTTTCAATAGTTATGATTATTCTCCCTCTAAAACATGATTTTTCATCGAATCTGTTGGTATAATATGATAATGGATTGAGACAAATTTTTGAATTTATTTTGTAAAAATGGATATAATATATGGAATCAATATTATTATATAATATAATATGTGTGTCGTAAATTTCTTGCATTATTTAATTTGAAACATGAATAAATAAATTACATCGGTTAATGTAAAATCTAATTTAGTAGTTAGATAAACTATAAATATATGTGTTAAAAATTCCCTACCAACAACTATAACACCCATTAGTGAGATATATTTCTTAGTTTCACCTATTATGGTATATAATGACCGAATTTAAGATTTCACCATTATTAAAATGTGATTTTAATTAAACATTTTCAAATTTTCTATTTTTGTTCCCCATATATATAAAAAGTATACCCTCTCTTTCCCTTTTCATACATCAAAATTCATTTTTTAATCCATTACATACACAAATAACATAATTCATCTAATAAAAAATATAATATACCTATTTCCAACAACAATTTCAATCTAATTAGACCTTTGGTGCAATCCTAATGATATTGTTTGAAAAAGATATGACATTCATAAAATAGATTTTTTATTTTTTCTATTATTATACACAATTAAATATTTTTAAACCGTACTTATAAAATGAAAACATAATTATAGATATACAAAAATTTTATTATATTACATGAACTATAAACACTATTGTGACATTCCATGCAATTGAAAAAAACATCATCGATCATGTATAAAAAGGATTATTTCCTTGTGAGCCAATGAAATTCATCTTCTATAAAAACCTTACAAATATGGGTTAAATGCATTATTTGACACATTAATATAATATTTAGTATATTATTAGAATTATTTAATTATAATACCCCATATAAATTCATAAATTCAATGAACAATAAAACATTATAAAGTCGCGTGTGGGGAAATTGAACTATCGGCATGTGAAGTGATGTGATTATATTTCACATACACTATATATATATATTGTAATAAGAGAAAATTTGATGAATATGTTATATATATAGATATTAAATATTATATGGGATATATAATATAAACATTCTTAACTCTTTTTTCCCTACACTTTTTCATGGAATGATATCATTTCTCATGCGTACGAATGGCATACGTCTCTTCAATGTGTTTTGATTCATTTTCCATGTCTAGATTCCATGAATTATTATTAATATGTAAATAATTTTTCAATATGATATTTGAAATATTAATATATTTCATTAATATTGGTATCTATATTATATAACAATGAAATATTTCATTTATGAAAAAAATTTATACAGAAAATAGGGAATTTAAAAAAAATAATGAAAAATAATGAAATATAATTGAAAATTGTTTGTTAAATATTTAATGAAGAACATATATGGTGATATAAATATAAGTATTTTATTAGAATAAATTAATAACATGATTAAAACGATTAAACAATATTTTAAATCACATTTATATATAATAAAGCATGAGGTTTGGGATTTCATCACATTATTAATTCATTAAGGATATTATAATTTTATGCTGAAAATTTATTTTTTATGTGGTTTATAATTACATTTTTTCATTTCATGTCATGAATATATCCTAATTAATTATATAATATGTTTTTATTTCATTTATTTAATATATGGGATTTGATTTGAAAATTTTCCTATGGCACTTAATATTATAACTCAATTTATCTTCATTAGTTATATTTCATTTTCAGTGTCCTAAAATTTTTAATATTTTGTCTGAAATTATTTTTACAACAATTTTTTTAATTCCAAATCATTTATGTTGATTTAAATTTTTCTTAGTTAATAAATTATATTATTAATTTTCACATCAGTGTTCTGATATTTTAGGGGTTTCTTTTATAATAAAATTATAATCTCGATTTTTTATAATAAAATTCACATTAATGGAAATTATTTGATCATATTTTCATAACCCATTTAATTTTATTTTTCCCCATTTGACTATTATTATTTAAAATAAAATTAATATTTTTAATTCTTTGGAACATAAAACTGTTGATAAATGTTTTATTATAATATGTGTCTTAATTTTACCCTTCAGATGAAAATTATTTTTATCCCAAAACATCGTTTTCGAAAATTTATATCATTTTAAAAAAAATTAGTAATGAAAATTTTATTTATATTTTAATTAATATTAATTTTTTTAATGAATCTTTATTTGATTTCTGAAACAAGTATTGTTTAGAATTTAACACATATTTTAATTGAATCATATTTTTAATATGTATACTATTCTCGTTATCATAAAATCTCAACTAATTAATGATTCCTTTATTTGTATCTAATTTTTTTTTAAAATTAATTTCGAAATGTATTATGAACATTTAGTTATAAAATTATTTACGGAGTAAAAAATTTTATTTTTCTGAATAATATTTTTGTAAAATATTGTGGTATTTATTATTCATCAATAACATAAAAATTTTATTTTACTCTTGATACACTAGGTATTTGTTGATGTGATTTTATCCTAATACATTCTATAGATGGATAATTATTATTTTCACTAAGGAATGTATTAACAATAAATTTCTTGATTTTTTTTCTCTTTAAGTATCTTTTGAAATATTCAGCATCTTGTTGTCATGAGATATTAAATTTCCCTTATATATAAATATTAATATTCATGGATATAATTATTTCTTAAAACAACTTTTTATTTATATATAAGTTGTTTTACATTAATTTTTATTTTATTGACAATTAAAATTTTGAAAATATTTATTTTTTACTTAGAATGAATAGTTTCAGATAAAAAATATTGTTAATATAATTAATTTGTAATTAGATTTATGAATAATGTTATAGATATGATGAGATTTTTGTGGGATATTTGTAGATATTTTATTAAAGCATCAATAGACTGATGAGAGAAATTATTTGGTTATCCATAAATAAATGGGATATCTACATATACATATGTATCATATAAAAATATATTATGATCTATCTTGATTATATAATTATCATTATTTTTTTGTTCATAATGTCTATCAATTTAGAAATACTATCATTGAGAATTTATTTATCATTATTACTTATGATATTTTCTCATTGAATATATCTATTTATTCATTTTATTCTTAGTTTTATTTATTAAATAGATTTTTTTTCAATTATTTGGGATTCCATATTTATTATTCATTTTTAATTAATTATATTAATCTTATTAAAAATGTAAAATTATTTTTTAATTATTTATATTTCCATAATAAAAATTATAACCACATTATAAAAATTGAATGTAATTCTTATTATTTACTATTCCATGATTATTATTATTGATTTAGAATATATTTAACTATACATAACCCTTTCAATGAATTTTATCTCACCTTTATTTTTTTCATTTCCCATGAATCTATGATGATAACCATGAATTATATAATTTATATGATATTGGGTAGAATAATATTCTAGAAAACAATCGTTTAATTTTTTCTTTCAATTATAATGTTGGAATCATATATGTATCTACTTTACCTAGAATACAAGACTATTTGGCCCTTCAGTGTAAAATTCGATATATCTTATTCAATATAAATAAGTAAGACACCAACTCTAGGTTATTGGAGTTGGTTCTTTGCTATTATAATGTTATTTGATTAAGGATACCATTTTCAACCATAATAAGTTCAATTTTTTAATTTAACTACATGATAAAAAAATTCATGGGGTTGAAATAAATTATAATATTCTTATTATCATAAAATTTAACAATATTAATATCTCTAAAACCAACCTTGATGGAAGTGGATAAAAATGAAGTTTATTATTAATGGGGGCTGTGAACCTACAACATTGTGAATGATAATTTCAATTTATAATCAATTGATTCAAGGAAAAAAGATATATATTTGACCAAAATAACAATAATAATATATTACTATATTTTTGGATACATATGTTATAATTAATTTTTTTATAGAAAAAATATTTGGGTGGGTGATTGAGAATAAATAATTAAGTGTCCTGGTAGTGAACTTATATCTTTCATTGGATGTATCCTATTATGTTATCCCTAAAGTATCATTGAAATTGTATTTGGTGTAAAAATTTATTTCAATGACTTTGGTGGAATATCAGTTCCTAATACTATAATTCATTGGTAGGGTAATGAAGTGAGAATGTGTGAGAAACATTGGTCTGAGGTGGTTTTTTTGATTGGTGGGGAATTCTTTTTTAAATATTATATAAATTATTTTAATATTTTTTCTCAATACAACCACTAGTGTTGATTCTTCTGAATATATATAGAAATTATTCTATTTGTGATAAATCTATAAGGTTATTACATCATCTCAAATTTAATAAATCGTTTATTTAACCAATAATTTTAACTACTTTTGTTAGTGATGTTTAAAATTCACCCAAAATTCAACAAAAGTCATAAAAATACACAAAAAATTACACTAATATATATATATATATATATCTTCTGAAAATGAAATCCATTTTCTATTTTTCGTAATATAAATTTATATTTTAAATAATATCGTAATTTATTTCAATTATACCTAATTTAATATTATGATCATTTTCGGACAATTTGACAAATTACTTATTGTCTAGTAATTTAATAATTTTAATATATCTGAAAATTAAAATATAAAAGTATTTTATGGTATCAATTTTTAACAAACCAATATATATGTTAGTATGAGAAAAATAAAACATATATGTTTAAAAAAAATAAAACCCCTTATTTATTCAATTCACAATTTTTTTAACATGTATCATCATCTAAACAAGAAATTTTCTCATTTTCTAAGATTAAAAACAATAATTTTACAATTTAGTTAGAGATGATAATATAATAACTTTTAGGTATGTATTATAATTATCATATTACTTTTCTAATTATTAGCTTACAACTATAAGGAATATATTACCTTTCAAATGGTCATATTTATAGATTTAATTTGAGTTCCTAAAAATCTATAAATAATATATTTATAATTCATTATTCAATATATATTATTTTTCCGTGTAATTAATCATATTATTTAATTTTTAATTATTATAGAATTAAAAAATATATATTTCATTTATATAAAAATTTTCAGGTGTATTATCACATTGGGGGATGGGTCCTCTCCAAATTTTTAAATATTCGTTATGTTATTAATAATTTTTTTGAAACATTATTTTAGTTTAAATTATTATGTCTATTTTTACTATCCAAATTTAATGAAATAAAGAATATTGTAAAGTTTTTTCATTCATAGTGTGTTCTTTATATAATATTCAGTTATTAAATTTTATACAAGTAAAAAATAAAAATTGAAAATTATATAGCGATAATAACATATTTTCACATATTTTTATAACCATGGAAATATACAAATAATATCATCTTCAAAAGGGTATACCCAAAAAATTACAAAAAATTTTAAATTATGGTTTTCCAAATTATATACATCCATTACATCTAAATAAACCATTGGTAATACTAAATGATTACTAAAAACAATACTTCTCAAAACTCCATTAAATATTGTGATGAAAGACGTACCTAAATTAGTAAAATTTACGTTTCATATAAAATATATCAATATAGAAAAATAAATTGGGGATTGAAACATCATAAACAATTCAACCTCACGTTGTACAACTACCATGATTTATACTAACTCTAACTAATACATAATCTCAATTTGTGACATGTCTGTCTTAGTAAAGTAAATCAAATTCATCATTGTCATTCCCTTCCAAAACAATAATCCAAACAACCTTAATGAATCACATTATAAATCCATAATAACCAACGAATCTATAGAAGGAACTAAGATAAAAAAGGAATGAGAATATCAAAATTTACACACATAAAACATTATAAAATGATGGAAACTATAAGGATCACAACAACCCAAATCTGCAATAAGGATACATATATCAAAAATATTTTAAAAAAAATACTAAAAATAACTATAATTTTATAATACATTAAAAAGGTCATCAATTTTTTAAAAAACATGACATTAAAAATATTAATAGAACATCACATTCAAGTCAACTATATGTGTATTAAATTAAAAGAAAAATTGTAGAACTCGCGCTTGAATTAATCACTTCACATTTATTAAGTCAATTATTATAGGGTGTTTTAATATAATATTATTCATTTTACCATAGTATACATGTTTCGATATTCATACTATGAATTACAAACTCATATAGAGTGACAAAGTATAAAACATTATATCCAATAAAGAAATACACCTACCAAAATCAAATCTCATTGGAAAAAACTCATCATCTAATTAATAAAGAATGTTTTTAAAATTTATACATCAGATTTTGACTAAAAAAATAAAAGCATTTCAATTTATTTAAAATGATCAATTATTATTGTATATTATAAAATCATTTGAACTTTTCTTAACGAAAAAAAACTTCTTAAAATTTTTTAACCCAACTAACCGACTCAAATCAAATTCTATAAAATATTGTTGAACTCATTTTTCCATTAATTTTACTTCAATGAAGATGATAAATTATTCTAAACTCATACCATGTATTTGAAAAATAATTAATATTCAAAAAATGGGGATTTAAGAATTAATGACTTTTAGATCCATAATAAAACCAAACTATCTAGGATAAAAACCATCATGATTATTTTGGAAAAAATGACTCCTCTTTATAATGAATCCCAATAGTTATATTTTTAAACAATTATTATTTCGTGAATTATAAAACTAATCTGTAAAATTTCTAAAGAATATTTATAAAAAAGTAATTTTCAATATAATTATTCATTTTCCAAAAATCACAATTTATACAATAATTACCCAAAATAGGAGGCCCATCAAAAATTTAAAACCACAAACTCAACATTTCAAAGGTACCACTTAACTCACCCCTTTAGTATTTTTCTCTCACAATCAATAATGAAGAAATTTTGAAATAGCATATGAAACCATTCTCAACAGGACCACAAGATTTTCTAGACCAGGGACCAGTCACAAAATTATTCATATAACATCATTATGATCAATAATTTGGTTATATCCAATGTTTATATGGATATAAAATATAAAATCACAATATAAATACAATTTTTATTTCCACCCAAAAATATATTAATATACCTATTGTGATTGTTACACATGAATTTTAGTAAAAAACATAAATAATTCTATATTAGATGAATTCTAGAATTATATATTCACACCCTATAATTCAACACGAAAAATGGGGGTTCAAATCCCATTGGGTGCAGATTGTAGTAGCACTATAGAAGTAGAGGGAAGAAGAAACGACAGTCACTATAGTGGTGGCAGGGGCACTGTAGCATCGCCGAGAACTATGTGTTATTGTAACTGCTATTACTGTAGAAGTACTATTCACATAATGGGACTTGGTCCAAAAAAATTTACATATGGGCCATGTAATGGGATAAATTCCCACTAAGCCTTTGGACTATGTAATGGGTCTTCATCTACCAAGTTAAAAGAGGTATTTGGTTTTCTTTAAAAATAAATGAGGCTTCTGCCCCATCCTATATAAAAAAAATTATGATAATATAATAAAATATCTATAAAAAGTAAAAATTCCTATAATACACAACAAAATAAAAAAATCAATATAATGATATATATATATATATATATAATAAAACAATGTACAAGAAAATAATTAAATATCCCTTGAATGTATCCTGATAAAATTTCCAAAAATTATATAATATGAATAGATCCCAAAGGGTTCCAAATCAACTAAATGTGAAACACATTCACTCATCGCATACAATTAGTTTATTTTTTATTGAACATAAAATAGATTACTAAAAGATAATTGAGATCCAAAAAGTTTACAATGACCTTTATTGGTGTGATCCAAATAACCTATTATGTTTCCACTCACAGATAATCTCAAAATTTTATTCATTATGTAGTTCATAAATTGATAGATTAATAATAGATAAATAATTATACTTCCACATGATTTATGAACCTATTATAATAACACCTTATTATCATGTTTATAAAATAACGTTATTTTTTATTATATAAAACTGATTTTGTTGAATATTTTATAAAATTAATTCCCCAAAATTGAAATTTTGGGTTTAAAATAATATAAATCCAGTTGTTTTACTAATTTTAACTATTTCCCAATATTAAAAAAATATCAATTTTCATAAAAGACATAATTGAGAAAATTTTTCATAAATCCTATTTAATATATAACAAAAATATTTTTCCCTTTTAAAGATCCACATTCAATGCATTTCAAGACAAAAATTTTAATTTAATGTAAATAAATTTAAATTATATTTACATATCTCAAATTATAACCTAAAAATAAAGGGAAATAATGTATTTGAAAAAAAAATGTATGGAAATAGTCATTCTTGGGGGAAAGAATTAAGTCATTTAAATGATATTTCCTAAATCATATTGTAAAAGACCAAACATCATGATAAGGTTGATGTGTTGTTGGGATAAAACTTATTATCTGGTAATAAATGATTTATGTTATGGAAAATGAATCATATATGTCAAGACACCCTCCCACCAAATATGCCCCTCTTGAGCTAGCAATGGTGAAAGGGAGATAATGACCCCCGAGTCCCACCTCCAGTAGGCCCCTGGTTGGCGACTAGCACCATGGGTATGAGTTTTCACAAAAATGGGAGGCATTACCCTTTTATTATTTTACGATCGGGAAGTAGGACAAGTCAACCACCAAAAAGGAAAAGAACAAGTGTATAGAAATAAACCCAAACCAAGACCACATGCATGTTTAAACAATTTTATGACAAGGTGCAAGTACAAGAACGCTCAAAGTACAATACCAAAAAGGAAACAAGTACATCAAACTACAGCAACTACAAATGTCTGACTAGTAGGGTCTCGCACGGCCCTAGTAGTCCTCTTGGAAACCTGTATGTAAACGTTGGGTGAGCATACAAGTATACTCAAAAGGGAATCCTAATGCTCTCATGCATAAGTGGGGAGACATTATACTGTCCCGTGAGAACAACAAAAGAAACCGAGTAAGGAATTATATCCACCCAACCTCACCACCCACACTCACAAAAACTCAATCACAACAGGTAGTAGTAGTATATAAGAACAAGAGTATTGGGGTACCCTGCACCATTTCACTTTAGTTAGCTGCTCTTCCTAACGGCGAACATCCTGATGCTACCACACCCTCCCCACCCGCACACACCTGGGCCTCACAACCACGTATCCTGCCCGCACACACATGGGCCTCACAACCACATATCCCACATTCACACACCTGGGCCTCGCAACCACGTATCCCGCCCCCACACACCTGGGTCTCACAACCACGTATCCCGCCCACACACACCTGGGCCTCGCAACCACGTATCCCGCCCGCACACAACTGGGCCTCATCCCGATATTTCATGGGAAATAGTAGAACCTGCCCGAAGAGTCATGTCCTAAAACCACCACAATTGAAACCTACCCAATGAGTCTTAGGTGTAAGATCGCCTCAAGCCATCACATCCTAGGGAAGAAGGAGCAGGAAAGAGCTAGTAACTAAGGGAAAAATCACCCTCTCTCGTGAAATGGGAGTGTTCGACACTAAGTGCTCAATATGTTTGGGGAGAAATAAAACACAAAAGATGCAAATAAATATATAAACCAAACACTCAGACCAACCTATGGCTTCTAAACAGAGAAACTGAGCACGTGCCTCGACACTACTACCACGAAGTATGCATACAACAAACAATCCCAACCCCATTTAGGTTTTCACGTTTCAGCGGAAATAGTTTATTTAGTTCCTTAACTACTAGGAAACTATCCACAACCAACCACATCGATCATTCGTAAAACATATCCCTGTCATCCAAAAATCATGTTAGGAAAGCTCTAGCAACACAACTAAGTCCTTCTTATTAAACATCCACCTCCATAGATTATTATTTCCGTTCCACAATCATGCCCCACCATTCATTAACTCTTCCACTTTTTTTATTTATTATTTACAACTCATCCCTTCAGACCCGCTAACAACCACCATAACCACAACCGCACCGAAACTCGTGCGTCATTATCGCTTTAATACCATTTATTGCAATCCCCCTACCCGTTTCGAACATACATTCACACCAACCCATAACCAAGTCAACCACTGCCTTGCTGCTCACCCGATCCACAAAAACCCTCAAAACACCCCCATCACATGCCATGTAACCAAGCCAACACCCACATGTTTATTATTCCATTTTTTCAACTGGGGTGATCACACAAGGGTTCCAGATTTTAAAATTGCCAAATTTACGTTATTAACCAATTTCCACATTCCACAAAGTTCTATTAAAAATGGTCTAGAAGATAGGGAAACATTTAATTGCTCAATCAAAGGCCCCCAATGACCATGATTTTCAGTAGACATAAGCCTATTCAATTCTTAACTTAATATCATAGGATAATCAAAGAGAAACACAAAAACATACCCACCCCGTTCATTAACCAGTTATTATATTTATTTAATGGTTCAACTATTTCTCATGAAAAAAAGAGGATACCCACCCCGCATGATGCACAATTTAGAGAGACAAAGGTAAGATCCATACCTCAACAGGTTCTAATAACAACGCACCTCCCCAGATCAACTTTAGAAGAGGTCCATCGGCATCCGTCACTTCTGTCGTGTCCCGGAAAAACCTCCTCGGGTGGATGGAAGAAAGGAAAGGCAGAAGGAAAGACAACAAATCCAAGCTCGGAAGTTTTGCCTCGTCGTTACGAACCCATGGCCACTGACGGATCGTAAATCAGAGCTCGGACGAAGAAGTCATGGAAGAAAGAGCCTTCGAGTCTCTTGGTAGAGCTCTGCACAGAGGGGAGGGGAGGAGAGGGGTGTGATGAAAAAGTGGAGGGGACCCCACCTTTTATAGGTGAGAAAAGAAAAATTACACGACATGTACTTCATGGTATACGGTGTGTACATGGCCATTTCACGTGGCCACCACACGGCTTCCAAGACTGCCTTAGACACAGCACGCAGCCATAGACTAGTCAACAAATGACATGAAGGTAACGCATACGCGGGAAGGTACTACACGTCATGTAGTATTGGATACATAGAGTGTAACCATTATTTTACACTTCTCCAACACGGAACATGATCTTTGACTGGTCATCACACTATAACACGTACGCAGGGAAGGACTACACGACGTGTAGTACTGGACACACGACATGTACCCATTTATTTCCCATGGCAAGGACATGGCCTTAAAAATGGGGTATACCTGACAAAGGGGGTACACAACGTGTACTCAAAATACATGGCGTGCAGTTTCAAAATTCAGGAAAGTGTAGGAAAAGTCCATTTTACCCTCCAGAACACTTCAATACCTTCTTTTTAACAACGGAATGGGCCAGAGTGGTCTGGGCCATTACAATATAGGACACAACTAAACCATTATATATCCATCTTAGTCCAAAAATATGATCCATAAATAAATGTATTGGGAACACCGTGAAAAAAATATAAAAAATGGTTTATAGATAATATACACTACGAAAACTCTCAGGTTAGATGATGAATAGAAACTATAAAACATTCCATTGAAATACCACTACTACGCACTACATATTTCTCTCATAAAATTCAATAAATTTCTCTTTCATATTATATAGACGAATCAAATTGATGTAATTATATATATACAACTATATGATTGAAATATAAACCATTAAAAATAACTCACGAATCCACTCTTACACCATAGTAATATAAATACATTATATATATATTCATAATCAAAATATGGGGATAAAATAATATAAAAATCCACAAATAGATCAATATAGAAAATGGGAAAAAATCCAAATTATTGTCAAATAGGGTCTCAAAATATTATAAAAAAACATCCCATATTTTCCTATAAGAAATTTAACAATGTAAAATACAATATAATAATATATTAAAGAATTTCAATACATGCATAAAATTTCGTTCCAAAAAAAATCAATCCATTGTTTGATAGATAATATGAAACTAAAATATATTAAAAAAATAACAATTCTGATAAATAAATTACATTTATTAAAAGGAAATAAATCTTTAAAATGACCCCTTTATAAAACTATACTCCACCTTGTAAACCTAACAATTTTTGAACATTTGAGGGAACTTATTTTTATAATAATGATGTTTAACAATCATTTGATTTAGAAAAAAGATTTTAGGGCCTAAAAACCATTTTATAATGACATGTAATGTGGGAAAACCCCAATTTATAAATATAAATAATTTTAGATTATGAAATATGTAATTGTAGTTAACAATTTGAACTCAACCTGGTTCCATAAAACATTATAAATAATATAAATGACATTTAAAACCTAATATAGAAATTATTTAATATTAAAAATCACTAAGGAAGTTTTTTTAAAAAACATTCATCATATTGATATATGCTCTAATGTATTTTCACATGTACATGTAATGGGAAACACTAATTCCAAGAACATAAGACATTTGAAAAAAAATAGGTATCTAATGGTTATAAAACATGGTTTTAAATTCATGATAAATAATTTTAAATAAATTATAACATACATTACCTGACTTAAAAGGGAGATTCATGGAATCATGTAACAAATTTCAAGAAAAAGATTCCATAACACACTGCCTTCGATACTGAATGCACATCCAAACGATGAATAAATCTTGTAATCCCGATAAACCCCAAATTTCCATCATTATACCCTCCCTTGATCGTAATACGAATCCAAACAATGTATATTGTAATGGAACGATAATTTAGAAACATTAAGATAATAATAAATTATATGTATAATTTCACATATAACACCAAACTGATGCAACATCCAAAAAATATTCCATGTCATTTTAAAATTAAAATAATAATATAAAACTTAATGATAAAATGATAATTATTAATTAGAACAATTTGGAAATTTATTTTATCTATGATCAATATATTTGAAAAAATTATTCCTTTCTATAGACCATTTAAAATCGGTTTTTATATTTTACATTGATAAATTAATTTGTAATAATTAAATAATTTATTAACTAATATTTAATTGTATAAGTTATTACATCAAAATTAAATCATTTTAAATTATATATAAAATAATTTTAAAGTAACATGATGTGTAAAATTTACTTTTTTCACATAAAATTATTTCATTATTAATTTTATTTTAATTTAAGTAAATATATAATTTTCATTATATTGAACAAATAGTTTTATATTTTTCGTTAAATATATTAATTATATTATGACTAGGATTTTAGATTGATCTAAAAATAATTATTTTTATATGAATATGGAATAATATATTTTTAATGAATATCTTGACTTTTATGTAATTATTAATATATAAGTATGAAATAAATTCATTTGAAATAAATTTATTAAAAATAAATTTATTTTATAAGATAAAATAGAATTTGAAATATATATTTCAATTTCTACAATCTTAAATATCAATTTTTTAATAGAAGTCAAATTTTTTGAAAAATAATTTCAGTACACTATGTATATTTTTTTAAATTAATATTAAAAATTTTGGAAAATTATATATTAAATTTGCATACATATTTTTAATCCATAGGATAAAATTATTTTAAAATTTTTATTTTATTTTCATGTACAAAAGATAAATTAAATTTATAGAATCTAGTTACATCATTATAATTCAAAATTGTTTAAAATGATGGAATGAACAAAAACTTGTTAAATAAGTATAAAGAAATTCAAACAGCTGTTTATGACTATCAGTGAGTCAAGTGATCGGTAGGTCATCAGCATTAGCATCGGTGAGACATCTTCGGTGACTCAGATGATCAGCATCGGTGTGTCATGATCGGTGACTCATTTGATCTAGATCAGTGTGTCATCTTCAGTGACTCATTTGATCAGAATCGGTGAGAATCTTCGGTGACTCAGATGATCATCATCGGTTTGTTATGATTGGTGACTCATTTGATCAGCATCAGTGAGACATCTTCGATGACTCTGATGATCATCATCGGTGTGTCATGATCGGTGACTCATTTGATATGGATCAGTGTGTCATCTTTGGTGACTCATTTGATCAGCATCGGTGAGACATCTTCGGTGACTCTGATGATCAGCATTGGTGTGTCATGATCTGTGCGACTTTTGTCATTTTGATATGGATCAGTGAGACTATTTTCCTTCCATATGGATCGGTGCGACTGATGTCCTTTTGATATGGATCGGTGAGACCGTTGTCCTTTGATATTGATTGGTGCGATCGTTTTCCTTTTGATATAGATCGGTGAGACCATTGTCCTTCGATATGGATTGGTGCGACTGTTGTCCTTTTGATATGGATCGGTGAGACCGTTGTCCTTCTGATCCATAGGACTTCCAGAATACTTGTAAATAAATAATAAAGAGATAAAAACATTATCCAACCAATATACACATATTCACTAAGAGATTGTGATTAATTATATGAGAAATCCAACTGGATTAAGTAATCGATGATTTGTGAATATTAAAATAGAAATCATATGAAGAATTCAACAATCTTCCAAAGGGCTCAACAATCTTCCCGTTTTTGATAATCACAAATCCTAGACATAAACAAAAATAATATATCATCAATAATAAGGAATAATTAGAATAAAAACATAATGAGATATAAATCTCCCCCTTAATGTATTCCTTTAAATACTTATGCAAGTATTATCATAGAAAGGTTCTACCCCATGGATAAAAAATCTCCCCCTTTAGGGATGAATCTCCCCCATATCCCTTATAGTTCCATAGATATACAGATTTTTCCCCCTTTGGGATAATCAAGTTGGAGGGAAAACATATAAAGAAGAGATTAAAAGAAGGCATCAGTGAGAATAAAATGACAAGAGAATAAAGTTAATAATTCATCACAGTACAATCACAATAGGGTTGACCCTATCAAAAAAAACGCATAACTATTTCATGGGATGTAACGGGGCTTTGCCTTTGTCAGAAGGATTAATGGTTGGTAAGTTGGAAGGCTTGGAGGCAGGTTGAACTGGGCGAATTGGAAAAGGTGGTAAGATGAATTTGGAGGGTGGAGGAGAGGATGCCACTGGGATTTGCTGTGGAGCTGTAGGAGCTGGTTGAGAATATTGCTAAGGAACTGGTCGGAGTTGAGATAGAGCTTGAGCAACAGATATCTGATTTGGAGAAAATCAGTGGCACCGAAAGGATTAGTAGTCGGAAGCACAATGGCGGTGGCTTGTGCATTCAGATAAGGCTTCAAAAGATTTATGAAATTTTGAATAACTTATGCACCATATTGCATAGCCATCTCAAAATCATCCATATTCTCCATGAACCGTTCCATGGTAGGAGTAAAATCTTGCAACTGTTGAACTTGAGTTTTGAAAGCTTGAGTGACTGGAGGCAGTCACATATTTTCAGCTAACACTTTGAAATTCACAGTCATCTCTTTCTTGGTATAGAATTATGAAAAGTAAAGATCAACCATTTCCTTGATCTCTCTCTACGATTTAGTGGAATCTGCTAAATATACTATTACCATCTTATGAATGTGATCATTGTGCTTCTTCATCTTCCTCAACGAGTCCAAATTAAGATCATGTCTTATGGTGGCCAATTCATCATGCACAATCTGCATTAGAGCCTCTAGCTCATGAGTAGTGATCTTGGTTACTTTGGATGTACTGGATTGAGCAACTATCTGAGTTATCTCAGCTTTCAACTTTCTCATATCAGACTTTTTTAGATGTTCAATCAGATTCCTCAACACTTCCATCGTACCAAAGATGGTGGCTCTAAATTCGTTGGATAATGAAACTAAGCCAGATTGTAGATCCTTCAGAATCTGATTTAGAGAGGCTATGTGTCTGCCAATAAACTCACCATTATTGGCCAGGTCTGGTTTAATAACATTTGAAATTTCTTCTCTGACTGTATCTCTCACAGCAGTAAGCAACTCACTTTTGAACATATCAAAATCAGACTGAGAGACAGTAGAACTAGGTAGATGAGCATCTGCGGCATCAACCGCATGACCAGTCCTTGCTTCAACTGTTTGGCATTCTATAATAACCGCAATATATTCAGATTCTTCTTCTTCTTATTCTTCAGAATACTCTAAACCAAAAACAGCAAAACCAGGGTAATCATCTCACACAGCAGCACACATAGTATATTTTGGTTTATCATAGCATGTTTTTCCACTGATTTCAAGAGAATCTCTCTTGACATTGTCATTTGTTTCTGGTACAGTTTGATGTGTTTCTGTTGGAGGTACATTAAGACCATCCACTGGTCGGTTATTACAATCATCATCATCATCATCATCATCATCTCCATTCCCATTTCCATTCTTCACAGAAACTTCACTGTCAGATACTTTAGTGTCACTAGCTTATTCATCACCAAGAACGGGTTCTGATTCAGGTAAGGATAAAGGTGGACTGGCAGATCCAAAGTCTATTCTTCTCTTAGGTCTCACAGTATCAGGATCACTCCTATCATCACGAGGTGACAAACTTCCCTCTTCTGTTTTAGCTTCTTCCATCCCTTGTTTACCAGACTCTTCAGTGTCTTTATTCTTTTCAACATCTACTTCTTCCTCATCATCAGAATAAATTGGCTCCTCATCTGATTTCAAACTAGGGTCTCTCAAACCATTCAGCCTCTTTCCATGATCAGTGAGATTTGTAAGATTCATACAACTTGTCCTAATCATCAACCCAACATTTCTTCCATGGGTTCAAGTTTATTTTCATTCGTTTATGAATTTCTTTGTTAACACAAGAAGCACTATTAGATTCGGCTATCTCATCAGATACATCATCACATTCCAAGTTCTTTAACATAGCAGAGATAAGTTTGGAATAGAACAGGGTAGTGGCATTATTAGAAGGTTTCACCATTCCAGCTATGTGCACCATTAGATATCTACACAAATTGATCTTCTCATGGGTCTTTAGTAAAAACAATATAAAAACATCCTAGTAACTTACAGCAGTAAAATATCCTTTCTTGGGGAAAATTTGGTGCTGAATAAACATAACGAGAAGTCTACAATCACCATCAAGCTTTGAGGCTATGATTCACCTTGACTCATTGTTTCTAGTCAAAAGCTCTAAAGCTAACTAATAAGAGAAGTATCCAGTGGTTGGAGGAATGTTTCCAACATAATCCTCATACCGACCCTCATGGGGAACATTCAAACATTCATCCCATTGTTTAGATGAAAAAGATATTTTCTTTCCTTTCACTACAGAAGACATTCTGGCAGCCTCAATGCCATTTAAAGTAACATACAGATTTAAATAAAACTCATGCACTAGATTTGGGTAGTATGCATGAGTGTTATCTGAGAACCCATATTTCCATACTTGCAAATCTAAACCTTCTAACAACAGCGACTTACTTGTCAAAATCTAGGCAGAGCTAAATTCCTTTTCTACAACAATGATCCGAGTTTCCGGTTTCGGATTTACTGATCTTTGAGTGGTACTACTCGAATCTCCTCGAGCACGCTTTGAAGGTATATAACATTCTGATCCTTTGCTCGGTCTCTTCTGCTTAGCAATTTGACGATTCTGTAGAAATCTGGAGTTTGAAGGTTCGAAGTAGTGGAGAAGAGAGGAAATATGGTTTGGCGGGAATGAAATGAAAGGTCGAAGGTTTGGGGAATAGAAATAGTCGTGTATCATTTATTTCATCATTTAGGGTTCCAATAATAATGACAAAAGTAGTTAATTAATCACAACAAAATAAAATGTAATATAAATAAAGACAGGTTTCACATATCAGTTTCACATATCAGTTTCACATATCATTTTCACATATCAGTTTCATAGATTAGTGTCACAGATCTCTCATACACAATTCTTGTCTAATAAAATTCATTCTTTCAGAACATAAAGGCTTTGTAAAAATATCAGATAATTGATGTTCAGAACTAATATATTCTTGATAAATATCAACTTTCTGATAATGATCTCTTTGAAAGTGATGTCTTATATTAATGTGCTTAGTCCTAGAGTGATACAAAGGGTTCTTAGATATGTTGATCACACTAGTATTGTCACAGTTAATTGAAACCTGTTTAAAATAAAATCCATAGTATAGTAAAGTGTGTTTCATCCACAAAATCTGTTCACAACAACTACCAGCAGCTATATATTCTTCTTCAGCAGTAGACAATGCAATTGAGTTCTGTTTCTTACTACACCATGATACTAAGGACTTTCCAAGTAAATGACATGTTCTAGATGTGCTTTTATTATATAACTTACATCCAGCAAAGTCATCATCTGAATAAATAGTTAGGACAAATGATTGTCCTTTTGGATAAAACAAACATAAATTCAAAATATACTTAAGATATTTAAAAATCCTTTTAACATCCAGTAAGTGTGATTCTTTAGGATTAGATTGAAATCTATCACACATACACACTCTCAAAATAATATCTGGTCGACTAGCTGTAAGATAAAGTAAACTCCCAATCATGCCTCTATAATAGGTTTGATAAACTGGTTTCCCAGTTTCATCAACATCCAATTTACAAGTAGTACTCATACGTATAACACATTCCTTAATACTATCTAAACCAAAATGTTTTAATAAATCCTTAGTATATTTACTTTGATTCAGAATAATACCATCTTTAGTTTTATAGAATTGAAATCCAAGAAAATACTTAAGCTCTCCCATTAAGTTCATTTCAAACTCATTTTGCATAACCTTTGAAAATTCAGTACATAAATAATTTTTAGAAGATCCAAAAAAAATATCATCAACATAGATTTGTACTATTAACACATCTTTTGAAATCCTTTTTATAAAATGAGTGGGATCAACCATTCCTTTTCTAAATCATTTAGAAATGAGAAAGTTTGAAAGTCTTTCATACCAAGCTCTTGGAGCTTGTTTTAAACCACATAAGTCTTTAGAATGTTTAAAAACATGATTTTGAAAAAGAGGATTTGAGAAAATAGGTGGTTGTTCTACAAAAACATATTCAAAAATAAAACCATTTAAAAAAAAAGTTTCGCATCCATTTGATATAACTTGAAATTCAGATGTGATGTATAGGCAAGTAAAATCCTAATAGCCTCTAATCTATCTACAGGTAAAAGGATTCCTCATAGTCAATTTCATATTCTTGATTGTAAACTTGTGCACCTAGCCTTGCTTTTTTTTAATGATGTTACTAGATCCATCAACTTTGTTTCTGAACACCCATTTAGTGCCTATGGTTATAGTGTCCTTAGGTCTTTCTACTAATTTCAAGACATTTTTTCATTCAAATTGATTTAGTTCTTCTTGTATATCCATTACCCAAAATTCATCATTAATGGCATCATCAATGTTTTTAGGTTCAAGCTGTGACAAGAAGGCTTGATGTTCAACCTGATTTCTAAGAGAACCTCTAGTCTGTGTCCCACTATCAAGATTTCCTACAACAGCATCTAAAGGACGATTATTTAGAATTCTAGTTGATCGAGTAAAGGTAACACTAGAAATTTCAGGTTCATCAACAGGTTTGGAATCAACAGAAGAAGGTTCTGGAAAATTTCCAGAACTGAATGTTTTAATTACAGGTCCACTGTCCATATCATTAAGGTTCAAAACAGATAGTTCATCTTCAATATTTTCAAGAGAGGTCTTAGGTTCATGTGGATCAGTTTATTCAAATTTGATGTGAACAGATTTTTCTACACATTTTGTTCTTTTACTGATAACTCTATAGGATTTACTAGAATTAGAGTAACCTAGGAAAATTCCTTCATCACTCTTGGTTGAAAATTTGTCAACATTGTCTTTAGTATTATGAATAAAGACTTTGCAGCCAAAAACTTTGAAGTAGTTAACCTTAGATTTCCTATGGTTCCACAACTCATAAGGGGTCCTTTTAAGAAGAGGTCTGATCAAGACTCTATTGATAACATAACAAGCTGTATTTACATCTTCAGCCCAAATATTAACAGGTAGGTCATACTCATTAAGCATAGTCCTAGTAATTTCCTAAAGGGTTCTATTTCTCCTTTCTACTACACCATTCTGTTGGGGTGTCCTAGGGGAAGAGAAATTGTGACTATAGCCACTGTGTAAGTAGTAAGATTCAGAATCATCATTTTCAAACTCACGGCCATGATCACTTCTCAGGGTTTTAATTTTATGTCCACTAAGGTTCTCTATAGACTTGGAATATTTTACAAAGAAAGAACAAGCTTCACTTTTGTGATCTAGAAAATATACCCAAGTATATCTAGAAATGTCATCTACTAAGACAAAGACACAGTTCTTCCCATATAAACTAGAAACTCTATAAGGTTCAAATAAATCCATGTGAACCAACTCGAGAGGTTGAGAAGTTGAAACTTATTTCTTTGATTTAAAAGAAACTTTATGTTACTTTCCCTTGGGAAAGGGATTAAAAACATTGTCTGCTAGAAATTCAAGATTGGGTAGGTCTCTAACTAAGTTCTTCCTAGCATGTTTTATAAGTGAATGCACATTGCAGTGTCCTAATCTTCTACACCAAAGCCAAGACTCTTTATGAAAATCATTTAAACAAGTAATGTTTTTCTTAGCTAAAGAATTTAAATCAACAAAATAAAAAATTTCATTTCTTAAAGCCGAAAACACTAATGCATTTTTAGAATAAAAAAGATTGCAAGAATAATTTTCAAATATAACAAAAAAACCATCATCACATAACTGAGAAATACATATAAAATTATATTTAAGTCCATCATGAAATAAAACTTTTGAAATTAATATTGAGTTAGTGTTACCAATCTGGCCTAAACCGATGATTTTTCATTTTGAGTTATCACCAAAGGTGACAAAGCCTCCATAATTTCTGAATAAGCTTTTAAAACATGAGAAGTCTCCTAACATATGTCTTGAACATCCACTATCCAAATACCAGGTCTTTCTACAGGATCCCATTAAGCAGGTTCCCTACAAAACAGATTTATATAGGAAATTATTTTGGTACCTAGATCTTCTTGGGTCGAGACAGGTTATCCAATAAAACTTTAGGTAACCATATTTGTCTAATGGATCTCATAAGAGTTTTAGAGTTAAAATATTTTGAAAGATAAACCTTATTGGATCCATAAGTATGAATATAACTAGTTGAAGCATATGAATTTTAAGAACTAGCTACATTCTGTCCTGATTTAGGAATGAAGTTAGTTTTGGTAATTTTCATTTGTCCAGGTTTGTATCTTATACAAGTAGTGTATCTAGGTGCTATATGCTTACCTAGCATCTGAGTCAGAGTATATTTACCATTTGTATATTTCTCTAAGTCTTTCTTGAGTTGCTCATTAGATAATTTTAGTTTAGTATTCTCTTAAAGAAACTGACCATTCTTTTCAATTTCAATATCAATATCAGATATATGTTTAACAGTTAAAGAAAACTATTTCTTTAAACCATTGTATTTTCCTTTTAGCTTATTACATGTTTCTTCTAATATATCACAGTATTCAAATAGTTCAGATTTTGACATGTTTTCTGAGTCATAATCATCTTCAGAATAGTATGAATTTCAAGCATGAGTTTCAGATGTTACCTCAGAGGTGTTTTTCATAAAACACATGTTTTCCTTATTTCTGTGTTCAGTTTCAGAAACTTTATATTTAGTGGAGCTATCCTCAGAAGCACTCCAAGTAGCCTTCATGGCTATATTAAACCTATTGTCCTTTTATTCATACCTCTTCTTGTATTTCAACATTGGATAGTCTGCTTTTATGTGTCCCTTTCTTTTGCAGTCATAGCAGAAAACTTCAACTGATTTGTCATATTTCTTAAAATTCTTTTTCCAATGTCCTTTTCTATCATACTTACATTTATAATTTGATTTTCTGAAAAAATTATTCTTCCTATAATACATTTTAAACCTTCTGGCAATGTGAGCCATCTCAGCGTCACTGTCAGAAGCAGTTTCACTATCTTCACAGCTTGGACTCTCATTTATAGCTTGAAGCTTCTCCTTAACCTTGTTCTTTGATGTTGAAGTCTTGAAAGAAACTTACATACTTCTGGGTTCATCATCTTCTTCTTTGTTCACTTTGAGTTCTTCCTCATACATCATCAGCTTGCCAATTAATTCCTTGACTGGAAGTTCACCAATATCACACGATTCCCTAATTGAGACATAAGCTCCCCTCCATCTTTCAGGTAGACATCTCAAAATTCTCATAATTTCTTCCTTTGATGGAACATCCTTTCCCAGAGAAGTCATTGTGTTGAAATTTCATTAAACCTAAGATACTCGTCAGAAATGGGTTCATTAAGCTTCATCTTAAAATTATCATACTTAATAGTATAAGTGTTCAATCTCATTTCCTAAACATTAGTTGTTCCTTCATGAGAAACAACTAAGGTATCCCAAATTTCATATGCAGTTTTACAAGCAGATATTCTATTAAATTCCCCATATACTAAAGAATAATAAAAGGCATTCATAGCTTTGCAATTATTAATGTAGGCTATCTGAGTAGCTTCATTCCACGTAGATATAACAGTAGTAGGTATTTTATATTCTGATTCTATAGTAGTCCAAATATCAAAACCCATGATTTCTAAATGAATTTTCATCTTGATTTTCCACTGAGCATAGTTAGTGACATTGAAAATGTGTGATCTATTGGTAGTAACACCTTCAAGTCTATTATCTATGATAGCTTACTTAATGCATAGATTTTAAAGAGATAAAAATTTTGAAATAACAAAAAAAATTAGAACATTAAAATACGACTAAAATCACAGTTGAAAAACAGAGTACTTTAGAATATATATAATCATCCTCTAATACCAATTGTTGGTCGGAGGGGATACTCAAGAGGGGGTTAATTGAGTTCCAATTAAAATTTATGTTTTAAAACATTATCTTAAAAACCCCCAAATAAAATACTTAATTAAACTGTAGTGAATTTATATCAAAGTAAAGGTTCTGTTGGGTTTTCATGGTATTGAATATTTCCCAGTTAATGAAAACAGAAAGGTTGATTAACTTTTGAAACCAACTTACTGATTTAAAAATAATATAATGACTTGAAAATTTAATTATCAAAGTGACTTTAAAACTATTTTGTTTTTAAAGTAATTAGCATCTGAATAATAGAATAACATTGAATGATATAGCATAGCAGATATAACCAAGAGGTTTAGTTTCAAGCTGAGACTTATTCCTCTCAATAATTTGTATAAATTTGATCCACACCCTCGATTGGGGTTCACAACAGTTTACAACTGTCCAGGTCGAAGACCTCTACCACTGTTATTTGTGGGAAATAAAACAATAGCAACCAGCTGTCCAGATCACACACAAACTCTACCAATATCTCATTGGGAAATAAAAGATGTAAGAGTTTGAGTGAGGATTTACAGATCATCCAGTTAAAGTACAGGAGACATTGATTGTGTTAAATACAACAGATAACACACACTGCTCAAAATGTAAAATAATGAATCACAGAACAGTGATGAAGAGTTTAGAAATGGCTCTAGTGATTGCAGTGAAGCATTGGACTCAGTGAGTTTGATCAAGGATTATTCTGAGTCCTTTTCTGGTTTTTTTCTAAAAAAAGAGTGTCGTCTGCTTGGCATCCATATTCAGAGATAATGAGAAATTTAGTGGATGGAGTTCTTCAATGTTCTCGTGAATGTATAGAACTCTTCTTGAGTAAGCTTGAGTTTGTATGATGTTCTGTGACTTCTACAACTATCTTATCCACCACTCATTGAACTCATATATGTCTCATCGTTGTTACACCCGTGTTTTTGCACCAGCAGGGACTTCTTGTATTTATGGCACGAGCTCCAGTAAAATAAATGATTTCTTTTTTGAAGGTATGTGGTACGGTTCCCAGAAATCCATCAAACTTCATTAAATAAATGACAGAGCATTAAAATATTCCTAATATGACCATTGGTTAGATTAATTAAATATAAAGAAATTCAAACAGTTGTTTATGACTATCGGTGAGTCAATTGATCGGTAGGTCATCAGCATCAGCATCGGTGAGACATCTTTAGTGACTCAGATGATCAGTATCGGTGTGTCATGATCTGTGACTCATTTGATCTGGATCGGTGTGTCATATTCGGTGACTCATTTCATTAGCATCGGTGAGATATCTTCGGTGACTCAGATGATCAGCATCAGTGTTTCATGATCAGTGACCCATTTGATCAGCATCGGTGAGACATCTTCGGTGACTCATATGATAAACATTGGTGTGTCATGATCGGTGACTCATTTGATCTTGATTGGTGTGTCATCTTTGGTGACTCATTTGATCAGCATCGCTGAGACATGTTCTGTGACTCAGCTGATCAGCATCGGTGTGTCATGATCGGTGCGACCGTTGTCCTTTTGATATGGATCAGTGAGACCGTTGTCCTTCGATATGGATCGGTGCGACCATTGTCCTTTTGATATGGATCGGTGAGACAGTTGTCCTTCGATATGGATCAGTGAGACCGTTGTCCTTTTGATATAGATCGGTGAGACCATTGTCTTTCGATATGGATCGGTGCGACCATTGTCCTTTTGATATGGATCGGTGAGACGTTTTTCTTCTGATCCAGAGGACTTCCATAATTCTTGTAAATAAATAATAAAGAGATAATAACATGATCCAACCAATATACATAGATTCACTAAGAGATTGTGATTATGTATATGAGAAATCCAACCAGATTAAGTAATCGATGATTTGTGATTATTAAAACAACAATCATAGGAAGAATTCCACAATCATCTAGAGGGCTCAACACAATTCATGAAGTAGGATAAAAATGATTCCTATTTTTTCGAACCTATATATATACATGATTATAAATGTAGTTTTCAAAACATTGATCACAACATAAAATTCATCTTATAACCATATTATTTCATCAATTATGTCCTTAAAATAATTGGACGCTCCATTCTGAATATTATAGTTAAAATAAAAATAATTGAAAATTGAATCTCATAATATTAGTGAGGAAAATTTTATAACATAAATTATCAATGAATAAATAGAAAATGAGTAATATAATAGAGTAAAAAAATATAATAATATTCCATATAATTGTTATTGTAAAAGGGGAATATATCATTGATGATAATGTAACATAAATAAAAATATCGAAATAAGTAACGGATCCTATATTAATGAAAAAGATATTATCAGACAGTGTAATCATATCGTCATTGTCTTATTCCATGAAATTATACAAATAGATTCACTGCCCCATGTTGTGAGGTCATAAATAATTATATATGCATACATTAAATTACCATGATACATAGTCATGATAGGCCTCTCGATGTATCATGGGGATATAAAATACCCATAACGTAAAAAAATCCTTATGTATTTATCATATAAATCTAATGAATATTAGTTCCATACAAACTGTATATAAAATTCATATTATAACACAATAATAATAATAAATTAATATCTTATGCAGCTAATATATTGAAAATTGTGATTATAAGTATCTGAAATTAATGTTATAGATGGTATAAATATAATATATTGTTAATAAATCAATATATTAGTCAATAAATATTGAGATCAATTCAAAAAAAATTAAATGATATTTCAATTTTCTTGATGATAATTACATTTTAATTATATAATAAATTTTATAAAAATATATACAATTATTGAATATTATTGAAAACTTTATTGGAATTGAATCATGTAAACATAAAGATATTTCTTCAAGGAATGTAATTTTGAGTAAATATTCATTTTAAAAAAGATATAAAATATTTCAATTAGAAATCAAAAAAATTATACATGTAGTTTCATAGAGATCATTTTTAGAGGAATGATATTTTAAAATATTTAGAGACAGAAAATTAGATTTTTGAAAATGAATAACATTAAAACACTTATGTAATAGTTCATGTAGAAATGTTACCATTAAAAAAGATTAATTGAAAACATTAAAAAAATTCATTAAAAAAACAAACATTTATAAATTCCCAATCACAAAATTTATAGGTTACAAAATTTTTTCTTGGGTATATGATAAAACATAATATTATGAAATGAAATTAAACAAATTTTTCTATTTTGGAATGACAATGATCATAAACTAGAATCATATAAGGAGAAATAATGATTCCAAATAATTTGAAAAGTACAAATTAATGAGTAATATAAAAAATTATCTATTATAATTAAACAAATTGGATAAAATTTTTGGTATTGAAAATATGGGCATCGAATAAAATATTCATTGTTATGTGTGGGACTTAAAAAAATTGGATTATAAAATAGTTCTGTGAATTTTTTTATAATGAAATTTTTTTTATGATTATAATTGATTTCTCCATTGGAACAACAGAAATTAAAAATAAAATTTTTAATATTTAAGATAAAGTAATGAATAAAATTTATACTCTGATAATATATACTGTGACCCATTTTATGAGAAATCCAGTGGATGAAGCACTTATGAAATTATAAATTTACAAAAAAAGACCCTAATGAAGATATACTTCAAATGAAATTGGAAATATCAAAAAAAATTAATGTATCTGAATATAGTATATTAATTTTATAGTTTTTATATCGTTTCAAATAAAAAATTTTGAAAAAAATTATATTTGTATCATGATATAAATTTGGGACAGGAAACCATCACCCTCAATCTTAGAGAGTTAAAATGTTTTGTAAAAAATTTTAAAAAAATTACATCAATTAATAACACATTTTTTAACCATTAAAATAAATATAACCTTTTAAAAACATAATTTATAATTATAATCCACCTGAATTGAATTTAGTTTTTTTTAATGTTGATATGGAGTGGTAATATTTTTGATCATTTTGAACTAGTTTCGCAATAACAATTTGTTTATTCATTATTCACAAAAGAAATCACAATTTAAAATTAAATTATTTAAGGGAATTTATTTTAGAAAAATTATTTAAAACAATATTGTATCATTTTATTGGGTTTTTTATTTTGATCCATAGATATCATATCAACAATATGAAAATGTTAGTTATTTTTAGCTAATAATCATTGGTATAATAACCATTTAATTTAATTTTAATTTTACCATCCCAAAACAATTATCAAATAATTATTTACATTCAAATATATAATTTATTAATAAATTAATTTTTAAACATATTATATGATATATATTTAAGAAAAAATATGCATGTGGTTAAACCAGCCCAAACAACCTCATATAATTTATTTTGCATGATTTTGAAGTGAGTTAGTTCTAATATTATTATTATAATTGAATGATTAACATGTTTAATATTTAATATTATAATATATCCTATTATTATTAGATGAATATATCTTATATATTTTTATTTCTGATGGTGAAGAAATTTTTTTCTTTATAAAACACTCTTTTGAAGGGTTGAATATACCTTTATTATTTATTTCTCCAATTGTTAATAGGATGAGAAATTTTTCATTATAGAATTATAATAATTTCATCAAAATATTATTTATCACACCAAACCTTTCTCTTAAATAGACATCAATCATAGTTTTGAATGCAAATTAAAATTAGTATTTTCTTATGGGAGATAGACCACACGTCTAAATAGATGGTGATTTTTTACAAAGAATGGGGAAAATATGTAATATAGAATATAATTTAAGGAAATAAAATATTTCAAAATTTTCAGAACCACATATTAATTTTTTATTAATATATTTTTTTATATGTGTATGAAAATATCATGTTATTCTATAGAGATTATTCTACACTAAATAGACAAATTACTATTTTTTTAAGTAATAAAAAATTTAATGGTGGATAATTATTTTAGAATAATTATAATCAAATAACATTATAATAATCATATCTTAATTATTATTATATGATGTATTAAGGAAATTATATATTGAATAAATATATAGGGATAAATAGGAATGAGAAATTACTTATTAATTTTTTATAGAAAAATTCTACTATTATCCCATTAACAATGTGGTTATGCCAATGGGGGAGATATTTTGAGTGTTAAACAACTTATTTATGTATTAAAAGATTATTTATGATAATTTTATTAAAAATATAAATAAACAATTTTGGGTGTGTTGTGATGGGAAGTGATAGAAATTATTTGGACTTTTATAATTAAGAATTATGTATATTTTTTATGAAGGAAAAAAATATCTAAATAATTAAATCTCAATCTAAAATAATGTAGCTAAATAATTTAGAAATAATTTATTAGTAAACAGATAATTTTTAATCATTCATCATATAACCATCCCCATGTGTGGGAACCGTACCTCGTACTTGTAAAAAATAAATCATTTATTTTACTGGAGCTCGTGCCATAAATACAAGAAGTCCCTGCTGGTCCAAAAACACGGGTGTAACAAAGACAAGACATATATGAGTGAAAAGTGTTGTGGATGAGATAGTTGTAGAAGACACAAAACCTCATACACACTCAAGCTTTCTCGAGAAGAGTTCTGTACATTCACGAGGACATCAGAGAACTTTATCCACTACATTTCTCACTAACTCTGAATCTGGATGCCAAGAAGACGAGACTCTGTTTTTCATACATAAACCAGAAGAGGACTTAGAATCATCTCTGATCAAACTCAAGGAGTCCAAAGATTCACTGCAATCACTAGATCCATTTCTAAACTCTACATCTCTGCTCTGTGATTCAATATTTCACATTTCGAGCAGTGTGTGTTATCTGCTATATTTAACACACACACTGTCTCATGTACTTTAACTGGAGGATCTGTAAATCCTCACCCAAACTCTTACATCTTTTATTTCCCACTGAGATAGTGGTAGAGGTCGTGTGTGACCTGGACAGCTGGTTGTTGTTGTTCTGTTTCCCACGAATAACAGTGGTAGAGGTCTTGGACCTAGACAGTTGTAAACTGTTGTGAACCCTGATCTAGGGTGTGGATCATATTTATACAAATTGTTGAGAGGAATAAGTCTTGTCTTGAGACTTAACCTTCTGGTTATATATGATGTGTTATACCTTTCAATGTTATTATTTTATTCGGCTTGTAATTACTTTAATACCTAACCTGGTTTAAAGTCACTTTGATAATTAAATTCGCAAGTGTTTATATTTGTTGTAAATCAGTATGTTGGTTTCAAAAGTTAATCAACCTTTCTATTTTGATTAACTGGGAAATAATCAATCCCTTTAGAACCCAACAGAACCTTTACTTTGATATAAATTCACTATTGTTTAATTCAGTATTATATTTGGGGGTTTTTAAGACAGTGTTTTAAAACAGAAATTTTAATTGGAACTCAATTCACCCCCCCTTGAGTATCCACTCCGACCAACAATTGGTATCCTAGGTTGTTTAAATATATTCTAATGTACTGTTTTTTTCAACTGTGATTTTAGTTGTATTTTAATGTTCTTAAAATTTCTGTTATTTCTAAATTTTTATCTCTTTAAAATATTTGCTTTAATTAAGCTATCATGTATAATATACATGAAGGTGTTGCTACCAATAGACCACCATTTTTCAATGGCACTACCTATGATCAGTGGAAAACCAAGATAAAAATTCATTTAGAAAGCATGGGTTTTGATATTTGGACTGCTATATATTCACAATATAAAATACCTACTACTGTTAGATCTACTTGGAATGAAGCTACTAAGACAACCTACAATAATAATTTCAAATCTATGAATGCCTTGTACTATGCTTTAGGATATGAGTAATTTAATAGAATCTCTGTTTGTAAAACTACATATGAAATTTGGGATACCTTAGCAGTTTCTCATGATGGAATAACTAATGTTAAGGAAATGAGATTGAACACTTATACTATTAAGTATGATAATTTTATAATGAAACCTGATGAACCCATTTCTGACATGTATTTCAGGTTTAATGAAATTATCAGCACAATCAGTTCTCTGGGAATGTATTTTAAATCAAAGGAACAGATTATGAGAATTCTGAGATGTCTACCTGAAAGATGGAGGGGAACTTCTGTCTCAATTAGAAAATCGTGTGATATTGGTGAACTTCCAGTCAAGGAATTAATTGGAAAGCTGATGATGTATGAAGAAGAACTCAAAGTGAACAAAGAAGAAGAAGATGAACCTAGAAGGAAGTCAGTTGCTTTCAAGACATCAACTTCAAAGAACAAGGATAAGGATAATATTCAAGCTATAAATGAGAACAAGGATAAGGAGAAGCTTCAAGCTACAAAGAAGATGATGATGAACCTAGAAAGAAGTCAGTTCTTTGTAATATAGTTTAGATCCCATTAAAACATTTTTTAATCTACCTTAAATGATAGGTAGTTTTTCTTGATAGAAATAGGAATTTATAAATCGATGTGTGCATGTTGTTAGAGGTGGAATCATTGTTAGTGAGTTTCCATCATGTTGGACCACTAGAATAATTTTATAAAAATTTATTTTACTTTTTTATCACATCTTTAGGTTATTTAGGGAATCATATATTTATATAAATCACTAATATTATATGTTTTGTTATAAAATTCTTGGTATATGCATGTGTTGGTTTACCAAGTTCTTAGATATGTGTAAATTTGTCTTTACGGAGGGGGTAATTTATAGTATTGTTGTAGTAGGACCCAATAATAAAAAATCACATTTTTTCATGACTGTGGAGGCCAATATATATTTAAAGGGTATTTTAATGGGGTTATATGAACATGAGACATAATGGAAGAGACATGGTTGTGTAAAATAACCTCACGACATCGATTAAGGGATATCAATAACATGACAATTACAGGGTCAACCTAGACACCTAGTCACCAAAGGGATAATGATACTAATGAGTTGACATGAGACCTCCAAAATTTTCCAATGTGTGACTTCAGATATATATAGCCTGTAATGGGTTTTTATGTTTTCATAGAATTCATGGGATTCTTGGGGGGAAATTGATAAATGGAGAAACAATCTTATGTCATCAATGAGATGGAAACTCACTCTAATGAATAGATGTGATACATAATATGTATTTGGAGTGAGATAAGTCTAGTTAGTGTTATAATGAACATTACATTAGGGGACATTCAGTAAAATGGAACCTTAACATGAGGAAAAGACTAGGTAGTTTATGGTGATATGGGATAGTTGTTGTTTAATAAATCTCAGAATGATGAGGGGATTAAAATAAATATAGATGACCATAAGGTGCCAGTAGGGAAAACCATTCTTTATTAAATTCTATTCCAAGGTCTTGGGGATGTGGTTTTCCAATTATATGAGACAGTGGTAAGTCCTTTGGACCCATCAAAGACACATTTCTAATGAAGAGATGTGTTAAAACTAGAGGATAGGCCTTGTGAAACTATAAATTTGGGATCAGATGCAAAAATATGTGATGAGATTCAACATTGGATAATGTCCACGAAGGGCTTTTACATGATGAGGTTGTGTCTCGGATGATTTTGTGGAAATCTCTAGAGACTGTAGGGATGGTTCAATATAAAAGATACATTTACATGGAGTCTTAGGTTGGTAGAGGATTGTTCTCTATTCATCTGGGTATCAACTAAATGAAAATTGCATGTATGTTTTTGGTATGGGTTACTATACCCCTAGACATTACATGTATTATATTGTTTGAATGACTTCCTTAGCATCTTCTAAGATTGGTTAGTGGATTAATACTCCCTTACACTATGGTATAATGGGTATAACATTGATATACTTACCTACTTTTGGTTTCGTTATGATTTGAATTTATAAAGAGAGTAATGGTTCAATGACATCCATTTGTGCATTTTGATGTAGGATATATCATATGTGTACCTCTATAGATTGATTTTGAATGGAATTAGGATTATGGATGTATTATTAAGACCATTCAAGTGTGTATTTGGTCTCGGTTTTATATTTTTATTTACCTTTAGTATATTTATAATGGTTAGCAATATGTATAGAGGATAGATGAATTAGCTAGAAATATCATGGCGTGAATGAAGGTTTTTACCGTGCCATGGTGGATTGGGTTGTTTTCTATGAGAAAATAGGCATTTTAACCCCACTAGGTGTCATGGAAACCTAGTTAGAGGATGATGAGTTGATGATCATGTTTATTATATTTTTATTACTCTTTCAGACAAATGAAAATGAATGTAAATATTTTAGGTTCTTAATGATACAATTCTAGATTTTATGATCAAATTGTATATGTGATTCTCAGTTCATGTGATTATTTAATTAATATATTTTATTCTTTATAAAAAATTTTGTAAAAGGAACCTGATTATTCTTTTTGAGGGAATTGGGATATTGAGATGAGGCATTGGGATGGAACTAGATGTATTTTACATGTGTTAATTATTTTTTGCAGTTTTTATATGGGATCATCATATTGGTTGATAACTTGAATATTTTATGATAAAACCTCGAATATGATATTACATATTATTATATAACATGGGAACAATGTTATTATTTCCATGATTATTGGATAGTTTATATGTTTATAATAAACATATTTGTGATTATAGTCTTTAAATATTTTTTATTAGGCACTTGTTACTTGTATATAATCTCTGGAATATGTGGAGGGTAACTTGAGGTCATGTGTATCAAATGAATATATGAGTTTTGAGTCATGGTGTTAAAAAATGTTCATAGTGGTGTTTGGTGTTATAATTTATATAGATGGTTTGTAGGAGAACTATAAAAGTATTATAGATTATGAGGGTTACTAGATTAGTGCTTCAAAAAAACATGTTGAGGTAGTATGTCTATTTTACTACCGATTAGGATTAATGTCCATGAGAATTTTTTCTGTTATAGATATTTAATTTACAATGGAAAAAGGACATGGATATTATTTTTATTGGTTTATTGGGGGGTTTTCTAATTGGTTGTGGGAAAGAGACCGAAAATATGATATTCTTGTATTTTGAATGAGATATATATTTGTAATTTTCTTACTAAAAATATATCGAGTAAATTGATTGTAATATTTTAGTTGGGTTCAAATTACATACATGTGATTTTTTAAATTTTTATGAGATGATGGTTCCAGTTTCTTAATGGTTCAACACATACTCATATTGATTTTCATTATTTAAATTTTTTATGAATTTATGTATAGATGGACCAAACATTATTTATTCCTATTGAAGGTCATGTTGATAATATAGTGGGATCTTTCCTAGCTGCATGATTATATTCCAATCAAAGAAGGAAGTTTGAGAATCAATGTTTGTGTTTAATGGGGTTATATTCTCTTATGAGACCTTGATGAAAATATATATTTATTAGAGGTGGTTCAATGACTATCATTTAATTCCTTGAGGATGAGTAAACACCATGGGGGTTGTGGTATAACATGTTACATGGATTATTATTAGTATAATATAATGATTTTTTTCATTGGAACCCTTAGATTCATGGCTAGTGGTTTTAGATGATCCATCGAATTCTGATATTTTATAAAGGGTATACTATCCCAATTATTCAATTATTCACATATCATGAGAATTAATTTGTAATGACATGGCATAGATAGATTCACTGATGGATAAAAGGAGTACCCAGGGAACATAAGTTTGGTTTCAATAGACATGTTTTGGAAATGTATTGCAGAGTTTCTTCATGTTCATAGGATATATGGTATGGGACTGATGAGATTGGGAATTTAATAGTTAGATCGAGATTCATGGGAGTGTGTATCCACTGGGTCTAGTGTATTTTAGATAAATAGTATGATAGAACCTATGCGAGGGTTCATAGAGAATCACTCATCATATGTGAATGAGACTAGAATATGTGAGGCCTTTTGGGGATGTTCATAGTTTGTAATGGATGGTAGGCATGGGTTCACATGATGATGGGTTTTTAATGGAAAAAATGTTTAGGGAATGCACAAATTATTATTTTTTTGTGATTTGTATGATTGTAACGGGTGTAACATTGGATGAAAAGTTAGGGTTATTCCTTAAATCCACATTACGAGAGATGAAACTACATTATTTTGTTTGATGTACTCATGACTGGTGCCCAATACAATTTCAGATATATATAGTAGATGTAGCATTGTGGTATGTTTATGTTTCATATATATTGAAATAAAATGAAATTGTTTGTATAATCATTCAACTAGACAAGAGTTATCAATTATAAAGGAGTTTCCATTAGGAGTAGTATTAGAAGTGTTTTTGGGAACTATTTGGCTATAGTTCTCATAGATTGGTCTAAGGGGCCACATATATAAAATATGTATTCATTGAATGGTTGCAGATTATGACTCTTAATTTCTATGAGAATCTACTATTTTGTGGATAATCGTCAACATGAATCTAGAAGGGGATTATTTTGAATTCAGACTTGTTTCTTTGGTATTAGTGTGAGGACCATGTTTTTCTTTTCCTATAATAATTGTTCTTGTGTGGGCTATAGATATTTGGTTGTTTGGTTAATGGGAGAAGAAACAATACTCATATGATGAAGAGATTTACATTATTTTCTATTAAAATTCAAATTTTTTATTAGATTCATTAAATAGAGACTAGTTAGGGACGGTTGATGTGTGTTTATAATGACGGTCTATCTGAGAAATATTGTTCAAATATTCCCTCTACAAAACCATGACTCATAGTTATAGTGAAATGTTAGTAAGAATATGTTTATTTTAATCATGCTCAAAGTTGTTTTGTAATAGTCTATGTGTTTATTAGATTATGTGTTTTTTGATTCTCATGTTTGGGATCAATATCTAGGGAAGGTGGTTAGTGATCCATCAATGAAAATACCATAGAGTCCTTATTTCGAGGGTAGTTTGGAATCAGAAAAATATTATAATCAATATTGATGAAATGGAAATGGAATCAAAATTGATAAATGTGATAATGTTTCATTATGGAAATATATGTGTTTTTTAAAAACATAATCTATATGATCTTCTAGATTTTTCAAAGTATAGATTTAGATATTTTATTAGCTATAAAAGAAACATTATTTAGGATATTATGGTTGTGGTCTAGGGATCTGATGATAGTTGTTTAGAAGGACAGAAATGTATCCATGCATGGTGGTTAGAATTTCTTAAAGGATTGTTGTGGGTTATATGGGTAAAAAGTTTGATTCAATAATGATTTCTTAAAATATAGTCATAATTGGATACATGGTATAATGATTTCTATGAATTATCAATGAATGATAATAATATGGTTTGAATTTTTTAATGACCAACATCATTAATGGATACAAAATCCTTTATTAAATGAATTTTTTAAAAGGTGGGGGACTTCATTGGAGAACTAGGACCCAATAAGTGATATAAATTTTGTAAGAATCATAAAATATCCTTTTAAGATGGGGTTTTAGAGTTAATGGGTGACTAATATGCTTCGATGATTATAAGGTGAAATAATGAGAGTCTAGTTGGAAATAGAAATTATACTACAACCACTGCCTAGTTGTTGACTTCATCCTGATCAATAGTGATTGAGTTGGATAGATTTTTTATTCTAGGTATTCCTTATTATTGTATGGATAATTTGGGATAGTTTTTTGACTATAAAGGTGAACAAGAGTGACCATTACTTGTTTATTGATGTACCTACTCACCTCTATCATTTATTGTTATAGACGAATGAATTCAATAATTCACTATTAATAATGTCTATTTTTATTATCCCATATCTCATCATTGTTAATGTTTTTATAAACTACCACTTAATTCATTAATACTGTGTTTAGTATTTTCTCACTTTAATGATATAATTTATATATTGAAATAGAGTGATACATAACTAGTTTACAATCTTTTTTGGAAATTCCAGAAAGTTATGTTCATTCTATTAGAGGTTGTTTCAACAAATATGCAATGATATAAGAAGATTCCAATAAATTTATACAGTATAACTATTTTATAATTTCTGATTACAATTATTCATTTAAATACCACGACCATTGTAAAAGTATCTTGGTGGTAACACTATGATATTATCACCATAGAATATCAATCAAATCTGAATAAAAAATAGTTTAGTATTCATGGAAAACTATATATATAGTTTAATATTTCATTACATTTTAATAAATAAAATTTGTATATTTCCTTTCAGTAAAAAATTATTCCATTTACCTTCCATTTCATTTTATACATAATACATTTCCCAGAATATTAGGTAAAATTTTACATATGAAATAGGTGAGCTCTAATTCTTATCGTGGGTACGTGTACAATAAGAAATAACATGAATAAATAAAGAATAACATATATGGAAAAGTATGTAACTAAAACACATTACATTTATGTAATAAAATAATCGTGAAGTATAATATGTTATTGATAAATTTTGATAATATAATTCCATATAAATAGTCACATGATCCTAGAACATATCCAGTGATATCATAATATATAAAAGAATCACATCGAACTCAAATAAAAAAACTACTAATGATGAAATTCATAATTTCCTACATCATAAATATACCGTTGAGTCCTCATTGTATTACAAATGAGATTAATGGGTAAGGCCTGATCTAATTAAATAAATATTGTGTTTCATTAGACCTACAGATGCATCATGGGGATACATCATGCCTCTACCATCCCTTACTACATCAAATACATTCCACATATGAAAGGAGTGAAACCCAATCAATAGACACAATATTGTTGAAACAATAATATGATGTGATATTAATTACCCCAGTTAAAAAAATTATCTCAAAATACCTAGTGTAAAATTTAGAATAGTTTCAAAATACTAAATCACTAATTAAACATGTCATAAACTATAAGTAAAATATTTTAGATGGTCTAATAAAATAATAATCTATTTAATGTATCAAATTATTCAAATTATTTTTACATAGATGATACTATAAAAAAGTATTATTTATTTCATTTTGAGTAAAATAAACTTTTTAGTTTTTAATCAATTATTTTTATAACATTAGAAATATATGTAAAATTATAATATTTGAAAAAAAAATTAAACATGTAATCAAAGAATCAAGGAAAAGAGTATTCAAGTTGGTTGGGTAATTTTTTATTCCACATATGTTAAAAAATATACCTTTTTCTTGGTTGTAAAATTGTTACAAATTATAATGATCAAAAAATGTAAAGAACATTCCTTTTTTCCCATTTTGTAAAAAGTACAACATGGCTAATAATTTCATTAAATAATTTTTGTAGGGTAATAGATATTGTTATTAAATTTTTTAATTAAAATATGGATATTGAAATATACTAATTCATTAATTTGGATATAAACATTAATATTCTATAGTAATGATGAGATTCAAAAATTAAACCTAACATAATGCATAAATTCCGTCATAGGATTTCAAAATTACTATATAATAAATATAGATGTAATGGCCCGGACCTCTTTGGTCCATTACTTTGTGAAGTTTTGGTGTTGGATGTGTTCCAGGAGGTCAAGGGGACTTATCCCCAACACATTTCCAATTTTCCAGTTCTGTGAACAGTGTTTTTAGTTTTATGAATAGTTTCAGATCGGTTTCAGAGATCGGTCTAACGGAACGGTTTCACAGATCGGTCTGACAGATCGGTTTCACAAATAGGTTTCACAGATCGGTTTCACATATCGGTTTCACAGATGGGTTTCACAGATTGGTTTCACAGATTGGTTTCACAGATCGGTTTCACATATCGGTTTCACAGATCGGTTTCACAGATCTGTTTCACAGATCGGTTTCGCAGATCGGTTTCAGAGATCGGTTTCGCAGATCGGTTTCATAGATCGGATTCACAAATCGGTTTCACATATCGGTTTCACAGATCGGTTTCATGTACAGTAACTGTGGGTGAACAGTGTTTCCAGACTCCTACAGTTTTTCCCCTTTTGACATTTCTTTTGACGTAAAATACATTTAAAGCCTAATTATAAGGACTCTTAAGGCCGATTCAAATAACATAAATACTATATTAATTATTCCTAAGTATTGTAAGGTTTTACTTGGTCAAACCGCGTGGGTTAATGCGATCCGTTTTTAATAGAGAATTAACCTGATCTTAAACCGTCGCCCCATTAAATCTTCAAAAAGGGACGAGATATCATTCTCCCTTGTTCGTTCCATTTGTTATCAACTAAGAGGCGCTAAAACCATTCAATCCTTTACAAAGGAGTTTCAAAATTAATCTTTACTCCTAGGATTTGTTCTGCTCCATTTTGGATGCAACCGAACTGTGTCGGTCAATCTTCCCAATAATTTGTCACGAGAGGAGGATTGTGACCCGTTGTGTGGATAAAGGACGTCAAGAACTCTTCCAGGTAGGGGATTCATGGATTATATAATTTTATATGTACAATCATAGAAATAGCATGTTTTAGTCCTTTGGATCACAATGAAATTGACCTAATTAAATACTTGAACTAGATTAAAGGAATTGGTTGATCGCATGTTGTTGCTTTATACCGTGATAACATTTTGCCTCATGTTTTTTTTCTAGATAGAGTGATATCTAATATTTTCATTGATTTGTTGTTCGTTCATGATAGAAATTGATAATGAACATAAAGCCGAAAGTAATTGTTAATTAATTGGCTAAAGATAAAGAGGCATGTAAATTAACCAGGTTATTGCAGTTATTGAGTTGTTCTAATATGAGGATAATAAAATTAGGGATGTAAGGATGGTTGTTTTAGTGTGATATCTTACTAATTAGGTATCCCGTAATTGGAACCTACGAATAAAATCTGCTAATTCAATATGGATTAAAGAACAGATTATGTGGGAATTTCTAAAAGGGTTCTGAGTTACCCTCTTGTTTAATAAAGTGTCAAGATCCCATGGATGTGATTGTTGTTTTCTGCTGCCTGTGCTATGATGTGACCCTGGAGGGGTGTTGTGATATGTGGAGGCACGGAGGCCTTGTGGTTATGGAAGCAGATGACGCCTAGAGTGGCGAGATGCATCAGTTTATGGATGTGGGTGTCGGGGAGGACACTAGGGGTGATGGAATGGGATGGATGTGGTCGCTGGATGCATGTGGTTTTCTTTGAATGTTAATCTTCTTTGCTTTTCCCCACTGCTCAAGGTAGTTGGTCTTGCTACCCTTCTTCCGAAAGAGGCGAAGACGCGCGGGGTATGCCACGTGCTTTCCGTGTTTAGCCTCTCGAGGGAGAATGGGTATATGATCTTTCTATAGGCGGAAAAGACTCGATGGGTAGTATATCTACTCACCGTGTTGAGCGTCCTTTGTGTTTAGAAGCATAGGATTCTTTTCTAGAATGCCTGGGAATATGGAAAAGTAATTCTGTAATGAATGTTTGATTAAATGGTGAAAATCCACGGGGATGGAGATACTGGAATTTAAAGGTGACATGAATCTTAAAAGGAGCAGTTATTTTTGAATGTGATACCAATTCAGTTTAATATCGAATTGTTCATTCTTAATTAATGTTTAAATAATTAATTAACATACAGTGGAACTGATAAAATGAGAACGGATTAATCCAATAAATCTATTCAAATGTTTGTGTGCTTATAGGATACCTTGTCTTTGAAGTAGTATCCTGGAGTCTGAGAGACGTTAGATGCAGTTGTATCTAAGACTAGGTAATTCCCATAGTGTGGATGTGAGTTACATATATATTCTGTACTTTTGTGTCTCTATACGCTACTCCACCCTGTCGGTAAGGGCAACTGACACCCCGGGGATTCTAAGACCTGGGGGGGGGGTGTTTTCCCCAATATTCTTATGGGAGGTTGAATGGCTAACTACCCACTTTGGCCCCGCTCTCTACTCTTGGTAGATACTTGTGCCAGGAGGCATAGTGGTTAGTTACCCCATATATGTGTGTAGAGGGCTATAATGGATTGTGGTTACTCACACACATATATTCTAGATATAGTATCCTATGGACTACTATAGGTGTAACGTGTAAAGGCTATGATGGCTTGAGGATCCTTACTCGGAGTATGGGCTGTAATGGCTTGAGGTATTATACCCGACGTATGATACACGTTATGCGAGCTGTGGTGGCTCCCGGAAACTACCTGGTTACTTTTGGTTGTGAGGATGGTGTGGTGCTTCGCCCAGGTGTCTACGGGAAAGCCTATGTGGTGCACGAGGGGCAGATGGTGGAGCTTAGCCCACGTGTCTGCGGGCAAGCATTGGAGAGAGATGCACATGACGTATGTCATTGGGGAAAAGTGGAAAACCAGTGGGGAAGTAGCAGCGGGGTACCCTTGATATTCTTTACTATATTCTATATTCTTGTATGCGTTACGTGGTGAGAGTATCCATGGTGAGGTTGGGAACATAGTATACCTGTTTAGGTGACGAGTTAGTTTCACTTGTTGTTCTATGGTCTTTAGCATGCTTTGTTGACTTTTTCACGAGAGGCTTGGGGAGGATACTACTATGTATACTGTTATACTCAACCTATGTATATATAAACTGTTTTTTCAGGTCATTGGGAGCAGGTTGGAGATCAAGCTGGTTACTACTAGCTTGCGGTTGGAGAAGGAGCTGTTCTGGATTGTGGTCGCTGCCGTTTTACATTCTTTTGGGTACTTTTAGTTTCCCCTTTCAGTTGTAGTACTTTTTCATTACATTTCATTTATGTACATGGGTTTATATTATATTTAAGTTATGAGTTGGAGTTGGTTGGAGTCTATTCTATCTCTCTGTTCTACATGTGTTCTCTTAGAGGGTAATGCCTCCCATTTGTGTGTGTATTATACCCTCAGTGCTAGTCGCCAACCCGGGGCCTACTGGAGGCGGGACTCGGGGGTCATTGTCTCTCATCTCACATTGCCGGCCCAGGAGGGGTACACTTTGCTGGGAGGGGGTCGTGACAATAGAAATATTAGTCATAAATTGAAGAAGAAAAATAATGTTTTTTATAACATATACTACATACTTATAATATTTCATCACTCATTTATTAACAAATATTTATTTAGATAACTATTTTAGGTAATACCTACATTTTTTCATGTATATTTTTTAGGTGTATTTTGTCCTTATACTTTGATTATAGTTCCTTCATAACATAAATTTTGATAATTAAATAAATATCATATATATAATTATAATATTTATATATATAGTAATCAGTAAATCTATGAGCTGGAATATCATCTACACTGTTCAATAAGACGGTAGGTTATATGTACACATAAATGTTGTTTTCAAATTTTCATGGATAGAAAACTCGAAAATTAATGTATATTTTATCTTTAATGGAAATTATTAAACCAAATAAATAATTTATATTAATAAAATCCTACTTTATTGACATAAATTTAAAATATTGATGAAAAAATATTATCTCTTCAAAGTGGTGGTAGGCTACCCAGATGCATGAGGGATATTATATTTCACAATGGTTTTCATTGTATAAAGTTAGATATTGAGTTTCAATTAATTAATTACAATTATTTTATTAATACCATATATAATTTTTAAAATAATCATTATCCCCTTTTCATATATATGGTATTGGAAAAAGAATTATATCTCTACGTGGATATTTTCTGTCGTTCATATTCATGAGTGATATATTAACATACCATTTGATTGGAATGATGGTGGATAATATTGGGTAAAAATTTATAATAAAATAAATGTAATCTTTGGATAATTATTATATCAATTTATTATAAATACTATGGATTAATAGGTGTTTCAAAAGATAAATTAAAAGTTTTTAGGTTAAACAAGTACCACTTTTTGCGGATACCATTATTATTTCTATTTTTATTGATGTTATGGATTATTTATTGGGATTCAAAAAACCTATAATATTTTTATACCATGGTAGAGGGGATATTTTGGAAGGATGTTATTAAGATAGAATCCTTGATTTTGTGTAACTAATAAAGGTATGGGGTTCCCTTTTATAATTTCGAAGAGGGATGATTTTGGAATTTCATGAAAATCAAAAATATAAAAAGTATATTGTAGTGAAAAATTATTACAAATGTAAATTTAATTGAAAAATAATTTTATGTGTAAAATATTGTTTTATTATAAAATTGGGATAAGTTTTGATATCATTATAATCCAAATAATTTTTACAGATTCCATGGTAGATATATTTTATCATTATTCATAGATAAATGTATTTCAATCACAAAGGGATAATAATGTTACTATAAATGGTCATTTGATTCATTAATGGACAATGTATTAGATATAAAAAAATATTCAATTAAAATTGGATATAGTAAAAAAATTAGGAATTTTAAATAATATAATAAAATAATACAATAAATGTCCATCTAGATGAAATTATTCTGACCATTTATAAATAAGGAAGAAAAAAGTTCATCATAGTGCTAGATGGGGTTTATCAAACAAAAATTCCCTCATCCACCAAGAACGGGTATGAAGATCATAGTACGACCTATCGTTCCCATAATTATACTCACCAGCAGTCTCCCACTCAGATTGATACATATCTTTATTGAATATTATCAACATATTTTTATCCACATTCCTTGAAAACTTAGAAGACGATCTGGTAGACATGTTTTTGGGAACAATAGAATAATCCTTACGTGGTCTCCTCATTGAGGGGACAGAGGTAAAACCATCACTATCAGTAAAATTTCCATCACCTATTATGAATGCATCACTGTAAGAGGAGTTGCCACCAATGCCTATGACCATAATTGTGGTACCCAAATTCTCCTAATCATCCACAAAAACATTTACCCCTTTCTCAGGTAATTATGATAACTGAAAAAACATTTGGATTTTATACTGACAATCAACATGTTGTTGTGCATCATTCTGATTGGAGATATCCACCATCTAGGTATCATGGGTCCTCAATATTTCATTCCATATATGTGTTTCATCAACTACAGTAACCTCTTTAACTAAATCAAACTGATTATTTGAGGGTCCACTATGACCCTCCTATGGAGAGAAAAAAATTAACAACCCTTGGCCAATATCAAATTTCCCAGCAATCGATGTGTATTCATCAATTGTAACTGGCACGTTAAGTGAATCAACATAATTATCAATAAATTTTTGCAATGTCAAATCCTTCACAATGGACTTCTTACTAAAGAGAGATGTTTAATGACCTCTCACCCCACATTCCTCAAAAGTTAAATTCATTTAACAAAACTCTAATGATTGTCCAAAGGTCATACATACATTGCAGAAAATAAGCTTTTTCATACTTGACAAAAATTTGAATGTTATCAGAAGTCATAGAAATAGATGCATTGTTAATTATTGTAGATATATGATAAAGCTCCACCAAAATACTAGAAAAATGAAGAAATTGAATATCTTCAATCACCTTATCAAGGAGAATTTGAGTCCCAATTTCCATGCCAATGTGAGGAAAAATATTCAGATGTGTGAGGACCCAATTAAGTCCACAAAGATGAATCTAGAGCTAATAAAATGCATTTATTTTATATAAGGCATTTAAATAAATATACCATTCAGGAAAATGAATCCAACCATGTTTTAGAAACTTTGATCCAATAATCCATGCACAAAGATTGAAGTTATCTGAGGGAAAAGGCAATGAAAAAATCAATGACCAAGATAAACCAATATACAATTTTAGAAAACCCAAAAAATGTGAGTTTTTCCCATTCAAATAATAATGTTTCTATTGTTTTGAACCTTTATGGAGAACAATATATTCAATAGAGGAGTTTTTACAATTTTAAATTCTTTCAGCATGCACTGTATAGTTTTCTTCAACATGAGTTGATTAACCATTACAATGAATTCTACTAGGACTTGAGTCCTTGAACAGCTCCAGAAAACCTGCTCTATCTAGATTTACCCGTGAAATTGATTTCATAACTACATAAGAGTAGGATTGAGAACTGGGGATATCATCACCACGATGAGAAATAATTTCCCAACAAAAATAGATCATTAGGGGTAGCCGAAACAACATCCTCTGGACCAGTTTACTTATGTGAATCACTATTCCATGTGTAAATCTTCAAACACACTAGAGATCACTCTGATGCCGCCACAGACCTGCTGCAAGGATCTATAGCTGATCAAAGACTGGACAAAAAGTCTTATTGCTTGCAGGCATGGGGTTTCAAACATCGACAGAAATATGAGGATCGTGGGAAGAGGTCGGTGAGTGAATCGCTGGCGCCACACCACCAAGAGGAAAAAGGGTATCAAATCCATGGATGAACATAAGTGCCAGGGTCAGGAAAAAACCCTAAATTCCATCATCACCGAAAAGAGTTCATTTAGATCATAGGGCCATTCTTTACAATAAAATATTATTTTGATGACTTATTATAAATTTCAATTATGAATCATTTCATTTAATTTGACATTATATACACTAGGACATTTATGGAATTCAAATATGATCATTTATATTATCAAAATAATTTTATATGTTTCTGGTAAATTTTTTCCACACTATAATTCATTCAAATTATATTCATTTCTTAATATTTACAATTATTTATATTATTATTATATTAATTATATTATTTTTGTTTCTTCAATGTAGAAGAATTTAAGGAATTTATTTTATAGCAAAAAATTAAAAAGAAAATTTATTAATTATGATGAATAAATTTTTCCCATAATTTGTAATTATAATAGTTAATATTTAATTTAATTCATGTCTATAACATGACCACTTATTTAATAAATTTTTAGTTTTCCTCAAATGCAAATGTATTCCATAATAATTTTTATAAGTAACATTTTATATGAATCAATAAATACATTTCTAACCATACAAATTCAAATAATAGTTTTTATATATTAAATAATTATATTAATAATTATTAAATTAAAATTTAAAATCTTTATTATACTTAGTATTAATTTTTTAGTGGTGTGCAAGCTATGAATTAGCACGAAAAATGATTATCATCTTTAAAATGGAATAATTGAAATATTTTTATGATTTGGAATATTTGGAAATGATATTTATACTTTTTTTAATAGTTAAATAATTCAATATGTTTCATAAAATATTATATTATGTTTCATTTTGGTGATAACTTAAAAGAAACCGTATTTTAGGAAAAATATATATATTTACTATTCACTAAATAATTATTTGAAAAATAAAAATTCCAAATAATTCAACTGTGGATAAATTTTAATTTCTAAGTCATAAAATTATTCTATTTAATAATTTTAAATTTCATTATGTTATTGATGTTATATTTAATATATTTGGTAAAAATAAAATGAAACAAAAATTTGATGAAAAGGCATTTTCTAATGTAATCTTTTTATTTATTCCAAATTCCTAAATAATATTGATTCCAATAAATTTTATATTATTATTCATAGAATAATATAATTACTTTTTCAATGAATTTTTTTTAATACAATGATACTTTGTAAATGTTTTTAAAAATTATGATATTTAATAAAATTTACATTTTTTCAATATTCATTGAAAAATAAATCATTAATGAAAAATAAAAAAAATCAACACTAATATAATTTATATATTATGATTTTAAAAGTTATTTTATTTCATAAAATATATATTCTATATGGTTTATAAGTTAATTATTATTCTTTCTAATATAAAAAAAGATATTATTGAATATGACTTTTTACTAATGATTAATAATTCATTATGGAAAATTGAATATATATTTAACAATAGTTAATATAATATATTTTATTAAGATTTTACATTAAATATATTTCATAATTTGGTCAATAATATTCATACCCTCCAATTCAATGAGTAGATTATAGTAATCGTATTTACAAAATAATATTGGATGATTTTTTATATGTTTGTTTTATTATATATATGTTGGAAAGCATAATTTTATTTTAAAATATATGGGTTATTCATAATCCTACTTTAAGTAAATTATTGCACTGAATTTTTTATTTCGTTCAATCCATTTTATGAAATTTTAGGATACGTTGGTGAAAAACCCACATCATAAAAGAAGTTTGTTAAATTTCCACTTATAAATATGGAAGATGATACATTGGTCATTAAAAAAATGTATACTAATTTGGATAATAATTTATAGATGTGTAAACATAGAATCAGAGGAATAAAAAATTCAAACAATGTATAAAAGAGTGATAAATAACAAGGTCCTGATAATTTTAACCACAAAAAACCAATAAATCTGTAATTGTCTAAAAGACAATTGTTTTCATAGTATGAGAATTTTAACTAAAAATATATATATATAAACAAAATAATCCTAATGTCATTAGATTTTTTATGTATCTAGATAATGAACTCAACAAAATTCACAAACATTATTTCTATAAATGTAAAAAATATAATCCGATCATTTGGTTGTCATTCAATCATTTTGAATATCTTCTTTTTTCATTATTGAGTGTATATTAGATGTGATGTTTTTCATTCAAATTTGAATTTTAATAATTCATAATATCCATAAGTAATTCATTCAACCTATATATGTTTATGATTTAAATAGTAGTTACTGAATATTAAGATAAAACATTCATTAACCTCTAGTATTAATATCCAATTTTCAATTAAATCTATTCTATAAATAGATTTCTGTATGGATTCATAGATTATGATTGTCCAAATATAAAAATTAAAAAAATTAGGAATATTTTTACCAAATTCATAATATAATCCTTTCATGAATCACCCATAAAATATCTCTTCAAGTAAAAAAGAAAATATTGTGATATAATTTTTTCACAACTCGTACTAATATCATGAATCAATGTAAATCCTTAATGTAAATATCAATGCATCAAAGAATTACCTTGTTCTTTATTCCAAATATTTACCATAATTTATCAAATATAACCAATAAATTCCAAAGGAAGTAGAAATATCCCAATTGAAATCAAACCCCCCATCATCCTAATGAATTACAATACTATCCTATGTTGTTCTATAGTGTATGTTGCAAACCATGCCCAACAGTCAATAAAACAATTGCGAGACAGGTCAACACCTAGCCTAATGTGTTCCTCCATGAGAGATAGATTCTATTTAATAGAAATGATAGGCTAATTCTACTTCAGTTCGGAGGATATATCATTTTTTTCAAATTCACACAATGGTATATCTGGTGTTAATAAATGGAAAAAAATAGATGTGATAATAATTAATGGGAAAGTAGTGGAAGAAAAATACAATGAATGAAATATGGAAATGACCTACACCACTACATATATTAATGAAGCGATGTATTTATGATGATACAAGATATAATAATGAGGTTCAACAAGTTCCACAACATAATAAAAAGACAAACATTCTACAAGATCACTCAATTAGCATTTTAAGTACTATCTCAGTTACGTTTTCCCTTGAATAAAGATACAAAAACACAACCAAGGAAATAAAAACATGAACCTGATAATGATAGTATCTACATGGGCACACAAGTGTAAATATAGAATTAAAAGGGTGTGAGGTATAATCCTAGTAGGCCACCACAAAATGTGTTTAGATTAAACTAATTCTTGCACCATAAAATAGATAGTGTCCTAGAATATTTGAAAAGAGGTAATAAATAAATAAATTAATAGAATATTGTTCTAGGTTCCTAAATGAATTTCTAATCTATTATACCAATTTTGGTTGTAGATAGATGTCTTCACAATGGGGATCCTAAACATGTATTATATTATATGCAAGGACATCATATATGTAGGGAATAAAAGTGGAAAAACTTCATGATTCAGTTTTTTTGGTAGTGAAAACCCTATTACAACTGACAACATGCTCATACATTGAAAATAATAATATAATAACACATATAATCAAAAAATATAATCAATAAAATATAGTAATGGCATTCTAAGCCCATCTATATTGATCCATAATGTAATCCTAAGGGTTATCAAATAATCCATCGATATTACCAAAACATTAGGGTCCATCACAGGATATCCATAACGATATCCCTTATATGTCTCGTGGAATGGTAAAATACGATTATGTTATAGGTATCTCACATAGGGGATCAGGTATCACCCAAGGGTTCGTATAACCAACCTTATAATGGCATATTTTTGTGTTACTCCTCATGGAATGGGGTGTTACCTATGAGTGAAAATAGTCAACCCAAATAAATCATATAAAGATATAAAACTATCACAATTGGTTCATCAATACGTACCATGACAAGAATAGTGTTTCCATTCATTATTTCCTTATAACAAGACACATATTCACTCATATCCCCAAAGAACATCAATAAAAACATTCAAATGAAAAAAATTATAAACAACTCATAGATTGTAAATAATGAAAAATAATCTAACTGACGACCGTTACATCAATCCAATCAACTATGGAATAAGATGGATCACATGGTATTAAATGGAAATAAGGAATAAGAAATAAGAATATTCATAGAATTATGGATCATAATTAATCATAATTATATACCAAATTAATTGACTCTAATTCATTATATTTCTATTCAATAATTTTAGGAAAATATAATGATAAAAAAGGACATAACATAAAGAAAACACCACAAATAATAAGGAAAATTCAAATGAATATCATACAAGATTAATTTATAGGAATTATGAAACATGAATAATAATATTATTATAATTATCATGATAAAAGTGGTAATTAATTGACTACAGTTCACCTTACTTAATGTTAATATTATCAGTCTTTTATTAATGGCTCAACACACCCTCATTAGTGTTCAAAAAAAAAATCATGGATCAAAGAGAAGAGGTATCAATGGAGGATTTACACCCATTAAAGTTGATAATTTCATGGGAATCACTCATGGTGGTGAATCTCCACTCACTATAATAATGGATGACATTACTACACATTCACATTATATTATTTTAAAAAATAGGAATCATAGGAAAGGGTTGTTGTGATTAACAACGAATCACCCTATAGAAAGCATTGAAACGTGAAAATGATAGTGAGGACCTACTATATAGCATCGATGTCGCAAACATGCAATATAAAGTACTAATTTGGTCAGATTTGAGATAAATAGGATAAATAGTTGAACAAACTAAAATAAGAAGAAGTAGGTCTCACCAAAATAGAATGTCTGCAGTGAATATAAATGTTGAATATATGTTAATGGGTTGATATAATTAATATGTTTTATGAAATTAACTATATAGAACTCAAATCAGAGGCCATATGAGGGATATCATTCTAAACCTAGAAGATGACAGGAGGGGAACTCACACTTGTGGAGGAGATGCATGGGAGGGTTTATAATGGTGGGAAATAATGAAAATATATAAAAGATAAATTGGAATTTTAGAAACATATTAATGAGGAACCTAGAATAACAACACGAGGGGAAAAATTATTGCAAATCATACTCATGCTGCTATCAAATAAAGAAGGTCTCACGATCCATGCCCATAGTTTTAGAAAAAGTTCCCATAACATGAATTTACCTTATTCTCAAAACCTACATTTTATTGATAGAGGCATGAAGTTACTATATAATTTTTTTACCGACCCATCTAGAACATCCTTCTCCCCTAGATAGGCTTTGCAGTTTTCTCTACGTGTGAAATAGTTACATGAAAACTATGTCCCCTACCTATATCTTCTATAATGTGTGAATTGACATTCCATAACTCTCAAAACATAACAAAACACTCAAGGGTCCCCTAAAACCATATATATTGTCTATGAACAACACATTGAAGTGAAAAACTCTCATAATTCTATTTCAAATATTATTTTATGGAATAGACATTCGACCAAACCTAAAATTTAAATTACTTTTTAATTTCATCTGGTCTAGAAGAACAAGACACTACAATATCCCCACCTCAAAAGATCAAATTTCTCAAAATGACCCAATAATGGGATCTGGTGGAAAGTACCCCAGTTTTTCATCCACAAGCTAGGGGTGGTGACTAGCACTGATGGTATAACTAATGCTAAGATCCATAATCCTAAGTAGGCCAACTATTTTTTTCATTGTACCTGAAGATTTCTTAGTGATGCAATATTCTTTGGTTTAATGGTTTATACAATATATGTTTTGTAATGGGATATAGATTCTCATATAAATTTAAATTTTCATTTAGGGGGTGATATAAAACATGATCTAACTATGAAAATGTAAATATAAGTTTCTTAACACATACATGTGATCAATTATGTTTAATTTTATAACATAAGAAGTGTCAAATGATCAATTGAGTTATTGAAGTTTCATACTTTGAAATATAATTTATTAGATATACAATAGGAGTGTCACATTTTGTGAAAGACTATTGATAGCCATACATCAAAATTAGGATTCGGTATAGGGTTGTCACTTCATTTTTCAACCTGTACACACGAGGCCACATGATCATTAGAGGTGTATATATGAAATTGTTCAGGGGATACACTTGGTCTACACTTGGTTTTTCAAATAGAAACCCTTTCATTGTGATAGGGTTCCCCCTTAGGTAGTGTTCGTAAATGGATGGAACAATATAAGGGAAACTAAGTGTTGAAACCATGAACCTCATAATAAGGTTTAAAATTTCAAATTTCTTGTTTTTTTTATATTTTACCATCATTTATCCTCCCCATTCCATAAATAGATCCCACTCCTTCATAGATCTCCCCCAAAATCATTATTTAGGCTTTAATCCTTCTCATACATCCATCCTCAAATTTATTAGTCATTTGAATCATTATATATCACCATATATGTATATGAATCCTCTTGAGGTTTATCATGTTTTATGATTCCATATAAAATAGAATTTTAATCTAAACTCATATTCTATGTTTTCGTATCATTTCTTGATACACATTTTCAAAATTCTTTGTTGAATTAAATATTGATAATGGGTGATTAAATCATCATTAGTATATCATATATGGTTTATAGATTTTTTCAAATTTAAACATGTAGATAAAATACAATATTATGTGATTCAAATGACAAACATTCTGTCACCAATTAAATGTAATATTAATTAAGTAAATGATTATAGTCTAAGATAAATAGTTTTTAATTTAATGTAACTATTTGAGGTTGTTAACCACAAATCTAAAATCCTATAATCATTTGTGTCTTATGTACCAATATCATATTTTGAATTTCAAAAATAAAATCACTATTTTTGGTGTTGTTATAAATAAATTGATTTCAATGATTTTCTTAATATTTAATAACTTTTTTGTTATGTTGGGTCATCCCACATTTAAGAGATGATTAAGTTAAATTAATTTCTTTGATTATCAAAATAGGGGCCATTATTAAATAAGAAAACCTATGAAATACTATATAATCTTTTATAATGAGGAATCTAATTTCGGAAGATTAAGGAGTTAAATTGACAAGATATTTCTCTAGCCAACATAAACACATATCAGTATAAATTATCAAATTTAATATGTTCATATTGATATGAAATAATTATTGATATAGATATATTTATTACATATATATAACTTTTAATGAATGGTCACCATGATACATATTTCGATGTGGATAACTCACAGGGCTTGTAATATACATTTTCAGCGCTGATGATAATTGTTTGTGGAATCATCTCTTAAAAAAATACATGTTACATGAGATTTTTTTTAAAAAAATATATCTAATTACCTCATGGAACATGTCTAGAATTCCAGAGAATACTACTTTTACACATTCTTATTATTGTATGGATTCTGCTTGGGTTATGAAGTGTATGATACTCAGTTGGTCTCACTGGTTAAAGAAAATTAAATTGATCCTTGAGAAAATTTAGATTTCTATTTGTCAATATTATTATCTAATGTCACATAGGGAAAATAGGATTATCTTATATGGGTTTATTACAAATTGAGATTGGTTAGGGTTTTTGGGCATGATATTCCAAACACCCCTATTCATGTTTTTTGGAAATGGAATTCTTCAACATTTTGGTTTGTTGGAAATAATTTTTTATGAACCATTATTAATATGAAGGAAATAAATATTAATATAATTGATTGTGATGGTCTGGGAAGGCACCCATCATATTCTATTCAAATTCTCAGGCTAATGAACCTTATATAAAATGAAATTGTTATTATATAATTATCATTATTATTATATGTGGTGACCTGGTTTTACAAAATGGATCCACACTGATATATTTTTATCTATAAATGTGTGTGTAAATTATTTCATATGTATACATGATCTAATTATAAAATATTTTATTTCATAATACAATCTGTTTATTGTTGGGAATGTGTCCCTTGAGAATGCTAAGACAAAATCACATTCATTTTTTATCCTGTACATTATTATTTATCTATTAATACTAAATTATTTTATATTCCTAAATTTGATTGCATTAATGTGCTTTGGTGGTAGACTAATGAGTTTATCTCTCACTCTATTTGGGCTACTGATGGGTACCTAGACTAACCTCATGGTACAAATATGTTGATTATAGTTCTGTTTAATTATTTATGTATCCAATATGATTGGACAAGGATTGTGTGTTGATATCGAGCATGTGCTCAAGACCTATTATAGAGTTTATGTTTTAAATATTTTTATTCAAATAATATTCTATCATTTATTATGTGTTTTGTTTTGTCTGTCAAAAACTATTTATATTGTAGATTCATGTGGACATGCATGGTTATATATTTATTAGTGGCTTTTTTATATGTCGTTATTATCTGCCATTTATTTTCATTTATTGGGATGTTATATTGTTTAGTTCCAATTCATATGGTATTGTACACCTCCATTGAATCAGTAAATCATCACTACTAGTTGGAAACCTCTAACAAATGGGATAACATTCTTTAAGCCATGTGGCAAATTGAGGTTGGTTATTTATGAGTGAATCGAGTCCACGACGTTACATGGAAACTCATTAGTGGATGGTATTTATGATAATATCTTTATTTGATATATAAGGATTTAATTTTGGGTTGATATTAATTATCCTATTTTATTGTATCATATTAAATCCACCGAATATTTTTTGATTAAATACCAATTGAATATTTATAGTTTTATCAGTTCTATTATTTGTTGTTTGATTCAAAAAATAATGTAATTCTTATCAATTCCTACTAAAAATAAAATGTTATTTCATATATATGGTACACTTTTCCTCTTAAACATTTAATCTAGACACCTGGAATAAATTCTACATAAGGAACTATTCATCATTAATTATGATTTTATTTATACACATTACACATTGTGCAATATTTTCTCTAAATATTGTATATCATAAATAATAATATTAGAATTCTCGAATAATGATACATACTCCTAGTTTACAATAGTATTTCTATATGGGAAATCACTATATTAGTTCAATTCATGTATCCATTTCACTATTTTATTGATACACCATAACAAAACATAGGCCATTATTCATGGGAATGATCATTTATAAAAGTACAGAACTTACTATATTTTAATATAAATATTATCTTTTCCCTCTCTCTATATCATATTATTTCAATTATATAGATGTTAATACATTTAATATCTAAAGAAAATACATTCCCACAATGGTTGAAAATAGTTCCCAGTCATTTTAAATGGCTTCCTTTAAGAAATATTATTCTTACATAAAGACATATCATCGTGCTATAATTTAATATTAAATGACTAATTATGTGAAATAATTGGTTTAAAATTTAAACATTAGTCAATGATTTTCAACATCTGTAAATCATACACATGAAATGGCATCAATAATAATAGAAGATTGATCGAATTGAAGATCTCATTAAAATGATTTTTAAGTGAAAATAATTATTTTAATATTTTCATTTATAATTGAAAAACATTATTTATAAAATGATTATATATCATAAGAAAATTTATTTTACAATATTTTTAATTCATAATTACGATTATAAATTAATTCAATAAAAAATATATATTTAAATAAATTAAATGTTTCTGAAAATTTATATAAATAAATATCAATGATATAAATTTTAAATAATTAGTTAAAGAATTATGTTTTATGTAATATCTTATAATATATATATATATAATTTATAGGGAAATTATTGTGGTATAATGTAAAATATTTTTAAATTTAATGATATGTATAAATAATATATATATTTACTATTTTTTTTAATAAAATCAAAATAAATAATTAGAATTTTTTATTTAAATGCATTATTGGAGAAATTATTTGAACTATACAAATATGATTATTTATTACTAAATTATTAGGGATTTAATTAAAATAACAATAAAATTTTAGGAGCATTATAAGTTAGTTTCATTCTATAATATATTGTTTTTAACCCAATAAATAACACATTTGACTACTATATGTTTATGAATATTTCTAACATTTTTTGAATTCCATTTATAACATGCACATATTGAGAATAGTTTTTTGAAATAATGTAGAACCTCTATGATAATATACTAAACAACGTGGAATGGATTTAGGGAGGTGAAAAGTTAAGGTATTATGTTTTTAAACCCATTTTTCTCCACCTATTAAAACATGATGAAATGATAATTTAAAAACATCGATGATAACACATGGCTTGAACAACTGTGCACCAAAATAATGTATGTCTTCTCATCATTTCATAAATCCCTAAACTATTTGTTCATGGACTATCAAATAATGCATCCAAACCACTCTACATTTAAAAATTCAAAAAATATCTAGAAAGGATGGATCATAATATAAAAACTATGAGAACGTAAAATGTTTACAAGAATTTTATTAAAAAAATTATTGCATAATGTCAATTAATGGTCTTTTTTATATCATATTTTTTATAAAATAATAATTCACGAATAATTAATATCACGTGGACATAAAATATTATTTACTATACTAAAAAGTTTTATACTAGTATATTAATGTTACTTTATTAATTTAAATTTATTTTAATGATAAATAAATTTACAATTATTTGAGTATCATTATAATCTAAATCGCTTCCCTTATGCTGAATAACATATCTTTCATGTCATTTTAATATTTATTTTTTCTTTTGGAAAATTGTTTTTTAATCATGGGTCATTTGAATAATAGTTTTGGATTTTTAATGTCAACTATATCCCTTTTTGGGCTACATATCTTGTGAAGTAATGATTTTTATCATTATGTTTTCTTAAATTTATATTTATGAGACACTCTCCATCTTGAAGCTCGTGATGGATATTTTTATAAAGATATAATGATTTTCAATCAATGATTTTATGCAAGACCCATGGTCATCTTCCTAAAATGACGTGGAAATGGGGATTGATTATTTAATTGAAAATGAAACTGATGAACTAATTTCATCTTCATATAAATATATAAATACTAGTTCCATTGATAGAATCCATGATGTATGTGATTGTAGAACCACCATTCTTGATCGAGAATCTCTTTTGGGATTTTTCTAAATCACTTTAACCATGAACTAAATTCTGTGATAAGAATCATTACTGTTTGAGGTTATTCTATATGAGTGGAAAATTAAATTTTGTTTTCGATAGTTACTTGTATATTGGATCTCAACCGCAATGAATATTAGGTAGGTAGTTCCTTTATATTTTGTTGTCATTGTGCTTACTAGTTTACATTAAATTACTCTTAATGGATTATAATGTTTATCATCCCAGATAGTGATATAATTTGTGTGTTCTAACCCTAAGACCGAAATATGATTCATCATTATTTGATTAGACTATAGTATAAAAATAGAACATGTTTAATGTTTATCAAATGTAGTTGTAGGAATATACTATTTCTCAAAATTGCATGATATTTTCTTCCCTTATATGCTTTACCCTATTATATTTTTTCATACCATTGGGGGAATTTTTTTAATAATAATAATAGGTGCAAATATATCATATGGTATTTATTAGATGAGGAGTATTATGGACATGTGATGATTAAAATGAAGGACACAAAAAATAGTGGAGGAAGGATTTCCTTGATCCCTTATTAATGGTAGTAGTATATAGAGAACGATAGCTTTACAGCCTAACCAAAGGCATAAAAGTGGTATGAATACCTTGATTCATGACCCATCACAGAGTATGTATACTATAGTCTTTTTGAATGATATTTTTTGATAGCACAATATTGACAGGAGACATTATCACCATCATTTCATATATTCTTCTATCCCTTGTGATATCTGGTGATTTCCTATATGGCATATATCCAAGGCTGGTATAAATAATGTTTTCGGTGGATTGGTTATCAAGTAACCATGTTGAATATGATTTTTTATTCATTATTTGACATTTATTTTTATCATTTTACAAATTCGTTATTTCTATGAACAATTTATATAGATTCACTTGCATTTTTCAAATATGTTTTACTACATACAACTTGTAAGGGAATCTCTATGCGCATGTATAATTCATGTATATTGGTTCTGGTAAATGAAAAGTGTGCGTGGAATAAAAGCCTCGTAGTGGATCATTGAGATAGTTTACGAAGCAGGAAAACCCCCAAAGGATTTCAAATTGAGTTTTTTATTATCATTGTATGACTTATATTCTGTATTTTTGATTGACACATTTGGATCGTAATAAATTTTTTAGGAATTATATTCCAAATTTATGTTACATAATGATTTTTACCCTTCTTATTAATGTAATAATTATTATAGATTTTTTATATTTGTTTAATTTTGGTTTGATACAGAGGATATAATCATCCAAATTATTGAATTAGGACCATAATTAGGTGGATTCATCCAATTAGATAACAGGAGTAACACATAATGTCTTGTGGCTCTCAAGAACTGACCCAGTGGATCGAGTTGGGGAATTACAAAATTTTATTAGATCGTTTTTCCATTATAATAGATTTTTTAATAGGAAAAGGTAGATAGGAGATAGTCTACGAGAGACTCTAGTTGGGGATATTCCATGTTCATAGCCATTATGTGTGTATTAGACCACTAGGTTAACACTGATGGTATTTTGGATATTGATATTTGGATTTTCTGTGAATATTTTATTGACAAGTATGTATATAGGATTAAATAACATACACATACCGGTTTTTTATTTTATTTATGAAAATTATTTTATTTCCATGAATTTTTTATCTAATTAATATATACCTATATTATTAGTTGAGTAATATATCAGTTTTGGTTGATGTTTTGATTTGTATATTTTAGCATTGAATTTTCAAACTATAGTGTGTTGTAAGAAAATCTACATATATTACATTGAATAATGGATAAGGATGGGTATCATTATTTATATTATATAGGTTATATTATAGGCTATTTGTGAAATGATTATAAAATCATTTCATGATTTTATATATTTAATAGGATTTGTTTTACAAGATTGGATGTTACAAATATTTTCATTGATTATAGGAATAATCTACCTCAATGGAGACTGGTGGGAATATGAGTTGTTGTAATCCATAGACGCCCATTAAGTATGTTTCACATCTTTCACTACCATTAATAAAAGTGAGTACATATGAACACACTCCTCCACCCTATTTTGTGGCGAAGGATGTGAGCCCACATTACCTAATAGTCTATACTCAAGTGCATTACTATAGAAGAGGGGTGGCAGGGTGAATGATTAACTACATCATAGATTTCTAGATCTAATATACTATATCTATTTAGATTAATATACTGTAGTGGGATATAAAGGATTTGATAAATATCATCTAGGATATCTTTGACCACATTTTATATCATATGGTCTGTAAGATTAACCTAGAAGTATTCGTGTAATTCAGACACTCTTGGTTATTGTGTAGAATTACAGGACATGATTGTAGATGTGAGGGACCCATTTGATAGGAAATAAATAATATATTTTTCACGTAATTAATAGCCAATATTCTATGTATGTATTATATCTAGAATTCATGGATCATAACCATGGGTCCATTAAAGTTGCCACGGCCCAGCTAACCCAATTCTAAGCAGAAACTACCCCATGTTTAGCTCTAATGTGATTGGGTTTAGTTACTAGTGTTTGGAAAGTATATCACACAAACGAGAGGCATTCTCGTAATGTATAATTATGAATACACACATATTTAATCCCATAAAATGATGAAATTTAATGAAACTAATAAATAAATATTGTGCTATCTACAATAACACAATAAAATTATGAAATAATGTACTTGAATGTATGGAAATGGGGAAAATATAACCCCATATAAAACTAGAAATAATGTAAATCCTTATCAATTAAGGGTAAGTATTTAAAATTTACAAACTATATTCAACTTTTTATATCTAGACCAATTAATATTCACACACTCATGGACAACTGAGGAATCCTTAAAGTGGGTTATCATCATCAAAAGACACAACATGTGTAGTGGGGTCCCATGTAGGGTTATGTGTAAAAATACACATAATGAAACACTAAATTTAATTATTATATAGATTCAATAGTATTCATCTCATCATTGGATATTTCAATAAAAATTTGATACATAATATTAAACATTATAATATATTCAGAAAGTACTCTGAGTCTCAATGTTCTCAACCCCTTCCATCCATAATTAAACTATATGGATTAAATATAATTATCTCATAAGAAGAACTCCTCCACAATATGTACTTCTACAGATCAAACTAAACCAAAATAAAATTCAAATCTTCTATATCCAAGTTGAACCAGACAAGAAAATTGAGAGGATCCATCCATGATTCTTATTATATCTATCTAATACTGCAAAATAAATATCATATATTGATACACAAATAATTACACAATGCCTTGTGATCACTGTGGGGAATGAGACACTAATGGAAATATTATTCCATATGGGGGATCGAGGATCACATTAATAATATTCATAAAAATTCTAAAAACCCATATCCATAGAAAAATTATGTAAATAGAGATAGCTCTTGGACTCTCATAGGGATACATTATCTATGATAGTGATGTATCTATCAAATAAAACGTAAACATCTCACTCATGAATGATATATCCCATTCACCCAACATATTAAATTATGAAACTGCAGATGGGTTACACTATATTATGGCATTGTGATTCCTCGCTAAACACTATTATAATTAAAACAATAGAACACACTCAACTAAAACTAGTACATTGAATCTCATATTAGTGCATAAAGAAGTTATGTTGACAAGAAATGTGAATCAATACTATCTCTAAAAGAGTATAAAATTTGTCCCAATAGGTACACACCATGTTCCACTATGATTAGAACTGCCCATTTCATACTCTCACATGGCATGCACATTCCTAAAATATTTTTTTATTAATGTAAATAGTTTGGTGATGTCTAGGATGGGACTCTATTTTTAGCCCACCCATTCCTTGAACATTTCCATGTACATGATGTGTAGCTATCCAAACACAGTGTGTGGGGCCACATGATCTCTTTTGGTCTGTAATTCATGTACACACAAGAGATTCTATCAGGGTGTAGTCATCTTGTTTCATAGACCACATATCATATAACTCCACCAAAAATCTTTTTTTAGTCGTATATATACATGCAGAGATGATCAGCTAATAGTCACATGGTATGTGACTCGATTCACACAATTAATGAGTCATGTAACACATAATTGGAGACTTATATACTCTCCAAAACCATATATATACATAAAAGTTAATTCATGACATTTTTACATAGGATAGAACTTTAGGTATTCATATTTTTTCACAGAATCAACAAGATTCTTAACCCGTATTACAATGCTCCCAAAACTCTTCGATTCCACAATTGAATGATCCATTATAAATATATATACGGATGACCAAACCAACATCAACATCATTGGTATGATTCCATATATATCTAGTGGTCTAGAATCATCACCATCCTTCCTTATTAGTGATGAACACCCAATCACTGATCATTGTCTCTCAATTTTAAATTTTAACCTTATATCATTATCAATTTAGACTTAGATATAAAGTATCAATACCTTTTATATATAAACTTTTAAAAATTTATAAACTATCAGGTATTCAAAAAAACCAAAAATATGTTTCAATGATTAACAATAATTGTAAATAAATTCACTTGCCACAATCTTGAGGAACTTACATCATCCAATTTTCATGTAATCTTTAAATCAGTTCTATATGTACAAAACATGACGTGATATAACATAATAAATAATAAAAACCCTCAATACTAGAAAAATCTATCTAGTAACCACAATAACTTCTATCATCGAATTAATTTAATATATTAGTGTTCTACCTTCATCATCAGTATAATAAAATGGGGATAAATCAATATTAACCAAACATCCTAACATGAGATGGATTCATTTTTGATAAATAATTATTCCACTTAATTGATTTTTGTGATATCCTATAATTATATTTCACATGGATTACAAATCCAAGATGAAATTTTTATTCCCCTAATAATGACCCTACAATACTATCTCTAATAGATCTAGTGATTTGTGGCTAAAATAGGTATTTTGGCATAACGGTATATTTTTTAAGGATAATGGGATTCTATATCAATGAAATAAAATAAATAATATATTTTTTAATTTAATATTAATATTAATGTTTCATAAATTCCATTATCTGAAAATATTTATGTCATGAATAGGGTAAATTTTCAAATATTGACCCAACTGTGCTCTAATTTTTCTCAATGAATTTGTTTGGGGGTAAAACCAATTTTTTGGAATAATGTATCCATTTGATAAAAATATATTTAAAATATTTCAATCCCCCATTCCTTGCTTAATTGGAAAAAGATATTTAACCCATTTTTGTTTCAGGATTTATATCTATTACTGATAGTAATATATTATATTACACATAAAATAACAGGACATTAAAATTTTCCCTCCATTAAGGATTTTCATCCATGAAAAGAAAAAAAATATTTAATGTGATGTTGATATAGATTTCTCAACAACGAATTCTAGTCAATCTGTCACTAAATATAAATTCATGTATTTTCAATAATAATAAAGTAATGGAAAACAAATTACATCAAAGTGTATTCATCTACTAGTTTCTTACAAAATCATATACTATCACAACCCATCTTACATAGGTCAATATTGTAAAATGATTCTTGTGAATACCACCCTAATTTAGAAATGTGACAAAAAAATAAAAAAAATTACTATCTATATGTGTTTAAGAGGAACACAACATCACCAATCTAACACTAAAAAATATAAAAAATTAAGGACTTGAGAACATGGATGATTTCCTACCGTCAAGGCTATGGCTCAATAACACTCCAATTTCAATGGCCTCTATACTCAGCCTATAGTGGAACCTGATATGATACATGAAATCCTCATGCTACCTTTGATGTGCTTATCCCATAACAACAATCACATTTAGTAGGACTAGAACCCAAGTGATGTAATCCATATGATCCAACAAGTATGACAGAGTCCAACAGGGTCTTATATTTATGGAGTTGTTAATGATCTGCATCAGTGGTGTAGTGGTACACATTACGATAAAAAATGTAATTTATTGTAGATTATCTTCCATGTTATGGATCCAAACTAACATGAAAACCCAAAATAAGTCCCCAAAATCCTGATATTTCCATGTTATCTAGACATCCACATATAGTAAAACAATTTCCCGAACTTTAGAAAAGTTCCCAAATGCTCCCACGACATCTCATAAATAATGTTATGAAAAGAACACTATAATATTTAATGATCACTAATGGAATCAAATGAAGTTGGACTACCTCTAGCATGCATAGTTGTCCCAAATTATCCACAATTATCTATTGGTCATCAACCATAGTTAGATGAAACTACAATAGTTTTTTAAAAAACATTTGCAGCATACCTGGATGTCCTACAGATTCCAAGAAATATTAGTACTTACTCAACTGTAATCAATGTATTGATAATAATGAAAATATCTTCATCCCATCCATTCATAGTAATATTGGAATCAACATACTTCCTTGAAAATAGTGTACATGATTCCCCCATAATAAAATCAATCATGAATATCTACATTAAATATTGAAATGAAATGTCTCAAAATATATATCACTGAGTTGTACATTCCAATCTCTCAAATGAATAATAGGAGTCACAAATATTTAATGGATGTAAACATAATCATCCATAGGTGTCTCACATTAAACAACTCATATATCGACAACGACTTCATATAAATGAACTTTATTATTATAAATTAATCCATTTAGGGTTATTGATACAACGCACAATTATCTATATTATACTGTGGTTTTCAAAACATCAATGCATATAATCTAGAAAATAAAAAATACATACTAGAATTGTAATTCCACATCTTGTATATCCAATACTGCAACCTTAACTGGGGTTAACCTGTGTCAATGTGAACAATAAGAATAACATCAACCCAAATGACTAGTTGAAGAATTAAACAAAAGGGTTTGGTAAATTTTCATGAATCACATGGTTCATTTGAAACCAAATAACTCCCATCCTAACGCACTCATCCATATTTTGTAATAATTCACATTGGGAATCCATAGAATTAACACTACAATTACAATGCCCATACTCTATAGACACCTCAAAATAATTCTTCACCCCAAACTACATGTAGTTAATTGATAAGATATAAAAAATATAGGTTTAGCAATGGAACACGACCATGTTGAAAACAAACTCTCCGTAGAAAGGTAAACAAAACATGTACTAAATATGGAACCATTTTTCTCCTCCATTATCACAGCAAACATAAATATCCAAGAATATACTAATCTAAATGTAATATTAAATAGCTAATAATGACGTTCTATAACCTCTTTAAAATGATCTCATCCTCCTCCACTTGGATTGAATCCTTATAAAAGTATGAATACACCATCCAAAAAATCCTAAAGCACCAACATAGTAACTAGTTTCATAAAAATGAGTATTAATGTTAGTGAAAAAGTCCAAATAGATGAAATAATCAATGGGTCTCACAACCACTACAATGATATCCCACAGGAGTCTCTCTCTCTTTATCCTCTAATACATAGAGAACACTATTAGTAGAAGTGAATAATTTATAATAATATATATAGGTGGATCAGATAGAAGGATCAATAAAAAGGATCACATGTGATATATATTTTTAAAATAAGGGATAAATAATGGAATAAGGGGCTCACGACTCAATGTAAAAACATTAACTATGGAAGTTAGGACACTTATCATACCTCAAATGACACTAGAATCCTCTACGAGAACATACTCATTGTATCCCATTATTTACCTTTCTAACATGTTTATTACATATAGTTACTACATAAATACCTTATCATAATAAACAATATAATGATCTAATGTTATAGGAATCATCCACGACACATTGACACTATCCACATTGTGAGGCACTGACTAACCCACAAAATATTATACCACATCTCAAGAACACCTCTCTAAAGGATAAATTTTCACTCTACCTGGTATTTCTTAATTATTTTCAAAAATATCAAACACAAATCACTATGGATGCTTCATTTATTAATTGGATATTTGAAAAAATTATTAAAAGTGTGTCTCTTACATGTGTCTAATAGTAATATATATATAGTATAGGGAACATAAATCATTCATAAAAATCTACTAGATACCCTAGGTTAAGATCCTCCAGTTATTTTAGTTATCATTTATTCTAACAACTTGATTAATGTGGATGTAGTGGAATACTATGGATTGGTGGTTTTATCATGAAAATAGGCACCTTCCACCTCTTACTATTCCCCTTGCACAACTATCACATCCGCTACAAGGAAGTCTACCTTTCACTGGATGTTGCCTCTTCATAGGATGTTTATTAAATATATCTATACAAGATGAATTATGTTTTGTAAAATATGGATCTATATGTATTCTTACATCACTAGAATAAAAAATTAGCATCCATGGTGTTATGGGATATCCCAGGGATCCTCATGAATGCCAAAACAACATGATTCTAGTCCTTCATTCTACAAATACTATTTGTAGTTCATGATCGACCTAGAACACATCTTGTCCCTTCCATGTATGCTCATAATGAATTCTCTATCCCTACACATATTCATCTAGAACCAACATATCCCACCAAAGATTAGTCTATCAAGTTGCATCCACATTATCCCATGGAGTTGGGACTACACACTGCTCATTTGATGGAAGCACTTATAACCTTCCACATTGAAGAAAAACTGCCTCCTGACCAAGTCTCTGTCGAGATAAATCATAAATTATCAGGTCAATCTCAACAACATGCTATAGAGACCTCAAAATATTTCTCCATGAACATATAAAAAATTATTAAAATGCATACCCTATTAAATGAGTATATTAATTGTGGTGACATAAAAAGGAAATCAAAACCACAACCCATTCCTATATAAATCCTCTACCAATGTTTTCCAAATAACTTGTACCAACATGTAATGTGACATCATTCATGTTTTCATGGACATGTGAATGTATATGATATGATCTACACCATCACTAGACACCCTATCCTGATAGATGAACTCAAAACACACCAACACTATTTACTCGGTTCTAAAACCAACCATCAAATCTGAAAAAAAACAAACAATTCAATCTCTAGTCGTAATCCTTGGTTTTTCCATAACACTTTATAATATGTTGTTCATAGTGTCACAATTTTATCATTACATTTGAAAAATTATTCTATTATGAAACTAACCAACACTCACCTCCAATAGTCCAAGGGCTGTAAAATAGTAAAAAGATGGAATATCAATCACATGTAAGGTATTTTGCTAAAGTAACCATAATAGTACACAAATATCCAATCCCAAACAATGAGTAAGTTTATATAAACATAACTATTTTAGTGGATAAAAATATAATAATAAAATTATAGAAAAAAAATAATTTATTGGAACGAATGAAAAGGAATCCAAATACAAGATAATAAAATATTGGAAATAATGTATCACCCAGTCGAATGAGTGGACTATTATCAAATGTATCACCATTATAAACATTATCATATCATTCCACACTAATCTATAACTTCCCTTAGTCATCCATGTATTCTATATAGATGGTATCATTATTTGTAATACTTATCATGTGTTGGTGGAGCCTATGCATGTGTTATTATAAAAATTCACAATATGATTCCCCAGAATCACTATGCACAAAGAGACAATATTATTCACATATTCACCTGAAATGTCAATCATATCGTGATACATAAAATTAAACATCCTGATTTAATCATAGTAAAAACTGATTCTCAAAGTCCTCAATAACATTTTTCATTTTTCCACTATGATTTTTCAAGGTAACACTCATATAGAAAGAACCATTCCATGTTCTATAAATCTAGATACAACAGTCTTTCTAAAGATAATGTTCATCAGGTACATCCAATAAAAAATATATATAATGAACATAGAGGATTCATCTTAGATACACACTCCATATTAATAATACCCCATTATAATGATCAAATATTAATACTCATATTGGAGGTTAATTTCCATGGATCACATGGGAGACACCATACTGTAATGGAAATATCCTCCAATATAGAGAATTGAATCCCATGTAAATATTGGTCATCCAATTCTAAAAAAACTATTTATGAAAAAATTATATAAATTAGGATTACTTTGTGCCTCCAGGAAGGATACATGATCTGATCCACTATGGTATATATCGTTTTACAATTATAAAACATACTTTCGGATATGGTATCTTACCAACATTGTACTTATAATTATGAAGTTCTAGATGGGTCACAATATATGAACAGAAAGGGTGGATATAAATATCCCTCATAGTATTTATCAGATGGAATACACTCAACTAATACATGTCCAAGGAATTTAATTCAATATCACAAAAAAATGATCTAAGAAGAAAGAAGAATATAACCTTTACACAAAATTTAATATGGAATGTCCCAAGGGGTAAATGGTGTATATCACTATTCTTACCAATTCCCATGTATTTTTATCACATGACAATAAAATTTCGACAATACGTACTCTATTCTTCAGGTTCATGAAATATATATTTCGAGGATGGTACTTGATTTATAGCCTATCCCTACCCATGCACATCCTTATGTATATTTTTTGCATCCCAACATAGAGGGAATTGGGGGCAACATGATCCCATGAACGTGTAATTCATATTAATGTTGATCTTCCTTTCATGGTGTACATGTTGGTGGAATTTTCCAAACATTTTCTAACTCCACGTAGACTCCTATGAGTATTCTTCTTACACAAATTGAGTAGTTCAGATAAGGTCCCCATAATATGAGACTTGAGTAACATGGTGTGTCATACATATATATATGAAAAAAACACTCGCATTTTATAAAAAGGTACTACAATATAGGTTTTCACTGGACTGCATGATGTGTAGGATGGATTTTCATATAATTTGATGAATTAATCAGGAATTGTACTATATCAAATGAAAAATTTGATTAATAAATGGAATGTACAATTCTTTGAAGAAATGATGTTTTTGTAAATTTTCCTCACCGTTGTTGGATGTATATCAGCTTTATCCGATGATAGAGAACTGATTATATCATGCCTCTTTAGAGATACACACCCTCACCGCAATCATAGTCTCCTAATATTTTATCATATAATTATTTCATAAACAATATTAACCAGGATATGTAATATAAACTTTTTTCACCATGAAATGGATGAACACTGATATATTTCTAGTATTCATCAGAGAATCATAAAAACGAATTTCCCACGATTAATGAAGAATGGGGAAATAAATCAAAAAAACAGAAATGTTAGGAACATAAATTTACAAATGTTTATGTGGTCCTTGATTCATTTCATTTATAGTGATGAAGAAATAGATATAACATAACTGACTATAGATACACTCAATCTTGGTTAAATCTAACCTATACACACAATACTATTGATCTAAGAATAAATTCATTAGATGATTCAAGCCTGTTTAATATTGGAATATGAAAATAGTTATAAATCCACATAGAAAATAATAGTTCTAATGATGAATAATTTAATAATGATGAATGAAATTTCATAATTATCATTAGTGAGAACATTGAATTTTGTTTCACACCAATCATCGATCCATGATTTGGTTTTTCATCTCTCAAGAATGATCATATAAATCTCTCCCTAATGGCTCAAGTATAATGTTTTTAACATTTCAATTTCACCTAGCTATATAATTAGGGAATTAAATGGGTCACTGCAATAATGAAATATCAAAATTAATTATTTTTACTAATTTTATTTTTTTTATCGCTCAAAAAATTTTAAAAAATGCTCGATTCCGACTATGATTATATCCCAACTATGGTAAATCTCACATTTAAAACACATTGATGGTCTCAGATTTCATTCATGAGACTCCAATTATGATTTATTATATGAAAACATCAAACACATGATATTGATGTATATAATATTGTTAAAATATCATTTCTAGGTTCATTGTGCCTTTGAATCTATATTTTCATAAGTTCTTATATCCAAAAAAATCCCTAGAAAAAATATAGAGTCTTACATGGATGAAACTATGACACTACAACTACACAATAATACATCTTGTATTTGATAGAACTAAAATTATTCTATCCAATCATTGTTGAATATGATGTGTATAAGGCCTAAACAATTCGACATATATCATCGTCATGAAATGTAGTGGGATTTTATGTGTTTCAAGATAATTAAATATCGATATTATTAACAGAAGTCCTTGAATATTGTGAAGTTCTTAGATGAAAATATAAAAACCAACCTTCTTTCATAATACATTAATCATGTGGGTAAACAATTAGTGAGTTTATATTCTAGTATTAGGAAGGGAAAAATCGAGAACATACAAAAGTGTGTTGGTAAATTTTATGACAATAGTTCGACTTCTTTAGTCCCATAAAAAATATTTCTATATTACTTCATATATGGGGTATCCAGACATTATTAAAAGTTAAACATAAGGCCTCAGAGAATGTCTCATCATTGTGGAATGAAGGGTCATCTATAATTGTTCTTCTCTAAATATATGAGGACATGATTACATAATGATGTATGAATGATATGATATTTCAATGATGTATCTATTCAGGTTACTACATAGTAGGATATTTTTTATGATGAAAAAAGCGAGTGATGCATCTCCCTTATAAGGGAACAGACCAATGTATGGTAAAAAAATATACCATGCCCATATTCAAGAATTTGTTACTGTGGGAACATATGTAGTTCATGTAGTTATATTGATGAATTTTATGGAATCAACAATTTTTTTCGAATGGATTATTTATATTCAATTATACATTCAAAATATGTTGATGGATATAAAATACTTGTCTTGTTATCTTCTTAGTTACTTTCTATTGATACATTTCTGGGAAAGAATTTTGACCATATTCAATGATTACGAGAGAATTCTATAGTTACTTCTAATTGTTGATTTTTGTTGGATTTCATGATTTAATAGATGATGTTAAGGGATGCGATTCATTTCGTGGAATAATGGCCCAGATTATGAGTTAGAATAGATTTTTAATAGATATGGGTATCATTAAAATCACTCAATACAGATTTGTTCATGATAAATGGTGAGGGGGAGGTAGGAGATAATAGAGTTTATTATGATATGAGCTAACATGGGATGATAACATTGCAGATTTCATGCTATGTTGTTTTATATTAGTCAATCGTATCCCCTATATCCCTTCATCTTATTATAAATTTCCGTTAGTATAAATTCTTATTTTACTTCATATGAATTCATATCATATTGTTAGGTGACTTCAAGATGAAACACATCCAAAGTGTGAAATTTATTTCAAATAAACATTAATATGGTTTTAATATGGATGAATGAACTCCAAGTTCATGTTGGGGTCCTTGGTAGAAGGTTTTTTATTAGGTTGAACACATCCCTATGGGTTGAACCACTTTAATTCCTCATGACAGTAGACAAATGTGTCCAAATCTACATGGAATATTGAATATTGATCTAGGTAACCAGGAAATATAGATAATATTTTCAAGGATCTATGATCAATGTTATTATTTTTAGGTATCCCACTAGTTATGGAGGAATTATATCCAATACAGAGATTACCATTTTCCAATTTTATATTTTGACATCACGAAGATGGTGTTTAAGATAAATAGTAGTATATTTGAGTATATGGTCTTGTCATTTGGAATGGGAAATTCTGTAGATTTATTCAACATTTTCTTAGAAAAAAATATAAACATATATAATGTCTTATTAAACCCCTTTTATTATGGATCAAATCAACATTTACTCAATAAACACTGATCAAAAAGATGAAAAAACATGAGATAAACATTAATTTACATTGACCAAATTATATTTATTATAATATTATGATGTGATAATTATAAATTTAAGTGGATTATATTTTCATACATATAGTTTTGGAAACCAAAATATTAGTATACCCATAGAAAATAGATGAATGGTTTTCATGGAATATTCATAGAAATGTATTTGATATATTCATGTATAATTGATTAGCTGTAAATTAGAGTAATGTTTTCTAGGTATTATCCTATTTATCGACACCCATGACAACAATAGTGAATACATGGGAAATTTTTCTTCATTCAGTTCTATGTGAGGATAATTATCTTGAGAATAAATGTATGATGAATACAAATATATCATTTATTAATCTTGATTGTGGATTTTTTTATTTTGTATGTTGTGAATGGTGAAGATTTATTTTGGTGAGGTTTTATTATTGAGGGTTTATTTTGTTACTTATGTGTATGGAATCTGGTGACACAACGTTTAGAACAATTTGACCATTTAATTGGCTATCGATCCAGTGGTCTACAATCAGATTTACATAAGAAAATCTAATTGTTTGTAGGTTTTTTATCTACTCTGAACGGAGGATCATCCTCTACGTATTCACATTATAGTATATTCATTTAATTCAGATGTATTTCTTAGTGTAAATATAAATTTTTAACTTTGAGATGAAATATCAACTAGTTAAAGGTAATTTCATTTAGGTTTCATTTATCAATAAAAGGAAGATATCATAGAATCTTTGGGGAAAATATTTAGAGAAATTGTGTCTCCAGATGAGGATAATAGACAATTAGAGGATAGATTCTTTAAAAATTTATATATTGATATAATGTTTACAATTTGTTATCACTGAATCATATGTAGGATAGGTAATGGGTTTTAGAATATTAAATGGACTCTTTTATGGTGTTGGAACAATTGGTTAAGGGTGGCCTAAAACACTAGTCTTCAAAAAAAACCCATGATGTGATCTTATAAAAATAGAGAGTTAAAGTCCATTATTTAACGATGTAAGATCCTGTTACATAATATTATACCATAATGTCAGTGGTCCTTCCTAGAGGGAAATAATATACCATGCACTAGGTGTTCGCTTGCAGGTATAGTAATGAGGAGGTACATATGGGATATGATTCTCATTTACTAACATTCTAAAGGATAATATCATATTAGTAGTGTTTGGGTGGTTGGATGAAACCAACAATTGTTCCCCTGCTGATCTAGGAGGAAAATAATATAGAAAATTTTAAATGGTGGCCCATGTTTCCAAGGATACAAGATACTGTTTTGATGATTTTAGATCATCTTGTAAATATTTATCGTCTCTTACTAACTCTTCAGAATCACTAATTAGATGATAAGGGAATTATTTATGTTCATGAGATTTTATTAAATCATGGAGTTCCTTTATGAATTTAATATGACAGAGACAGATGTCTGACATCATGGATTTTTATGGAATTGCCTAAGGTCTTACGAACCAAACTGATATTTAACCCAGTGTAGCATCCCAAGATAAATGAAAATTTAATATAGATAGTTCTTATAATATATGATATGTTTGTATCTTATGTCCTTGATATCAGGGGTCTATGAGATGATCAACTAGACTTTTCCTGATTTTTCATATAATAACTATTACCAAAATTCATTTTTTATGATATGTATTGTGGCCCTGTATATTCTTCCATCTCGTTCACCATGTTGATGGCTCGTTGATTGTGGGGTAGAAGTGGTGGGATACTATATAGAATATGATATGTCTAAAATAGTGATGTAGATTAAGAATTGTATCATTAAAAGAATGTTTGGACAAGATATTATGCTAGCTGTCTGATATGACCCATTGAGTTTTATATTAATGACAATAATTTTTTAGAGTACTCATTAGAAAACTAAAGTGTGTGAAATTAAGGGTAGGTAGCATTTCTTAATGATGGAACATTGATAAGCCCTGAGCATATTGGGACAGTGTGTTACACACCATGTCATTCTAAAAAAAAATAGAAATTCATGGAACATTGTTTTAATTAATTATTTGTAACTATTCTTTAAAACATAACTTTTTCACTTTAATGTTTTGTATTTAATGAAACTGTCATCTATAATTATGTTCAGTATTTTATTTGGATTATATTGGATCCAACTTGTTTTTTTGGTGAATAGTAACATAACCTTATGAATTGTAATATGAATAGTGATATGACCCTAATGAATAGTAAACAATATTATTTTTTTATATTTTTAATGCTTTAAAATATTGACATATTGATTAATTTTTCAATGTGATATAAGATCAGTTATAGTTTTGAAGTAATTAGTTTATGAAATAAGTATGATTTTATTTAAGGAAGAAATTAAAATTATTTAGAAAATTATTTTCAGAAAAAGGACATCATATTAGAAATCTACACGTTGATAAATTGTTGGGTGAATTTTGGGAATTTTTCTGAAAGAGTTTATTTTTCTGTGAATTGTAACAAATAATATTTTTATTATCGGTGTGTTAATGACATCATTATTGATGTAATAATTATGTCATAAATCTGGTTAAATTTTTTATAGTTAAATAAGTTTTTAGGTGTCCCATGTGTCTTATACTGTGGGAAAGCCCATGGTTTTTCAAACACCACGTATGAGGTGTCCCTTTGAAATTATTAAAATTTTCCATTACTTTTCTTATAGATACCAACCCATTCCTTTATTATATTTATTCCCAATTCCTCTTCAATAAAGATATGGCCTCCATGCCTTCCTATTAGACCTCCAAAGGATTTCCAATGCTCCCAATCTCTTAACAAATAAGTTCAAAGTGTTACTCTACAATGTATGAAAATTCCCAATTTCATTAGTTTTCCATTAAAGTTGTCTTTTATGTGGTATAACATTAAAATTTTCAGAAAATGTTCTTATTTCTTATTATTATTGATCTAATCTATATTATGATTCATTTCTGGATGGGTGATCCTTGTCCCATCTCTTTTTAAAATTTTCTAAAACCACGTTGTGTAGCCGTTAGGCTGCCAATTTTTTAAGTCGGATTTCTCAATTATTATTTTATTTTTTGTTCCTCTCTCATTCTTCCATAATTTTTCATACCAAAGTGGCACTATATTTCTTTAAATAATTTATATTCTGTATGTTATCATGTTCATGGAAAATTCATAATCATTATTTTTCTTCTCTTCCACTTATTCAAGGAATAAAAACATTGTACGTGATGTGTCGAATTACCGACATCATGGATGATGTGATTTAAATATTCATTAACTCTTTCATGTATGGGTATGAAACCATTTTTATGTAATAACTATGTTTTAATATAAGTTTTATTTCTCATCCATGATTCTGGAATTATTTTTTCATAATGTTTTTAATTTATTATACGGAATGAGTTTGTTATTACCAAAAAAACCAACTAAAATGATCAAACGAACATCATTAATATTTTAACATATGGATCATCCTCAACTAAGAATTAAAAATTATAAATCATATTTTTTTTATTCTATATAAGTAAATACTAATCCTCTCCAATTATGGAGATTATATTTCAATTGACAAAAGTGTCCAACATGAACCAATCATAGAAATCATGTGAAGAAGTCACCCAAAAACTGTGCAAGGTGAAAGATACTAACAATTAAAGGGTGAAATGATGTTATGAAATGATAATATAAGATTTTACTAACAAAAAAATGTATCTTTTAAATACTAATAAAACTATTTTAACCATTATACAGGATGTTTAAGCATGATTGATGTAATACTAACCCGAGATGAGGGAATTCCTAACCTTATTTCCATTCATTGGGTTAAACTTATAATTGATTATTTATGTTCTATTCAAATTGTTTTTATGATGGGTTTTGTTTATATTATGTTTTATTATGTGTATTTAATGTATACATACATACTCCATCAACTCTATTATGTCTCTCTTCAATTCTATGTTATTTATATGGGGGTTTTCGTTAAAAATCCTCCTTTTAAATTCGGTTTAATGAAATTCCAAAGAAATGTTTTTATATAATTATTCATGATGTATGATTATGTTTTCCTTCATGTGAATTTTATATGATGAATGGTAAGACCTATATCTCCCTCAAATGCATTGGTTATGTGTATGTTGGAGGTCATCCATATGGTTACTCCAAGTGAAACTGCGATGGTTAAACAAAGTATGGTAGCCTTGAGGGTTACAAATTATAAGGTAGCCAACATGATTACAAGATTACGTAAGTAATTATATAATATGACTCTATGTTTATATTTATTATCTCAGGTTTTGTGTGGATCTTGTGTAAATATAATGTTACATAATGTATGTATATATGGGTTACAAGCATGTATTTTGTAAATTCTTTCATACGTTTCATGTATTCATGGACAAATATTCTCTTTTATTTATTTCTATCCCTTATCGTGATTTTGCACTCATACCATGTTTTTGAATGAATTTATAGGTTAATGGATGTGTAAGAAAAAAATTTGTCCATGTTAAATGTCGATGAATTGTCAATGAGTTATGTTTATGTTTTAATGTTCTATATATTGAAAAAAATAGGAACATTTTTTTTGGTATCCACTCAGTTTAAATGTGTAATGTTATGAATATATTGTCCCAATTCTCTAAATCTCTAATCATCAAAAGATCCTCAATGTGAAATAAAATTTTTAACGGACTAAATTCCACATTATGTATGTAATAAAGCTGGGTCCTTATAGTGGGTATCAGAGTATGGTTTAGATAACATTAGGGGTTAGATAGATGTTAATAGAATACCATTAATGATTTTAAATCTATGTTTAATTCAAAATGTTTTAGAATTTAATGATTACCATGTTACTTCATCTAAGATATGTTTGTTCAGAATTTTTTTCCACTGTAGGAAAAAAGATGCTGAAGAGGAGAGGCACCGACAGAATGACATCCTTCTGGAACTATATCCTCGAATGGTAGGGATTGGAACCAAGAAGTTTGTGATAGTAATGGCTCAGATAACGCAGGAAATAAATGGTGCTGACATCAATTCCAGAGAACCAATAGAGATTCCACAAAAGAACACGACAGTAGTGTAACATTTTATTAGATAACACCCTCCTACATTCAATGGATCTTTCGACCCAATAGCATTTGATGGATGGATCAAAGCCCAGGAAAAGATATTTGATGTTATGGGATGTTGGGATAATCAAAAAGTAAGTCTTTCCATTTATTTTTTTGAAATGGAAGATGATCAGTGGTGGTCAATGGTAAGTAATATTAGGCGTAGAGGGGATTAGGATTCCTTAGAACGGGATGGATTTAAAAGAATTTTCCTTGAATAATATTTTCCTGAGGTGGTGCGACATAGAATGGAGAAGAAATTCAATGATTTGAAACATAAGGAGGAAGATTCCGTGGCTGTGTATGAAGCGATCATCACCCGACTGGAAAGGTAGGCTCCAAATCATATTCTATATTTTGATAGTAAAATCTACAGATTTTACTCACGACGGATGCCAAGGTATCGAAGGGTGTTGGAATCCCATGAATTTTAATGTTATGAAAAACTTATCTGATTTCATGAGAGGGTAGATATGGAGTTTTCTGATAAACACTTGTATTATGGAATCTAGGAGAAGAATAGGTCCATAAGGGAAGCAATGCGTAAGAATCAACCAAAGAAATATGATGTTATGAAAATCCAATTTCCAATTTGTGAAATGTGTGGAACGAAACATCATGGGAAATGACATAGAAAAACTATGAAGTCTCTTAAATGTGGTATGTTTGGACATATGGCCTGAGATTGCAGTGAAAATGATCCTAAGACAAATCTGAATAAGAAAAATGTATAGAGTTTTATATGTGGTTAAATTGTTCATTATGCAAATGTTTTCCCAATGATAGATATGAATGATGCAAAGAATCCAGAATACAAGAAGAAAGGTGTTCTGAGATCCATTGTGACTACGTCAGCAGATGCCAGGCCATCCAAAGATTTTTTTATCAGGTACATTATTTGTTCACTCTTATTTTTCTAATGTTTTTTTTGATATGGTGTCTACACATTCCTTCAACTCTGAGAATTTTTCATGTAAATTGGAAATATCACTGCAAAAAATGAGACATGATCTTGTTGTTAGAACATCAGGGGGAGATTTTACAGTAAAGAGGAATTATAATAATCTTTCTATTGTGTTATGTGGAAAGAATTTAACTGCAAACCTTGTTGTTTTACACTTATTTGATTTTAATGTTATTTAGGGAATGGATTGGCTTTCAGAATATCATGCTATGATTTTCTATAGAGTTAAAGAAGTTGTTTTTCAGAATTATTTTATGTTTGTATACAAGAATGAACCCATACAACTGATAACAGATCAGGATGGTTAGAAAAATTTAAAATATAGAAATGAATGTAATCTTTCTTATATTGTTGAAAACAGAGGAAACAATCGAATTAATGATGCTCCAGTAGTAAATGAATACCTTTATGTTTTCCCTAATGATTTACACTATGTCATACTTAATCGAGAAGTCAAATTCACAATTGACTTAGTTCTTGATGCTCTGCTAACTTCAAAACCTCCTGATCATGTGGCTCCAATAGAACTTCTTGAATGGAAAAATCAGTTGCATGATTTTCTTGACAATGGCATCATTCATCCAAGCACTTCACCAATGGGAACCCCTGTTTTTTGTTAAAAAGAAATATGGTTTCTTGAGACATTGAAGTGATTATAGAGCATTAAATAAAATCACTATTGAAAACAAGAATCTTTTTCTCCATATTGATGACTTGTTTGATCAGCTCCAGGGATATCAATACTTTTCCATGATTGACATGAGATTTGGATACCAAAGGCTGAAGGTGATGGAGGATAACATCCCGAAAAAAGCCTTTCATTCTAGATAGTGGCATAATGAATTTGATGTTTTCCCTTTGGGTTATCTAATGTAACTTTTGTATTCTTGAATCTTATGAATATATTATTTCATGAGTTCTTGGATATGTTTGTGGTTTTATTTATTGTTGTCATTATGGTATTTTATAAAAAAAATATGAATATGAAAAACATCTAAGGGTTGTTTTAAAAACATAAATAGAAATGAAACTGTACGGAAAATTCATCTTGTGTGATTTTTTATGGCAACATATTTCTTTCCCTCAGCACATTATAATTATAGATGGAGTAACAGTTGATCCTTCCAATACAAAAGTAGTTGACGAATGTCCAAGACCTAGAAATTTTACAAAGATTCATAATTTTATTGGGTTAGCAGGTTATTACCGACGGTTTGTTAAGAACATTACACTGATATTTAGCCTGAAAACTATGTTAACATGAAAAGGGGTTAAAATTGAATGGATAGAGGAATGTGATGTTTGTTTTTAGGAAGTAAAGAAGAGATTGGTGAATGATCCAGTTTTGGACTTACCTTCTCATAATTGTGAATTTTTCCTCTACAATAATTCTTCTTTGAAGGAACTTGGTTGTGTTTTCATGTAGAAGGATCTGGTAATTGCATAAGCTTTGAGACAACGTAAACCTCATGAGATAAATTATCCGACACATGATTTGGAATTTGCAGTTGTGTTTTTTTCTTTGAAAATTTGGAGGCATCATTTATACGGACCCAAATGTAAAATATATAGTGACCATAAAAGTATTAAGTATAAATTCACTCAGAAGATATTTAAACATGAGGCATAGAGGATGGCTAGAACTAATAAAGGAGTATAACTACATAATAAATTACCATCATGAATATGAAAACATATTGGTAGACGCCATATGTCGGAAATGTCATTCATCATGAAATATGCTACGTCTAGAACATGATCCCTTTATTAATGATTTGATGAATTTTGTCTTAAAAGTTGTTAGTTCAGGGAATACATCTGTTTTTTTAGGTTTTAGTGTTTTCTTCAGTGTCAGACAGAATTAAGCAAGCATAAGAAATATACTGCAAGTTACAAAAAAGGTATAATTGGTTAAAATGGGTATGTTTTCAATATTTAATATCGATAATGATTGTATTTTATGATTTGATAAAAGGTTTGGTGTGCCTTATGATTCCCAATTAAAGAATGAATTTTTGTGTGATCCCCGTAGTTCACTATTTTCTGTCAATCCTGGAGGTAATGAGTTGTAATGTGACAATTGAGAGTTTTATCGGTGGGATTGATTTAGAAGAGATATTTCTGATTTTAAAATGAGATGTTTGACATTTAAACATGTTAATGTAGAGTGAAGTTATTGAGGGGGATACTTCAACATTTTCCAGTGCCAGAGTGAAAATGGAAGAATGTATCAATGGACGTTGTGGTGGGACTACAAAAAACATCACAATGTAATAATATGATTTAGGTTATTATTTACCGACTGAAAAAATCAACACATTTTTGGTCTATTCGAGATACAATTTCGTTGGATCACCTTTCTCAATTGTACCTCTATGTGATTGTTAGGTTATATGGACTTCCTCTTTAAATTGAATCTGACTGAGATCATAGGTTCCCTTGTATCTTTTAGAAGTGACATCAGAATTATATAGGCACTGATTTAAATTTCAGTATAGCTTTTCATCCTCAATCATCTGGTCAGTCAGAATGAACTACTCACACTTTGGAGGATATGTTGCGAGCTAATTGAATAGACTATTATGGATGTTGGAATAATTATATTTATTTTGTAATGTTTTTTCTATAATAATAGTTTTCATACTATTATTCAGATGGCTCCTTTTGAGGCCTTGTATGGGAAGCTGTGTCAAAATCCAGTATTTCGGGATGAAGTTGGTGAAAAAAAGTTGATGGGGCCAGAATTAGTAGAAAAAGTTGATGTGAATGTGAGGATGATCTAGAAGCACATGTGGACTGCTTAGATCAGGCACAAAATTTATGGAGATAAGAGAAGGAAAGACTTATCTTTTTATATAAGTGTGAATTTTTTCCTTAAAATCTCTCCATGGAAAAGTGTGATGATTTTCAGAAAGAAAGGGAAGCTAATTCCACTGTTCATCAGTACTTTTGACATTAAGGAGAATGTTGCAGTAGTTTCATACCACATAGCTTTGCATCCTAGTTTGTTTCAGGTACACAATGTTTTACATGTTTTGATGTTTAGAAATTATGTTCCAGAATCATCACATGTCTTGAGCCCAGAAGCAATTCAGCTGGAATAGATATTTTCTTATGAAAAGAAACCAGTTCAGATTCTTGATCGAAGGGAACATGTAATGTGAAATAAGGTAATCCACTAGGTAAAGGTTCTGTGGAGAAACCACATGGTTTAATAAGTAACTTCAGAAGCTGAAAATACTATGAGGGAAAAGTACCCACATTTTTTTAATATGTAAATAAAATTACATTGACAAAATTTTGAGAAGGGTGGAATAATGTAACCCCCAATGATTTTATAAAAATAAATAGAAATGCATTGAACATTGATTCACGTAGATATTTATAACTACACATTAAAAAATAACTTTTCCAATTCTATTTTTTGAATTTCAAGAAACTATCATCTATAATTGTGTTCAATATGTTATTTTGAGTCTATTAGAACTGACATTTTTTTCTAGTGAAGAGAAACATACCTGTATGAATAGTAATATGAACCTAATGAATAGTGAATTATATTATTATTTTATTTCCTTAATGCTTTAGATAATGACATCATGATTAATTTTTCATTGTGATATAAAAGCAGTTATAGTTTTTTAAAAAATAATTTTTGAATTATGTATGATTTTATTTAAAAATTAAATTAAAAATAGTTAGAAAGTTATTTTAAAATAATGGAATGTATTTTTTAAATCTTCACATCGATAAATGGTTACGGATAATTTTGGGAATTTTTCTGAACTCATAAATCATGTACACTTGTGTATAGTTAAATAATATGTGAGGTGTCTCATGTAGCTTATACCATGGGAAAATACCATGGTCAAGCCAATGTTTTTTCAAATACCACCCCTGAGGTGTCCCTTAGAAATTATTAAAATATTCCCTTACTTTTCCTATAAATACCAACCCATTCCTCCATTAACTTCATTCCCAATTCCTCTTCAACAAATATTTATCCCCCTTACCTTCCTAGTAGTCCTCCCAAGGTTTTCCCAATCTCCCTAGGTCCCAACCATCATGTTCAAAGGGTTACTCTTCAAGGTAAGAAAATTATAAATTTCATTCTATTTTTCCATTCAAGATCGCTTTTATGTGGTATAACATTCATTTTTTCATAACATGTTTATATTTTATTATTATTTATTATCTAATATATTTTATGATTCATTTTTTATAGGTGGCCATTGTCCCCTATCTTTCTGAAATTTTTTAAAACCTTGTTGTTTATCCGTTAGTTTGCTGAATTTTTGTAAGGGAGTTCTCAATTGATCTTTTAATTTGAATTACTTTCTCGTTATTTAATTATCTCTTCATACCCAAAATTCATGAAATATCCATAAATAATGTATATTCTTGATATTATCATGTTCATGGGAAATCCAACATAATTATTTTTCATCTCTTCTACTTATTGAAAGAATAAAAACATTGTCTATGATGTGTTGAATTACCAACATCATGGATGATGTTAATTATATTTTCATTAACACTATTAAGTATTTTTATGAAACAATTATTATATGTGAAAATTTTTATAATATATTTATTATTTATCATAGATGATTCTAGAATTCTTTTGTAATCATTGTTTAAATTTATAAAAACGAAATGAGGTCGTTATGACAAAAAAACCACTAAAATGATATAAACAGTCATCATTAATTTTAAAACTTATGAATCATCCTCATATAAGAATTAAAAATGATAAATAGTATATTATAGCTTACTAGATATATGTAAATACTAATCCATTACAATTCTGGAGTTTCACTTCCATTTAACAAGAATATCCACCATGAACCAATCATAGAAATCATGTGAAGAACTAACCCAAAAATAGTGTAAGGAGTAAGATACTAACAATTAATTGGTGAAATGATGTTTTGAAATGATAATATATGATTTTATAAACATGAAAATGTTTTTTATAAATACTAATAACATTTTTTAACTGTTATACAGGATGGTTAAACTAGTTTGATGTAATATAAATCCGAGGTAAGGGAATTCTTAACCCAATTTGCATTATTTGGGTTAACTTTCTACTTCATTATTTATGTGCAATTTAAATTGTTTTTTTGATGGGTTATATTTATAGTATATCTTATTATGTGTATTTACTTTATATATACATACTCCATCCACTATATTATGTCTCTCTTCAATAGTATGATATATATAAGGGTATTTTCATTAAAAATCCTCTTTTTGAATTCAGTTTTATGAAATTCAAAAGAAATGTTTTTATTGAATTATCCATGTTGTATCATTATGTTTTGATTCATGGACATTGTTTATGATTAAGTGTGGAACCTATATCTCCCTCAAATGTATTGGGTATGTGTATGTTGGAGGTCGGCTGTATGGTTACTCCAAGTGTAACTGAGATGGTTACACAGTGTAAGGTAGCTGTGAGGGTTACAAATTATAAGGTAGCAAAGATGGTTACAAGATTCTATAAGAAATACCCTAAAATGACTCTATTATTATATTTATGATCTCATGTATTGTGTTTGTCTTTTTTAAATATAATGTTACACAATGTAAGTATATTTGGGTAATAAGCATGACTTTTGTAAATGATTTCATACGTTACGAGTTTTCATGGACAAATGTGATTTTTCCTTAATTTCCATTCCATACTAATATTTTTTTCTCATACCATTTTTTTAAATTATTTTCACAGATTAATTGATTTGTAACAGAAATAATGAATCCATGGTAAATGTTGACAAATTTTCAAGGAGTCATGTTTAAGTTTTAATGTTTTATTTTTTGATAAAATCGAAACAGTTTTTGTGGTATCCACTCTATAATAATGTGTAATGTTATGAATGTATTGTACAAATTCTTTGAATCTCGTAACATGAAATGATCCGCAACGTAAAAGGAAGTGATTTTTGACTATATTCAAGATTATGTACGTAATAAGGTCAGGTCCTTATAAAATGGGGAACTATATAGACCATAATTCTTGCTAACATGGCATGAAAGGTGTTTTCATGATTGTAATATTTGAAGGTACATTATAGATCTTATGAATGTCCTAGACTATGAGGGAATTCTTCTAGGGCCATATAAATCATACGTAGATCACCTAGTGTAAATTATAGTATAGGGAATGATACTATAATGATAATATACAATACCACATATCTAGATTCTAGAGTGGTGTCGATTAATCTAGTAGTAAAATTTGGAGTGAGTAGTAGATTCGGATGATAAATCCCTAATTTGTTCAATTATGATGAATAAAAATACATATCAAGTACTAAAATATTTTTTAGTAGGATATTTAAAAGAAATTATATTTTTTATGTGTGTTATAGGTTATTCTATACCATTATTAATATTTTAATATCCAAATAAATTTTTGGGATGACCTCTCAAGGTTTCGTGATAGTTAGAAATGTTTTTAGGACTTTTGTGAGGTTCATTGTTTGATAATTATTTCTCCAAACCATTTTGATACACTAATAGTATCATTTAATCATGATTAGTGGATTAATGGGTGGTTAACGATTAATGAAAAACAATTTTAGAACCATGCGCCCTGAAATATTAAAATATTTGGAACGTGTTACTGTCCAAAAATATATTTGATGTATATTTTGAAAAATAATTATACCAAAAATGGTGGGTGACTAGGATGAGTGAGAATTCCTATGATAATATGATTATTATTTTCCAAGTTCTTTTCCTAACCAATATGTTCCTATTGATGACCAGAAAAAGTCACAGATTCAGAAAAAGGATAGATTAACCATGAGACAAAACCATTTCATTAGGATTTAGTTATATAAAAATCAACATTATAGGTCATTATTGAATTATTTTTTACATTTTATTTACCCATTATAAATACCTCTCTCTCATTGATACTCACTTGTACTTAATTAATTATTCTAACTCCTATAATTCAGTATTAATATTGATCCATGTAATTTAATGATTTGAAATTGATGAATGTGAGGTAAAAAAAATTTATCAAAGGTTTTATTATTGATCTACCTAATTTATCATGATTTTATTCAATGATATTGCAAACAACTTCCACATATATTGATTACAAATATAATTACTAATGAATTATAATATTCTCTCATGAGTAAAGGTGGATTTGACATTTAAACAACATCATCTAACACTTGATCTGGATCTCCCAAGAACAATGGATGTGTTTAGGATATTGTTTCATATATAAATTATAATGATTAACAATTTCTCCTGAATATAATTATGGATCTATATTTATTTTATTGATTTAAGTTGGATCTATGATCATCTGCTACACATGAGGTTCAATTATATAATCGATGAACAAATTATAATCCTATATTTAATCAGAAATGGATCTAGTTAATTGACATACAATTATTCAACGTGTCTCATGACTAGTTTCATTAATGTAATCCTTGATGTATTTTATTTTTGAATAACCATTATTGATATATAATCTCTTTAGTTAACTTTTTCTAAACATTATTCTTGATGAAACTCAATATGTGTATGGAATATTTAAACATAAATCTAGTTATCTACTATTGTGAAACAAGATTTGGTCAATGAAACAATGATAATTATTTTATTACTCCATTAATGATTTTGAGTATGTTGATCATTTCTTTTATAGACTCTCATATACAAAAGTATCATTGATATTTTCATTTTAGAAAATATGTTTTTTCAATTTATGATAGTTTTTATTCATACCAATATATCCCATGAGAACCAACAGTAATGATTGATTACTTGAGTATTCTAGTGCACCATTATAGATCAGTTTTTTCACATATATATTTAGGTTAATTCTGATTGATATAATTCTCTGATATATTATATTTGTATGATCTACAATGTTTTATTTTCTATCAACTCATTTGGACTAAATTTTACAATAACATATAATTGGTAGGTCATCATGACTTGCCACCCCTTACATAAGGATTCTACATGGAATGTCATGATGAAGAGGATGAACTAAATCACATACTAGTGTCTTTTTGGTCTTTCAGATCCTACTACAGAAATGAAAATTGGGGCATAATTACTTTTTGGACTAACCAAAGATTAATACAAGTTATGAAGTGCTTGAGGCATGAACATTTAAGGATATGGGATATGATTTTTTTGAGTAATGATACTAAATGATTCCATTATACAATAAGTTGTATTATTTTTATCGTTATGTCTAGATCTCCATCACTTGTGATGTCCCGTTATTATAATTATTCTATTTACATGAGGTAGGTATGACAGGGGGGCTATGGTGAATTCATTTGATCATTATTTCTCAACTTACAATTTATTATATTACATTATCATTTTTTTCATAGTTCATACAATTTTTATACATATTCACAAAAGATGAGGATGCATTTGAGGTTTTCTGTCATGTTTTACTAATCACACAAAAAAATTTAATGTTGATGCCCATATAGAAATCATGTGTGGGTATCAGGTAATGTGTAATGGGCCTATGAAACATTGGTGAGAAGTGGACCATAGTTCATGTTGAAGTACCAAGACAATCTTTGTAGGATTCCACATTGTTTTCTTATTTATCATGTTTAAATTTATATAATCATATTAGGATTTCTACATTAAGAGACTTGTTTATATAAACAAAAAACTTATATTCCATTTCCAAAATACATTATGACTACTAGTCATTTATTTTATATTTTTGTTATTATATTTTTATTATAGTTATTTTTTCTATAAAACTATGGTAATATCCTCCCCACAAATCGTGTGTGGAAACTCAGTACTAGTTTGCATCAACTACCATAGATGAAAGAATGAAATTGGTATTGTCTCTCTATACCTATGACCAAGTGGTTCAATATTGAAGCCTTACATAAATTATATTAAATATTTCATATTTAGATTATACAAATCATTTACAATAGATAAATTATATTATGAAAGGATTAAAATTTATTTTAAATAATATTTTCATATTAATCCCATGTAAGGAGTAATATTAATGTGTTCATAGTTAAAATAAAAAATTAATAATTATATTTATTTAATTTTTTATTATACATGATGAGTAACAAAAATTTAGTGTAAATATAATTATATATATAGGAGTTGTTCATAAAATTTCATATCATTTCTAAATTTATGAAATATTATTTGACATATTTTTATTCCCTATTTATTATTATTTAATATAATTAAATTATTTTTTGAATATTTTTGTAGTAATATATTTTAATTTTTCAATGGATTCAATAAATTGTCAAATATTTAAATAATTTTATACATGTATGGTATATTATGTAAACATTGTTTTCATCATCATTTACAATTTTTGTTAAAGTGTTAGATAAATTGTTACACATATATATGTTATGATGATATTAATATTATGGATGAATATAGATTATAATAAAAAAATTAAATGAATGGTCATATATAAAGGGAATACATGAGACTATATAGTGATATTAGATCCACATTAAAAATACCATTTGTTTATTTTATCAAAACGGAATAGTTGTAATGTCATATATCATTCAACTAGGTAGGACAGGATCATTCTAGGTTCTATGGGATAATATATTCTAATAAAATATATTAATTGGTCATCATAATTATAAAAGGTCAATATATTTATTTGAGTCACACATATTCAAGAGATACATATATGATTATGTTATTGGAAAAATATATTTGGGATTTTCTACTTGATTGATTGAATAATGATTACTCTACTCAACAATCCCTGATTCAAAAATGATATGATTGGTGTCATTCACTAGAAATATAAAAATGTGTCATGATAAATTCATTAGTGACCCCAAAAATAGTGGAATATTTACTATGAGAAAATAATATTTATTTAGTATTAAAAAATAGATCAACATTTAGTTGTATAATATTTGTTAAAAGTTATTAACAATTGTACATAAATTATTTTAATCATCCAATAAAACAATTAATCCCAATGAAATAAAATCATGGTAATTATTTTATATTTTATATCAATCTAAATAATGGAGAATCATAATGTTATAAAAATTTCATAACTGGTACATAATCTTATTATCTTTTCATAAACAATATATAAATTTATATTTTTTAATGCTACCACCATCTTAAGAAATAAATTGTTGGTGTAATTTGACACACGAACCATGATTATTAAGATAATCCAAAAACAATTCACTCACATATTCAAAATATAATAATCAAAATATGAATTACATCAATTCTAATTGTTTGAAATTTTTTTAATGTTTGAAAGAATTAAAGAAGTGAATACTTATTTTTCATTATAAGGTGAGGATAAAATAACTTGGCAAAGAGATAAAATTTAATCTTTTATATTCTTTAAAAATTTCAGATAAATGTCAAACTAGATAAATACAACTTATTTTTAATTTAATATTTGTAATTCCAGTGTCAGATTAGGGTCATTTATTTTGTGATCCCTTCTGTTCAAAAAACAATTTTTTTAAAAATTTATAATAAACATAATACCATTATAAAGAAGAACCATGTCTGATTTAAGAAACATTTTTATATAATGAATTAAATAAATACTTTTAAACAAGTAAAATTGAATGAATAATCCATTATAGCATCAAATTTTCAATGGTATTGGTTTGATATATATTCATGATGTTTTTTCCTAAATGATATCAAACTATTATAGGTATCTACAATCCATTATAGGACATCTAACATTTGTGTGGTATTAAACAATAATATATAGAACTATATTACATCTACCATAAAATATAATGATGGAATGATGAAACGATTCTAGTGATATCCGACAAATTTATTGAATATTTACACCAACCATATTATGGAAATGATACATTTTATTTTTCCTCACTATGTCATTGTATCATCCCATCTAATTTCATTCATTGGTCATGAAAATAATTATAATGACTTCTCACACATAATTTTTATCATAAAAACATTTAAATGATTTATTTACGTGGTATTAATATATGAATAATTTTTATTTATGGCTTAGGAGTAGAAGAGAAGGGATAAGATAACTATACTCATATGCTAAGTGGATTGATATACACAATTATCAATGAAAATCATATCATTCAAGAAATAATATATAGGTTATAAATATTATTTTCACATAACACTTCATAGAGTATATCATTAAATATACCACTTATATTAAGGACAAAAATAATTAGTATAGTTTCATCATATATTGTATTATATAATATATCATCTGAAATAATAGGTCATTTTGTTTTCTGGATATCTTCCAAAAAACTATTATAATGAAACCATAAACATTAAAGTGTACAAATCATATCTAATACCATGTGAATAACAATAAAAAATTCCATATGGGTTCAATATTAACTATTTTTTAACAGATTATATGTCAAACTGATTCACCATTTAGATATATAATATTGTGAAACAAATTGAATATTAAAGAATTAACAATACTAATTAATATATTCATCCATATGAATTCTAATAGTGTATATATGAAAAATTCATCAATTCCCCTCATGTTACAATGTCATTAATTTGTAATCCATTAACGATTTTTTTCCTTATGACAGTTTCCAGTAGTAGTATTACATCTGTTTATATACAATTATTTTCCATTTTCCACGAAAAACATTGAATATGGGACATTATTTAGTTTGCAATATTTTTTACTAATATATTCTCAATTCATAGTGTATAAATTGACAAGTTCAATAAATACACCCCATTTCATTCATATTCCATTGATGGTCACATCTTTTTTCCCTTATCCAAATTTATATGAATATCATGTATTTATTTTACTAAAATCCAAAAACTATATATTCTATTTTAATATAGTCTTTTTATTTTATACTCCCTGTTTTAGGGGACCAATACGGTCATTATTATGATTCAACTGATGAAAAGGTCATTAGTATACCTAACCACTCCCTGAATTTTATAATTTCATATTTTCACTTTCATAAGTATATTATCAATGTATAAAGTTTCTCAATCATGGTAATTCACTAATCCCACATACCAGCACCCAAAAATATGATGCATGAACCCCTATCAAACCATTGAAAATATGCATAACACATTACATGATATAATTTTGGGGTTATTCTACACATAAAATACATTATTGTTCCTCTTTAAGATATTAAATATATCTATATCAGATTCCCAGTCACTCTATCCTTAACATTATACAATAAGATATAATATTCAATGACAAGAAATTGTTTAGGATAACACAATGTTGATTTTTAAGATGATAATTACAATAATAGAATGAGAAATGTCATTCTATACATAAACATATTCTAGATAATATAATGAATGTAAAAACTGATAATCCATTATATATACGATAACTTTTGATTTATAAAAATCCATTTAAACAAATTAATAGACCCAAAATAAAATCATATATAACATTTTATATATTAATGTTTTATATATCATTCTTATATATTATTTGAGATCATTTTTTAATTATAACATCTATATGGAATTCCCTAAATAACTCTATTTGACCATATTATAATAATATCTGACAAAAATATGCACATTTGTATCATCTATGAAAAATGAAAATTTAATAAAAATGAGAATTATAACTAATATTTTTACCATTAAACAACCTGAACATATTAAAGTTCCATGACATCACAATATCAAAGTTTTCAATTTAAAATTATGTTATGTAAATGTTAATTATTATAATTTCTATATAATTATCCTCAAATCTTTTTTAATAATTTTTATAAATTGTATCATGAATAGGTAAACTAAATAAATTTTTATTTCTAGAGATAATATTGAAATATTTTAAAACAATGTTATAAAAACATTGTTCTAGTAAATAATTATAAATAATTAAGCTAAATTTACCATCATACCAAAATATATTGTTATTATATAAGTTTAATTCACATTAAAATTTTATTGACATAATCATTCAATAATTAGTATCATTGAATTTATGTTGTATCTAAATTTAATCATTTACATAAATATTTTTGTAGTGAAAATTTTATTGTATACTGAGTGAAAATAAAATAAACCATAGAAAATATTATTCATTATTTGTTAATTATTTCTTACATACATCAAAATTGATTCTTACACACATCTTATAAAATATAGTCAATTCTTTAAAAAAATAAAACATTCAAAAATTGTGTAATGTTTACAAAAAACACTTATATGTTTTTAATATTATAATATTATATGTAAATTGTTTTTATATATCATATTTGTTATTGTTTTATGAAAATATCAAATAAAACAATGATTTATTAAAATATACCATATATAAGTTGTTGGATCAAATTCCCTAATATTTTAAAAAAATATTTAGATAAATAATATATAATTTAATGAAAAGTATTATCCCTTTATGTTTTTCAAAGTAATGTTATGAAATCAATGAATAAAAAATATCAATATTAAATTATTTATACTTAAATATTCATTATTGAGCATTATTGATTAAATTTTTTATTATATCATATATAAAAAACTATTAATATGATGAAATTACATTAGAAAGATCCATTTACATTTCTTAAACTATTTTAAATTTAATAATGGGTGTTAAAAGATTTATTTTATCTCTTAAAATCAATCTAAACGATCTAGTAGTGGTTTAATTTATTTTTAAATACTTTCTATTAACATTTTATATAGAATATAATGTTAGTGTTTCATACTATTTAGGAATAATAAGATAATATCAATAATATTAATGAATGACATAAAAATTATAATCAATTTTCAACACTACTATACTTATTTTAGATAATATCGAAATTTGTTATTTTAATACATATTATAATAAAACTAGTTCTAAATTAATTACTCCAAAGGGTGATAAAATATGTTTTTAACATTATAAAAAATAATTCTTTTGGTAGAAACACCATTTAGGAGTTGGAATTTTAAAAATAGTAACATAAAAAGGAAATCTAATACCAATTTCATGTCCTATCAACACATTCTGAATATATAGTAAAAATACATTGAAAATATTAATTTTTAGGGACATTTTTATAGATAAAAAAATATAGATTCAATTAACTAGAATCTAGAAAAAAATTCAAAGTATTGCGAAGTAATTTCCATGAATAATCTTATTAATTATATTTTTGGTCACAAAATATACCTTGATCATAATAAAATATAATCAATTTCAAACCCTAAATTTATATTTCAATTCTTCCATTACTATTTAAATTTACATATTAAACAATATTAACCCTTGTATAATCATGAATGAACAATTATATCATATATATTTTTATTATGAACTTTTTATAAGCTATTATCCTTATTATGTGCTCTCAATAAAATTCTCTAATATTGATTTAATCTCAATGGTTAGGTAAACCGTGATTATGACATTATATTTAAAAAAATATTTTATTATATGTTTATCATATTTTATTACCATCTTTTTAGGAAATATATAAATTATATTCAAATAAAATGAAACCCCTTATAAAAAATTCTATACCTATTAGTGGGACAAGATCAATATTTCATAGGGAAAATGAACCCACTTTTGAATGAAACTCATTTATTTTCTATTTAGGTAATAAATTATCTTAATATTTTTTATTTTTAATATTGTTATTTTTTAGAAAATCATTTACCCAATCCACCATATTTATAATAATCATATTTCTAATGGTATCCAAAACATTTGGGTATAAAATATATGTGTAACATAATAATTATTCTACAAAATAGATCATAAATCCAAATATATAGGCACATCCCTTTGGAAAGAAATTACCAAAGGTTATAATAATATAACCTAATACTTTATTATTTTATACATTATAATATTTCGGTAACCCTCATTATATATAATCTACCAAATTGAATGATCCATGTCTGGAGAAGTGTTATACTTTAAATAATTTCACACTTTATTTTAGAAGGATAATAAATTCCACTATCTTATCTAATGTTTTCCCTTGAGAATCCATGATTCCTCATATTTAATTTCTCTATTCCTATTATATGCACAAAAAAATATTTTAAAATCATTTATATTTTTAACTATTTAAATGAGAAATATTTTTATGTTCTAAGTCGATGATTCCACTTGAACTGGCACTCAACCGAACTCACCAGTAGCTCTATCTATATTCATAACCCCCATGGGATAGAAACTAGTTACTTTATATGGTGAATTTTATCTGCGAATTATTAATTTTATATTAAAAAAATTAAATCAATCAACAAAATATATAGATAAAACCTACAACCAAACATGGAATGATAAAGCATCCATATTTGGATAAACATAATACAAAAAATAATACAAAGAATATAATGATATAAAAACATCACTACCCCACAATATCGAAATAATGACATAAAATAACCCCAAATTTTTATGGAACTTGATAAAATAAAACATGTGTATAAGTGAAATCTGGTCACTCATACATTTAATTTCACCACCATTGAATAAACACAAATCCAAGATCATAAATAGAGGTAAGAACCATAAACATTTAGAACATGTATATCGAACTGAGATAAATACCCTAGTATGTGAGAACCCACTAGGATAATTGAAATACCTATGTTACATCAATAATAAACTACTATTGTCAACATAATATTCATAAAATAAATGTTTGATATTATTTATAAAACTATCCCAATAAAATGCAACATGCCCATTAATAAAATAACAACCATTTATATAATAAATTATATGTAATCATATGAAATATATCATTTTTACCTATGTCAAATTAATCATTAAAAGATTATAAAATAATATAAAATACAATTACTATCAAAATTGACAATATATTTAAAAAAATTCCTATAGAACCTCTATTATGAATAATTTCATAAAACATTATTATGAAATAACCAAAAAAATTTCATTATGTGTTAAAGAAACATTACATCCATAATAAATTATTATATTTCCCACTAAAAGTGATATATAAATCATAAAAGACAACTTTTCAACTTAGAAACAATATTCACTAAAACAATTTTCAATGGTCATAAGAATCAAACGAACATGAGGAAATTAATAAAAACATTAAATGAGATTATCTATTTCACACGATATAGAACATATCATATTAGGGGATCGTTTCTAGGATATATTAAAAAATAACTGAAATATTTTACTAGTTCCTTTGTAGAAACTAATGAACTTATCCATGTACCCAGATATCCCGTCAAGAATCCATAAATAAATTTACCCATAGATCTTTTTGTGATACAATCTAATGATATTTTCTATCTTATGCAACACCTAAAACAACTATTTTAAACGATAATGTGACCAAATAAAATATTATCTAGTTCTTATCGTAAATCTATCCTATTATATACCTATGAATCTTATCTAGTGTAAAATTTTTATGATAAAAAATTAGTCATAAAATAATTGTAATTTATTTTAGAAAACTCAACTATAAAAAAAATTATTGATGATACCCCTTATACATCCATAAATACGAATAATATAAGGATATAATATTATAAAATATTCCCTAGTGGATAATCATCCACAACGGTAATTATAGTTGTCACAAAGGTGTTAGATCATGTCTCACGCATTCATATAAAAAATTACTAATGATTCCATCTCGAATTTCACAATAAGTTTTCGAATCCAATATATTTTTAAAACCATATTAATTATTAATTTAATATTTATTTTTAAAATTATTTATAAAAAATATATTTTAATGAAATTTTAAAACCAAAATAAATCCATTAAATAATTTATTTATGATATACATACATATTTAAAGGAAGTTAAATGGTATCATTTTCTATTTATAAATCCACACTCTAGTATTTTATGACCTATTATTTCATACCCCCATTAGAAGAATAGTATTTGAAAAAAATAAATGAATGAAGGTAATTTCCATATAGTTTTATAGAATATGATATTAAAATATCTCACAAAAATAGTCCTTAATACCTAATGAACTATTTGAAATTAAGTTACATATTTTTATGAGGTACTAAAACATTAATACAAGCACATTTAATGTCACACATCCATGTCCATTAAAAACTTCTATTAGAAAAAAATAAATCCTAATATAAGAACTAAACATGTCACTCAATTCATAATGATAAATTCAAAATAATAAAATAACTATAAAATTCATTTCAATTGAGTTCCTTAGAAAAAATGTCAATAGTTCAATAAGATACTTAAAAAATATAGCTTCTTCAATGGTGAAAATGTTAATGATCCAAGAAACTACATCCACATACATATATATCCAATAAATCTATAATTATAACCTCCATGATCTATAATATGTACACATACAATGGCATGGATTTTTATGAGTGAGAGAAAAAAAATTAGATGTTTAAGTGTGATGGGGGAATTATAAATATGTGTTGAATAAATATTTTCCAACCATGCAGTGGAAATTTCACAAAAAACTAACATCAAATGGTTTGAATATATTGTTTAAAAACATTTTACTAGCCCGTAAATACCCATGTTTCAACACTATCGAGCCGAAATCAATATTGTCATACTTCATTTACTAACCATTCATAGGCCATGAACTAGTACCCATACACCCCATTTTGATCACACAAAATTCCATATTTTTAGAAAAGTTTTTACATTCACCTGCACTCCTAAAAACATGACCAATTTATAATTAAAAAACTTTTAGAGAAGTACAGTCATAAATTTTATAATAGTATTTACTAAAAAAATATTATAAAAAATCAGTGGAAAAAATATATGATTTATCCTGGTTTGGAATTAATCATCTGTGAAATAAAAATTAAGAATATAATATATGAAATAGGAATAGTGACATGTGGGTGTAGCAATTCTTTCAAACATTCCCCTTTCCATACTTATAAAAATAAGTCAAACAATGGTAGAAGATAATGGGGAACACTCCACTATACCATCAATAAAAGTGATGGATTAAGGAAAACTAAAAGGTACTATGACCAATATAATAACAAGTAAGATAAATGATATAAAAGAACCACCAAAATCCTAAATTATTATTCAGATAATCAATTAAGATTGATCCAAGATCACTTAAAAGAATCACTAAATTATGGGAGACTGAATATTGCCACCCCTCTATTTCTAATTTATGTAAATCATGAAACTCTGAATAACCAATCATATAATAGGAGTGTCACCAAGGTTACTAAAATTCCAACCAAACATAATAGAAAACCATATTATTTGATATATATCAATTTTTATTACAAAAAATATAACATGTTTTTAATATAAAAAATAATAAAAAACATTTAAATGGCCAATATTTTTTGTGTCTTTGGATGACAGGGTTCATAAAACCTCTAAATGAGAAAAAATATCCATATTTTATTATTCATAATGATCTATTAAATAAATATTATATCCTTAAACAAGAAAAGGATAAAATCAGTAATACCTAAACAAAATCAGTGATATATAAAAACCCAATAAGGGAATACACATGATAATGGAGAATATCATATGAGTCACATAACATAAGATAAAATCATGAAAGGATTAATTTATGAATACTTATATTTAATCATGTCCTAATGTAATTTTGATCACATTATTATGGAATAATAATATAAGGGAAACAATATATAACATTACAAAAGTATAATTCAACAATCAATGCCATGTTTAAATAAAATAGCAAAATTATATCATCCTGGATAATTTAGTCTCCCTAGTCTCATTTATATCATCTGTTGAGACAAAGATATTAATTGAATCATTAATTTGGTATCATGGTTCACCAATTATAATAGATACTTTATAATTACTACCATAAATTTGAGTCAAAATTATGTATATAATGTATTACCCTTTTAATGAAATGCATTAAATAGTCATGTCTAATAATAGAACCAGATTGAGAATCATAATGTATTCCATTAACGAAGTAATTAAAAATTTTATTCGGGCTTCTTACGCAAAAAATAATAAGTCATAATAAATTATTTCAATGTGACATGAAAATTTGAAAAAGAATTGATATATATCATCAAAAATATACTAGTTAAAAGGTTTTTAAAGAGAAGGTAATGACTCATTAATGTGAGGGAAATAGAATAATAATTTACATAGAGAAAAAAATTTACTAAACATTCTGTTTCATAGAATAATGAAATATTTTAGAAACCATATCTGGGTTAATTTTTTTTGTATGTAAAATGGGTTAGGAAATATCAGAATTAATAATATTCTGGGTTTCTTACAAAATTATATATAGAAGGTAATTGATTAAAAAAATATCTCAAACATAAAAATGTGAATTCCAAAAGGAATATGTTTATAGAACCTATATATTTTTAGATTTTTTATTAATTTAGAAAAATGTAAATAATTTTTTTTGAAAGATACTTAGACCATATATCATGGAATATTTTGTGGTTTATAATGTTCCATAGCATAGGTCAAGAATTTTTCTTCACTTTCCCTTGAAATCCTTATGATTCTAATTATACAAATTAATGTCAATATAATTAAACATTTATATTTTTTTATTTACTATAAATATATTATTTTTACTTGATATAATGTCAATGTGATATAATGATTTATTTTTTTTGTTTTATTTGTTTTTTTTTCATTGTTACAAGTTCATAATTTTTTAGATAACTAAATATTTATGTGTAAAAAGGGAGTAAAACAGATGAATATAAATGAAGTGATATTCATAATCATAAAAAGTGAAATGTTCTAAAATATCTGTATGTGTTCAATCAATGTGATGAGTCATTTAGTTTAACTGTTTTCATTATAAGGATAGTTCATTCATATGTTTTTACCCAGCATTAGAAACTACATTCCATTTACTTAATTATATGTTTTTTAATAAATTTCACAACATGAAATAATTTATAATATAATTATAATCTATATATTTGTGAATACTAATTTTTTATTACAATAATTTATGTTGATATAGATAAATTAAGTGCAATGATCAGGGATGAATTTAACCGATGAAATTGCAAACATCATATTTGTTGTAGAATAAACTATAGTGAGGTTATAAGATTTATATTACACCTCTAAAACCATATTAGTATATTAAGTATTCTTATGTTACTATGTATATGTTGATGGAATAAATATATTGGCAGCATGAGATGATTATGGTTGAAATTGTTGTAGTTGTGAATTTACATTTTTATTTGGTGGTCTAGTATTTGGAAACCTCTAAATTCTTGTTGGAATTTTATTTGGTTAGATAAAAACTTTTAGGTATTCTATTGAGAAACATGGAGAGTATTTTTCAGTAGTTTCTTATCTGGTCTCAAGACAATCATTACTGTATACTTATATTAATATATATAGTTATTACATAATTTGTGTTTTTTTAATTGATTTTAGGTAATCACATATGTAGTAAATCATGCATTAAATTTATAATTCTTAATATGGTATCTCAACATTCCTAAATGAATAAGCTATTTGATAAAAATACACAAAAATCATTAAAATAATTTTACAATGTATTGATTTGAAAAAATAAATCAATTTTCTAAAATATTATTATAAATTATAATTTGAATTTAAATCAATATTAATTTAGTGAGATCTAATTTTAATATTATAATCAATTTTTATCCTTTTGAAAAGTTACATATGGTCTCAGAATATTATATTATTCTTATAAAAAAACAAAATATGAAAATATAAACCAATATTATTACAATAAAATATATTTTAAATTATTGTATTTCTTATTGAATTTAAAATAATTCATAAAATTTGTATGAAAATTACAGGACTCATTTTATCATTCTAAAATCATTTATTTAGATGTATCATGACATAAATATTCAATAAATTCATTTTTTATATACATAAATTCTATTTTAACATTCATTTTTCATGATACTATTTAAAAGGTTAGGATAGTATTCTTATATTTGGATTTCTATTCTAATAGGTATATTACTAATCTAACATTCATATTTTTTTGGTCATATGGGATCCCAAAATTAATTAAATACATCATATATCGTTAATTCATGAGTCACATATATTTATGATATTGTAATATATTTTTTAATTTTGAATCATAATAATTATTTAACAAATTCTATTTCATTTGTTTAATTTTTTTCATGATTGGTATAATTCATGGGGTTTAACATATCCAATTTTTTATATTATATTTGTCTTATTGTACATTTCTTCCATTTTTAAAACATTGAATTATTATATAAATCATACCAAAAAAAATTTAATTTTAAAATTAGATAATAAAATATTTTTAATTCTGTCATGTGGTTCATTTTCATTAAATAATATTATATCATAATACGTAAAAAAAATAACTAGAAGGTTAAATTCCATTTATAAACTTAATTTTCATTAAATTATTCCATCATTTTGAGATTTAATCCATGAAATATGATTTTATATAATCATTTCAAAATACTTTATGGGTCTTCTATTTCATTACATCATATAGTTTCAATTTTTCCTAGTGATATATATGGAACTATCATAATACTTTTACTATTTTTTTAGTTGCATAGAACTTGATTCTCTATAGTCTAATATTTTAACTGGCTTCACTATGTTAATTATATAATTCAATAAATATATAACATTATTATTTATTACATCTATGGGATGAATTATTTAGTACCACAAGATATATTTGTGCAAGACATCATTCATATGAGAGAGGTATGGTCATAGTTCTTCCTAATAATCTACATATCTGATGTAATCATGATTCTAAAAGGGACTGAGGTACCTGGAATTGGACCTTCCCTTATTACATAGAATTATGATACTATTATATGAATATATAGTGGATAAATTTATCAAAAACATAAAATTAACAATCATTGTAACAATTATTATAACTGCTCGTTTATGAACACTATTTTTTTAGAATGTATTATTGAATAGTCTAAACCTTTTATATAATTTCATCAAAAATTTCAATTCCCAGAGGACATTGATCTCTATAGATATCCCACCATTTAGGTCTTATATATATATATTCCCCTAATGGACTTCATGTGTATACAATTTAAACTATTAAATTTTATAAAGTTTATCCTCAATTATTGATCGCATAAAATCATCAATGGTTTTTCGTACATCCACAAGACCTTTTGATAATATATTTTTTTGGGTTTATTGAGTGAGAATACCTCAAGAATACTAATGATATTTGAACTCAATTTATGAAAATTTAATATGACCAATATACAAATATATCAACATCATATAATTCTAATACTATTTAAAAATTACAATAATGGATTCATCAAAACATTCTGGTGTGTTATTCAAATGGATGTTACCAAGGTAGTCAAATACTTTTTTCCATATCATTTTCTACTTCATGTTCTATATTATCAATTTCATACTTAAATTTTTAATGCAGACAATTCCTTTGACATTCATATCTTCATAACTATTTATCTTTTTAACACTATTTAAAAAAACATCAGAAATATTCATTATAATACACTCACTACTATAATAAATTAAAATTATTCATGTAATAAATTATGTTTTATCAATGGATGGTTCATAAAATATTCCATTTTCCTTTCCCCTGAATGCACAATCATAAAAAACAAGGACAAATAGGAAAGAAATATTCCTATTGTACTTGATATTAAGAAATTCATTGATACCAATGATTGGATTTCAATCTTCAATGTCCTTAATAGATTTGTTTTTAATAATAATTTCATAAAAAGGATAATATTATTTTCTAAATCAGACTCCATATCCATTATTGTCAATGGTTCCCCTATTGGTTACATTAAATTAAATAATGGAGTTAGATAATGTGATCTCATATCTTCCATTATTTATGAAATTTTGGAATGATTAAAAAAGCAAATCGCTAACTGAACATGATTATATGATGATGATTAAACCAATTCTGGCTTCCTCAACCAAAAATTATCCCACACATCCATTATACAATGATGACCTCATCTTGTTCTTACATGGTGATAAAAATAATATTAAAAATCTCAACAATTCTTTGTCTAATTACAATGAAATATATGCTCAAACTATAAAGAGTAATAAATATTTTTTCTTAGGTGGGAATAATTTTTCTTAAAATTAAAAATGTAATATCATTAATAAATTGGCATAAAGGATGGATTTTTCCATTTTACTTATCATGGTGTACCCATTTTCAGGGAATACCAAAATCCAGCTTAATTTCTACCACTATTAACCAAATAATCAATCTACGTTATTATTAGAAGATTAAATACCAAAAAATTTATTATATAAACTATCTTTATAAATTTTAAATTCCATTTAAAATGTTCTACATGATGAAAGTTTACAGTTGGCATGCTTGTATCCTTAAGAAAATAAATTTTTACATTAAAAATATTGTTTTGATCGGAATCAAACTTCAAAGTAATCTTATGAACATTCCATGGGCTACTTCTTATAAACATTTAAATAAATATGGTTTTCACATCAAAATCCTAAAACATTCTAAGGATTCTCTTTAATCCAGAATCATATTGAGTATGGTTCCCAACAACTCTGGTTCCATTGATTTTCAAAAAACACTTCACTACTAATGTAATTAAAGGAAATATGAATTATATTACTTCTTCTATCAGGTTATCCCTTAGTTAATCTTTTTCTATGAACCTTAATAATTAATTATGGATGGATAATACTGAATCCCCCAGGAACATGTTTTTGGAAAACTAGTCTAGTGTTCCATTAATATCCATGTTTCCTCCCAATACTCTTCGAGATAACACCAATGGAACATCCAAGAATGTTATTAATTCTCATAACCTGATCCTTCATGATAAAATTATTCAATTTGTTGAAAATTATCCATACTCCAATTATGAATATTTCTTTATCTGAAATCCTGATCATAATAGTGTTCTAGATTCCAAATTTATTTATAACCACAATTTTTAAAATTATGATATTAGTTGTTGTTGGTTGAAATTTTTATAAAAACATTTGATTTATCACTCGAGGCATACTCTTATTTTTTGTATTGCTCACAACAGAGTCTCATTGAGGTTTTCATCAGTAATGTGTAATTAAACATTTCTCTAAATTCCATCATTATAACCAACATAGATAATATGCTAAACATATTTTTCCATATTGTGAAACAAATTCAGATCTATGGAACAATATTTTTGAAATATTTTATTGCATATTGTTACATTGTGATCCAAACCGCTCCCAACTAAATCAATGTGTGGATTTTGTTACCTCTCAAAAAATCATGAATCTTTTTACCTAATTATGTTGAACTCATCCATGTGATCTATTATGATAAAATTTGTATTTGTCATAATTGTTTCTCATATAATCATAATACTAGTTAGGCACAGATCCTCATTTCTATTCGAGATTCTACCTCGATTTCGAAGGACTATTTTGAAAACACTATTATATAATATGGAATACTCCACCGACTTCTGATTGATGCACTCTATCATTAACATAGACATCATTTTGCGGTGTTATGGAATACCCCACTTGTCACGACCTGTCCTCGGGGCCCGTGCCGTGACTACCCCAAGCCCGCATTCCATAGGCTAGGGTCTGGAAACTAGAACCAAATGCGTAAATCCCTGAAACAGGGAAGGCATTTCCTTTATAAAAGTAAACAAACCAAAGTGTACAAGCAGAAGTAAAAGTAAACACTAAGAAAAAACTGTAACAAGCTGTGCTGAAAGGTAAAAAGGGGCTGGAAATACAAGCCCAACTGTAAATTACAACTAGAGAATGGGAAAATAGAAACTGGTGGTAAAGCCGCAACGTCGAGCCCCCCACTGGAAGTCCCACCTGAAGGGTGGGAACAGATAGCCTCTACAATTCCTCGGTCCAGCCGTCCGCTCCGAGTACACCCCGCCCAGTGGTCCACCTCCAGGTACCGTCGTGCTCCGCCAACCTCGACCATGATCAGCGTTCTCCATCGTCTGCAACCAAAACAACGAAGTGCGGGCATAGCCCATGCAGGGGTGAGTATAAGCTACTAGGTAGGGACCCCGAGACCCCCGAAGGTCTCCCGAAATCCACATAGGATAACCCACAAATGGATAAGATACAATCACGATGTAACATCTGACACTGCTTAGGTATATGCCCATACATATACCTAAGTCATTAATTCCCATTTGGCTCCAACACCCGAGCCCAAGCACAACCCAATCCACACAGGAAAGCAAAATGTAAATCCACACAGGATAGCTCAACACAATCCACAAAGAAATGTAAACAGTAAATCCACACAAGATAGTTCAACACAATCCACAAAAAAGAGTAACAAAGGATTCAGCTCACACAGGTATACTTCGTCAAAAAGGTGAAAGGGATGATCTGATATAGATACTGAATCATCTAAGCTGGGACCCACATAGGATACAAAACCAGCACGGCTGGGACCCACATAGGATACAAGACCAGCACAGATGGGACCCACATAAGATACATGACCAGCACTCTTCATTGATTCGTCTATGCTGGGACACACATAGGATACTAGACCAGCACTGAATCATCTAAGCCGGGACCCACTTAGGATACAAGACCAGCACAGCTGGGACCCACATAGGATACAATACCAGCACTCTTCATTGATTCATCTATGCTGGGACGCACATAGGATACAAGGCCAGCACTGAATCATTTAAGCTAGACCCAAATAGGATACAAGACCAGCACAACTGGGACCCACATAGGATACAAGACCAGTACTCTTCATTGATTCATCTATGCTAGGACCCACATAGGATTCAAGACCCGCATTGAATCATCTAAGCTGGGACACACATAGGATACAAGACCAGCATAGTTGGGACCCACATAGAATACAAGACCATCACTTAATCATGTATGTTGGGACCCACATAGGATACAAGACCAGCACTGAATCATCTAAGCTGGGACCCACATAGGATACAAGACCAGAACAGCTGGGACCCACATAGGATACAAGACCAGCACTCTTCATCGTCGCAGTCCACTGAGGATCTCCGCACAGTCGTCGTTGTCAAAGTCGCAGCCATCACTAGGGTTCCCGCACACAACAAGCTCGTTCGGGAGGGTCCGCTCCACGAGCCGAGTGGATGATACATCAACTGACACATGGTCCAGAGTTGATGTATCCAAAAGATCCTTATCGTCAACCGGAACTCAACGTCGTAAACAACGCGTCAATCGGACGCTCGGTCTGAGAGTTATTGGGTTTTTCGTCCTAGGGGCCCGGTTGGTTTTTAAGGCAAAACCAACCCGACTGTACTCCACCTGCGTCCAATCCTCGGGCGGAGTGATCCAAAATATCCGTCTCACTAAGAGAAATTCAACAAAGTCTACGGCACGTCAATCGGACGTACGAATCTCAGAATATGAGTGTTTCCGCTCCGAGGGCCCGGTTGGTTTCGTGTACGAACCAACCCGGCCGAACCCAATGTTTTCCAAAACCTTGAGCGCGATATACCGAACCGACCGTCTCGATCCAAGGATCTCATCGCCGCTGAAGGAGCATCGTTCAGAGGCCCGTAGTTCAAGTTATGGTCAAAAGACAAAAAACGGTCCGATGACGGGGGGTCTGCGCCCGGACCGACCCGGCCCAACCCCCCCCCCCCCCCCCCCCTCGGGTCGACCCGGCTCGGCTCGGCCAGCTGGCCGAGCGTGGCAGCCGCGGGGCGCTGCCCCTGCGGGATGGAAGTGTCGCGGCCCTCGAGGGGTCACGCTGGAATTCAGCGGATGCGGCTTTTTCCGCGTCCCGAGCGTATGATCCGGACACACGCGGCCGCGGGTCCGCTGGCCACCAGAGTTGCTCTGGTGGTCTGTTTTCCTTCCCGTCTGCACCACTGCTCCTCCCGGGTCCCGTTCTTCACCGCAGAAACATCAAATCTCCCTTGCGTCACGTTTTGTCGTCGCCTGTCAAATCCGCACAACAACGAAGAACTGCGGAGGGTTGTCGGGCCGTGTTCGTTTGGCCCGCACCCTCCGCGTTAGGTGATAACAATCAAGAAGATTAATCAACATATCAAAAAACAATTTTAATAAATTACAATTGTTCTTATGAAACCGTGTTCTTTATTTTATAAGAAATGATCACGGGAAAAAAATAAATTATTTCACAGCAAACCCCTACCTCGTCAAGTGTCGCACGCGCGTTCTTCGCGGAAGGAGGGAATCGTTGTGTCGTCACGGTATCCGGCATTGCATCGACGAACTCATAAGAAACAAGAAACAATAGACTTAATATTAATAATTAAATCCATATTGAAGTTATAATCCACAAAATAATTGAAAGAACCGAAATATCTCACCTCAACGGATGATCGAAGATTTTGTCGTGGAGGAAGGAACGTCACAGAAGAACGTCACGGGAGAGGAAACGTCGGCATCGTGGCACACGACGTCGTGTAGTCAATTTCCAAGGGCTCGGTGTTCTTCGCGTTCTTCGCGTTCTTCGCATTCTTCGCGTTCTTCGCGATGGAGGATGAAGAATTCTTGGTTTCTGTCAAATCCTCTCAACAAACATTTTTCCAGAAGACGTGCGTTGGTCTTATTATATTAGTATGCCAACGGATTCCAAACAGGTTAAGAAACGAATAAATTAATTCATTGAATTAATTCAACGAAGAAAACCGCCCAATTAATTGGTGCATTAAGAAATTAAGAAAACGCATCAGTTGACTTTCATAATGACGCGTTTTCGCAGGTGCGTTACTTAGTGGAAAAGAAACGGTGGGGCTCGTGTGGGCCCCACCTAACAAATATCCAACCAAGAGGGTATGATATTATTGGATAGCACCCTATTTGCATCAACTCATCTTAAGCAGCTTTAAGTGGCTTTAAGTGGCTTCCATGTGTCTTAAGGGAAATAATATAAAGTTTGTCGTACAATTTATTTTATTTCTTAACTTTAAGCCCAAAAAAATATTAAAAACCACACCCGAGAAAAAGCAACTCTAGAAGAGGCGTTTCTAAGCAATTACCGGTGTTGCGATTTCATTGATTCCCTCAGAATTCGATTCCGAGCACCGGTTCAAAAGTTAGAACAACCCGCTCGTCTGTTCACTGAACGTACCCGAGCCAAACTTCGGAAAATGATTCCGGGAACAATGGGCCTCGGAATCAGGTGCCGTCAGAAGCTGCATCCTTGCAAAATTCTAAGGAAAATTATGAAAAAAAAATTTCCTTGAAATTTATGGGTCTTTAAATTACTCCAACCACAGCGATTTACATCCCCGTAAATCTTGACCACAAACTTAGGGATACAAAGGTGGTACTGAGCACGCATCTGAGCCTCCCACTCCCAAGTGTTCTCCTGGAGGTTCCCGAGCTTCCATTTTAAGTGCACTAGGGGAATCGATCGTCCAAATCCTCATGTTTGATGTTGTGTGAAAGATTGCACATGTATCTCCTCAGCTGAGATAGGTGGAAGATTTCGTGCACCAGGTGCAACTGTGGTGGTAGAGCTAGGAGATAAGCCACCTTTCCAATCCTTCTGAGGACCTGGAAGAGTCCGATGAATCATGGAGACAACTTTCCACCTTGGCCAAATCTCCATAATCCATGTCGAGGTGAGACCTGAATGAAGACGTGGTCGCCATCCTCAAACTCTAGTGGGCTCCGCCTCCTATCATCAAAAGACTTCTTTCAGCTTTGAGCTGACTTCATCCGCTCTTGGATGACTTGGACCTTCTCTATCATGGCCTGGACGACCTCTGGTCCCACAAGAGCTGCTATGATTTCTTCTTTTCAGATAAGAGAAATCTGGTCTCATCCCCTGGATGAACCACGTTCTTTGCCTAATGCAGTCAATACTGACATGGATGATACTAATCCATACCATGGATGACGTCGTAAGGCCACGATGCTACTACCAAGAGATCCAACCGTTACTCTTGCCTACATGGGTTGAGCCACACTATCGGCATCAGTGTGTGGTAACTGGGTCTCCTCCAGTTGATGTCTCACAAGTGAGGGTGAAGTCAACAGTCAAAACTGAAACCTCTTAGTAACAACACAAAAGGGGATAAGAATGAAAACATAACAAAGGTATGTGTCTTCTATTATTGTAGCTCATAATACAAAGACACTACACAACAACAACAGGGAACTAGAAGTACAAAGGACATATCCACTAGTTCTGCTCCTGTCCATTTGCTCCCAGAGCTCCATGATCGAAGGCATCAGCTGCCTGAAGCTGAGATCTCCCATTCCACCAACTCCCTGCGGTCGGGGTGGACCTCCTGGTGGTGGCGGTGGAAACACCTTGAAGTGTCGCCCACCATCTGCTACTCGGCCAGCTCCTCCGCCTCGTCCGCCTACACCCTATGGACCACCGTGGTCGAAGCTCTCTCTGGGAGGTCCCTCTACCACCTGCTGCTCACCATGTGACCTTGCCCGCCGCATGCGTATCGATGTCTGCCCCACATGTAGCTGGCTCTCCTTCGTGTGCCCCGCACAACCGAATCTTCATCCAATGACTGCCCATCTGATGGTCTGGCCCGTTTGGACCTTTGCATCACCTGTCTACTGCTAGCTGCAGCAGACCCTACTACGGTCCGTCCTGCGGAGGGCCTTGTCACTGGAGCCTGCACGGCGAGAAAAATATCCACTAGAAGGGCTCTCTCCAACACCTCTGCCTGTGTCGGAATGTTGAGGGAGATCATCGAAGCCCTGATCTCGTGCCTCAGTCCCTTCTCAAAGGTCTGGGCCGAGAAGAACGGGTCCCGTACAATATCTGTGGAGTAGCGTGAGAGATCAGTAAATCTCGCCGAGTACTGGGCCACTTTCATGCTGCATTGTCGTAGCTATAGCAGCTCTTGGATGCGCACCACACAGAGGGTGGGTGGGACGAACCCGGAGTGGAAGATACTCTCAAAGTCCGTCCAAAGGATAGTTATCTCGTCGTGAACCTGGAGCGTCAAGCTCCACCATCTTCCTGCTGCCACGTGCAGGAGGCTCGCTATGAGGATCACCATGAGGTCTGCTGGTGTCCTCACTAGCCTGAAAACTCGTACGACTGCCTCCAGCCAGTTCTCGACTGTCTGGGGGTCCGTCTCACCACGAAACCTAGGCAGTCGCTGACGTTGAAACTCATGCAGCGCGCTAAGGTGATGTGCATCGTCAGCGGATGGGGATGATAGCATCGGTTGCTCGGTGAGTAAAGGTACCGCCGGTGCCCTTGCTGACAAAGAGCCATGTACCGATACCTCGTCGCTCGGTGGGATATCATCACGCTCCACTCTCGGAACCCCAGCTAGCTGCCGTCGGGGGGCCATCCTGAAAAGAAACATGTTTTCCACGGTCAGAACAGTATACCTGGTGAGCTGACACAAGTAATCACAAAGAAAACATGAACACACATGCAATAAATATTTTCATGCATTAAGTCGGAAATCAGAAGTCAGGGTCCTGGTGTACGGATACGTCGGATGCCACACCAACACTGGACTCCCTGGACTGATAACCACACCCAATATGCAAAACACTATTGCTTCTCATAGAAGAAATATCAGAGTCTGCGGTAGAATCGAACTCCTCTGATAACAATTTGTCACGACCCGTCCTCGGGGCCCGTGCTGTGACTACCCCAAGCCCGCCTTCCATAGGCCAGGGGCTGGCGACTAGAACCAAAGGCGTAAATCCCAGAAATAGGGAAGGCATTGCCTTTATAAATGTAAACAAACCACAGAGTACAAGCAGAAGTAAAATTAAACACTAAGAAAAAACTGTAACAAGTTGTGCTTAAAGGTAAAAACGGGCCAGAAATAAAGCCCAACTGTAAAGTACAACTCAAAAATTGGAAAACAGCAACTGAAGGTAAAGCTGCAATGTCGAGCCTCCCACTAGAAGTCCCACCTGAAGGGTGGGTACAGATAGCCTCCACATCTCCTCGGTCTAGCCGTCCGCTCCGAGTACACCCCGCCCAGTGGTCCAACTCCAGGTAATGTCCTGCTCCGCCATCCTCGACCATGATCAGCGCTGTCCGTCGTCTGCAACCAACACAACGAAGTGCGGGAATAGCCCGTGCAGGGGTGAGTATAAGCTACTATGTAGGGACCCCGAGACCCCCGAAGGTCACCCGAAATCCACATAGGATAAACCACAAAATGATAAGATATAATCACGAAGTAACATCCGACACTACTTAGGTATATGCCCATACATATACCTAAGTCATCAATTCACGTTCGGCTCCAACACCCGAGCCCAAGCACAACCCAGTCCACACAAGAAAGCAAAAAGTAAATCCACACAGGATAGCTCAACACAATCCACAAAGTAAAGTAAACAGTAAATCCACACAGGATAGTTCAACACAATCCACAAAGGAGAGTAAAACAAGATTCAGCTCACACAGGTATACATCGTCAAAAAGGTGAAAGGGATGATCAGATATAGATACTGAATCATCTAAGCTGGGACCCACATAGGATACAAGACCAGCACGGCTCGGACCCACATAGGATACAAGACCAGCACTCTTCATTGATTCATCTATGCTAGGACCCACATAGGATACAAGACCAGCACTGAATCATCTAAGCCGGGACCCACATAGGATACAAGACCGGCACAGCTGGGACCCACATAGGATACAAGACCAGCACTCTTCATTGATTCAGATATGCTGGGACCCACATAAGATACAAGACCAGCACTGAATCCTCTAAGCTGGGACCCACATAGGATACAAGACCAGCACAGCTGGGACCCACATAGGATACAAGACCAGCACTCTTCATTGATTCATCTATGATGGGACCCATATAGGATACAAGACCAGCACTGAATCATCTAAGCAGAGACCCACATAGGATACAAGACCAGCACAGCTGGGACCCACATAGGATACAAGGCCATCACTCTTCATTGATTCATCTATGCTGGGACCCACATTGGATACAAGACCAGCACTGAATCATCTAAGCTGGGACCCACATAGGATACAAGACCAGCACTCTTCATTGATTCATATATGCTGGGACCCACATAGGATACAATACCAGCATTGAATCATCTAAGTTGGGACACACATAGGATACAAGACCAGCACAGCTCGGACCCACATATGATACAAGACCATCACTCTTCATTGTCGCAGTCCACTGAGGATCTCTGCACAGTCGTCGTCGTCGAAGTCGCAGCCAGCACTAGGGTTCCCACACACAGTAAGCTCGTTCGGGAGTTTATGCTCCACGAGCCATGTGGCTGATACATCAACTGACACAAGGTCCAGAGTTGATGTATCCAAAAGTTATGTATCATCAACAGGAACTCAACGTCGCAGACGGCGCGTCAATCGGATGCCCGGTTTGAGAGTTATTTGGTTTTTCGTCCTAGGGGCCCGGTTGGTTTTTAAGGAAAAACCAACCCGACCGTACTCCACTTGCATTCAAACCTCGGGCGGAGTAAGCCAAAATATCCGTCTCACTAAGAGGAATTCAACAAAGTCGACGGCACATCAATCGGACGTTCGAAGCTCAAGATATGAGTGTTTCCGCTCCGAGGGCCTGGTTGGTTTCAAGTACGAACCAACCCGGCCGAACCCAAAGTTTTCTGAAACCTTGAGTGCGATATACCGAAACGACCACCTCGTTCCGAGGATCGCATCTCCACTGACGGCGAGTCGTTTGGAGGCCCGTAGATCACGTTACAGGAAAATGACCGAAAACGGTCCGGTGACGAGGGGTCTGGGCCCGGACCGACCTTACCCAACCCCCCTGAGTCGGCCCGAACCGGATCGACCCGACCCGAGTCCGGTTCGGACCCGGTTCGGCGCGGCCCGGTCTGGCCAGGGCGCGACCCGACCGGTCCGGCCATCCCGGCTCAGCTCGGATGAGCGTGGCAGCCGCGGGGTGATGCCCCCATGAGATTGAAGTGCCGCAGTCCTCGAGGGGCCGCGCTGGAATTCAGCGGACACGGCTTTTTCGGCGTCCCGTGCGTGTGAGCCGGACCCGCGTGGCCATGGGTCGGCTGGCCGCCGCCGCCGCCGCTTCAGCCATGGCGGCCCTGTCCGGTGGCGCGCCGGGGGGCCGCAGCGCCGGCGACCCGCGCCGCAGGTGGCTTCCGCAGGCCACCGGAGTGGCTCCGGTGGTCCGTTTTCCTTCCCGTCTGTGCCTCTACTCTTCCCGGGTCCCGTTCTTCACTGCGGAAACATCAAATCTCCCTTGTGTCACGTTTTTTCATCACCCTCCAAATCTGCACAACAACGAAGAACTGCGGAGGGTTGTCGGGCCATGTTCGTTTGGCCCGCACCCTCCGCGTTAGGCGATAACAATCGGGAAGAATAATCAACATATCAAACAACAATTTTAATAAATTAAAATTGTTATTATGAAACCGGGTTCTTTATTTTAAATGAAACGATCACGGGAAAAAAATAAATTATTTCACAACAAAGCCCTACCTCGTCAAGTGTCACACACGCGTTCTTTGCGGAAGGAGGGAATCGTCGTGTCATCGCGGTATCCGGCGTTGTGTCAACGAACTCCGAGGACCAAGAAACAATAGATTTAATTTTCATAATTAAATCCATATTGAAGTTATAATCCACAAAGAAATGTAAAGAACCGCAATCTCTTACCTCAACAGATGATCAAATATTTTATCACGGAGGAAGGAATGTCGTAGAAGAACGTCGCGGGAGAGGAAACATCGGTGTCACGGCACATGGCGTCGCGTCGTCGATTTCCGAGGGCTCGGTGTTTTTTGCGTTCTTCGCGTTCTTCGCGATGGAGGATGAAGAATTCTTGGTTTCTGTCAAATCCCCTCAACGAACATTTTTCCAAAAGTCATGCGTTGGTCTTAATTTATTATTACGCAAATGGATTTCAAACAGGTTAAGAAATGAATAAATTAATTCATAGAATTAATTCAACGAAGAAACCCGCCCAATTAATTGGTGCGTTAAGAAATTAAGAAAAATCGTTAGTTGACTTTCATAATGACGGGTTTTCACGGGTGCGTTACTTACCGGAAAAGAAACGGTGGTGCTTGTACGGGCCCCACCTCAAAAATATCATTCAAAGATGGTAGGATATTTTTGGATAGCACCCTATCCACATCAACTCAGCTTAAGCAGCTTTAAGTGGCTTCAAGTGGCTTCCAAGTGTCTTAAATAAAATAAAATCAAGTTTGCCGTACAATTTATTTTATTTCTTAACTTTAAGCCCAAAAAAAATTAAAAACCACACCTGAGCAAATGCAAACTCCGGAAGAGGTGTTTCTAAGCAATTACCGGCACTGCGATTCCATCGGTGCCCTCAGAATTCGATTCCGAGCACCGGTACAAAAGTTAGAAAAACCTGCTCGTCCCTTCACTGAACGTACCTGAGCCAAACTTCAGAAAATGATTATGGGCACACCGGGCCTCCGAATCAGGTGCCGTCAAAAGATGTGTCCTTGTATAATTCCAAGGAAAATTAAGAAAAAAAAATTCATTGAAATTTATGGGTCTTTAGACCACTCCCAATTTAGATTAATGTTATTGGTGATGGTGCTTCTAAAGGAAATCAAGGACTTGTGGGTTGTGTTTCAATTTTCAGAGACTACCATGGTCAATCTATCAAATATTTCTTTGAATGTTGCATTATCTCATCATCTATAAAATTGTAAATTATGAGAGTGATCCATGTATCTTCATTTGTTGGTGAAAACTGTTTGAATAATATTTGTATTGGATGTTACTGGACCACTATAGTCCAAGGATTTTTAATGGTGTAGTGCATCTTTTCTGGACACCTACAACACATTACATGAACTGTCTTGCTTCACATCTAGAGAAAAGCTACATTATCACTCATTACAATTGTGAATCGAACATTGTTGCCTAAAATATTTCAAATTAGGTATTCATCCCTAACATGACATTGTTATATGGCCTTCTTGTTGATTTACACCCTCTTTATGATTATGATTGTTATTGGACTTCTTCTTTCAAAATAATGTAACACCTTTTTCTCAATTAAATATTTTTTTCTTTTATCATTGACCAAGGAACTATATTTTAGTAATGAAAGTCATGGAAATATATCTAGGTTTTTGTAGTTGGGTTTGTTATTGTTTTATGGTTATTTAATAAGGCGGTTATTTTGAACAATCATGAATAAATTTTTTTATTTAATTATTTCATAATTTATTGACTCCCAGATTTGGAATAATTTAGAATATTATTGTTATCATAATATTATAAAATGTTTATATTTATAATACCAACCATTATTTATGTGGATAAAAATTATTTATGTAATTAATGGGGGTTGTTAACATACCATATTTTTGAATGATCTTTTAATTTTATAATAAATTACTCCAAGGATAGAAGATGTATATTACAACATAATAATAATAGATTTTTATATTTTAGGATACTTATGATACTATTAATTATATCATCGAATACTTATATGGGTGGTGGATTAAGAGTAAATTAAAAAGAAGTGTGGTTGAGTATTTATATCATTTTTTTGATGTAACCTATTAGGCTATCCCAAAAGGATCATTGAAAGATCATATGGTAAAAAAATGGATTACAGTTATTGAGGGGGAATATGGGTTCCTAATTTGGTAGTTTTTTGGTATGTTAAAGTGGTAATAAAATTTGAGATACAATGGCGTGAGGTGGTATTTATAAGTGGAGGAAATTTTTTTTATTAATTATTATATAAATTAATTTCATATTTTGGCTCAATACTAACAATGATGTTCATTATTATGAACATATTCAGTAATTAGTCCATCTGAGATCAATAAATTGGGTTCTTACATCATCTTATATGTAATGAATCATATTTTTAACCTATTATGTAAACATACATATTTTACTAAATTTCATTATACACCCAAATTCAAAAATAAAATACAGTAAATATTAACCTATTATATATATATATATATCTCTTCCAAAAATGAAATAATTTTTTTAATAATATAAATTTATATTTTAAATATTATACTAATATATATTACATATAACTAATTTAATATTATGATCAATTTTATACCACTTTGAAAAATTAATTGTTGTCTAATTATTTAATCATTATAATATATCTTCAAATTAAATTATATATTTATTTTATGGTAAAAAAATTTTAAAAACCAATAAATATGTATATAATAAAAAATAAAACATTTATGTTATAAACTAAAAAACATTATTTATTCATTTTTAAAAACATATGTACATGTATCATCTTATCAATACGAAATTTTATCATTTATTAAGATACATAAATTTTATTTTACAATTTTTTTAGTGATGATAATATAAAAATAGTTAGTTCTGTATTCTAATGGTCATATTACTATTCTAGTGATTATAATTGCACAATTAGGATGATATTTCTTTTCAAATTGTCATATTTTTTGAAATAATATCAGTTCCTAAATTTCTATAAATAAATCATATGTCAATAACTATTCATTCAAAAATATTTTTCATCAATTTTTTTTTTAATATTTTAATTTTAAAATTTAATTTGAATTTAAATATTTTATATTTATATTATATAATTTTTTTTGTTGTATGATCATTATGGGGGATGGATCATGTGCACATTTTTATATAATCATTATCTGATTAATAATTTTATGTCACATTTTAATTGTTAAAATTTTTATGTCCCTTTTTATTCCTTATAAGTAATGATCAAATGAATATAATAAAATGTTTTCTTTCTTTTGGAGTATTGTCTTTAAATAATAAAATGTCATTACATTTTCTTTCATATTTTAATTAAGTTTGTTTCATTGATACATGTTCAGATTTGTTTTAGATAACTATAGATTTATATGTAAAATGGGAGTAAAACATATGAATATGAATGAAGTGATATTAAAATACATAAAAATTGAAATGTTCTAAAATATATGTATGTGTTCCATCAATGTGATGAGTCATTTAGTTTAACTATTTTCATTATAAGGATAATTCTTACAGATGTTTTTACCCAGAATTAGAAACAATTTTCCATTTATTTAATTCTTTGTTTTTTAATTAATTCCACAAAAAAATAATTTATAATATAATTGTGATAAATATATTTATGAATACAATTTTTTTATTACAATAATTTCTATTGATAGAGATAAATTATGAACAATGATCAGGGATTTATTTAACCTATGAAATTGTAAACATCTTATTTGATTTATAATAAACTAATGTGATGTTAAAAGATGTATATTACATTATAATAAATCCATATTAGTATATTTAGTATTCTTATGTTACTAATTATATGTGGATGGAATAAATATTTGGGCTATAGGAGATGATTATAGTTGAAATTATTATACTTGAAAATCTACATTTTTATATGGTGGTCTACAATTTGGATAACTCTAAACGCAAGTAGGAATTTTATTTGGTGATATAAAGTATTCTAGGTATGCTATTGAGAATCATGGATAATATTTTTCAGCTCATTTATAAATTAATTTAGTGTGAATGATTGAGTAGAAGAGGTTCTATGTGGTGGTATTTACAAGTGAGTGTTTTTTATTATAAAATTATGTATTTTCTTATGTGTTATCAAGAACCTAAATACTGTATATTCATATTAAAATATATAGTTATTATAGAATTTGATTTTTTATGAATGGATTTTTATAAAATTACATATTTAATAAATCATGTATTAAATTTATAATGATTAATATGGTTTCTCACCATTTAAAAATAAATAAACTCTTTTAGAAAAATACCCAAAAAACAATAAAATAATTTTACAATGTATCGATTAGAAAATATAAAACAATTTTCTAAATTAATATTATAAATATAATTTTTAATTTAAATCATTTTTTAGTGAAATCCAAATTTTAATATTATAATCAAATTTTAACCTTTTGAAAAGTTAAATATAGTCTCAAAATATTATATTATTCTGATAAAACAACTAAATATTAAAATATAAACCCAAATTATTATAATAATATATATTTCTTATTGAATTTAAAATCAATAATATAATTGTTATGAAAATGATAAGAATCATTTTATCTTATTAAAATCATTTATTTAGATATATCATCACATAAATATGCAATACATTCATTTTTTTATACATAAATTATATTTTAACATTCATTTGTCATGATACTATTAAAATTGTTAAGTTAATATTCCAATATTTGGATTTCTATTCTAATAGGTAATTTACTTATCTAGAAATCATATTTTTATTGGCCATATGAGACCCCCAAGTTCATTAAATACCTCATATATCATTAATTCTTGAGTCACATATATTTTTATCATTGTAATGTATTTTTTTCATTTTGAATCATAATAATGAATTAACAAATTCAATTTCATTTCATTAATTTTATTCATGATTGGTATAATTCATGGAGATTTAACATATACAGTTTTTTATATTATAGTTGTCTTATATTACATTTCATCCATTTTTAAATCATCGAATTATTATATCTATCTTATTTATAAAAATGTAATTATAAAATCAGATAATAAAATTTTTTCATTCCATAATGTGGTTCATGTTCATTAAATAATACTAAATTACAATATGTAAAATTTTTATTTAACTTGACGGGTAGATTCCATTGGTAAACATAATGGTCATTACATTCTTCCGCCGTTTAGAAATTTAATGCATGAAATATGATTTTATTTAATCAGTTGAAAATACTTGATGGGTCTTATATTTCATTAAATCCTCTTGATTTAATTTTTCCTAATCATATAAATGGATCTATCAAAATACTTTTTCTATGATTTTTGTTTTTTTGCATAGAACATTATTTCCTATGGTCTAATATTTTCACTGACTTCACAATGTTATTTATATCATTTAATTAATATATAACATTATGATTGAGTATATCTATGGGATATTTTATTTAGTCCCACATGATTTATTTATTTAATACATCATTCATATGAAATATGTATGGTCATAGTTCTTTCTAATAATCTACACATTTGATGTAATCATGATTCTAAAGGGGTCTGATGTACCTTGAAAAGGAATATCCCTTATTAGAAAGAATTATGAAACTATTCAAAGAATATTTATCGATTATAAATTTCTCACTAACATAAAATTAATGATCATTGTAACGTTTATTTTAATAGCTCGTTTTGAACTCTAATTTGTTTGAATGTAAATTTTTATAGTATTAACATTTTATATGATGTCATCAACAATTTCAAGCCCCCTAGGACTTTTTTATCTATATTCATCCCATCATTTAGGTGTTATCTATATATTCCCCAAATGGACTTCATGTGGATACATTTGAGACTATTAAATATTATAATGGTAATCATCTGTTCTTGATCACATAAAATCATCAATTGGATGTTGTACAACCACACAACCTATGGGAAGTATATATTTTTTGGTTTATTGACTGAGAATCATCATCAATATTAATGATATTTTTACTTCAATTAAGCCAATACAATAATTCCAATATAAAAATATATCAACATCATATAATTGTAATACTATTTCAAAGTAACATCACGATGTTTTCCAATTTCAATGCATCTATATGTAAAAGTAGTATCATCAACAAATAATATTTTTTCATCCACCACTATATAAAATATCCATCATTTTAATATAATTTATATAATCCCCTTACTCATAAATTCACACCAATAATTCAGTCCATATTATTGATAAATCGTTAGAAACCACAGTGGGCTAATGATGGATTAACTTTTGAAGTTATTCAATAACTCTATTTTTCATAAGATTTTAGGGTAAACATAATTTGGAGCTATATCATACTGATCCTTCATCAAGAGGTTTTTATCAATGGATTTCCATATTTTTAATATATTGAATATTATTTTGTATTTACAATTTATATCATTGAGCATCCATTATCTAATATAAAAGGTGTACTAGAGAAATCATATGTGAAATGAATGAAGAAGTTCCATGTATTATGTAATCTATGTATATGAATTTCTTGTATATGAATATTGGATCCATTAAAATTACAATAATGGATATGATTATAGGAACTATTTTAAATAGTGAAATTTCCATGTTATTCTCATTCCATTGAAGGTAGTGGATTGATAATTTTTAATACATAATTATCTATAAATATCATTAAAGGCTCATATTACTCTGGTTTGAGGTTAATATATATTTTAGGATCTTGTGATTCAATTATATATATATATGTCCCACACTCCATATAAACATAAATTTACTAAATCAATAATTTTTATGATCATTATACATATATATGGATCATGTGTTCTATAGTTATACTAATAAATATTCAACAATCATTAAGAATATTTTATCACAAAGTAGTTCTGCATCACTAGACATCCCAATCCATTTTATGAATCTTTTTTTCTATATAAAATTAATGTTTCCATACAAGAATTTTGTGTTAGGATTGGTGATATAAAAATACTCCGCTTCAAATCACTGAACCTTATATTATAATCAAAAACCAAGAAAATATTATTCTCTTATGATTCTTCTTGTCTGGTGGTTTTTAAAATTATAATACGTTTCTTATAAACTAGATATAATACTATATTAATTATTGGAAACTATGAACCAATATTAAGATACCAAGTATATTTCACTAATGATGGTCTTTATTCATACATGGGTTTCTGTAAATTTCAATGATGGTATATATTTCACCATAAATGAGTCTTACTTTATCAAAAACATAATTATATTTTTAATTTCTTATAAATATTCATTTCACAGTGTCTATAGAATAATACATAAATAATATTGATGATCCTTTTTAATTTTATTTTATATTGTAACATAATCCATAAAACTATAACAAATTTTTCAGCATAATTTACAAAAAACAATCCAACACATCGATTAAGATTTTTGGATCATTGTTCAGAAAAAGGAATCATAAAGAGATCATAGTTCATCAACTTGTATGAAAGGAAATATTGGAAATATAATAGGGGATGCACTATTATCAAATCATCAATCATGCAGAATGATTTAATCTAATGTATTTTATTTTTGAATATTTTAAATTTGAATCATGGTTGGTTGATGAGGTCATTATGAGTTGTCCCTTTTTGGGTGTTTTGGTCAACTTCTGAATAACCCCATTTAGAGTCGATTATTCCTAAAATATCTCAAAAATAAATATGGGGGGAATATTGGAAATGTTTTTCTTCCTCCCAACTAATTTTTATACTTATCCAATGTTCAATCATATATAATTTTTGGACCAAATTTATTAGATTAAATTATATTTCTATCAATGGATGTGGATAATATTATTTTTCATGATCTTTTTGACTTCATGGTAATCAATGATGTGGAACATTGAAACAACATTATTATAGAATAAATTTGAAAACATACCTCATGATTTTGTCGTCAGGTGCATAAAACCATTTTATAAATTCTTCTATAATATCTTATTTATTTATGAAATTCATTGGTGGAATTTATATTCATTATCTTTGAAATTTGAAGAGATATATGTATGAGATAAAATTAGAACTCAACTACACAATCAAATGTGATACTAGGAAATACTTCATGAAATGCATCTATATATCCAAATAATAGGGAATGTATACAAAAAAAATTCTCGCATGTGTTCCAATTATATTATTATAATATATACACTTATATGTTAATAATATTTTTTATAATAATCCAATGAATATTTATTCGCCTAATAAAACATGTTTTTAATGAGTGGATGAATTTCGATGTGATAAAAATTCCCCCTCTCCCAACATTTCATCTTTTAATTATATAATGTCAGACATTCCATTCCTAATAAACAAAAAAAATTCCAGTAATTGTAGTACGAAAATTCTTTCTATGAGTTTTAATCTATCAATATTCACTGAATATGAGATATATAATTTAGATGTATTGATTTTTTTGTTAGATGTTAACAAATATGACTAAATATCCCTGTGTTTATTTTTTAGTTGAATTATTAGACAAAGAATGTATGAAATCAATGAACTTATAGAAATAGAATAAAGAATTGTGTTCGCTATTATATATTTAAAGATGTGTTAAAATGTAAACAAATCATTTTGATGATCCATGGTAGTATTGTACTCATATTCTATTTCTTGATCACTAGGCCTTAATGGTTGGTTTTGTAAATTATCTTCAAAAATATATGGAATAAGAAATTTCATTTAGTAATATTTCTTTTACATGTTGCTGAACAAATATATATTAATATTAGAGATAACAAAATCATTATTTTCATCTATCATATAACTGTTATAATTTAACTACCTTAACCATATATTTGAATCATTCACCTATTTTTAATATTTTAATTATCTTTCTATTTTCATCAGAATTTTAATGGTATTATTATTCAATTTTTTCAAATGGTTACAGTTGGTTTTTTACACCATGAAATTTAGTCTTTATTTGTCATTATAAAATTATTTATTTTTTTCTCTATCCACATTTGACCAATGAGGTTAACCAATATCAATATTGAACTTTAGGGCCCATTGAAAAATCTCTTCAAAGATATCAATGTCTAATATGTCCAAACATTTTCATATACATTGTATTAACATACTAATGAAGCTATTAACTATACATTAACATTCAACAATCTATCCCATTATTTACAGTCGAATCCTTATGATGATTTGATTTTAGGACCCTATAGACTCATCATGATATTAATTCAGTCTAATTAACAACATGCATATATTATGATAGATTTTTTGGGGAGAAATTATATTAAAAAATTCATTCATGAATCCCTTACATTCAATTGAACCATTACTCTATTGAGCTTACTTGATTGTGATCATTTTCAAATACTGATCAACTTCACCATCCTGGAAATTAAAAACCTCTATGAAATTCACTTTTTAGATGAATTAAAGTACAAACTATAATTTCTTAGAATACATAATCCATTATTTCATGGATTAGGTTTTTGAAAATCCACTAATGTTATGAGTCCTTTTTCTGATGAAGGATCCATCTCCTCCATTAATATTTTTTAGAGAAATATAAAATTATAAATGATTTATGATATCGTTAATATAATTAGTTGGTTGATCTGGTAGTCCAATAAAGTTATCATAAGGAACTATCATCTAAATAATAATTTCATTATTTAATTTGGAACATGACATACCACAATTTATTTTGGAATATTTCCTCATATTTCAGAGAATTAAATAAAATAAGGGAAATAATTTTTGAAATGGAAATTCAAAACCAAAAAAAAAATAAAAATCGTAAACTATGACCATAGAAGGATTAACCTATAAATTTATCATATATTCAAAATCACGAGACTCTATGTTTGTGTCAAGGTTACACAATGTATTTTTATTGGTTTTATTATCCCAAATAATTATTTTGATCCTTTAATACATTTCATAAATATTTTTTAAATTTTCATAAGCATATCCAATGACAGTGTCAAATGAGATCATGTATTTGTTGTTTAAAAATGACACTCTATGTATTTCAACTAAATTTCCACATATTATACATTAATTATAAATATTCAATCGGTTCAATATAATGTACAATTATCCTAATCACTGAAATTAACTTGAATTTTATTTGATATACTATACAGATAACCATTTCTCCCAGAAATATTAATTTTTTTTAAAATGTAAATATGGATTAAACATATCCCCAAGAATATGAGGCCTAGGGTATTTATTAGACCTTAATTGTAACACAAAAAAGAGACCAAAAAACAACTCCAATTTATTATTCTTAATTTCGAGCTCCTAAATACAATTGACATAAAGAAACTATATATTATAACCTAGGTAATATATTAACAAAAATAGTGGGCTAAAAATCCAACTAATTGAATACATATGATAAAGTAGATCATAATTTGAGTTAAATTAACTAAAAATGTAATAAATTAAATATAATTCTATTATCATATAAATATAGTATAATGGAAAAACATAATACATGACATAATAATAAGTCAAGGATCAATTTTGTTGAAATTAAACCTTGTGTACAAAGCTTTATCATAGAAAAGAAGTATAATCCAATCCCATAAATGTGATCTCATGATATATAAAAATTTCCAAATTTATTATGAAAATATATGATTTCATGGATTATAATATATACATTCTTAAGTGTTCTAGACATTTAAATCAACAATGAGGCATAAATAATTAAATTTTCAATGGAATGAAATATGTTGAATAATCATGATTTATATAATAACTAGATGACATATCATAACATTTTCCAAGAATGAAGGGTTTAAAAACATTTTCGGCCCTTGTTAGGTGAAAAATAATAATTTGTAATAATATATTATGTCCAATGTCAATAAAATATATGAAAATATGTGTATAGGTAACTATGAAAATATATCACTTATGTCAGTTTTTAAGTAATGTGTTAAAGAATCCATATAATAGTTAATGTGAATAAAAGATGAAATACAAATAGAAATCAACGAAAAATATTTTTTAAAATTTAATGAGAAATTTTTGAAATCATCAACGGTTGAAGACAATTTAATGAGTTGAACTTGAAATAGTGTAGAAATAAAAAAAATTCCCTTTAATCTGTTTTTCATATCAAATTAAATTGAAAAAGTAATCATTATAACATATATACCACAATAAAGTAAAATATAAATAAACTATATATATTTGATTATGAAATATATACTGATTATATACGAATTATGTAATCATAATAGACATATAATGGTGGGAAAATATATAGAGATAGTTTCTTAATAAAAAATGTGTGGTTTCAAGAAATCACATAATATAGGTAAATGAATTTTTTTGGAAAATTCACTTAATGTAATTAATAATAAAATTAAACTATAAATTTACATAAAAAAAACTTTATCTATTTATATTTTAATAACAACAATTATATTATCATCCATTAAAACAATTTTATTTAGTGGCAATGTTTAATTTCATTATTATGTGTGAATTTTATTCAAGTTTCCAAATTTAGAATAATTGTTGATAATCATGGATGTTAATGTAATATTGGACAACCACAATAAAAGGGAAATGAAATTGTATTCATATATATATATATATATTCAAATGGTACAAAATATCCATATTTGATCCAAAATTGTGATGATTCATTTAGTATAATTATTATCAGTATAGTAACAACATAAAATATAAAAATAACACAAATTTATTCAATAGTGTATGTGATATATATCATAGAACATAAATAACACATTAAATATATTTATTTAAATGTAATGTATTTCAAATAATGCTTAATTGTTAACCCCACATTTAAGTATACAATAAAATAGTATACCATCATACTCAAGCTACTAAATTATTGGTTATAAATATTATAAAATAAATTATCAATGTAATATTCACCAATTTATATGAAATAACATAATAATTATTTACATGAAAATATAATGTTTTTGGTAAAACTGTATTTTTTATAAAAGTATGTTTATTGGAAAATTAAAAAAATAATATATTTTATTTCAATTTTAAATAGAATTTATTGATAACATGGAAAAAATAAATTAATCCATGATACCAAAATTATTTTATGTAAAAATTTTCTTATATTTCTAAAATTCTTCATTTTATGATGAATAGTGAGAAATAATGATTTTTTTCAAAAAAACTTCCTTCTTGTTTAATTAATTGAAATGGTAGAAAATATTTATAAATTAATCATAATATATTTTTTGTTAAAATATTCAAAATCTGATATATTAAATGTTATTTAAATAAATATAATACTTCATTTTTTACTAAATAATTCTATATTTATAAACATAATCTCTTTTAAAACCTAGTCTTTTAATTTAATCAATTATAAATTTATATTTTATTATTCAAATTATACTAGATGAAATTTGAGAAATTTATTCCATATTTATACTTGGAATATATCATATTAATAATATTTTGAACATAATGTTATACAATTGTGAGTTCAAATATATGTAAAAAATAGTTACAACATTTAAGGTAAAAATGATATTTATGGTGTTAAACTAGGAGGATAATGTTTAAAAATTTCATAGAAGCATTTCAAGAAATAAATTAATGGGCATATGTAAACCAAATGACATATAATGGTAGATAATTTCCACATATTATCCATTTTTCATGATATAAACTTTATTCTAATTGAATGTTTTAAAATTTTCAATATGTGTCCTCTCCCGACTTAATATTGGTCACCCCACACCAACACTATTCATATTTATAATGTCTACATGTTTTGTTAATCCCTATACAATACACATCATTCCTTTATTTAAAAATCCTAGAGCATTATTTTTTCTCCTAATTTCAACCTACAAATGGTTTTGTTCAAATCATAATAATTTCTCTAAAGAAGATGTAATGATCATAATAGAGTGTTCATAATTTTATTCATATTACACCAACTATTAGTCATAAAAAACCATTATTTTAATTTTTTATTAAAATTTCTTTAGGGGAATGGTGGAGTTTTCTAGGCTATAGGGCCCAAAAACCTATGTTTTTTTATTTGAGTCCTTATAAGGAAACAACTGGGATTCATGATTATTAGTTTCTCCTGGATCCTCTTCCCCGATTGATAAATGGACAAAGACCATGGTTTTACACTTTTGTCCTTGATGAGGATATGTGGTTCATAGGTGATGAAGATACACTTATACCTCATTACACATAAAAAATATGTTTTTTCCTGTAGGGTAATGATGGAGTGGTTTAGGTAGTGGCACCCTGACCATGGGGGGTTGCGTTATTGTCCTTGCAGAGAAACACTGATGATTACCGATTAATAATATTTCATTGACACTCTACCCCATTAAGAAACTGACCCAAGAATATGGTTTTCTATATTGTGCCTTAATTGGGATGTGCAGCTTATAGGTAGAGAGGCTACGACTAACCTTATTACGCATAAAAAAAATTTGTTGTTGGATGGCCAACCAGATTTCTAAAATCTCCCTGTAATCATGAATAGGGCATGGGTTCAAATCTATTATGGATTTAATTTCATCTGGAAGGCAGTAACACATGCGTGACACATTAAACTGATACATGGTGACACATGAAAGAAATTAATACATAACACTAAAGCATGCCTTTTGACTAGTTTTAGTATTTTGGGCTATATAATAGTTTTCATGCCCACTAATCCATCAATACATGGACTGAATGACTAAGTTTGGATGGTTAGGCTATCCATTTGGAGGCCATGAACTATGTGTCTAACCATTGTGTGTGGTGTGTGTGGGTTGAATTCAATTTTTCACTATGAACCTAATATATATATATATATATATATTTATATATATTTATTTAATTTTCATAAATATACTAATATTCCATTATGTTATGTGAAAAATTTATATCCATCTCCTCATCCATAGAATGGAAAAAAATCATCAATTGTTTGTACAGGGAACTACCACCTCATTAACTGATATAATTAATGTTATATCACCACCTTTTGAGGATGGATAAAATGGTGTATTGAAAACATTTATATTATATTTATGATATTAATATACTTATGGAATTATAATATCCCATATAACATCTTGAATTCTATGTAATTTAAAACATGATGATGTCGGTCGTGTGTATAGTGGGCTACCGTCTCATGAAGATATGCGATTCATTTTTTATTTTTTAATTACATGGAATGTAATAATTATAAATTTAATTAATATATTTGTTATATACATGATATTATTGAATACATAAGATTAATATATCACAAATTTTATATCATTTCACTATGTAATGTAATGATAATGTCACTAGTACTTATGCACATCCTTTCTTCCCCACAAAATCTATATTTCATTTTATTCATAATTATTTAAAAATTATATAGTATAATAAAAAATTATTTTTAAAATAATAATATGATTATAATGTGGATTTATATACATTATATACCCACAAACCACAACTTTTATCATAAAGTATGAATGATTATACTGGGAAATTAACAATTAAAATAGTATAAATAAAAACATATTATCAACGAACTTGTGGTAAAATGATATATTAAGATAATATATAAAAATTTTAACATTTTTTTATAATAAATTAATTAAATGATAAAATAAAGTATAAATGTTGTTAAGAAATTTCATACCAAAAAATCATGTTGTATGATATTTGGTCTCAATTTCACATCACTATGTCAAAATGTAATTTTATGACCTGAATTTCTATTATATGGTTTACATAATAACCATTTTTTATATAATATCCTTACTATTAATACATCATGGTATTATAAATTTTATATTAAATATTTTTATCTATGGTGAATTGCCATTTAAATACTAAGTTTGTAATAAATTTCTTATCCATTTATTTTATTGAGTAATGTTACTTCTTAATTATCCATAACATTATATGATTTTGTGTGTCAATAATACTGAAAATCATTTATTTTTGTCACTTATTTTATGGATTTTAATTTTATATACATAATTTATTCAATGAAAAATTGTCACATCATTTTTATTATATTTAGAAGGTTTTATTATAATTCCATTTTCTTTGAGAGTGTTTATAATTAATTTTATATTTGATGGAATTATTTTTTCCATAAAATATTGACAAAATTATTTTTTTATCCTCTAGTTATTCATGTGTATTTCAATTAATATTACAATTTTTCTCTCCTAAGAACATAACATTCTTGGAGAATTATTATTCATAAAAAAATTAACTTTTTTGCTTGAAAATATTATCACTTCAAAACCCATTTTTTCTTAATTTATTCTAAAAAATAATTTTCACATTATTAAAAAGATATACTAAATAAAATTTTTTTTATATATATTTCTAGAAAAACATTTAATAGAATATTAAATTCATTTTACAAATTTGGTATTTTTGGAATTTAATGAAACTGTGAATAGATTCATTGTTTTAATGTGTACAAAATGTATAGAATTTCCCGAAATTAGGAAAAATCCATAACTTAATTATTATTTTTAATTTTACAATGTTATTTTCAAAGAATTCATTTTCACAATTTTTTAGTGAACATTTAGTTCTAATATTATTTTCAATGTGAAAGGGTTATTTATTTCAAGAATTCTTATCATTCCATTTTTTGGTGTTTATATCATTAAACAACATAAAAAATTTATTATATAAATGTTATACTAGGGATATGGTTTCTCTATTCAAAATGTATTATTTAAATTGACGATATCGGATTATGGTGACTAAGGAATTAATTAAAATTCACATTCATAATTTATTTTTTTAGTCATTACCTTTCCATATTAATATCATATTTCCTATTATCAATGGTTATTAAATTTCACCTAAATAAATATACAATTTATCATTAATATAACAAGATCCTAAATAGTATATATGTTATAAATATATTTTTTTATGATGAGATTTATTATAATTACTAAGTAAATATACATAAAAATGTATTATTCATTAAATATAGATGTTTGTTGATAAAGAATATTTTTAATGAATAAATTGACAAATTGATATAATGGGAATGTATTATAAATTATGATATATGTGGTTCTAGGTTATAAATATCCTCTCAATGAATTATAATTCTTCTAAGAAAAATATATAGGCTATAATTAGTTAAATTGTATCTGGTGTATAAATACCAATCGATTTCTAACAATATTGTGAATTGTTTTGACAATATGGGTACTAAGATGCATTAGACAATTGGGTACCATAAATAATAATTTATATGTATATAAAAGTAGTTATTATTATTAGTATAAGTTAATTTTTAAAAATTATATTTTCACTAGATTCAAATCATTCATCTTTTATTTATTAAAAATAATTTCTTTATAGTTATTTAAATTTAATTATTTATTACGAGATTTAAATAAATTAAATGGAATTTTTTATTAGTTTTATACATTTTTATGATTATTCTTATTGATTTATGATATTATTATATGTATATATACCTTATAGATCATTTTAGATCACCTTTAATTATTTTACATTCCTAGGAAATTAGGATGTGAACTAAGAATTATAGGAAAATATATGAAAGAGAGTATAATGATAATCATGAAAAAAAATTGTTACCTTTTTCTAATTTATTATAATATTAATTTTTGTATGTAATTTAAAATTACTATTAAAATAATCGACCATTTGGGATTAGATTACATGAATAGTTTTTCATCATCATCTGGTAAAAGACTCAAACTAGTTTAATATAGTCTGGGATGACATAGTTCTTATCAAAATATGTTTGGAAGTATATTTGGTAACAATATTTATAAAAAAATATATTAGGGAACATAAAAATGTTACAAATTTTGAGTAAATGATTATAAGATCATCTTTTTTATTTGGTAACAAAGGGAATATATGGCTTATCCTAGAAAATAATTCTCATTTGGATAATATAATTGTACAAGGGAATAACATAGTTTTTCATAGGGGTATGAAACCACAAAATGGTGCATTATTATTGTTCCAATTTACATATAGTTCTGAAAAATGACCATGATAGACACCTAGCTTTACACTCACATGGATTATTTTTATGATAATTAATATTTATTTAAAAAATATTATGAAATATTTGAATAGAATTTGACAATGAATGGTCATTTTTAAAGCTATGGTGTCTCAGATGGAAAAGATGAGGTCGTGGTTAAAAATTCAATAATAGATTATTTTTTATATGAGGTTTCCCACAATGAATATTTATTCTCACAAAATTATTTTTTGTTTTTTATATGTATTTAACCTAATAGAATAATGTTATCATTGATTATTAACTAAATGTGTTGACTATGAGAAACCAAATGGGATGTGGACCTGAGTAAAATATATTATGATTATTAACAATAAATTAATCCAAGATATGCATAAAAAACAATACCTGATCTATATAATTGATTAATAGATAATGATAATTATGGATTTCACAAAGGGAATTAGTGATGTAGATCATGGGGGATTTATGGTTAAATATAACTATGGCCAAAAATAATTAATGAGACACATTGAAAATAGTAAAAATGTAATTGAAAAATGATTAATTTTTTTATGAATTTATGAGTATAATTAAATGAATTGATGTGATAAAATTATGAGTTTGGTAGAAGGAAATAATTCACATCCAATGGATTTATATATATTTTTCATAAATATTGGAAACCGTGGAATTATAAGAGCCAATTACAACTTCCAATGATAGACCCCTAAAACAAAAATGGAACTATATTTAAAAACATAAGTAATTTATTTATTAATTTGGATTCAATATTTAAATTGTTGATGTATATTTACCAATGGTATATTGGTTACAATAATAATATAAAAATAATGATTTTGTTAACATTTATAAGTATATATGAATTTATAAATATATAAGTTATACATAACATCATGGGTGTATGTGTTTAAATTGAATAAGTACATAAATATTATAGAAAATCCTTTTTAAATATTTTTTGGTAATAAAATATTATGACTAATGATTTTTTTGGAGAATGATTATGTGAATAAAACCTATTGGTTTAGTAAATTAAAGGCATACTAGATGAATAATTCTTTTAAATATTTTGTATTTGAGATTAAAGGTATTAGAACACATTCTGTATTACATTATTATTGACATTTCTCTAATTATAGGTCATAAAAATATTGGAAAATTATTGGAATTATATAAATAAAAATTTAGAGAAATAGAAAACCAAATATTGTGTGACAAATCACAATGTCTATAAAGCTTTTGAGGCTTGAACCCACAACGAAATAATAATATGTCTTTAACAACAACAACTAGCCAATTTGATATTATAGTTAATATATTATATTTATTTTTTTAAACATTTGATAGATATAAATTAATCATTCTCTTGTGATGATACTAATGAGGTTTACAGATATATATATATATATATATAACTTTATCCACATTTGAATAAAAGAAGTGATACATAGAATTAATTGTCCTTTTATTATGGATGTTACATTCTTTTAAAATTGGTTTTTTTGCGATTTAAGAATAAAAAATTAAATTGTGTATATTTATTTCATATAGTAAGATATGAATTAGAAAATTATTGATGCACATTAAAATAAAAACATAATTTTTCAGGAATGTAATATATCTTATATTCATTTATAGTTAAAAATAAATAAACATACGAAATGGATTGAAAAATAAAAAATTTATCATATGAAATTCATATATGATGAATCATATTGTTGTTTAATTATTCAAAAATTTATTGTTTATAGTCCCTAACATTCACTTAATTATTCACATTATTGGGATCAATGAAATTTATCACTCTATATAAGTATTTATGATTTCCTATAGTGTAAATATCATCAAAATACACTAATATTGTCCTATATAGAATCCAAGTTATCTTACATTGGATATAATCTTTTATTCTACCATTCAATCTAATTAAAAATCATTTTTATTTACCCTTTTTACGATATTTTTTCACAATAATGAAATTTTTATATATTAATTCCATTATATCTAAGCGTCAGAGAAAATAATGAGGATGTAATTTATTTAATTTGGGGATAATGTAACAACATAAAATTATAAAAAATGTTAATTGTGTTGGATATTTTATGTGACATGAAACACCATGATTAGATAACTCATAAAATATATTTTTTTCAATTTATTCTCTTTGATAGCATCTGTAACAAGCAACCTCAATTATAAATGATCCTTAATATTGTATACCATTATATACAAGTTAATATATTTTTGTGTATTAATATTACTAACCATTTTATGATATTTATGGTTATATATTGGTTATATATTAAATAAACTTCATTTTGAATTAAATTAAATATTTTCCAGAAGAATATATTTTTTATAAAATATTATTTTCTCAAGATTTATGCCCACAAATAAAGAATTATTTTAACCCCATTAATATTATATATATGATAAATGTATATATATCCTTTGAATAATAAAATAAAAATTATCATATGGTTGTTTTTTCATAATTTTAATTTTTTTAAAATAATTAACGATTATGATTTTTATTTAAAATTGAATTTTCATTTAAAAAATTAATAATGACAATTTAAAATAATATCTGGTTTTGAAATATCATTTGTTAAATTATATTACATTTTAAATATTTTATTTAATTTTAAATAATTCAATATATAATTGATATATAAAATCCAATTATACTTAAGATAATTCTCCCTCTAGAACCCACGTTTTATTCGCATCTATGAGTATAATATTAATAAGGAATTTGAAAAATATTTGAATATAATTTTAAAAAATGGATCCAATATATGGATTTAATATTATTATATAATATAATTTATCTGGAATAAATTTTTTATATTATTAAAAGTAAAATAATTATAAATAAGTTATTATGGTAAATATAAAAACTAATTTAGAGGTGATTTAAATTATGAAGATATGTATTGAACATTCCTTACCAAATTTAAAAGACCCATTTGTGAGAAATATTTCATATTTTTCACTTTTAAGGGTATATAATGTAAAGACCTGGAAATTCCATGAATTGTTTTTAAATACATGGGATTTTTAGGAGTCTGCAGTTTCTGACGGTACTTGATTTCGTGGCCCGGTGTGCCCGAAATAAATTTTTTATGTTTTTTTCAGTACGTTTAGTAAAAGTACGTGCGGGATTTTTTATCTTTTGAAGAGGATCTCAGAATTGAAATTTGAGGACACCGTTCAACTCGCAGCGCCGGTATTCGCTTATGGATACCTCTACCGCAGTTGCGTTTTATCGAGGTTGGGATTTAATTATTGGGGTTTCTAAATAAAAATTAAATAAAAATATGAGTGAAATATTTTTAATTGAATGGTAGTTATAAAATCCAAAGGGAGGATAGAGTTGGGACCCACCAGACCCTAACAAACCTTAAGAGGATGTTTTAGGTTGGGTCCCACCAAAACCCTTTAACTCCTCTAATCCCCCCATTAAATCCCTTGAACTCCCCAATAATAGGGGAAACTCTTGGTCTTCCTCTTAATGGTGCCAAAAAAAATTAATTAATGACTTAATTAATTAATTTTACTGATTTGAATTATTTTTAAATCATTATGTCAACATTAAAATAAGAGATGATAATCGATTATTTTGGGTTAGCATAATCCTTTCAGATCTTTGTATAATTCTTGAAAGAACATCATCTTATCGACGAAGAATGCTCCTCGTCGTCAAAGAATGATGGTACCATCTTCAATCTTCGTCCAAGAAATAAGAGATGGAACTGTCATGAGGAACGTCGATGGCGCATCATCCTCAGACTTTTCTAGAAATCAACAAATTGACTTTTTCCCACTTCTACTACTATGATGGCGTACATAAAATCGAGGTAGAGGGAAATTGGATTATTTTTTTGTATGAGTTATACCCACCTTTCCAAATCTTGTGTTTTTTTCTCGATGCCGAGTGTTAACAACCTAACGAGGAGGGATCCGACCACACGAACACAGTTTGACCCTCCCCCTATTGATGTTTTCATTGTGTTGATGCCACTGGTAGATCACGGAAGAGGCCATTGGCACAAGGGTCATCGTCGCACCATGACAAGAAAAACCTCAACCAAGTGGGCCATGGTGGAGCTATAAGTGTGTGGTGTCATCACACTATGCCGAGGAAGGGTTATGGCCAGGGTAGGTAGTGGCAAAAAATTCACGGCACCATCGTGTCATGCCAATGATGCGGAAATGCGGCCGAGTTGGGCCACAGGGGAGGGTGTGACGTCGTCGCACATTGTCGGTGACGGGGAGCGGCTGGACAGAGAGGTGCGGGACCCCATCGGGTCCCGCCTGGGTTGGGCCGATGCCACAAGTTACCTGTTCGGTTCTACCCAAACAGATTAGTCGTTCCGGCACTATGGGGCGCGCTCCTCCCCCTAGTGAGACCAGTCTAGGCCACCTTCGACTGGGTCTCCATCCAACGGGCTTCCCACGGCCGACCCACCCTCGGCCGGGCCGCCCCCAGGCCAGGCCACCCTCGGTCGGGCCACCCTCGGGCAGGTCCGCCCTCGGGTCGGGCCGCCATTGGGCAGGGCCACCCGTCGGGTCGGGTCGTCTCTTCCTTTTATGCCATCACCTCGGCTAGGGATTCTTCCTCAGACTGAGTCGTACCCACAGTACGGGTCAGACCCCGGTTTAGACCGGGACAGGCCATGTCAGTCTGACTAGGTCAGACTGGACCTGGACCTACTTTGGTCGTTTACACCTTTTAGCCTGCATCTAGGGTTACAGGTGTCCGATTGATGTACTGTCTGTGGTGATGGAATTCTTGTAGAGAGAAAATACTTTTGGAAATCCCCTCTTGAGGTTTGGATGCTATTGGGGCATGGTCGGGTTGGATTGATCCTAAAAACCAACCGGGCCCTTGGAACAAAAATAAAAAAACTCATAAACATGGTGTCTGATTGATGCGATGTATATCGCGTTAGGTTCCTTTTTTTTGAGACTGAACTACAGGCTACATTAACATGAGACTTCATAATAGTGTATTTATCGACAGTAGGATCGAGGTGAGGAACCTCCCAGAAATGAGAGTGATGTGTGCGGGAACCCTAGGGCTGGATGCGATGTTACTGTACCAGAATCCTCTGTTGGTTCGACAGCGATGAATACTATACCGAGATCCCCTGTCGGTCGGATAGTTCGGACATCTGTTCTAGTATCCGGTGTTGGTCTGACTGAATATGTAGTCATGTATCTTGTGTGGGTCCGAAAACTTAGCTGGTCATGTATCTTGTGTGGGTCTGAGAGCTTAGATGAATAATAACTGGTCTTTTATCTTATGTGGGTTAGACAGCTTAGCTTGTCCTATATCTAGTGTGGGTCCGATAGCATAGATAAACCAGTGACTACATCTGATCATCACTATCACTCTACAAAATATGTATACCTCTGTGAGCAATGACATGAATTTCAGTCAATATCATCGAGATGATTGACTTTAGTTTTTTCGTGGAATGAGTTGTGCTTGGGCTCGAGAGAAGGAGTCGGACTGTGTTTGGTGACATAGGTATGTGTATGGGCATAAACCTATTTATGTTTGGTTGATACTTTTCGATTGTATCTTTCTTCTGTATTTTATACTTTGTGGATTTAGGGAGACCTCCTAAGGTCTCGGGGTCCCCTAATGAGTATATTTATACTCAACCATGCACAGGCTACGCCCGCACCTTGTTCTGTTCTGTGCAGATGATGGACTTCAGGGATCGTGGATAAGGGTGACAGACGAGAGGTCGTTCGGAGCTGGATTCGGCGAGATGTACAGCAAGGATCAGTTGTTCGATTTCTGTACCTACCCTTATAGTTGGAATCCCCGGTGGATGATCTAGGAGCTGTTTTCCCCTTTTTAATCGTACTTGTACTTGTTGTTCAATTGGGTTTGTATACTGGCCCAATTACATTCAGAAAACTTTACTTTTCTATTTTAGTACTTGTTTACTCTACTTCTTTTTATCAAACTATGTGTGTTTCATTTTTAATGTCAATACCTTGAATTTTTATTAGGAAATCTACATTGGTGCTAGTCTCCAGCCCCTGGCCTCTGGAAGGTGGGCTTGTGGTAGTCAAAGCACGGGCCCCAATAACGGGTTGTGATAAATTGATATCAGAGGAGTCGGTTCTACCGCGGAACTTAGGAATCTAATCATTCTTACGGTGAAACATTAGTGTAAAGAGTATTGAATATGGTTTTTAGTCTAGGGAGTCTAGTGTTGGTTCGACGGCCAATATATCCATACACCAAGACCCTGACTTCTGATTTCCGAATCAGTGCATGAAAACACTAATTTCAAGTGTGTTCTCAAGAGTCTACATTGTGAAATCTTTGAGTCATCTCACCAGGTATAACATATTGACTATGGTACACTGGATCCATATCAAGATGCCGCTGTGTAGACATCAATTTAGGGTTTCTGAGAGACTACATGATGATGGCCCACCAAGCGACGTGGCTCTGGTTTAGGTCCCTCATTCTATGTTGGAAACATAGGGAGGTGTAACAGTAGCACCACCACAAATAGGGCGATAGATACCCCCAGTCGCACTGGCGGATGGTGAAAACTAGCTGAGCGCATTGTATGAGTTCCAGTGGTAAAGTCCGTCGAGGTTTCGAGGTGATATAGATTCCCAGACAGTAGATGACTATATGGAGGATATTACTGGAGTTTTCTACTTAGTTGAGACCTTAGTAGAGAAGATTTTTATCTTAGCTACTTATCTTTTCAAGTGAGTGACCATGAAGATGGTATGCATAGTGATGATGTTTCAGTACTTAGACAGTTTTTCTGAGATGATACATTTAGGCAGTGTGCTAATTATATCACTGCCCGTTGGTCAGAAAGCACTACCTGCAGTAAAGGTAGAGGACACATGTAGGCTTATTGCCTTATATGTGTTTCAACACCATATATCTATCATGTTCCGACGCGAGCCCGACCCAAAGGCGGTTAAGGACTGGCTTGAGGAGGTGGATGAGAGTATTCTAGTGCTTATACAGCTTCGGTATGACGACATTTTAGAAGATGAGTATACATTAAGGCATTCCAATAATTCTTGGTACTCGATGAATATGATATGATCAGTTCTTTAGATCTCGAAACTCTGAGCAAGGTATGTTTAAGGATATCTGAGCTAGAAATTATTTCTTCCAGGAATTCCTACATATGTTAGGGTGTTAGAGTGAACCATTGTGGGTGAATGTTCATTGTCTGAGCAGATAAAGACAGTGAATGTTATCAGTTGGAGAGCATGAAATGGGTACCAGTCATAGAAACATGATCATGTATAATGTTTCTAGAAGAGGAAGTGTTATGTATAGATGAATCTACAGGGAAGCAGACGTGAAAGTAGAGCTAGGAGAGTAGCATAAGGTGGAGTGCATTATGACATGTTACAACCACCCACCTTGTAGTCATAATCAGGCTCTGGGAGCTAGAGTGAAGGGGAAGAGAGTAGCTACATGTGTTCAAGGAGTGTGACCCAAGGGCTCTAGGAATTATTCTAGGAACGATCCATATCCACTACTAGTAGTTGTATCAATAGACATAGATACAGATCATTCATTCATTCCACGAATCTTGTCCCAACACTAATGTTTCTGGTTAAGCTATTGGCTTGACCCTCATGTCTGGTGATAACTTTGGGAGGAGACTCAATAATCACACATACGCAGATAGTGTGATCTAACCCTTGAGGCAATAGATTCAGTTTTAACCTCTTAGTGGCATCATCAAGGCCTTTTGGTGTTAGTTTGGGTATGGACTAGGAAACCATAGTTCATACACATATTGACTATATTAGAAAAAATGATGTTTTTAATATACAATATTTGGATTTGGTTTTCCTTAATTGGTGAAAAAGGAACCCCAGGCATCACATGATAAACTCATGCATAATAGGGTACAACTGATCACTCTTGAATCGGCTAGCCTTACCCTCTTGGTAGTAGAAACATTGAGTTTTCAGTTCCAAAAAAGAGTGTTTGAACATGGTCACATCTATTCAAAAGATGTTTCGAAGATAAACCCCCCCCCCAAAGGGAGAGGGATGCCATCTTTAGCTGGAGTTGTTTTAAATACAATTAATATTGAAGTAGTACTTCCTTGGGAACCACCTAGGAGTGTTACAGTGGAACACTGATTCTTGGGTTTGGATGGATACTATCGGAGGTTTGTGCCAGACTTTTCCAGAGTTGCATCACTGCTTTCCGATTTAACGAAGAAGGGGAAACAGTCGTGTGGTCAGAGAGATGCTAGTAGAACATTCAGGAGCTGAGGCAGAGGTTGAATAGTGCACCAATATTGATGATTACAGAGGAGGGTGTGTGGTACATAGTATGCTATGATGCATTAGATACCAGACATTAGTGTTTCCTAATGCAGGAGGGAAAGGTGATTGAGTATGGTTCATGGTAGTTGAGACAGCAGGAGTAGAACTATGCTTCCACTGACCTAGAGTTAGAAGTAGTGGTCATTACCTTGATGATGTGGTGGGGTGGTCTGATGGATGAGGATTTTAATGTCTACTCTTACCATCATAGTCTCAGGTACATCTACTCGCAGAAGGACCTAATCCTGGGAAAGCGGTGATAGCTCAAGTTCCTCCAAGACAATGACTTTGAGATAGTCTATACTACTAGGAAGGGGAATGTTGTAGCAGATGCTCTCAGTAGGAGATCATGTGTTCAGATTTAGGAGATGTGACGGAGCATTTGGCTGCGATGAAGAGGTCTTTGGTGGATATATATGGATATGCCTTTCTTTGGTCTCTCATAGTCACTCCTATACTTCTTTAGCGAGTTAGGGAGGCACATCTTGAGGGCATTGACTGTGAGATGTGACGGGCTCAGATATCCTCGGGGAAGGAACCTGATAGATTTTATGATGGTGGGGATCACTTAATTCTCTTCAGAGAATGGACCATAGTACCAGTTGCACATCAGGAGTAAGTATTGATGGAGTTCCACACTTCCCCTCTGGCGATACATCCAATAGTACCGAAGATGTATTAGGACATCCGACGATAGGTCTGGTGGCTAGGTATGAAGAAGGTAGTAGCAGATTTTGTCTCAAGATTCCTCAGTTCTCAGCAACTGAAGGCGGAGCACCAAGTTCCAGTAGTCTAGGCTAAGCCTTTTGAGGTCCAAGAGTGGAAGTGGGACAGAATATCCACAGATTTCATGATGGTAATTCCATGTACATCCAGAGGACACAACATTATCTGGGTGATTGTCGACCGACTCACCAAGTCGGCACACTTCTAACCAATCAGAGAGTAAGGTTACATGGAGAGACCGGAATGCCTAAACGTACGAGAGATCATACGGCTTCATGGTGTTCCATCGATGATTGTCTCTGATCGAGATGCTCATTTCACATCTCGTCTATGGAAGGTGTTTCATTAGGCTTTCGGGACACAGCTTCACTTGAGAACTGCCTTTTATGCTCAGACGGAATGCCAGACTAAGAAGACCATTCAGACTATCAAGGACATGTTCTATGCATGCATCCTTGACATCAGTCACAACTGGGAGGATCACATACCCTTGGTAGAGTTTTCGTATAATAATAGCTACCACTCCACCATCGTGATGGAACCTTACGAGGAACTGTATGACCCACCATACGGATCACATATGTGCTGGACTAACCCAGGGGAGTCAACACTTGTAGAAGCCAAGATGGTGCATGATAAGACGAAGAAGGTATAGATCATCCAAGAGCAGATAAAGACTACACAGAGCAGAAAGAAGTCCTATGCTGATAGGAGATAATGAACACTGGATTTCAAAGATGGCGACCACGTCTTCATATGGGTCTCACCTCGATGAGGACTATGGATATTTGGTCGAGGTGGAAAGTTATCTCCATGATTCATCAGACTGTTCCAGGTACTATGCAGAGTAGGCGAGTTGGCTTACCACCTGGCCCTTCCACCTCAGTTGCACCGAGTGCACGAAATCTTCCACGTATCTCAGCTAAGAATATACATGCATGACACCTCCCACATAAACGACCCTGGAGAGATGGACATCGATGATGGGGAAACATTCAGAGAGGTTCTAGTTGAGATTGAGGATCTACAAAACTAGGTCATGTGTGGACGGCTGATTCCTCTGGTGCATGTTCGCTAGAAACACGGGATCCTCCAGGAGAGCACATGGGAGCGGGAGGCTCAGATGCATACTCAGTACACCCATTTGTTCCCATAGTGTGTGTTGTATCATATAGGGACGTATAGCCCTAAGGTGGTTGAGAATGTAAAGACTTGGAAATTCCGTGGAATTGTTTTCTAAATACATGGGATATTTACGAGTCTGTTGTTTCTAACGGCACTTGATACTGAGGCCCAGTGTGCCCGAAATAATTTTCTGATGTTTTTTTCAATTCGTTCCGAAAATGTACGTGTGGGATTGTTTTTTCTTGTGAAGTGGTGATCAGAATTGAAATCTGAGGGCACCGTTGAACTCGTAGTGCCGATATTCTCTTATGGAGACCTTTACCACAGTTTTGTTTTATCAAGATTGGGAGTTAATTATTGGGGTTTCTAAATAAAAATTAAATTAAAATATGTGTGAAATATTTTTATTTGAAAGGTAGTTAAAACCACCAAAGGGAGGTTGGAGGTGGGACCCACCACACCCTAACCACCCTTGGGAGGATGTTTTAGGGTGGGGCCCACCTAAACCCTTTGACTCCTCTAAACACACCTTTAAACCCCTTGATCTCTCCATTAATACGGGAAACTCTTGGTCTTCCCCTTAATGGTTCCAACACAAATTAATTCATGGATTAATTAATTAATTTGAGTGATTTCAATTATTTTGATTTCATTATTTAAACATTAATATAAGAAATGCTAATATTTTATTTTTGAGCTGTCATAATCCTTTGAGAGCTTTGTAGAACTCATGGAAGAACATCATCCTCTTGATGAAGAACACAAGAACACTCCTCATCTACGAAGAAGGATAATACCATCTTCGATCTTCGTCCATGCCATAAGAGACAGAGCCACTGTGAGGAACATCGATGATGCTTTATCCTCGTATGTTTCCCAACATCAACGAATCAATTCCCGCCCACTATACGCGACTTAGATGACGTAATTCAAATCATGGTAGAGGGAAATTGGATTATTTTTTTGTATGAGTTATACTCTCCATTCCTCATAACGTGTTGTGCTCTTGATGCCGAATTATAACAACGTAATGAAGAGGGCTCGAACCGAACGAACACAGTCTGACCCCCCCCCACCTGTTGTTGTTCTCATTTTGTTGATGATGGAGGTGGATCATGGAAGTGGTCGATGGCATAGGGGCGGTCATCTCACCACGCAATGAAAAGTCGCGGCCAAGCGGGTCCAGCGGATCCGGAAGGGCGTGATTCCATCGTACCTCACTAGAGAAGGGTTGTGGCTAGGGTGGGACGCAAGAGATGAAGCACTGTGTCGTTTCTCCATGTGGGCGTTTCGGATCATTGGTCGGGCCATGCCGTTGTGGTGGGATCGGCGTCATCGTGCTGCACTGGGGACGGGGAGCAGCTAGCCCGAGTGGACAGCCAGAAGGTGCGGGACCCCGTTGGGTTCCGCTAGGGCTGGACTGGTGCCACCAAGTGCAGGTTCAGTTCTACTCGAATGGCTAAGCCAATCGGGTGCAGGGGCTCAACGCCTCCGCACAGACATGGCTTGGTCAGGATTCCCTCAGCCGGGCTACCACGAGCTGGGCCGCCCACGATCGGGCCGCCCTCAGTCAGGCCACCCCGAGCCCTGCCACCCTCAGTTGGGCTGCCCACGGCTAGGCCACCCCTTTGTCGGGCCGCCCTCAGGAATGGCCTCCCTCATCCTGGGACGCCCTCAGGCTGAGCCGCTTATCGCGACGGTTCGTCCCCTCGGTTGGGCATGTATCCTCCTCCCAGGTCAGACCCTTAGTCCGGATCAGACCCCGATTCAGACCAAGTCCGGATAGGTTTGTCCGACTGGGTCGGACCGGACCCGGACCCACTTTGGACTTTTACAACTTTTATCCCGCATATAGGGATACCGGTTTCTGATTGACATACCACCTACGGTGATGGAATTGTTGGAGCGAGAAGATACTTTTGGTATACCCCGCTTGAGGTTTGGATGCAGTTGGGGCATGGACCTGTTGGTTTGAGAATAAAAACCTACCAGACACCTAGAATAGAAATTCTAGTCACTCATATACTGTGCGTCTGATTGACGGGTCGTCTGTCGTGTTGGGTTCCATTTGATGAGACAAAACTATAAGATACATAGACTCGAGACTTCATTATAGTTGATTTGTTGAAACTTGGATTGAGGGTCAGAACATCCTGGAATCGAGCGTGCTATGTGTGGTAAACCTAGTGATGGTTCCAACGTTTCGGTACTGGTAACCTCCGTGGGTTCGATAGTAATGACTATTGTACCGGGATCCTCCATGGGTCTGATAGTTCTGACTTCTGCTCCTGTATCCTATGTGGGTCTAATAGAATAGTTTTTCATGTATCCTGGGTGGGTATAATACCTTATCTTGTCCTGTATCATGTGTGGGTCTGATAGCTTAGATGAATAATAGTTGGTCATGTATCCTGTGTGGGTCCTCCAGCTTAACTGGTCTTGTATCCTATGTGGGTCCGATAGATTAGATGAATCAGTGAATAAATATAATCATCTCTATCACTATACAAAAGATGTATACATGTGTGAGCTGAGTCTTGGCATTCAATCGATATAATCGAGATGATTGACATTACATCCCTCATGGAATGAGTTATGCTTGGGCTCGAGAGTTGGTACCAGACTGTGATGGGTAACATAGGTATATGTTTGGTAATTCACCTAAGTAATGTTTTTTGATACTTCTTGATTATATCTTTCTTCTATGAATTATCCTTATTTGATTCTGGGAGACCATTGAAGGTCTTGGGGTCCCCTACTTTGTATAGTTATACTCACCCCTGCATAGGCTAAGCCCGCACCTTGTTGTGTTCTTTGAAGGCGATGGAAAACACTGATCGAGGCTGAGGGTGATGGACGAGAGGCCTCTCGGAGCTGGACTAGACGGGATGTACCTAATGGATGAGTTGTTCGAGTTCTGTACCAAACCTTCTAGATGGAATCCTTAGTGGGCGATCCTAGAGTTGTTTCCCCATATTTACTTGTACTTGTACGTGTTGTTCAGATATGTTTTTATACTGGCCCACTTACTTTTAGAAGACTTTACTTTTATATTTTAGTACTTGTTTCCTCTACTTATTTTGTTCAGACTGTGGGTGTTATAGGTTTAAAGGCAATGTCTTTTCTTTTTATCAAGGTATCAAATTTTGTGCTAGTCGCCAGCCCCTGGCCTGTGGAAGGTGGGATTGGTGTATTCATGGCACAGACCCTAAGGATGGTTCATGACATATAACTTCCAGTTATTTATGATTTCATCAGTATAAAATTGTATTGCAATTGAATCATTTTAAAAATTCCATGTTTGTTCTGTCCCCCACATATAATTGTTCACCCTCTCCTCCCCAATTCACACATCAAAATTCATTTTTTCATCAATCAAAAAACCAATTAAAATCATTATTCAAATAATAAAAACTATAAAACATTATTGTACCACAATTTTATTCATGGATGTTATTTGGTGCAAACCAAAGATGTTCTTCAAAGAAGAGATGAATTTTTATAATAGAATTTTTCCCTCCTTCCTCATTGAGATATTTCTACACCATGATTATAAAATATCCAAATAATATTACATATACTAAGATTATATTCTATTACTAAAATTACCAACAACCTTGTGATATTCCATCTAATTGGAAATGACAGTATCGATATTGTGTAAGGAGGAATATTGCCTTGTGTGCCGATGCATTTCATATTCTATATCAAAATTTCAATGATGGTTATAATGATGGATATTACACATTTAATTATATTGATGATATTATTAAATTTTTTAATTATAATACCACATATTACTTATTAAATTCCATGAATAATAAAATACTATAATGTAACATGAGGGTATGGGGGACTACCGCCTCACGAATCTATGTGATTTTTTTCACATACACTATACATAAAATTTCATAATGATCAATTTGATGAATATATATATATATATATATGAGACTATATTGGATATATAATATATTTATACTTACCACCTTCTTATAATTTCACTCATTCATCAAATGATGTCATTTCTCCTGCGTTTTCATAGCCAATCATCTCCACAAAGAGTTATGAATCATTTTCCATTTCAAACATTAATGAATTATTATTAATATGTATATAATCTTATAATATGATATTTATAACATTAATATAAATTTTTAGATTATTTATCTATATTAAATACCCTAGAACCATTACTTTATTTAAAAAACATCATTTATAAAACAATTAAATTAATAATAAAAATAACAAAAAAAGTAATATAATTATCAAATGGGTGGAAAAATGTTATAAGAGGATACTAGTTGATATTTTAAATATTAAAATTTTAATTTAAATTTAATTTAATTATCAAAATATTATAAATGTTGTTATTAAATTCTTAACCAAATGGAAGCATGTTGTTAGATATGTGGTCTCAATTTCCATTCAATGATTAAAACTATAATGTTATGCCCATAATTTATATTATATGGTATACGTAATATCCTTTTTCATGTAATTTAATTATAATTAGTAATGATGGTACTATAATTTAAATTTAAATTATTTCTTCTATGGTGATTGTGTATTAAAATTACAAAGTGGTAATGAATTTCTTGTGAAATATTTTTTATCCAGTTATATTACTGGTTCATTGTACATGACATTATATTACATTATATGTAAAGAATATTGAATATAATATATTTTAATCACATGTAATTTAGATTTAAATTTTATACACTTAATCGATTCACTGATTAACTTTGACATTATTTTTATTATCACTATAAGGGTTTAGTTCACAATGTAATTTTAATCTGTATTATTTATAATGGATTTTATATTGATGAAAATTATTTGATCCTTATAATATAATAAATTTATTTTTTCCCCACCAGTTATTCATGAAAGTTTCCATTAATATTACAACTTATTCTCTATTTGGAACTGAAATATATTGAGATTTTTTAAAAAAAATAAGAAATAATATATATTTGCAGTTGAAAATTTTATTTCATCGAAAATAATTTTTTTCTAAATTTGTTTATAATTTTTAAAATTATTAAAATGATTTACTAAAGAAGAATCTACCTTGTATACCTTTTTCAAAAATACTGAATTGAATATTCATTTCTTTTTCTAAAAAATCACATTAGGAATTTATAGAAAATTTAAATAGAATAAATGTTTTAATATATAAAACACTTATGAAATTTACCAGCATCATGAAAAAACGCTAACTAAATTCTTACTTTCAATGGTTAAATGTTTTTTCAAAATAAAAAAATATATTTACAATTATAATTAAACATTTAATTCTAAAATAATTTTAAACACTAAAATGTTATTTTTATCCAGAGTGATAATCATATCATTTTTATGATATTTATATCAATAAAAAAATTAAACAATTGTTTTACTAATGACATAGTTGGTAAAAGTTTTACGGATACTGTATGTATTATTTCTATTGATGGTTTATAATTATTATAACTATTTAATATTATCAAATTCAAATTATTCTTTAATTTTTTCCTTCATTTCCTTTCCAACTAAATTTCCTTTTTCCTATGACCATTGTGTAATAACATTCCACTAAATAAAAACAAAATTTCTCATATATTTTCTTATTTTAAAAATATAATTAATGTTAGACATATATTTTTTTAGAAAAACAATTATTTTTTACATTGTAAATATTGATAAATCCAAATTATTTATTCAAAGAAAATATTTTTTTGATATGCAATATTTTTCATATATTAAATTAACTATTTGATATATTTGGAACATATTGGATATGTTGTTATGGGTGGTTCTATGTTATATATATCTTCTCAATGAATTGGATGTCTTATGATACAAATCTAATCGATAGGCTTAATTAAAAAAAATCAAGTGTTTACACACAAATCAATTTTAAACAATCTTATGAATGGTCTTGAGTGTAGAGTTACCATGATTCCTTAGATCATTATGTTCCATAACTAACGACATCCATATTATTAAATTTATTTGTTATTTTAAAAAATTTATATTTACCAATGATATTATATTTGGAATCAAATCATTTTCATTTTATATATTAAATAGAATTTATTTAAATTTATATTAATTGACAATTTTATTATGAGACTAAACTTATTTAAATTGATTTTTTTAACATATATTCCCATTCATGATTATACATAATGATATATGATATTATTATATGTACATATCCCATAAAGATCATTTCACCTTAGTTTAATTTTGTTTAAAACTCTATTGAATAATTTAATTATTAAAAATTATGTAAATTGTGTTCACTATGATAAACCTAATGGGATGATGGAATCTCTAAAATATAAGATGATTTATTCTAATAAATTAATCCAAAATTTTATTATCTAACTATACCTGAACCATATACATGAATTGTAGGTAAAAACTGATGGAGTTCTCAAAGGGTACATGTGATAAAGATCATTGATGAAAGATAGATTGATTTAACTCAGGTCATATATATTGAATGAGACACCCTTAAAATGCTATACATGTAATTTGAAAAGGTTGTTTTTTGGTAAAGGAATAGATCAATGAATTGAATTATTGTAGAAAAATAAGTATTCACGATAGAAGGAAGAAATAACATTCAAGGGATCTATTTATATTTTTTTGAAATAAATGTTGGAAACCGCATAATTATCAGAGTCAATTACCACTTCTAATGTTGTACCCATAGATCAAAAGTGAAAATATTTTTATCAATAATAGTTCATGTATATATTTATTTGGATATATTATTTATATTTTTGATGTATTATTACCAATGTTATTTTGGTTATAATATTCATAACTTATAAAACGATTCAGTTAAAATTTTGAAGTATGTATGTATTTATTAATTTAAGAGTTATGGATACCATTGTTATTTAATGAGTTTAAAGATGATCAAAACATAAATTTCATAAAAACACATTTTAAATATCTAATATATATATATATATATTAATTATGACTAACGATATTTTTAATTAACATTTATGTGAATAAATCATATTGGTTTAGTATATTATAGAGTTACTTGTGGAATAATTCATTCAATTTTTTTACAATTAAGATTAATGTTATTTGAAAACATTATGGTTCAAATTATCATTTATGTTGTTGTTATTATAGGTTGTTATAATATTGGAAAATTATTCAAATTATATTAATACAGTTTTAGAAAAAGTACATACCAAATTTTGTGTAACAACCCATCACATAAAGAAATGTAGTGAGGGTTGAACCAAAGACCAAAGAACGATGATGGTATAACCCCTACTACTAACCTATGTTTTGATCAAGTTAATTTTTCCTTGTTCTAATTTAAAAAATTTGATGGATATATTTTTAATGTGAACTATTTATTCTATTATTGAGTTTCATAAATTAATATTTAATTTTTCTTAATATATAGGTTTTTGTAAGTGGGTAGTGATAGATAGAAATAATTTTCAATTACAGATATTATGATCTATTAAAATTGTGTTTTTTGGGATTTATGAATAAAATATGTTTTTTGGATATAGATTTCATAGAGTAAGATATAAATTAGAAAACTATTCAAGCATATTCTAATGAAAAAATATCATATACAATAATAACATATCATGAAATTATTTTTTCATATATTTATAGACTGTGAAAAATTAAGAAACCATAAGAATAGGATCCAGAAATAAAAAAAATCATATTACTTTCATATGTGATTAATCAATTTTTTTTAATTCATCACATATTTCTGGTTTATGGTTCCTATCATTCATTTAACAATTCAATTAATTATGATGATTTACATTATTCAATCACTAAAACTATTTATTCATTTATTCAGTGTAAATATATTCAAAATAAACCAATATTGTCCAAAATTGAATTAATTATATATTATATTAAATATAATATTATTATCAACAATTCTTTCTAATAAAGAGGATATTTAATTACCCTTTTTACTATGTCGGTTTTTAATAAAGAAATTTTCATATATCAATCCCTTTATTTTTATGCATGAGAATAAATTTTTTGGGTCTAATTTATTAAATTTTTGGATCATATAACCCAATTTAAATATAAAATATGTTAGTTTTATTTGAAATTTTATTTGAAATGCAACAACGAAAATATATAACACATGGAATATGTTCCATTTAACTTATTCACTTTGACAGCTTATGAAACATGCAACTGTGAGTCTAAACGAACCTTAATACTGTGAATCACTATAACATATATATTATATTAGAGCTTATTAATATTAATAAATATTTAATGGTATTTATGGTTATATATTGATTATAAATAAAATAAAATTTATTTGCACTAAAAAAATATTTTCTGGAAAACAATATTATTTATAAAATGTGATTTTGTCATGATTTAGGCACAAAATTAATGAGTTATTTTCTCCAAATTATGAATATAAATAATATAAATTAAATAATTTTTTAAATTTTAATATAAAAAATTATATTAGCATAAATATTTTTGAGTTGATACATATTATGATGAATAGTGAATGATTACGACTTTTATTGAAAATTGTATTTTTCATTTAAATAATTATATTGTTAGATTACATTTAAAATAGGATTGAAAATAAATTTTTTTTAAATTTTATTAGATTCAATAAAAATTAATTCATGGTAATAAATTTAATATTTAATTATTACATTAAGTACTTATTTAGTTATGATAAATCTCCCTCAATAACTTGTATATTCATTGCTTCGGTGGGTTTAATATTAAAATTGATTTTGAATCTTATAAGAATTTAAATTGAAAAAAGGGATCCAATATATGAATTTAATATTATTATACAATATAATATGGGTCGTTTCAATTTTATCCATTATTAAATGTAAAATATGTATAAATAAATTACATTGGTTAATGTGAAAACAAATTTAACAGTTAGTTGAAATATGATGATAAGTGTTAAAAATTAACTACCAATATTAAAAACATCCATTGGTGAGATATACATCGTATTTAGAACCATTATGTTCATATAATGACACATCTTTTAGGATTTCCTGATTATTAAAATGTGATTGTAATTGAATTTGTTCAAAAATTTCCATGTTTTTTTATCTCAACCATATATTAAAGGCCACCACTCTCCTCCCAAATTCACATTTCCAAATAAATTTTTCCATCCATTACCTACCCAAATAATATCTTCATTCCACTAAAAACATTTTATATACAATTTTATAACATAATTTCATTCTGGGATGGATTATGGTGAAATCTGAATGAAGTTGATCGAAGAAGTGGTGACAATCTTAAAAGAGAATTTTCAATTTTTTCACTTCTTCCTCCTCATTCAAATATTTATAAAACATTATTATAAAATAATCACATAACGATACATATTATAATATGTTATTATATAATTTTCATTACAAATAAAATCTTTTTATATTCCTTCTAATTGGAAATGACACCATTGAAATTCTGTGAGGAGGACTACTACATTATAAGATGATATAATTCATCTTCTTTAACAAATTTTCAATGATGGGATTAATGGAGGATATTACATATTTATATTAAATTAATGTTATTACTATAATTTTTTTTATAACATCACATATTGAATTTTAAATTCCATGAACAAAAACATACTATATTGTCTCTTATGTGAACAGCGGACAACCGCCTCACGAAGCGATGCGATTCTTTTTTCACATACACTATATATTTAATGTCATAAGGATCAATTTTAAGAGAATATATTATAAATTTATAAATGATATTATATTGAATATATTATTTAATCATACATACCGCATTCTTATCCTTTCACTCATTCATGGAATGATAACGTTGCTCATGTATATACATGGCATATCGTCTCCATAAAGTGTTTTGATTCATTTTAACGATCCAAACATCATGAATTATTATTAATATGTATATAATGTTCCAATATGACATTTATAACATTATCATAATTATATAGAATATGAATATATATATTATAACCATGAACATTTACTTTCAAGACAAATCCTTATTTAGATAATAGGGAAATTACCAAAAAAAACAATGAAAAAAATAAATTATAATTAGAAAATGGATGGTAAAATATTATATTAATATCATATATGGAAAAATAAATGTAAAAATTGTTATGGAATAAAGTAATAACATGATTAAAAACATTATACATTGTTTTAAAGCAGATCTATCTCAAATGAAGCATGAGGTAGGGGATTTCATCTCAATGTCATTTCAATGAGGAATATTTTCATGTCAAGATTCTAATTTAGCTTACATGATGTTTAAAATAAATTTTTTAATCTAATGTCATAATTAAATCATAATTATTTATTTTATGTTATGATTTCTATTATTTAATCTGGATTGGAAATAAAAAACACCATATGGTAGGGAACTTTTAAACAAAATTTCCTTTCATTTTCCTACATTTCTTAGTCATTGTCGTTAACATTATAATATTATGTGTCTAACTTATTTTTAAAAAATTATTTTCTAATTTTAAATCATTTATTTGGATTTACATTTTTTCAGATATTTAATTATTTTATTAATTAATCGATCAATGTTATTATTATTGATGGGGTTTTGTTCATAAATAAAATTTAGTCTTGATTTTTATACTATAATTCATATTCAAGGAAATTATTTGATGATAGTTTTATATAACCATTAATTTTTATTTCCACATGATATACATTTTAATTTCTTATAATATTATTATTTTTTATTCTTTAGAATTAAAAATTCTCAAGATATGTTTTATTATAATTTTTTATATCATTCCACTATTTAGTTGAAAATAATTTTCCAATAAAAATTGTTTATAAATTTTTATTCATTTTCCAAAATATTTAGTAATTAGATTTTGAATCATATTTAACATGTTAGAAAATGTTTCTTAATGATCCTCACTTTTTTTCAACATATTACTCGTTTAGATTTCACCAAATCATGGAATTTTAGAATTTTTTAAATGTGTTTATAATTTATTGTTATAGGGAAAACAATATATTTTAAATATTCATTTATAGTATGATTATTTTATTTTTATAATAATGTATTTTTGAAATATATTGTGAACATTTAGATTTTAAATTATTATAAATTTTAAAATGTTATTTTTCTAAATAATAATTTTAGTAACATTTATGTTATTTATTATTCAGCAACAACATCAACTTTTTATCATAATACTGATCCACTAGGAATATGTTGTCATGATTACATCCTTACTCATTTAATGGATTGATTTTTATTATTTTTAACAAAGGAATGTATAAACCTTAACTTTAATGATTTAATATTTTTCATTAAATATCCCTTGAAATATCTACTTTATTATCATCTAGTGATATTATATTTCCCTTATATATATATATATATTCATTGATATAATTATTTTATAAATTATATTTTATTTATACATATATATTTTATACATTAAATGTTATTTGATTAAAAAATTAAATACTAAAGTGTTTTCTTCCATACTCAGCATGTATAGTTACAAATAAGGAATATAGTTCATATAACAAATTTATTATTAAATATATTAAAAATGATATGGACAAGATTAAATTTGTGGGGAATTATTATAGTTATCAAAAAAAAGCAACAATAGCCTATTGAGGGAAATTAGTTGTCTATACTTTGCTAAATGGGATTCCATCTTATACATACCCATCAGTATTAAAATATATTATCATTGATCATGAATGTAGAATTATCATGATTAAAAAGATCACGTACTCTAACAGTTAATAATTTACTTCATGGAGAATTTATTTTTCATTATTATCAATGAATGTTTAGAACTAAATATTTTTATGCATTAATTTTATTCCTAGTTTATTTATTCAATCATATTTCTTTTCAGTTATTTAGCGATCCATATTGATACATTCTTATCAATTAATGATATTAGTGTTATTAAATATATAGAATGTAATTTCCATTTTTAAAATTTAAATAATTATAATTATTTCAAATTTATATAAATTGATTTTTCTTTCTGTTTTTTATATTTCAATGATTATTCTTATTGATTTAGAATAGCTTCAAATACACTTAACACTTTTTGGGCATTTTGGCTCCCAATTATTTTTATTAATTTCACATAAACAGATAATATATCCTATGATGTTTATATATGTATATGATAGAGGTAATATTAATATTATAGAAAAAATGTTTTCATATTAGTTTTCAAATGTAATATGGGATTAATATATGTATTTTATTTATAAAAAATACACAACTATTTCAACCTTCGGGATTCAATATCATATATCTTATTTTAATATAATAAATTAAGACCCCAAGGTACGCATTATGAGGATGGTGGATCAGTAGAACTATCTGTCTATTCCATCATGACTCCTAGGGTTTTCCTATAATGACGGTGATGTGTGATTCACAATGTTTTAGACCTGGTATATCAAGGTGGCTTTCGAACCTGAATGGGAGTGATCCTTTGTGGGATGTGGTTTAAAATAAATAATAATGAAACACTAAGAGTATAAATATATAAATTTATTTCCTTCCTTGAATCTCTCAAATGTACTTATCATTATAAAACCACTTTGACGAAGCCATGACATGGAAGGAAACTGAATGATGGGTGCTTCGATGTCGAGGCTGATCCTCACTCAATTCAATAACATACTCACATGGGATTTTTTTCAATTATGTTTCAAATATAATATATTAAAAGAGATATTCCCTTGTCTCCCCCATATCACAAACCTTGATTTTCACATGTTTGGATATTCAGTAATTAGAAACTAGTTTCATAAGGAATGTGCTACTTTTACATTTTGTTAATATAACTGGAAGAGCACAATCCTATTTAAATGTTATGAAATATACAACTCAAACATAGTGTTCTACGAATATATGAATGTGATTATGCCTTTAATACCCATACTTATAATGATACCATCGTTATTTATTTTTTAGATTTCTTTATCATAATTGATTCTTCTTCACCCAATGATTTTAAAGTACATAGTCTCTTTCTTAAGAACTCCCCTAAAAAGTGACCTAAGTAAATTAAATGATGATCTAAGGATATATGAAAGAGGAATAGTGGATTTCAGCATAGACTCTAAACTCCAATATATTATTATATTTGACACACATGTCTACAAAATAGTGCATTTGATCGATTTTGAGCATAAATACACAATTTTTTAACTCTAAAAAATCATTGAGAACTCCATTCTTAAATATTGGATTGTAAAATGTCTTGTTTCTCATCCAAGGGATAATTAATAGCCATATGTTAATAGGAATTAGTTGGATAAAATAATTGTTATTGGGATTCCTAAAACGTCTAAAATGTAAATGAAATATAGGAGAAAAAATATACACATTTGGGAGAGAACATGGTTACTACATGGGCTGATCTTGTGGATGTATAATATAATGACTCTATTGAGCATGGAATTTTAGAAGAAATTGAAAAAATTGTGTGGGATGACTTTGAGTAGTCCCAATATGAAATTTTTAGAGAGTAACCACATAGGGACACGTAGATAAATTGTGGGCAACTTTGTTCAGTGCCTGTGGACTCATCCCGTGGGAGTGAAATCAGAAGATCTATATTTATTAAATATAGCTCATATATTGGAATACAATAGGTTGATGATCCGACAATATCAAATGGTAATGCTTGACTTATGCTAAAATAGATTGTTGTGGTTTTATTGATGCTACATAGTCCCAAGGGGAAGACAACCTCGTAGACTTGGAAGACTATAATGAAGTTGTATATACAATAATCGGTGATGATGAATACATTTGGTTGTTTCAACCAGACACTGTTACAGGTGCCACTTCAAATTCGAAGGATGATATATCTAAATATATCTCAGGGATAGTAGGCACACACCACACTAATTTAGTTATTTATTACACTTTTTACATAATATTTAGACTAATTAACAGTCAACAGATCTATGGGACATTACAGTGGCCACCCCATTGAAAGATAAATCAGTAAAAACAACTCTATATGTTGCTAATAGAGGTACTTTTAATAAATCATATATTTCTTGTATGAGTTAATATGGAAATAAACCTACTCTGATCTCTACTGAAAACATTAGAAGATATAAGAGGAAGAAGGGATGAGGTATTTCAAAAAGGGGGTTCTTACCCCAAATTCAGTTTTCAATGAATTTCAATTTTCTTTAATTTTATTGGTATTGATAACCCTAAATACATTATTATACTTTACATTTTTGTTATTTGTCATAGCTTTATATTTTTTTATATGTCCAAAACAAAAATCAAATTTTCTTCAAAAACTATGCATATTTGGACACATGGCAGTAATTATATTGGTGCCTACAAATTTTTTTATTGTGGTTGAATCCATTTTGTTTTTTATAATTCATCTTCTCAGAATGTGAATGGTTTCAATGTTTCTCATAATATGTTTTCTTCTGAATTTTCCATTGATGGATTACACATTTTTTGTACCATGACAGCTGATAAAAATAGGTAACAGGATAGAATACCACTTTGGCCAGATCATTCATTTTTATCTAACATCATCCATGATTGGTTATTTTTGATTTGTTATTTTAATGGGATTATTACCTCCCATTAGAAAATTTCTCCATCCCACACAGATATCTCATTATCTTAATTTATAATATCTATTTTGGATAGTAAAAATTTGGAAATAAATAGAATTGGATCCATATTTACATGGTAGATAAGACACTACCAAAGTATAGTTGCTATGATATTGGTTAGAACATTCCTGAATAAATATGCTCTAGATTAATGGGACACCATCTCAATCATTGCCCTTCTTAATCTTAACTCGGATCATGAAAACATCCTTGTCAGACTATTTATCAAAATTCATACACCCATTAATCCTTTCATATTTAATTAATTTATTGAATTATACAAGAATAATATACATTTATATGATATCATATTTGATCATTCAACATTGATTTGTTGATAATATCTTAATATTATAGTCGTTTCGGGTGCTAACAGATTCATTTTCTATTATATTAGTTGTTACGTGAGCCATATTTGTTTTGTATGGGATGTATATAATTCATATCCCGATTTATATCATGTCTCAAAAAATTATTTTTATTCATAAAATGAAATTTATTCTTGAATGGATATGATGGGGAATGAATCTCATCGCATTCGTGGAGACGGATATCCGTACGTACGCACGAGCGACAATATCATTATATTGATATTAAAAAATTATATAATTGGATGTTATATCATATATAAATAATCATTATCATGTTATATTTATTATTTACTTGAATTAAACATCATTATTATACCCATCCAAATAATAATATATTTAATAACAATTACACAATGACGTGGAGACGGTAGGTCGTACATACACAAGTATGATGACATGTCATTCAAAGGATAGATAGAAAACTGAATATGGTTATACCATATTTATAAAAACATCAAAATATATAGAAGATATTGGATTTATTATTTGTGAATGGAAATAAAAAATAAAGAAGAATTGGAAGAAGAAAGGAACCTAAATGAGGTTGGTGAAATCATTACCACTTCTTCGGGATCTTCCTTTTGATTTGATAAAAAGGGCTCCTTAAGATGGAATTCAAACCGATGGAGGGCCTCTAGGATGAAGTTAGGGATGTTTAAAGGATATATTGGTAGTGTTTGGCCGATCTAAAAGGCTTTTAAGTTATGAATTTGAGGAAAGGGGGATTGCCCTTTTATAAGAGGGGTGAGGGGCACCTAAGGAAAACTTAAAATATTATTTTATAATAAAATCATATTCGGTTTATAATGGCTCAAAAGGGAATTATTTCGTGGATAATGTAGGGATGGGTTGAAATTCACTCATCCAATATATTTTAGACAGTTCTGGGTCACTATATTATCATCATCATTTAAATTTATCTCTTAGTTAAATAGTTTTACATTTATCATGTCTCTTTGAATTTATATATTATATGGTTAATAAACCTACTATAAAAATTAATTAGAACCCAAAGTGGTTAATTATTACTATATATAACCTTATCTATGTAATTTGGATGATACATATATTTTTAGGAATATAATATCAATTAATATTATAATATTAGTTTTATATACCCCTTTATGTCAATTTTGACACTATTTAATAATTGATAATAGTTAAAAACTAAACAATTTAACTAGTTAGAAAAAAATTATTTTCATCAATCCTAACATGTCATATTAACCAATAAAATTAGTGTATGTCATCAAAACTGTCAAATTTTATTTATTTTACCATTTATAATACGAATTATTTGATTCTTTCATTAATAAGGAAAATATTGCATCATTATTGTTTCATAAATAAATTTTATTATTCAATGTATAAAAATATAAATAAAATACCATTATGTATTAAATATATTTATATTTAAAATGAATATTTATAGACTAAAATATAAAATATATATCCCAATGTAATTTTTTTTTCTAAATGTTATATTGTTATGTTATGTTTGTATTTACTTTAACTTAATTAATAAAACGTGTATTATCACTTACAAATAGTGATTCCACACATAATCACGGAGTAAAATAATCAATGAAGTATGCATAAAGCCGAATGAGTGGACATTGAAATGTCAAATTCCCTTATCGATTTGGTAACATAAGAAGCATACACCCATGAAAGAAGGATCATACAATGATGATTTAAATATCCACAAATTAAAGTATATTACACAATTAATACAATCATGGTAAGTACACACACCACATGCAATAAATAATTGGTGAACAATGGAAATATCACAGAATTAATAGTGAGATAAGAAACCCCTTAATTTGTACTTTTTTCATGGTCGAGGGTAGGTTAACCTCCTGTATAATGGTGAAATAGTTTTTATTGAATTATTCAAGAATCTTATACATTAATATGATATCAAATATGATCTTTTAACATTGATTTGTTGATAATATCTTAGTATTATTGTCGTTTCGGGTGTTAACGGATGAATTTTCCTTTCTATCCTTTGTTATGTGAGCCATATTTATTATCGAAGGGATGTAACTAATTCATATCTAGAATTATAACATGTCTATAAAAATTATTTTTAATCATCAAATGAAATTTATTCTTGAATGGATATGATGGTGAATGAATCTCATCGCGTTCGTGGAGATGGTAATTCGTACGTACGCACGAGCGACAATATCATTATTTTGATATTAAAATAATATATAATTGGATGGTATATAATATATGTAGAATCATTATCATGTTATATTTATTATCTATGTGAATTAAATATCATTATTATACCCATCCAAATAATAATATATTGAATAACAATTACACCACGATGTGGAGAAGGTATGTCGTACGTACACAAGTATGGTGACATGTCATTCAAAGGATGGATAGAATACTGAATATGGTTGTACAAAATTTATAATAACATAAAAAAATATATAAGATAATGGATTTATTATTTTAGAATGGAAATAACAAATAATGAAGAAGTGGAATAAGAAAGGAACCTGAAAGAGGGTCGTGAAATCATTACCTCTTTTTCGGGTTCTTCCATTTAATTAGATCAAAAGGGCTCCTGATGTTGGATTTCTAACAAAAGGAGGGCCTCTAGGATTAATTAATGGAAGATTAGAGGATATGCTGGTACTGGTTTACTAAACCAAAATGCTTTGAAGGTATGAATTTGAGAGATGGGGGAGATCCCTTTTATATCAGCGGTGAGGGGTACCTTAAGAAAACTTAAAATATTATTTATAATAAATTTATATTCAGTTTATAATGGATCCCAGGTTACTTATTTCGATTCTAATGTGGGTACGGGTCGAAATTTTTTCAACCAATAGATTTTAGACATGTTTGGTTGACTATATTAACCTCATCATGTATATTTAACTCTCAGTTAAATAGTTTAACATTTACCATGTCTATTTGTACTATTTTATTATATGGTAAATAAACTTACTATAACAAGACAAGCGAACCCCAAGTGGTTAATAATTAATATGTATAAGCTTATATTATTCATTTTTATTATCCTTATATTTTTAGGAATAGAATATCAATTAATAGTATAATATTTGTTGTAAATACTCCTTTATGTCATTTTTGACAGTATTTAATAATTTATTTTTGTTAAAGTCTTAACAACATTATTAATTAGAAATAAATTAATCTAAGAAATATTGACATGTCATATTAACCAATAAAATTATTGGATGCCAACAAAAGATTCAAATTATATTTATTTTGACATTTATAATACCAATTATTTTATTCTTTCAATAATAAGAAAAATACTGCATCATTATTGTGTCGTAAATAAATTTAAATATTCAATGTCTAAAAATTATAAATAAAAAACCATTATGTATAAAATCGTTTTATATTTATAATGAATATTTATAGTCTAAAATATAACATATATAACCCAATGTAAAAAAATTATCTAAAAGATATATTCTTATGTCATTTACATATTTACTTTAACTTAATTAATATTAAGTGTCGCTATCACTAAAAAGTGGTCCTATGGGGTCCCAAAATTGACTCAAGGATACCCATGGTCTAACATGTATCAACCAATAGACTTAGGAATTGTTTTAGGTAAATTATTATTATTATAATTTTTTTATTTTACCCTTATTTACTTGATTTACCCTTTAACCATGGTAAATAAAATATTTACCGAAATAATTATTAAAAATGTCTAAAAATAAAAGTTACCTATTTAAAAAATTTGAAACGCCTGGTTCTAAATATGAAATCCATTTATCTAAATTTAAAACACATAAGTGGCAGAAATTAATTTAAAATTAATTACCATTCTCAAAATGAAAAGCGTGTTTTTAAGAAATAATAATCTAAAAAAAGATTGGCACTTGATTATGTGCAGTTTAAATGTGAAATTATATCCAATGTCCAACATTGGATTATATGGTTAAAATATATTCTAATTATACTGTAAAATACCTCGAATTTATAATTTATCACAATTAAATTATTCAATTATAAAAGTTGTTTTTAATTAAAATTTAGTAATTTTCACTATTCATCAAAATATGAATGTTATCAGAAATGTACAAAAAATTCACCCTATGCTAATTTAGATATTCTGAATCCAAAAATGAAGTCCATTTTGAAAGAAAAAAATTTTAAAATTACAAAAAGTGGGTATTACTATTTATAACAGCTAGTTTGATTTGTTGTGGTGTGTTAGAACTCGAAGATGTGTACAACACACGATAATGAATTATTCAAAGAGAAGAGTATCCTAGAAGCATGGGATGTTACAATAACCTTAATAAATGTCATAAATGTTGATGTTGTACCAAATAAAATAAAATAGAAATGGAAATCTCTTTTCTTAACAAGTAACATATCCTACCACAAAACACTACTACTAGATCTGATTTTTCATGGGATCCTCAACAAGAAATAAATACTTCTATGAATCTCATAACATTGATCAACCATAAGTATAAAAATAAAAAGGAAAATTTAAAAAATAAATAGCTCTTATATGGTGAAATAAACACAATTTTTAACCACACTCTCCAAAAAATAAGGAAATTTTATTGTCCTCATTCCACTCTTAGAGACGAAGACATCCTCCTTGTTTCTAAGGAGGCCATTATTAATAATGATCTAAAAACATTGAAAATATTTTTAGGGGTATAAATGTTTAGAATGACCTCATTTTTAATTTCTTTCAAGATATGGTGAATGAGTTATATAACACATATCTTTTAAGAACACCTCCTGATCATGAAATCAACGACACTGTTTTTTGACATAATGTTATTACTACTACGGGAAGATATGATTTACATAATGGATTCAACCAACATTTCTAGAAAGTTATTGAAATGGATGTTTTAAAGGTAGTCAAATACTTTTTTCCATATGTTGTGCTACGTCTTGGTCTAAATTCTCAATTTCATATATAAATTTTTTATGTGGACAATGCCTTCCAAATTCATCTCTTCATAACTATTTATATTATTAACACTCATTAAAAAATCATCCTGAAAAATCTTTATAATAGAATCACTACTATAAGAAATTAAAAATATTCATGGAATAAATTTGGTTTTATCAATGGCTAGTTCAGAAAATAATCCATTTGAATTTCCCCAGATTGCACAATCATCAAAAAACAAGTATACCTGAGATGAAAATATGGAAATTGTACATGATATTAGGAAATCCATTGATACCAATAATTTTATTTTAATTTATAATGACCATATTAGATTTATATTAAATGATAATTTCATCAGAAGGATAATATAATTTTCCAAATTACCCTCCATATCCATTGTTGTCTATGGTTCCCCTATTCTAACATTAAATGAAATAATTGAGTTAGATAAGGTGATCCCTTATCTGCCATTATTTAGGAAATTACGGAAGATTAAAAAACCATATTGCAAACTGAACATGATGATAAGAAGAATATTTTACCAATTTGGACTTTTAGAAATAAAAATGTACCCACACATCAATTATACACTGATGACCTCATCTTGTTCTTACAAGGTGATAAAACGAATTTTAAAAATCCCACGAATTCTTTGTATCATTACAAAGAAATATATGATCAATCCATTATGAGGAATAAATCCTTTTTCTTATTTGGGAATAATTTTCCTTCAAATTGAAAATGTAATATCATTAATAAATTTTCATAAAGGAGGGATCATTTTTTTTAATTATCACGGTGTACCTTTTTTTCTAGGAATACCCAAATACGGAAAAGTTTCCAGCTCTATTGACCAAATAATCTATCTAGATTCCTATTTGAATGGTAAATACCAGTATATTTATCATAGAATCCATCTTGTTAAATTTTTAATTTCTTTAAAATGGTCTACATGATGATAGTTTTATAATTCCATGCTTTTATCCTTTTGAAAATAAATGTTTACATCAAAAATAGCGTTTTGATTGGAATCACTCTTCAATGGAATCAAGTAATCATTCATTGGGATACTTGATATAAAACATTAAATAGGGGTGGTTTCGCATCAAAATCCTAAAACATTCTAATGATGATCTTCAATCCTGACTCATATTTAGGATGATTCACAAAAACTAGAATTCCTTTGCTTTTCTAGAAAAAAGTCATTACTAATGTAATGAAAAGAAATATGAATTATATTACTGCTTCCATTAGATTTTCACTTAGAAAATCATATTCAAAAAACAATAATAACTAATTATGGATGGATAATACTGAATCCCCCCTAAACATTTTGTTGGACAACTAGACTAGTGTACCATTAATATCCTTATTTACTCCCAATAATCATTCATATAACACCAATGGAACTACCAAGAATGTTCTTAATTCACATAACATCATGCTTCCTGATAACAATATTCATTTTGTATAAAAATATCCATCGTCTAATTGTGATTATTTCTTTATCTGGAATCTTGTTCATAATGGCATCCTATTTTCAGAATTTTTTAACCTATATTTTTTAAATTCATATATTTATAGTTTTTGGTTGAAAGTTTTAGACAAACATTGGATTTATCCCTTGAGGATAACTCTTTTTTTCGTATTGCTCAGAACAGAGTCACCATTGAGGTTTTTCATCAGTAATTTGAAATTAACCATTTCTATAAATTCAATCATTATATCCAACATGGATAAAATGCTAAATATATTTTCAATATATTTTAACAAATTAAAATCTATGGATCTATATTTTTCATATATTTTTTTCATATGGTAACTTATTGATCCAATCTCCTCCCAAATAAATCATTTTGTGGATTTTATTACCTCTCAGAAAATCATGAATCTTTTTACCTAATTTTTTTGAGCTCTTCCCTGTGATCCATTATGATAAAATTGGTATTCGTCAATGTTGTTTCTTATCTTGTCTTAATGCTGTTCAGGTGAAGATCCTCATTTCAATTCGAGATTCTACCACGATTCTGAAGGCCTATTGTGATAACACTGTTAAAGTATTTTAAATACCATATCGACTTCAAATTGATGGACACTATCGTCAATATACATGTAATTTTGAGGGTTTGTGGAATACCCCTCCCCAAATTTGGATTAATTTTAATGGTGATGGTGCATGTAAAGGAGATCCTGAACATGTTGGTTGTGTTTCTATTTTTAGAGACTACCTTATTCAATCTCTCAGATATTTATTTGGAAGTTTCATTATCTCATCATCTCTAAAAGTGGAAATGATGAGTGTCATCCCTGTAACAACATTTGTTGAGGAAAAGGGTCTGAACAATATTTGGATTGAATCTGACTCGACCACTACAGTCCATGGATTTTTTAATGGGGTGGTGCATTTTTTCTGGAAAACTACATCACATTGGATGAACTATCTTGTTTCTATTCTGGTGACCAGCTACATTTTCACTCATTTCATTTATGGAGGTAACATTGTTTCAAAAAATCTTTCTAATAAGGGATTCATCAATGACATAACATTGTTATATAACCTTCCTGTTGATTTACACCTTCTTTATGATTAGGATTTTTATAAGACTTCATCCATCAGAATAATGTAAAACATATTACTCTATATAGTAATTTTTTCTTCTGAATTTTCCTTTGATGGATTACACATTTTTTGTATCGTGACAGATGATAAAAATAGGTAACAGGATAAAATACCACTTTGTCCAGCTCTTTCATTTTTATCTAACATCATCGATGATTCCTTATTATTGATTTTTGATTTTAATGGGATTATTACTTCCCATTTGAAAATTTCCCCATCCCACACAGATATCTAATTATCATAATTTATAATATCTATTTTGGATAGTAAGAATTTGTAAATAAATAGCATTGGATCCCTATTCACATGGTAGATTAGACACTACCAAAGGGTAGTTGCTATGATATTGGTTAGAACATTCATGAATAAATATTCTCCAGATTAATGGGAAACCATCACAGACATTAACCATCCTAATCTTAACTCGGATCATCAAAACATCCTTCTCAGACTATTTATCAATATTCAAAAACCCATTCATCCTTTCAGATTTAATAATTTTTTGTCTTCTGAACATGATTTCACTGACATCATAAAATAGTTTTGGGAATCAATGAATCAGTAAAATGATGCATTTTATTGTATAACCAAATTAAAAAACTGTAATGCCCAGAACCCAGTTAACTAGAGTCACTGCATTATTACGTACAATTGGAAAGATCACAAAAGATCAAGTCTCGAAAGACATATTAGTTTAGTATCCTTGGAATCCGTATAAATATTCTTAAAATTTATATTACAACATGAATGGAAAAACTACATCAACATCTTATCTCCATCGACCACACACATATCCTCATACTACCTTATAGGTCATTTATAAAATACTTCTTCAAATTATGAGAAAAATAAAACATTGAAAGGGGTGATCTCAAATACTCAGTAAGGATAATAATATAGCAAAAACATTCATTAATAAGGATAAACATTTAAGGAAGTGTATAACTAAAACAAAATACTTTTAAATATGAACATCAGCATAATATGGAAATGATAAAATGAAATAAATACATTTACATACTCACATGGATATTCTACTATTCGAATAATCACATGAAATATCAATAACCACTTTTAGCATAATGGAATGCATAATTCCAAACTATCATAACCACATAGTCAAGGCCGTGTGCCAAGACTAAAAATAATATTTTGGCAAGGCCATATGCCAAGGCACTAGTTTGTCTCCTGAGACCTATCGATGCATAGAGAATCTATAGAGGGCTCCACCCGTCATGTAATAAGTCCAATGCATTCCTCATATGAAGAGTCTAAAACATAACATAAACATTCGTATTAAAAGTAGCATACGAAATGTCAATACTTTAACCAAAAACCATGAATGGTATAAAAATATCACATCCACAGTCAAACATAACTCATTCGATACAATATGTAATATTTTATTGAATCAGATTAACCTCAATCGAGAATAATGAAGTATATTGACATAGATTAAAATAATCATCAGACTATTGAGAGAAATATCCCCATTTTTCTTGAAACATATAAAAGTAACACTATTTTTCAAGAGGCCATTTAAAATAGATATTTGATAAAAAGTGTCCCATAATACATTGAAACTTTTAAAATGAATTTTTATTTGAATACATTAATTACCATATAAATAAATCCATAAAACTATTTTTAAAACATGGAAATTAATGAGAAAGATTTAGAATAATAAATCCTTAAATCATTTTAAAATGATATTTTAGTTTGAGTTCCTAACCAAAAGAGATACACTTGAATACCAATAGTTGAGGTAAAAAAACATTTTAATATCATGATAATAAAGGGATTAATGATATACTTTGTCAAAGTACATTATATACACCAAATAAAAGTGGTTTGGTGTATAACAACAAAAAAGTCTCAACAGAATGTAAATTGAGATGAAATCTCACATAAATGTCATATCCTTATGTTAAGAATAAATCAATGAAATAGTTATGTGTGAATACTAAAAATACACTCAATATGATTGGATATACATTTTAAAACAATCAAAGTACATTCACATATATTCTAGAATAAAAAACACCAATGAATTGGATGTTTAACTCAATAAATGGAGGTTGAGTAAAAATTACTCTTATCAAGTTCATATCTATTACATGTGAATTTATCAATGTATTGATTCTGTGTATCAAAATCATATCCATAGAAAGGGGAGTGGAAATTATGACATAAGAAACTAAATAGTGATTCCATACATAATCATGGAGTAAAATAATCAACAAAGTATCCATAAAGAAGAATCAGTGGAAATTGAAATTTAAAATTTCCTTATCGATTTGGTAACATACGAAATATACAACCATGAAAGAAGGATCATAAAATGATGATTTAAATATCCATAAATTAATATATATTACACAATTAATACAATCATGTGCAGTACACACCCCATATGCAATAAATAAGTGGTGATCAATGGATATATCACAGAATTAAAAGTGAGATAAGAAACCCCTAAATTTGTACTTTTTCCTTGGTAAAGGGTAGGTTAAACTCATGTATAATGGTGAAATAATTTTTATTGAATTATAAAAGAATAATATACATTAATATGATATCATATATGATCTTTTAACATTGATTTGTTGATAATATCTTAGTATTATCGTCATTTCGGTTGCTAATCGATTCATTATCCTTTTTATTCTTTGTTATGTGAGCCATATTTGTTATGTATAGAATGTATCTAATTCATATCCAGAATGATATCATGTATCAAAAAATTATTTTTAATCATCAAATGAAATTTATTCTTGTATGGATATGATGGGAAATGAATCCCATTGTGTTCGTGGAGACGGTAATTCGTACGTACGCTCGTGCGACAGTATCATTATATTAATATTAAAATAATATATAATTGGATGGTATATAATATATACATAATAATTATCATGTTATATTTATTATTTACATGAATTAATCATCATTATTATACCCTTCCAAATAATAATATATTGAATAACAATTACACCACGACATGGAGACCGTAGTCCGTACGTACACAAGTATTGTGACATGTCATTCAAAGGATAGATAAAATACTGAATATGGTTGTACCATATTTATAATAACATCACAATATATAGAAGATACTGGATTTATTTTTTTAGAATGGAAATAAAATAGGAAGAAGAAGTGGAAGAAGAAAATAACCTGAAAGAGGGTGGTGAAATCAGTACCTCTTCTTCGGGTTGTTCCTTTTGATTTGATAAAAAGGGCTCTTTATGTTAGCTTTCTATCTAAAAGAGTGAATATAGGATGAAGTTAGGGATTATTATAGGATATTATGGTAGTTTTTGGCCGAACCAAAAGGCTTTTATGGTATCAATTTGAGAGGAGGGGGAGATCCCTTTTATAAGAGGGGTGACGACCACCTTAGGAAAACATAAAATATCATTTTATAATAAATTAATATTCAATTTATAATGGCTCCAAAGTGAATAATTTAGAGGATAAGGTGTGTATTGGAAGAAATTATTTCATCCAATATATTTTAGACTATTTTGGGTCACTATATTAACATCATAATTTATATTTATCTCATAGTTAAATAATTTAACATTTACGATGTCTCTTTGAATTTTTATATTATATGGTTAATAAACATACAATAAACAGTAATTAGTACCCCAAGTGATTAATTATTAATATATATAACATTATCTATTACATTTGGCCGATCCTTATATTTTTAGAAATATAATATCAATCAATATTATAATATTTATTTTATATAGCCCTTAATGTCAATTTTCACACTATTTAATAATTGATTTTTGTTAAAGTCATACCAACTTTATTAGTTAGACAAAAATTAATTTCACAAATCCCAAAATGTCATATTGACCAATATAATTAGTGAATGTTATCAAAGCATTCAAATTATATTTATTTTTACATTTATACTACTAATTATTTGATTCATTCATTAATAAGGAAAATATTTCATCATTATTATGTCCTAAATAAATATAATTATTCAATGTCAAAAAATTATAAATAAAATACCATAATGTATGAAATATTTTAATATTTCTAATTAATATTTATATTTGAATATATGACATATATATCCCAATGTAAATATTATTTTTCTAAAGGATATATGCTTATGATATTTTTGAATTTACTTTAACTTAATTAATATAAAGTGTCATTATCACTTACAAGTGGCATTATGGGGTCCGAAAATCAACCCAAATATTCCAATGGGGGAACATGTATCATCCAATAGGGTTAGGACACGTTTTAGGTTAATTTAATATTATTAGAATACTATTATTTTACCGTTATTTACCGGTTTACCTTTTAACCACGGTAAATAAAATATTTACCGAAGTAATTATTAAAAATGAATAAAAATAAATGAGAACAATTTACAAAATTTTTACCTCCATAAAAAAAATATGGAAACATTTTTATAGATTTAAAACATATTAGTGGTATAAATTATTTTAAAATGAATTCCCGTTATCAAAACAAAGAGCGGGTTTTTAAGAAATAATAACTATCGAAAGATTGGCACTTGCGTATGCCCAACTTAAATGTGAAATTATGTCCTATGACCAACATTGGAATAAATGGTAAAAATATTATCTTATTATACTTTAAAATCACTCAAATTCATAATATAAAACTAAAAATTATTTCAACTAAAAAATACGTTTTTAATTATAATTTAGTAATTTTCTCAATTCATCATAATTTGAAAGTTATCAAAAAAGTACCATCAATTCACCCTAAGATAATTTTGATATTATGAATCCAAAAATGAAGTCCATTTTGAAAGTTAAAATTTATATAATTTCAAAACGTGGGTATGACAATTCATAATGGCTACTTTGATTGGATGTGGTGTGTTAGAACTTGAACTTGTGTATAACACACGTTACTATATTATTCAAAGAGAAGAGTACCGTGGAAGCTTCGTGTGTTACATTCTCCCATACATAAATAAATTGTGTCCTAAAAATTTTTAAAATTGGACATGGGAATATAATGTAATGCCCCACATCGGGAAAATAGTAAATAAACCTATCACTTTAAAAGAAAGAAAGAGAAGTACAAAGGTCATCCGAGATAAACTATACTAGGATTCCATGTAGAAAAACATGGATATGGATGGTAAACTAAGTGTTATGTTCTGATGTATAGGGATATACATCATGATAAGGAGAAAGTTATCAACAGAAAACCAAAAACATGTGATGGAAAAAACGGTCATCAGTTTCCCTGTAGGAAAAGTAAAAGGCAAACATTTTTTTTGTTTTATGTTACATTAAATAACGATGATGAATTCATTTCTGAGATTGACTAAGAACATAAAGAGATAAACTTACATTTATGTAAATATCATTCTTTATTAAATTTCTACTACTAATTCATTTTTAAACGATGAGTATTCAAGAACACTTGGTCACACTAGAAGAGCTAGAATATTATTTTTATAGAATCACAAGATCCACAAAGGATAAACAATATATATACTATTCCTTCAGATATTAATCAAAACCAAAACGGTTAGTATAACAACTAATGATCCGCGAACATGATATTCCATTAGGGAAATAAACACTAATCTTAATTTCTAAAATTAAACCAAAAATACCACAATGAAAATTAAAAATAATTCAATAAAAAATTGTCCTTAAAATACTTCAATATAATCCAAACTAATATTGAAACCCAAAATTTAGATGAATTTGGTTATGTAGTCTTCCACATTAAATTGTATCTCAAAATAAAATCAACCACTATTAAAGTCACATACTTAAAAGTAATTAACCTACTCACATATTCTCTATTATAGGTTAATCATTTCCACAAATAACCCAAATCATTATAAATCCACAATACAAACATATATAAAAATCCACCATTAATCCTCAAACGAAATCCCATATTATTCTATTTTCCTTGGGCCTATAGTGTTCCCAACAAAGCAAACATCTTCCAATATAACCTTTATCACATAATCATGAAATAATATTCCTATACTAAGGGTATTAATTTGATAAGAATTAAGATCCCAAATCATCCTATTATTTATCTATAAAATCATTTAACTAAAAATAATTAGCCACACTAACAAGGGAGTTCACGTAGTCCAGTGGTAGGTGATAAATCCTAATCGCACTTTGGTTGTTGGGTTGATTCCCATAGCTTTTTCTGACATGACGGGTTGTCACCTAAATTACGTGTTGTCCTTTTTCAAAAAATATTTTTTATAATATTACCGAAATGAGATAAATTCCTCAAAATAACAATAACATAATGTAACAAAAAAATTTATCTCATACCTTGAATTTTCATCACAAAATATATGAACTTGTAATTGATTCAAATTCATAGATCATATAAAACCAAATTGTTATTTATAACTATATCAACATGATAAATGATAATTGTTCCCCAAATATCATTTTCACATGATAAATTTATGGGTTACAAAAATTTGACAAAATTCTCCCAAACTAATTTCAACAACAAAGATTACTAATACCTTTAATAATTTTTCCATGCATTTATTTCCATATAGGTTCTTCCTTGACCAAGAGGTCATCCTATAGAATATGGAATTGACTTGGATGATTCCAAGATCCTTTACATTTACAAAAAATGACCGTAATTAGAATCTTAGAATCATTTTTATTTTCTTCCAGAGTACTCATCCTTTTTTCTTGAGCAATTCATTACATTATGCCCTTTTTCCCAAACATAAAGCATTTATTTATTCCATTGAGACACTTTCCTAGGTATCTCCCTCAACATTCTTGGCATGATGGAAATTGAGCTTTCATCTCTCCATGGTCTTTATAGTTGGAGCTCTTATCATTAACTAGCTTTATCTTCTTTGTTGATTCCAAGAGTTGGTAAATATATATGTTATTGATCATAGTTTTGGAAAACAGATTTGGCATGAAGACAATATCTTTTATGCCTATCAAAATTCCATTTCATTTCTCATTTCCACCATTATTCCCTCCTGGTACATCATTCTCAAAGTTACTATGACTTCCATGGAATCCATGCATTGACTAATATCTGAAAGCATTGTGTGAGTAACAGTAGTCATAAAATCATTTAGAGAATATCATGACACCATATTTTCAATTTGACACATTTTAAAATTATCGAAGTTCATTTATTCTCATCTTATATTAAAATATATCAAATATTTTTGTAACGAAAATTTATGATATCCTAAGAATGTACCATGGGAGTGTCGTAACCTTGAGTGCAGCAAGGCCCATTTTGCATGCACCAGTTCTCGATTGATTCTAGCTCAAAGTAGTGTTTTCGTGTTTTACACCTAGGTGCATCTGTTTCAGAGCCTCCTCTACTTTCCCGTATCTAGAAAGGTATGTATTTCTAGGAAAACTCACAAAATATATACAATAACAAAATTCTAGGATGATTTTGTATACTAATTCTCAATTTCTATCTTAGGGATATGTTCTCTAATCATCCTTTATCTAAATCTAGTTTCCAATGTTTTTAATAACCATCCTATATTACAAACTGTAATGCCCTGACCCCAGGTAACTAGAGTATGTGAATTATTACATACCATTGGAATGATCTGAAAATATCATGTCTTGAAAGATAAATTATTTTAGTAGTTTTGGAAAAACTAAATACATTCATAAATTTTATATTACATCATAAAGTGAAAAACTACACCAACAGCTCGTATTCTCAGTAAGGATAATAATATTGTACATATTTTCATAAACAAGCATAAAAATTTAAGGAAATGAATAACTTAAAAAAAGCCTTTTAAACTTGAACTTCAACATAATATGGCAATGATAAAATTAAATAATTCCATTTAATTACTCACATGTATATTATACTCATCAAATAATAACATTCAACATCCATAACCACATTCATAATAATTGAATTCATAATTCCCGACTATAATAACCACATAGTCAAGTCCTTGTGCCAAGACTACAAATGAGATTTTATCAAGGCCTTGTGCCAAGTCACTAATTTGTCTCCTAAGACCTACTGATTCATCGAGGATCTATAGTGTCCTCCAACTATCACTTAATAAGTCCAATTAATTCCTCATATTAAGTGTTTGAAACATAACATAAACATTCGTATTAAAACTAGCATACGAAATGTCAATACTTTAACAAAAACCCATGAATGGTATAAAAATAGCACACACACAGTCAATCATAACTCATTCGATACAATATGTAAGAGTTTGTTGTATCAAATTAACCTCAATCTAGAATAATTTAGTATATTTACATAGATTAAAATAATTATTAAACTATTTAGAGATATATCCCCCTTTTTCTTGAAAACATTTAAAAGTCACAATATTTGTCAAGAAGCCATTTAAAACAGATTTCTGAATCAAAGTGTCCCATAGAAAATTGAAAATTATAAAAGGTATTTTTATTTGAAAACATTAATGACCATATAATTAAATCCTTAAAACCATCTTTAAAATATGGGCATTAATGAGAAAGATTTAGAATAATAAATCCTTAAAACATTTTAAAAAGATATTTTAGTTAGAGTTCCTATCCAAAATAGAGACACTTGAATAACAATAATTGAGGTAATAAAAACATTGTAATATCATGAGAATAAAGGGTTTCATGATATACTATGTCAATGTACATTATATACACCATATAAAATTGATATGTTTTATAACATCAAAAGAATCTCAATGGAATGTAAATTGAGATGAAATCTCCAACAAAGGCCGCATCCTTAGGTTAAAGATAAATTAATGAAATAATTATGTGTGAAAACCATAAATACACTAAATATTATTGGATATTTAGTGTAAAACAATCAACGGACATTCACATATATTCTTGATTAGACAACAACAATGAATTAGATGTTTAACTCAATAAATGGGGATTGAGTTAAAATTACTCTTATCAAGTTCATATCGATGACTTGAGAATTTATAAATGGATTTATTATGTGTATCAAAAGTATATCCACATATAGGGGAGTGGAAATTATGACATAAGCAAATAGATTGTGATTCCATAAATAATCATGTAGTAAAATAATCAATGAAGTATGCGTAAAGCCGAATGAGTGGAAATTGAAATTTCAAATTCCCTTATCGATTTGATAACTTATGAAACATACAACCATGAAATAAGGATCATAAAATGATGAATTAAATATCCATAAATTAAATTATATTACACAATGAATACAATCTTGGGCAGTACAGACACCACTTGCAATAACTAGGTGGTGAAAAATGGAAAAATCAATGAATTAAAAGTGAGATTAGAAACCCCTTAATTTGTACATTTTCTTTGGTTGAGGGTATGTTAACCTCCTGTATAATGGTGAAAAAAATTTATTGAATTATACAAGAATAATATACATTAATATGATATCATATATCATCATTTAACATTGATTTTTGATAATATCTTAATATTATCGTCGTTTCGGGTGCTAATAGATTCATTATCCTTTATATTCTTTGTTATGTGAGCAATATATGTTATGGATTGGATGTATCTAATTCATATCCATAATTATTTCATCTCTCTAAAAATTATTTTTAATCATCAAATGAAATTTATTCTTGAATGGATATGATGGGGAATGAATCTCCTCGCATTCGTGGAGATGGTAATCCGTACGTACGCATGAGCGACAATATCATTTTATTGATATTAAAATAATATATAATTGGATGGAATATCATATATAAATAATCATTATAATGTTATATTTATTATTTAAATGAATTAATCATCATTATTATACCCATTTAAATAATAATATATTTAATAAAAATTACACCACGATGTGGAGACGGTAGGTTGTACGTACAGCAGAATGGTGACATGTCATTCAAAGGATGGATAGAATACTGAATATGGTTATACCATGTTTATAATAAAATCAAAATATATAGAAGATACTGTATTTATTATTTTATAATTTAAATAACACAGAAAGAAGAAGTGGATGTAGAAAGGAACCTGAATGAGGTTGGTGAAATCATTTCTTCTTCTTCGGGTTCTTCCTTATGATTTGATCAAAAGGGGTCCTTAGGTTGTCTTTATAACCAAAGGAGGGCCTCTAGGATGAATTTAGTAATGTTTAGAGGATATGTTGGTAGTCTTTGGCTGATCCAAAAGGCTTTGAATGTATGAATTTGAGAGAATGGTGAGAGCCCTTTTATAAGAGGGGTGAGGGGCACCTTAGTAAAACTTAAAATATTATTTTATAAGAAATTCATATTCGGTTAATAATGTCCCAAAAGTGAATGATTTCAAGGATAAGGTGGGTATGGGTCTAAATTCTATCATCCAATATATTTTAGACAGTTTTAGGTCACTATATTAACCTCATCGTTTATATTTACCACTTCATTAAATAGTTTAACATTTACCATGTCTCTTTGAATTTTTATATTATATGGTTAATAAACATACAATAAAAAGTAATTAGAACCCAAAGTGGTTAATTATTAATATATATAACCTTATCTATGTAATTTGGACGATCCATATATTTTTAGGAATATAATATCATATAATATTATAATATTTGTTTTATATAACCCTTTTGGTCAAATTTGACACTATTTAATAATTGATTTTAGTTAAAGTCTTAACAACTTTATTAGTTAGAAAAAATTATTTTCAGCAATACTAATATGTCATATTAACTAATAAAATTAGTGGATGTCATAAAAACATTCAAATTTTATTTATTTTAACATTTATAATACCAATTATATGATTCTTTCATTAATAAGGAATATATTACATCATTATTATGTCATAAAATGATATAATTATTCAGCGTCAAAAAATTATAAATAAAATACCATTATGTATGAAATATTTTTATATTTATAATGAATATTTATAGTCTAATTTATAACATATATGTCCTAATTTAAATATTATTTTTCTAAAAGATATATGCTTATGTTATATTTGTATATACTTTAACTTAATTAATATAAAGTGTCTTTATCACATACAACTGGCTCCATGTGGTCCCAAAATAGACCAAAGATACCCATGGTGGAATATATATCAACCAATAGGTTTAGGACACGTTTTAGGTTAATTTAATATTATTATAATACTCTTATTTTACTTTTATTTTCCGGATTTACCCATTAACCATGGTAAATAAAATATTTACAGAAGTAATTATTCAAAATGACTAAAAATAAAAGATAACTATTTACACAATTTTAAATTCCTAATTCTAAATATGGAATCCATTTTTCTATATTTAAAACATAGAAGTGGCATAAATTAATTTAAAATTAATTCCCTTTGTCAAAACAAAAAGTTTGTTTTTAAGAAATAATAACTATCAAAAGATTGGAGCTTTCTTATGTCTAGTTTAAATTTGAAATTATTTCCAATTAAAAATATTGGGTTAAATGGTAAAAATATAATCTTATTAAACTTTAAAATCTCTCAAATTCATAATTTATCACTAATAAATATTTTGATTAAAATATTTGTTTTAATAAAAATTTAGTAATTTTCATTATTCATAAATATATGAAAGTTATCAAAAAAGTACCATCAATTCACCCTAAGCTAATTTCGATTTTCTGAATCCATAAATGAAGTCCTTTTTGAAAGAAAAAGTATATAAAATTTCAAAAATTGGGTATGACTATTCATAATGGCTAGTTTGATTGGTTGTGGTGTTTGAGAAATCGAACTTGCGTAAAACACATACTACTCTATTATTCAAAGAGAAGAGTACCGTGGAAGCTTGGGGTGTTACATTCTCCCATACATCAATAAATTGTTTCCTAGATATTTTTAAAATTTGACATGGGAATATAATGGAATGTTCCACATTAGGAAAATAGTAAATAAAACTATCACTTTAAAAGAAAGGAAGAGAAGTACAAAAGTCGCCTAAGATAATATATACTAGGATTCCATGTAGAAAAACATGGATATGGATGATAAAATAAGTTTCAAGTTCTTATGAAGAGGGATACAAAACATTATCTGGAGAATGTTAACCATAAGAAAACCAAGTAAACGGGAAAAAAATTTTGTTTTAAGTTACATTACATAATGAAAATGAATTCATTTCTGAGATTGACTATGAACATAAAGAGATAAACTTAAATTTATGTAAAGTCTCATTCTTTAATAAATTTCTACTACTAACTTGTTTTTAAATGATGATTACTCAAGAACACGTGGTCACACTTGAAGATCTAGAATAAAATTTTTATAGAATCACATGATCCACAAAGGATAAACTCTATATTTACCTTGACTTTACTGATTAATCAATACAAAAATGGTTAGTATAAGATCTGATGATCCCCGAAATGGATATTCCATTAGATAAAGAAACACTAATCTTTATTTCTAAAATTAATCCAACAATACCACAATGTTAAAAAAACATCATTCAATAAAAAATTGTCCTTAAAATACATCAATATAATCCAAAATAATATTGAAACCCAAAATTTAGATGAATTTGGTTATGTATTCTTCCACGTTAAATTGTATCTCAAAATGAAACCAAATACTATTAAAGTCACATTCTTAAAAGTAATTAACTTACTCACATATTCTCTATTATAGGTTAATCATTTCTATAAAAAACCCAAGTAATTATAAATCCACAATAAAAACATATATAAAAATACACCATTAATCATCAAACTAAATCCCATAGTATTATATTTTCCTTGGGCAAATAGAGTTCACATCAAAGAGAACAACTTTCAAAATAACAATTGTCACACAATCACAAAAGAATTTTCCTATACTAAGGGTATTAATTTTATAAGACATAAGATCCAAAATCATGCTATTATTGATATATAAAATTATTTAACTAAAAATAATTCTCCACACTAACCAGGGAGTTCACGTAGTCCAATGGTGGGTGATAAAGCCTAGTTGCAATTTGGTAGTGGGTTCGATTCCCATAGCTTTATCTGACACGACGGGTTGTCGCATGGATTGTGTGTTGTCTTTTTTCAAAAAATATATTTTATAAAATTAACAAAATGAGATAAATTCCTCAAAATAACCATAACATAATGTAACCACAAATGTTATCTCATACCTTGCATTTTCATCCCAAAATATAATAACTTGTTATTGAATCAAATTCATGGATCATATAAAACCAAATGGTTATTTATAACTATATCCACAAGTGAAAATATATTTATTCCTCAAATATCATTTTCAAATGATAAATTACAGGGTTACACAAATTTGAGAAAATACACCCAAAGTAATCTCAACAACAAAGAGAACTAATACCTTTAATCATTTTTCCATGCTTTTATTTCCACATATATTATTCTGTGACCAATAGGTTATCCTATAGAATATGGAATTTACTTGGGTGATTCCAAGATACATTACATTTACGAAAAATGATTGTAATTAGAATCTTAGGATCATTTTTATTTTCTTCCATAGTACTCATCATTTTTCCTTAGCAATTATTTACATTATGCCCTTCTATCCCACACATTAAGTATTTATTTGTTACATTAAGACACTTTCCTTGGTATCTCCATCCACATTTCTGGCATGATGGAAATTGAGCGTTATTCTCTCCATGGTCTCCACAGCTGGAGCTCTTATAATTCACTACCTTTCTCTTCTTTACTGGGTCCAAGAGTTGGTAAATATATATGTTGTTGATCAAATTTTTGGAAAACTAGTTTTGAATGAAGACAATATCTTTTATGCCTATCCAAATTCCATTTAGTTTCTCATTTCCACAAATATTCCCTCCTTGTAAATCATTCTCAATGTTACTATGACTTCCTTGGAATCCATCCACTGACTAAAATCTGAATGCATTGTGTGAGTAACAGTAGTCATAAAATCATTTTGAGAATAGCAGGATACCATATTTTCAATTTTAAACACCTTAAAATTAACCAAGGTCATTTATTCACTTGTTATATTAAAATAAATCAAATCTTTTTGTAAAGACCATGTATGTTATCCTAAGCATATACCCCGAGTGTGTCGTAACCTAGAGTGTTGCAAGGACCATTTTTGTGCACCAGTTCTCAGTTAATTCTAGCGCAATGAAGTGTTTTTGTGTTTTACCCCTAGGTGCATCTGTGCTAGAGCCACATCTACCTGCTCGTATACAAAAAGGGATGAATTTATTGGAATACTACCAAAATATATACTATACCTAAAATCTAGGAAGTTCATTTATATTAATTTTCAAAGTCTATCTTATGGACATGTTCTCTAATCAGCCTTTACCTAAATCTAGTTTCCACGGTTTGTACTAAAATTCCTATGATAAAAACTGTAAACCCTGGACCATAGTTAACTAGAGTCGGTGAATTATTACGTACCATTGGAATGATCAAAAAATATCATGTCTTGAAAGACCAATTAGTTTAGTTGTTTTGGATTCACTAAATACATTTATAAAGTTTACATTACATCATTAAGTGAAAAACTACAACAACAGCTTGTCTCCATAGACCACAGTTATATCCTCATAATATCCCTACAAGTCATTCATAAAATTCTTCTTCACATCCTAGTAAAAAATAAAAAAAGTGGGTGAGGTCAGATGCTCAGTAAGGATAACAATATAGTGGAAATTTTAATAAATAAGCATAACTATTTACAAAAATATATAACATAAATAAATGCATTTTAAACTTGAACATCAGCATAATATGGAAATGATAAAAATAAATAATTCAATTTACATAATCACATGGAATTTCTAATAGTAGAATAATCACATTCAATATAAATAATAACATTGATAACAATGGAATGCATAATGCCAGACTATCATAACCACATAGTCAAGTCCTTGTGCCGAGAATAAAAATAAGATTTTGTCAAGGCCTTGTGCCAAGTCACTTTTTTGTCTGCTGAGACCTACTGATTCATCGAGGAGCTATAACGGGCTCCACCCATTACTTAATAAGTCCAATTCATTCATCATATTATGTGTTTAAAACATAACATAAACATTAGTATTAAAACTAGTATATGAAATGTCAATACTTTAACCACAAACCATGAATGGTATAAAAATAGCACATCTACAGTCAATCTTAACTCATTCGATGAAATATGGAAGATTGTATGGTATAAAATTAACCTCAATCATGAATAATGAAGGATATTTATATATGTGAAAATAATCATTAAACTATTCAGAGAAATTCTCCCATTTTCTTGAAAACATTTAAAAGTCACAATATCTATCAAGAAGCCATTTAAAAGAGATTTTTGAATCAAAGTGTCCAATTGAAAGTTGAATCTTTTAAAAGGTATTTTGATTTGAAAAAATTAATGAAAATATAAATAAATCCTGAAATCCATTTTTATAACACAGACATTAATGAGAACGATTTAGAATAATAAATGCGTAAAACATTTTAAAATGATATTTTAGTTAGAGTTTCTATCCAAAAGAGTGACACTTGAATACCAATAATTTAGGTAATAAAAAAATTTTTATATCATGTGAATATAGTGTTTCATGATATACTGTGTCAACGTACATTATATGCACCATATAAATGTGATTTGGTGTATGACGACAAAAGAGTCTCAATGGAATGTAAATTGAGGTGGAATCTCCCACAAAGGTCGTATCATTAGGTTAAGCATAAATCATTGAAATAATTATGTGTGAAAACTATAACTACACTTAATATTATTGGATATTTTGTGTAAATCAATCAACAGACATTCACATATATTCTTGTATAGACAACACCAATGAATTAGATGTTTAACACAATAAATGGAGATTGAGATAGAATTACTCTTATAAAGTTCATATCGATGACTTGAGAATTTATAAATTGATTGATTATGTGTATCAAAAGTATATAAACATAATGGGGAGTGGAAATTATGACATAAGAAAATAAATTGTGATTCCACACATAATCATGGAGTAAATAAATCAATGTAGTATGAATAAAGCCAAATGGGTGGAAATTGAAATTTCAAATTCCCTTATCGATTTGGTAACATACGAAACATACACCCATGAAAGAAGGATCATACAATGATGATTTAAATATACTAAAATTAAATTATATTACACAATTAATACAATCATGGGAAGTACCACACCACATGAAATAAATAAATGGTGAACAATGGAAATATCACAGAATTAAACGTGATATAAGAAACCCTTTACTTTGTACTTTTTCCTTGGTCGAGGGTAGGTTAACTTGTTGTAAAAGGGTTAAATAATTTTTATTGAATTATACAAGAATCATATAAATTAATATGATATCATATTTGATCATTCAACATTGATTTGTTGATAATATCTTAATATTTTCGTCGTTTCGGGTGCTAACGGATTCATTTTTCATTATATTCCTTTTTATGTGAGTCGTATTTGTTTTGGATGTGATGTATATAATTCATATCCCGAATGATATAATGTCTCTAAAAATTATTTTTAATCATATAATTAAATTTATTCTTGAATGGATATGATGGGGAATGAATCTCATCGCATTCGTGGAGACGGAGATCCGTACGTACGCACGAGCGACAATGTCATTATACTGATATTAAAAAAATATAATTGGATGTTATATCATATATAAATAATAATTATAATGTTATATTTATTATTTAAATGAATTAAACATCATTATTATACCCATCCAAATAATAATATATTTAATAACAATTACACCACGATGTGGAGACGGTAGGTCGTACATACACAAGTATGATGACATGTCATTCAAAGGATAGATAGAATACTGAATATGGTTATAAAATATTCATAATAACATCAAAATATATAGAAGATACTGTATTTATTATTTTATAATGGAAATAACAAATAAAGAAGAATTGTATGAAGAAAGGAACCTGAATGAGGTTGGTGAAATCATTACCTCTTCTTCGGGTTCTTTCTTTTGATTTGATAAAAAGGGCTCCTTAAGAAGGATTTGAAACCGATGGGGGGCCTCTAGGATGAATTTATGGATGTTTAGAGGATATATTGGTAGTGTTTGGCTGATCCAAAAGGCTTTGAAGGTATGGATATGTGAAATGGGGGATATCCCTTTTATTATAGGGGTGAGGGGCACCTTAGGAAAACATAAAATATTATTTTATAATAAATTCATATTCGGTTTATAATGGCTCAAAAGAGAATTATTTCGAAGAAAATTTAGGTATGGGTTGAAATTCACTCATCCAATATATTTTAGACAGTTTTGGGTCACTATATTATCCTCATCATATAAATTTATCTCATAGTTAAATAGTTTAACATTTATCATGTCTCTTTGAATTTTTATATTATATGGTTAATAAACCTACTATGAAAAGTAATTAGAACCCAAAGTGGTTAATTATTACTATATATAACCTTATCTATGTAATTTGGATGATACATATATTTTTAAGAATATTATATCAATTAATATTATAATATATTTTTTATATACCCCTTTTTGTCAATTTTGACACTATTTAATAATTGATTTTAGTTAAAAACTAAACAACTTAATTAGATAGAAAAAAAATTAATTTCATAAATCCTATCATGTCATATTAACCAATAAAATTAGTGTATGTCATAAAAACTTCCATTTTTTTATTTTAACATTTATAATATGAATTATTTGATTCTTTCATTAATAAGGAAAATATTACATCATTATTGTTTCATAAATAAATTTTATTATTCAATGTAAAAAAATATAAATAAAATACCATTTTGTATAAAATATTTTTATATTTAAAATGAATATTTATAGGCTAAAATATAAAATATATATCTCAATGTAATTTTTTTTTCTAAATGATTTATGCTTATGTTATGTTTGTATTTACTTTAAATTAATTAATATAAAGTGTATTATCACTTACATGTGGCTCCATGGGGTCCCAAAATAGACCCAAAGATACCCATGGTCGAACATGTATCAACCAATTGGGATAGTACACATATTAGGTAAATTTAATATTATTATAATACTATTATTTTACCTTTATTTAACGGATTTACCCTTTAACGATGGTAAATAATATATTTACCGATGTAATTATTCAAAATTACTGAAAATAAAAGATACATATTTACACAATTTTTACCTCCTGATTCAAAATATGGAATCCATTTTTCTAAATTTAAAACATAGTAGTGGCATAAATTATTTTAAAATTAATTCTCATTATCAAAACAAAAAGTGTGTTTTTATGAAATAATAACTATCAAAATATTGGCACTTGCGTATGTCCAGTTTAAATGTGAACTTATGTCCAATTACCATCATTGGAATAAATGGTAAAAATATAATCTTATTATACTTTAAAATCACTCAAATTTATAATATATCACTAATAATTATTTTGATTAAAAATGATTTTTAATTAAAATTTAGTAATTTTCACTACTCATCAAAATGTGAAAGTTAACAAAAATGTACCAGCAATTCACCCTAAGATAATTCCGATATTCCGAATCCAAAAATGAAGTCCATTTTGAAAGATAAAATATATAATATTTCAAATTGTGGGTATGACTACTCATAATATCTAGTTTGATTGGTTGTGGTGTGTTAGAACATGAACTTGCGTACAACACATGCTACTCTTTTTTTCAAAGATAAGAGTATTGTGGAAGATTGTGGTGTTACATTCTCCCATACATAAATAAATTTTGTCCTCAAAATTTTTAAAATTGGACATGGGAATATAATGGAACGTCCCACATCAGGAAAATAGTAAATAAAACTATCACTTTAAAAGAATGAAAGATAAGTACAAAGGTCACCCAAGAGAACCTATACTAGGATTCCATGTAGAAAAACATAGATATGGATGATAAACATTGTGACATGTTCTGATGGAGAGGGATAGAAAATATGATCAGGAGAAAGTTAAAAACAAGAAAACCACAAACTTGTGATGCGACAAACGATCATTAGTTTCCTTGTAGGAAAAATAATTGAGCCACATTTTTTTTGTTTTAAATTACATTACATAAATATGACAAATTAATTTTTGAGATTTACTATGAACATAAAGATATAACCTTAATTTTTATGTAATGTCTCATTATTTAATAAATTTCTACTACTAACTCATTTTTAAACGATGAGTATTCAAGAACACTTGGTCACACTGGGAGAGCTAGAATAAACTTTTTATAGAATCACATGATCCATGAAGGATTAACCATATATATTCCTTTCCTTTAGAGATTAATAAAAACCAAAATGGTTCGTATATGATCTGATGATCCCCGAAAAGGATATTCCATTAGAGAATGAAACGCTATTCTTAATTTCTAAAATTAAACCAACAATACCACATATTTAAATATATATCATTCAATAAACAATTGTCCTTAAAATATTTCTATATAATACAAACTAATATTGAAACCCCAAATTTAGATGATTTTGGTTATATAGTCTTCCATGTTAAATTGTATCTCAAAATGACATCAACTACTATTAATGTCACATACTTAAAAGTAATTAACCTACTCACATATTATCTATTACATGTTCATCATTTCCATAAATAACTCAAATCATTATAAATCCACAATAAAAACATAGATAAAAATACACCATTACTCTACAAATGAAATCCCATAATGTTCTATTTTCCTTGGGCATATAGTGTTCCGAACAAAGCGACCATCTTCCAAAATAAAATATATCACATAATCACCAAATAATTTTCTTATACTAAGGGTATTAATTTGATAAGACATAAGATCACAAATCAACCTATTATTGATCAATAAAATATTTTAACTAAAAATAATTATCCACACTAACCAGAGACTTCACGTAGTCTAGTGGTAGGTGATAAATCTCAATCGCACTTTGGTTGTGGGTTCAATTCCTATAGATTTTTTTGACGCGACGGGTTGTCACATGGATTGTGTGTTGTCCTTTTTCAAAAATTATATTTTATAACATTACCAAAAGGAGATAAATTCCTCCAAATAACCATAACATAATTTAACCACAAATTTTATCTCATACCTTGCATTTTCATCCCAAAATATAATAACTTTAATTAAATCACAATCAGACATCATATAAAAAAATGTATATTTATAACTATATATACAAAGGAAATGATTATTAATCCTAAAATATCATTTTCACATGATAAATTTCAGGGTTACACATATAAGATAAAATTCACCCAAAGTAATCTCAACAACAAAGTGAACTAATACCTTTAATCATTTTTCGAGGCATTTATTTCCACATAGGTTCTTCCTTGACCAAGAGGTTATCCTATGGAATATTGAATTGACTTGGGTGATTCCAAGATCCCTTAAATTTACGACAAATGATAGTAATTAGAATCTTAGGATCATTTTTATTTTCTTACATAGTACTCTTCATTTTTCCTCACTAATTATTTACATTATGTCCTACTTTCCTAGACATAAATCATTTATTTTTCCATTGAGGCACTTTCTTCAGTGTCTCCATCCACATTTTTGGCATGATGGAAATTGAGCTTTATTTACTCCATGGTCTCCATAGCTGGAGCTCTTATCATTCACTACATTTATCTTCTTTGTTGAGTCCAAGAGTGGGTTAATATATATTTTATTGATCGTATTTTTGGAAAACTGACCTGGCATTATGATAATATCTTTTACACCTATCCACATTCCTTTTCGTTTCTCATTTCCACCATTGTTCCCACCTTGTACATCATTCTCAATGTTTCTATGACTTCCTTGGAATCAATCCATTGACTAAAATCAGAAAGCATTGTGTGAGTAACAGTAGTCATAAAATCATTTAGAAAATATCATAACACCATATCTTCATTTTGACACACCTTAAAATTAACCAAGGTCATTTATTCTCCACTTATATTAAAAAACATCAAATTGTTTTATAAAGAAAATTTATGTTATCCTATGAATATACCATGGGATTCTCGTAACCAAGAGTACAGGAAGGCCCTTTTTTGTGCACAAGTTCACGATTGATTCTATCTCAAAGCGATGTTTTCGTGTTTCACCCCTAGGTGTATATGTTCCATAGCTGCCTGTACATGCTCGTATCCAGATAGGGATGTATTGTTTGGAAAACTCACAAAATCTATAAAATACCAAAATTTAAGAATGTTCTTCTACACTAATTCTCAAAGTCTATCTTAGGGAAATGTGCTCTAATCAGCCTTTATCTAAATCTAGTTTCCAAGGATTGTACTAAACTTCCTCTAATACCAACTGTAACGCCCCGACCCCAGTTAAACAGAGTCAGTGCATTATTACGTACCATTGGAATAATCACAAATAATCATGTCTTGAAAGACCCATTAGTTTAGTAGTTTTGGAATCACTATATACATTCATAATGTTTACATTACATCATAAAGTAAAAAAAATATATACAATAACAGCTTGTCTCCATAGACCACACCTATATCCTCATACAATCCCTGTAGGTCATTCATAAAATAATTTTCACATCCTGGTAAAAAATAAAACATAGAAAGGGTGAGATCATATGCTCAGTAAGGATAACAATATAGAGGAAACCTTCATAAATAAGCGTAAACATTTAAGGAAATGTATAACTTCAACAAAATACTTTTAAACATGAACTTCAGCATAATATGGAAATGATAAAATTAAATAATTCCATTTACGTACTCACATAGATATTAAACTATTCAAATAATAACATTCAATATCAATAACCAATTTCATAATAATGGAATGCATAATTCCAGACTATCATAACCTCATAGTCAAGTCATTGTGCCAAGACTACAAATAAGATTTTGTAAAGGCCTTGTGCCAAGTCACTAGTTTGTCTCCTCGGACCTACCGATTCATGTAGGAGCTATATCGGGCTCCACTCGTCACATAATTAGTCCAATTCATTCCTAATATTATGTGTTTGAAACATAAAATAAACAATCATATTATGATTTTTATACGAAATGTCAATACATTAACCACAAACCATGAATGGTATAAAAATAGCACATTCAAAGTCAAACATAACTCATTAAATACAATATGGAAGATTATATTGTATAAAATTAATCTCAATAGAGAATAATGAAGGATATTGATATAGATTAAAATAATCATTAAACTATTGAGATAAATATCCCCCTTCTTATTGAAAACATTTAAAAGTCACTGTATTTTTCAAGAAGCCTTTTAAAATAGATTTTTGAATATAATTGTCCCATAGCACATTGAAAATTTCAAATGTTATTTTCATTTGAAAACATTAATGACCGTATAAATAAATCCTTAAAACAATTTAAAATCATGGACATTAATGAGAAATATTTAAAAAATAAATTCTTAAAACAATTTAAAATGATATTTTAGTAAGAGTTCCTATCCAAAAGAGAGACACTTGAATACTAATAATTGAGGTAATAAAAATATTTTAATATCATGAGAATAAAGTGCCTCATGATATACTATGTCAAAGTACATTATATACACCATATAAAATAGATTTGGTGTATAACAACGATGGAGTCTCAATTGAATGTAAATTGAGATGAAATATCTCATAAAGGTCGTATCCAAAGGTTAAGGATAAATTAGTGACACAATTATGTGTGAAAAATATATATACACTCAATATTATTGGATATTTAGTTTAAAAAAATAAATGGACATTCACACATATTCTTGTATAAAAACACCAATGAATTTGATGTTTAACTCAATAAATTGAGATTGAGTTAAAATTACTCTTATAAATTTCATATCGATGAATTGAGAATTTATAAATGGACTAATTATGTTTATAAAATGTATATCCACATAAATGGGAGTTGAAATTATGACATAAGAAAACAAATAGTGATTCCACACATAATTATGGAGTAAAATTATCAATTAAGTACACATAAAGCCGATTGAGTGGACATTGAAATGTCAAATTCCATTATCAATTTGGTAACATAAGAAGCATACACCCATTAAAGAAGGATCATACAATGATGATTTAAATATCCATAAATTAAATTATATTACACAATTAATACAATCATGGTAAGTACACACACCACATGCAATAAATAAGTGGTGAACAATGGAAATATCACATAATTAATAGTGAGATAAGAAACCCCTTAATTTGTACTTTTGCCATGGTCGAGGGTAGGTTAACCTCTTGTATAATGGTGAAATAATTTTTATTGAATTATTCAAGAATCATATACATTAATATGATATCAAATATGATCTTTTAACAATGATTTGTTGATAATATCATAGTATTATTGTCGTTTTGGGTGATAACGGATGCATTTTCTTTTATATCCATTGTTATGTGAGCCAAATTTGTTTTGGAAGGGATGTATCTAATTCATATCCATAATTATATAATGTCTATAAAAATTATTTTTAATCATCAAATGAAATTTATTCTTGAATGGATATGACGGTGAATGAATCTCATCGCATTCGTGGAGATGGTAATTCGTACGTACGCACGAGTGACATTATCATTATTTTGATATTAAAATAATATATAATTGGATGGTATATCATAAATGTAGAATCATTATCATGTTATATTTATTATTTATAATAATTAAATATCATTATTATAGCCATCCAAATAATAATATATTGAATAACAATTACACCACGATGTGGAGACGGTTTGTCGTATGTACACAAGTATGGTGACATGTCATTCAAAGGATGGATAGAATACTAAATATGGTTTATACAAATTTATAATAACATCAAAAAATATAGAAGATAATGGATTGATTATTTTATAATTGAAATAAAAAATAATGAAGAAGTGGAATAAGAAAGGAACCTGAAAGAGGGTGGTGAAATCATTACCTCTTCTTCGGGTTCTTCTTTTTGATTAGATCAAAAGGGCTCCTGAAGTTGGATTTCTAACAAAAGGAGGGCCTCTAAGATTAATTAATGGTTGTTTAGAGGATATGTTGGTAGTGTTTTTCTGAAACAAAAGGCTTTGAAGTTATGAATTTGAGAGATGGGGGAGATCCCTTTTATATCAGCGGTGAGGGGTACCCTAAGAAAACATAAAATATTATTTATAATAAATTCATATTCAGTTTATAATGGCTCCCAGGTTACTTATTTCGAGTCTAAGGTTGGTACGGGTCGAAAGTTTTTCAACCAATAGATTTTAGACATGTTTGGGTGACTATATTAACCTCATCATGTATATTTAATTCTCAGTTAAATAGTTTAACATTTACCATGTCTATTTGAACTATTTTATTATATGGTAAATAAACTTACGATAAAAATATAGGCGAACCCCAAGTGGTTAATAATTAAAATATATAACCTTATATTATTTATTTTGATTATCCTTATTTTTTTAGTAATATAATATCAATTAATAGTATAATATTTGTTTTAAATATTCCTTTATGTCAATTTTGAAACTATTTAATAATTTATTTTTGTTAAAGCCTTAACAACTTTATTAATTAGAAATAAATTAATCTAAGAAATATTGACATGTCATATTAACAAATAAAATTATAGAATGTCAACAAAATTTTCAAATTATATTTATTTTGACATTTATAATACCAATTATTTTATTCTTTCATTAATAAGAAAAATACTTCATAATTATTGTGTCGTAAATAAATTTAATTATTCAATGTCTAAAAATTATAAATAAAAAACCATTATGTATAAAATTGTTTTCTATTTATAATGAATATTTATAGTCTAAAATATAACATATATAACCCAATGTAAAAAAAATTAGCTAAAAGATATCTTCCTTTGTCATTTATATATTTACTTTGACTTAATTAATATAAAGTGTCATTATCACTAAAAAGTGGCTCTATGGGGTCCCAGAATCGACCCAAAGATACCCATGGTCGAACATGTATCATCCAATAGTCTTAGGACACGTTTCGGGTTAAATTTTTATTATTATAATTCTATTATTTTACCTTTATTTACTTGATTTACCCTTTAACCATGGTAAATAAAATATTTACTGAAATAATTATTAAAATGTCTAAAAATAAAAGTTACCTATTTACACAATTTTAAACTGCTGATTCTAAATATAAAATCCATTTATCTAAATTTAAAACACATAAGTGGCAGAAATTAATTTAAAATTAATTACCATTCTCAAAATTAAAAGCATGTTTTTAAGAAATAATAATATATCAGAAGTTTGGCACTAGATTATGTGCAGTTTAAATGTGAAATTATGTCCAATGTCCAACATTGGATTATATGGTTAATATATAATCTAATTATATTTTAAAATAAATCATATTTATAATTTATCACAATTAATTTTTTCGATTATAAAAGTTGTTTTTAATTAAAATGTCTTAATTTTCACTATTCATCAAAATATGAATGTTATCAGAAAAGTACAAAAAATTCACCCAATGCAAATTTAGATATTCTGAATCCAAAAATGAAGTCCATTTTGAAAGATAAAATTTATAAAATTACAAAAAGTTGGTATTACTATTCATAACATCTAGTTTGATTTGTTGTGGTGTGTTTGAACTCGAAGATGTGTACAAAACACGATACTGAATTATTCAAAGTGAAGCATAGCCTAGAAGTATGGGATGATACAATAACCTTATGTAGTGTCAGGAATATTGATGTTGTAAAAAATAAAATAAAATATAAAAGGAAATCTGTTTTCTTGACAATTAACATATCCTACCACAAAACAGTACTACTTGATCTGATTTTTCATGGGATCCTCGACATGAAATAAATACTTCTATGTATCTCATAACATTAATGAATCATAAGCATAACAATAAAAAGGAAAATTTAAAAAATAAATAGCTCTTATATGGTGAAGGAAACACAATTTTAAACCACACTCTCCAAAAAATAAGGAAATTTTATAGTCCTCGTTCCACTCTTAGAGATGAATACAACCTCCTTGTTTCTAAGGAAGACATTACTAATCATGATCTAACAACATTGAAAATATTTATAGGAGTCTAAATGTTTAGAATGAACTCCTTTGTAATTTCTTTTGAGATATGGGGAATGAGTTTGTAACACATATCTTTTAAGAACACCTCCTGATCATGAAATCAAATACACTATTTTTAGACATAATGTAATTAATACCACGGGGAGATATGATTTAAATAATGGATTCATCCAAAATTTCTAGAAAGTTATTGAAAAGGATGTTTTAAAGGTAGTCAAATCCTTTTTTCCATATGGTGTGCTACTTCATGGTCTAAATTCTCAATTTAATTTATAAATTTTTTATGTGGAAAATTCCTTCGAAATTCTTCTCTTTATAACTATTTCTCTTATTAACACTCATTAAAAAATCATCATGAAATATCTTTATAATAGAATCACTACTATAAGAAATTAAAAATATTCATGGAATTAATTTGGTTTTATCATTAGATGGTTCATAAAATACTCCATTTGAATTTCCCCAGAATGCACAATCATCAAAAAACACGGACACCTGAGATGAAAATATGGAAAATGTACATGATATTAAGAAATACATTTATACCAATAATTTGATTTTAATTTATAATGACCATATTATATTTATTTTTAATGATAATTTCATCAGAAGGGTAATTTACTTTTCCAAATTATCCTCCATCTCCATTGTTGTCTATGGCTCCCCTATTGTAACATTAAATGAAATAATTGAGTTAAATAAGGTGATCCCTTATCTGCCATTATTTAAGAAATTGTGGAAGATTAAAAAACCATATTGCTAACTTAACATGATTATAAGAATAATATTTTACCAATTTGGCCCTTTAAAAATACAAATGTACCTACACATCAATTATACACTAATGACCTCATCTTGTTCTTACAAGGTGATAAAAAGAATATTAAAAATCCCAAGAATTCTTTGTTTCATTACAAAGAAATATATGATCAATCCATTAGGATGAATAAATCATTTTTTTTATTTGGGAATAATTTTTCTTCAAATTGAAAATGTAATATCATTAAAAAATAGTCATAAAGGAGGGATCATTTCGTTTTAATTATCACGATGTACCCTTTTTTCTAGGAATACCCAAATATGGAAAAGTGTCAAGCTCTATTGACCAAATTATTAATCTAGATTACTATTGGAATGGTGAATACTAGTATATGTATCGTAGAATCCATCTTGTTTAATTTTTAATTGCCTATAAAATGGTCTACATGATTATAGTTTAAAAATTACATGCTTTTATCATTTTGAAAATAAATGTTTACATCAAAAATAGTGTTTTGATTGGAATCACTCTTCAATGGAATCATGTAATCATTCCTTCGGATACTTGTTCTAAAACACTAAATAGGGGTGGTTTTCGCATCAAAATCCTAAAACATTCTAATGATGATCATTAATCCTGACTCATATTTAGGATGATTCACAAAAACTCAGATTCCTTTGATTTTCTTGCAAAAATTCATTACAAATGTAATGAAAGGAAATATGAATTATATTACCGCTTCCATTAGTTTTTCACTTAGAAAATAATATTTAGAAAACCATAATAACTAATTATCGATGGATTATACTGAATCCCCCCTAAACATTTTGTTGGAAAACTAGACTACTATACCATTAATATCCTTGTTGAATCCCAATAATCATCCGCATAACACCAATGGAACTACCAATATTGTTATTAATTCACATAACATCATGCTTCCTGATAAAAATATTCATTTTTTTATAAATTTCTCCATCATCCAATTATGATTATTTCTTTATCTAGAATCTTGTTCAAATTGGCGTCCTATTTTCCAAATTTTTTATAACCTCTATTTTTTAAATTCATATATTAATAGTTTTTTGTTGAAATTTTTAGACAAACATTGGATTTATCCCTCAAGGATAACTCTTGTTTTTCGTATTGCTCACAACAAAGTCACAATTGAGGTTTTCCATCAGTAAATTGAAATTAAACATTTCTATAAATTCAATCATTATATCCAACATAGATAAGATGCTAAATATATTTTCAATATATTTTAACAAATTAAAATCTATGGATATATATTTTTGATATATTTTGTTGCATATGGTAACTTATTTATCCAATCTCCTCCCAACTAAAGCATTTTGTGGATTTTATTACCTCTCAAAAATCATGAATCTTTTTACATAATTTTGTTACGCTCTTCCCTATAATCCGTTATGATAAAATTGGTATTCGTCAAAATTGTTTCTTATCTAGTCTTAATGCTGGTCAGGTGAAGATCCTCATTTCAATTCGAGATTCTACCTCGATTCTGAAGGCCTATAGTGATAACACTATTAAAGTATTTAAAATACTCTATTGACTTCAGATTGATGGACTCTATCACCAACTTACATGTACTTTTGAGGTTTTATGGAATACCCCTCCCCAAATTTAGATTATTTTTAATGGTGATGGTTCATGTAAAGGAAATCCAGAACTTGTTGGTTGTGTTTCTATTTTCAGAGACTACCTTGGTCAATCTATCATATATTTTTTTGGAAGCTTCATTATCTCATCATCTCAAAAATTAGAAATGATGAGTGTCATCCATGTAACTACGTTTTTGAGGAAAATGTTCTGAACAATATTTGGATTTCAACTGATTCGACCACTACAGTCCATGGATTTTTTAATGGGGTGGTGCATTTTTTCTAGACAACTACAACACATTGGATGAACTATCTTGTTTCTATTCTGGAGACCAGATACATTATCACTCATTACATTTTTAGATGGAACATTGTTTCAAACAATCGTTCTAATAATGGATTCATCCGCGACATAACATTGTTATATAGCCTTCCTATTGATTTACACACTCTTTATGATTAGGATTGTTATAAGACTTCATCCATCAAAATAATGTGAAACCTTTTACTCTATATAGTCATTTTTTCTTTTATAAATGACCAAGGAACTATCTTTTACAAATTAAAATCAATACGACACCTCTTGGTTGTTATAGTTGGGTTTATTACAGTTATAAGGTTATTTCATTAGGTGGTTATTTTCATCAATCATGAATAATTTTTTTATTTAACTATTTCATTGTTCATTTAGTCATTAATTTGGAATAATTTATATTATTTTTAATATAATAATATTAAAAGCATTTATATTTATAACACCAACATTTATGGATTTTGATTAAAATGATGTGTGTTATTAATGGGTGTGGTTAACATTCCAAATTTGGAATGATAATTTAATTTTATAATAAATTAATGCAATGATAGAATATGAATATTACAATATAATAATAATATATTAGTACATTTTAGGATACTTAGGTTACTATTAATTTAATTTTGGAATACATATATGTGTGGTGGATTAAGAGTAAATCACGTAGAGGTGTGGTTGAGAGTTTATATCATTCTTTGGATGTAACCCCTTAGGCTATCCCCAAAGGATCATTGAAATATTGTAAGGTCTAAAAATGGATTACAGTTATTTAGGTGGAATATGGGTCCTAATTTGGTAGTTTATTCGTATGTTAAAGTTGTAATAACATGTGAGAAACAATGGTGTGATGTGGTATTTATATATAGAGGTGAAGAGTTTTATTAAATATTATATAAATTAATTTAATCTTTTGGCTCAATTCTAACAATGATGTTGATTATAATGAACATATTCAGTAATTTGTCCATTTGAGATCAATATGTTGGGTTCTTACAACATCTTATATGTACTGAATCATATATTTAACCTATTATGTTAACATATATATTTTAATAAATTTCATTATACACCCAAATTCAAATAAATTTAAAAAAATACAATAAATATTACCCTATATTATATATATATATATATATTCCAAAAATGAAATAATTTTTTTAATAATTTAAATTTATATTTTAAATATTATCCTAATATATTTTAAATATTTTTACTTTAATATTATCATCAATTTTATGAAACATTGAGAAATTAATTGTGATATAATAATTTAATCATTATAATAAATCTCCAAAATAAAATATAACTTTATTTTATGGTAACAAATTTTTTTAAAACGAATATATATGTTTGTAATAGTAAAATATAACATTTTTGATTCTAACTAAGACAACCCCTTGTTAATTCATTTATAAATACATGTGTAAATGTATCATCTTATAAATACACAATTTTCAAATTTTTTATGAAACATAAAATTTATTTTACTTCTCAGTTATTGATGATAATATAAAAAATAGTAAGGTATGTATTCTAATGCTCATATTACTATTCTAATCATTATAATAGCACTATTAGGATTAGATTTCATTTCTAACGGTCATATTTGTAGGAAGAATATGAGTTCTAAAATTTCTATAAATAATTCATATATCATTAAATATTCATTAAATAATACTTTTCTCTAAATTATTTATATTTTCATTTTCAAATTTAATATGAAATTAAAAAAATTATATTTCTATTATGTAATTTTGGATGTTTGTATGATTAGTTTGGGGGATAAATCATGTCCAATTTTTTATATAATATTTATCATATTAATAATTTTCTGTCACTTTACAATAGTTATAATTATTATGTCCCTTTTTATTCTTAATATGTAATGATCAAATGAATATAATAAAATGTATTTTTTCTTCTGTTGCATTGTCATTATATAATACAATGTCATTACATTTTATAGAATTATAAAATCATATTTACAATTTATATTGTCAGAATTATATATCATTACGTATTCCACTAACAATGGAAATATACAAACAATATCCTCTCCAAAAAAGAATCCCCAAAAAATGAACCAAATATTTAAAAACCAGGTTTTCATAATTTCATACAACCATTACATCTAAATCATCCATTGGTCATAGTATTTGTATACCAAAAACAATACATCTCATAAAATACAAATCATATATCAATGAAATACATAAATAAATTTGTGTAATTAAATGTGATATAATATAAATCAACACACCAAAATATTTTGATTTTTTGGACATCATAATAATTCAACCTCACATTGCATAAAAAACATGATCTATACTGACACCAACAAATAAATAATATCAACTGGTGAAATGTGTGTCTTTGTCATCTAAATCACATTCCCCACGGTCCTTCCATTCTAGAAAAATAATCTAAATAATATTAATGAGTCCTATCATAAATCCATCATCACCATAGAGTCTGTATAAAGAACTAAGATAAAAAAGAATGGAAGTCTAAGAAAAGAATCTCCTCAAACAATATAAAAAGATTGAAACCTAATGGATCACATCAACCAGAATCCATATCAATGACACACATATCAACCAAACTTTTTAAAATATTCATAAAAATAACAATAACATGAAAACACTGGAAAAAAATCCCCTAAAAATTTATAAAACTTTACTATAAAAAAATATTGGAATATAATATTCTAGTCAACTCTAAATGTTTTAAATATAAATGATAATGTGTAGAAATTCCACTAAAATTGGTCACTTCATTTTTTAATAATTCCATTCTAAATGGTGTTTATGGATAAAATTATACTTTTCCCCTAAGTATACATTATTCAATAATCATAATAAGAAGTCCCAACAAATATAGCATGACAAAGTATAAAAAATAATATTAAATAAAGAAATACACCTACCAAAATCTCATCTCTTCATAAACCAACTAATCTTAAATGTAATAAAAAAGTACGTATTATATATATAATACATATTTAGAAAAAATTAAAATATAAAACTATGTAAATTTAATTAAATCGACTAATTACGAAAGGAAATATTAAAATCATTTGTTCTGATCATAATGAAAAAATAAATTTTATAAATATTGAATCCAATTTATATTCTCAATGTTAAAATCTAAAAATATTTTTTCAAGTAATATTCCCATTAATTTTCATTAAATTAAGATGATATTTTTTTCTAAAATCATTCAATGGATTTCCAAATTAATTAAAATTTTAAAAAATTGTTATTTATGAAAAAATGATTTTTTTGGATACAAAATAAAATCAAACCATGTTGGATAAAAAACATCCAGTTTTTTTGGAAAAATTATTCTCAATTAAAATGAATCCAAATTGATAAATTTATAGCAATTATAGTTTCATTTGTTATAAAATTAAAATATTAAATTCTTAATAGGTATTTATAAACAAAAAAAATAATTTTAAATAGAATTAGTATTTTTATCAATATCCAAATTTACTCTATAATTACACACTAATGGAGGACCATAAAAAATCACGAACCACATACTCAACAAATCATAGGTCCCACACAGAATCACCCCATTAATTATTTTTATCTCATTATCATTATAAAAAATATTTCAAATATCATTCAATACAATTCTAAATAAGAACACGTGCATTTCTAGACTATTGTCCCGTCACAAAATAGTTCATATAACACCATTAGGATCATGGATTTAGTTACTTCCCTAGTTTATCAGAATATGAAATCAAACCTCATACCATAAATCCAATTTCTATTTATATCAAAAAAATTCACACACATATGGTGAATGTCACACAAAAAATTTGTATAATAACATAAATAATTCTATATTTGTTGAATTCTAGATTTAAAAATTCTCACCCCTACCCATTATAACTCTACCACCACCATGAAGGGTCATGATTAACCAGTAAATTAGGGCCAACCACCATATTCATGATAGTGATAATCAATAAATAATACTTTAGAACCATATATAATAATATTATGACTAATAAAATGAGTCACATATTTAGAATCATATGATATGATATCATTTGTAACGATTTGTCAAGGGGATTCTACTTAAACAAAGACATTACTGAACCATATACCAGTCTAAATAAATTTTTTGATCCAAATGTTACTTTAAATTTTTATTATATATCATGATTTCTAATTTGTTATGAATTCTACCTCCTTAAAAATATATAACAAAATAGCATAAAATGGTAAAAATTCTTACAAAAGAATATGAAAAAAATATAATGATATATATATATATATAATAATAATACTGTATAGATGATTATAATTTAATATCCCATGACTTCAATCTTATAAAATGTCCAAAAAATAAAAAAAATGGATAGAACCCAAAATGATCCTAATCAACATCATGTGACCCCCGTTCACTTATAACATCGAATTAATTTATTTAAGAACAAACGCAAAACAGATAACTAAAGAATATTTGAGATCCAAATATATGTAAATGATTTTTAATTGTGTGATCAATATATCCTTGTTGGTTTCTAGTCACTCAGAATCTTGAAATATCGTTAGTATATAGTTCACAACGTGATAGATTAATTTTAGGGATAAAAATCTTCATTCCACATGAATTAAAAATAATTATAATAGAAATATATCATCATGTTTATAAAAGAATAAATCTCTTCGTAAAATAATATTTATTTGGTTAAATATTTTATATAATTAATTTACCAATAATGAAACAGTGTGTTTAAAATAATTGATATCTAGTTGTGTATATAATTTTCCAAATTTTCAATCATTTCCAAAGATATGATATTTCATAAATTTCGTCATTGAAAACCCATTTATTTAAAACATTTAAACACATAATAAAACTAATATCAGATTTTTAAAATCCACATTCAATAAATTTTAAGAAAATAATTTTCATTTAATAAATATAATACTAAATTTCATTCATATATATCACCTAAAAACCCAATAATCCAGGAAAAAAAGCAACGAAAAAACTACAGGGAAATATTCATACAAACAAAGGGAAATAATTCAAAGGTTTAAAAAAAATCCTAAGCCATCATGAAAAATACTAAACCATGTTATAACATTTATAGTCCCATAATATGATCCATAAACTTATTATTTTGGGACCTCCATGATTACAAAATCATAAAAATGATTCATAACTTAAATGAACCCATGCTACTATTATTTTAGAGGTATATGTGCATCTTTTAAAAAATTAATTTTAAATACCACTACTACACACTGGTGATTATCCGAATACAATTAACTAAATTTACCTTTAAAATTACAAAGAAGAATCAAATTGTGGTTATCATAGATATACCACCACAAAACAGAAATATAAACAATATAAAATAACTCATTAATCACCTGCGACACCATATAAATAAAAATAAATTATATTTAAATTCTTAAACATAATATCGAGATAAAATTAAATAAATCACCCACAAATAGATCATATAAAAAATAGATATAAAATTTTCTAATTACATTCAAAGTGGGTCTCACACTATTAAAAATAAACTCCCAATATTTCCACATAATGTATTTCCTAATGTATCAGTTAATCTAATAATTTTTCATTTAATTTTAAAAACTCATAAAAATTTCTCTTGATGAAAAATTAATCCATGGTTTGTCAGAATATTTGAAATGTAAGTATATTAAACAAATTGATAAAAACAATACCTTTTTTAAAATAAAATCTATATGTAAAAAACCATTTATAAAAATGATAATTCACATTTCAAAAAAACAAATATTTGACCAACCAAGTGAGATTATTTCTAGAATAATGATGGTTAACAATACATTTATTCACAAAAAATGACGTTTAACCATTACACACATAATTTAATGACATGTAAATTTTGAAATCCTCCATTAAATAAATTAATATATTTTAGAATAATCAATATGAAATTTTTTCTATCAATTAGCACAAAACATGGGTCTAGAGAACATTATAAATAATTAATGGGACATTTAAAACACAGTATATAATTTTATAAATATCAAAAATCCCTAGTGAATCAATGTAAAAAAACATTCATCAATTTGAAATTTACTCTAATGTATTTTCATAAGCACATTTAATGAAAAACACTGATGATAATCTCTAATGATATATAAAAAAACATGCCACCAACGTATATAAATCTTGTGTTTAAATTCATGTTAATTATTTTTAAATGAATTAAATTTTCATTATGTTTTAAAAGGTTTTCTGATAGTACAATGTACCTAATTTAAAGAAAACTCATCCAAAAAAACAATAGTTTCCATGGGGAATCCACATCTAACCCATGAAATAAACTTTTAACCACAATAAAACCCATATTATATTCATTATAGCTTTTCTAGACAAAAATCTAAATCAAAACAATTTATATTATAGTGACATGGTATTTTTGATTCATAAAGATAATATTATATTCATTGTATCATGTTTCATATAACACCAAACTAATAGTGCATCACCAAAAATAATCCATCACATTTTAAAATTACAATAATAATATAATGCATAGTAAGAAATTGATAATAATTAATTATTAAAATGTTAAAATATATTTTTTCATTGATCAATATATTTGAAAACAATAATCCTTCCAATGAAATATTTAAAAGGTGGTTGAATATTTTACATTAATAAATTTATTAAAAAATATTAAACAAAATAATGAAATAATTTTTATTTTTATAAACCATTACATCATAAATAAATCATTCTTAAATTTGATTGAAATAATGTTAATGTAACATAATGTTTCTTAATTAATTTTTCTCAATAAAAATGATTTTTTTATTTCTATTTTCTTTTATGTAAAAATATATATAATTTTTTTATATTTAAAATGAAAAAATATTTTTAAATTTATTAATTAATTAAAAAAATAATTTAATTATTTGGAATCTGAATTTTTCTAAAAAGAATTATTTTTATGTGAATAATGAAAAATAGAATTTTATGGAATATCACGACTTTTGTGACATTATTAATATATTAGTTTGAAAAAAAAACCTAAATAGTTTTATTGAAAATATATTCATTTCATATGATTAATTATAATTTCAAATATATATATATATATATTTTCACAATCAAACATACGAAAACTACATATAGAACACATTTTTTTTTTAAAATAATTTCAATACACTATATTTATTGCAATTCTTGTTTATGTTATGTAGAATTTTTATGCATGTCTATTTCTTTTAAGTTCTTTGGAAGAGTTGGAAAATGTTTTAGATATTTTGGAATGGTTTTAAATAAGTTTAGAAGCTTTTATAAGGGCAGATGTTTTTAGCACAATTAGTGGATACCATGAAAATACTCTAGGAAACCGTGTGGGGGAGATAATAGGCTTCGAATGGCCTGCACATGGTTTTCCAAACCATGTGAGGCAACTTTGTGCCCCCCTATTATTGAGAATGTGTTGTGTGCATGGTTAGCGCACGGTATTCCAAACTGCGTGGAATAATGGTGAGGCCTGATAAAATTAGGTTTTTTTAATCTAGGCTCCCTCAAGCTTGACCTTTTTTACTCAAAACTCTCTCCAAATTGAGCCCCACATGGTATTTTTTGTTCTAAAGTGTTTTTGGTGTTATCCCACAAATTTAGGAAGCGATTTGAATGGGTTTTAAGAAGGTTTCATGGTGGTTTCTCTTAGGTAAGTTCATTCTCTTGGATTATTTTTTTTCTCTCTAGATCAAAATCTCCCTCTCCCTCTCTGTTATTAAATATCTACACACTTTGTGTGTTGATATAGAGTTTATGTTTCCATGGATGATAATTTTATGGCATGATGATAATAGGGAAGGGTATCTAGAAGAGTTTCAGTGGTGGGTTCTTCCAATATGTGGTGTTGTTTCTTGTGGGTCGACTTTGGCGGAACCCTAAAGGTTGGTGGCTTCTCTCATGAACCCACATGTTTAGAAATAGTTGTTTTTGTTACCATTAATTTTTTTGTAATGAAATTATTTGTGATTTTAATGAGATAAATTGTTTATAAATCCATTTGGTAATGTTTTTAGGATTTTTTAGGGAAAATGGGTTTTATCGTTGAATGTTGTTATTGTTAAATATTATCAAATAGATTTTCAAATTTATTACATTGCTTAAAAAATGGAAATGGGTTACAAAAACGGTTTTCAAAAAAAATGATTTTTATTGAATTGGAGTTTTGGAATGGAAAATGTTTTTGTTTTTGTTTTAATAAATAGATGATTTATTTAAGTGTCTTGGTATGTTATAGAAATTGTTATTTTCATGTTGATGTGGTCTCGGTGGGTTATATGTTTGGTAGTGTATTTTTGAGATGATATGTGAAAGTGGGCGGGGAGTCACAATATAAAAGGTGGTGGATAGTGGTCGAAAGAACAACCATGTTAAATTGTTGTCAGGAAACACATATTGATTTGAATGGGGTCAACGGGATGGGTGGATGTCCCACCGTAATGATTTCTTTGTTGTGTGAGTCTTTGCGATGATGGAATTTATTGTGCTAATGTGTGGAGTGGATTTTGTTTATGACATGGTTTTGGATTTCCCTTGTGTTATATATCATCATATCGGTATATTTGTCTTGTGGTAATGGTTACACTCTTTAATGTCTTATATATTATTTTTTATATAATGTGTTAATGGTTTTATCCTAGTGGCATGTGTAAGGAATCCATTTAGAGAAAACCTACTGTGTATTTGTACTCACCCATACTTCAGATCTTAGGTGTGTTTGAAGTTGTAGTAATCTTGGACATAGGTAAAGGTGAATCATCTCATGGAGATTGGAATTTAGTTATGCTGGGGAAATTTGGCTGTGTTTTCTACATGGAGCTTGGTGTGGAGTTGTGGATTATGTATAGGTTTATTTTGGGACTCTTTAACTTCATTTCATGTTACATGGATATTGTGTTTGGATGTTTTGGTTCTTTAAAATTCATGTGGAATTGTTGGTTGTATTATGCTAATGTATAAGGATGGTTTTATTGTTGTCATGCATCATATAGTTTGTTATTAGTGGCATATTCAGTTTGAGAATTTTATGTTAAGGTAAAATCATTCACCAATGATTAATGAATCCATTTTCATTTATTTCCAGGCTTTGTCACCTTGGGACCGTCGGTTAAGGCCATGTATCATTCATCATCCCTCTAAAGCTAATGATATGGGGATGTATGTTACAAGTGGTATCAGTTTGGTCGGTCCATAGCTTTCACATGATCTAAGAGGTACAACCCTTGTTGTTGATCATTGGTCTTAGTGTTCACATTTGTTCTTAGCATATTTCATGAGTCGAGATGGTAACAAGGTGTAGGATTTTCAGAACCTGCAATGTACAACATAAAAGGAGGAAGCTAACCCTTTTATATCGAACGTGGATTTACTAAGGATTTGGGTACATTAATTTTTCTAGATATTTATAGGCATTGGATATCTCATTATCGTTGGTGTATCCAATGAGATGAGCATGGTATGCATGGTAGATATGACCTCCCATTAGGATAAATATTTCATTTGTGTATAAAGAATTATGTTGTGATATGAATGCTTTAATTTTGAAAATCATAGTTGCGTATCAAAACGGAAGGATATGAAAACATAGAAACATGAGGTATTTTGAAAATGGGATTATTTTTAAAATAATATGTTTTTTAAAATATTGAAATATTGGAAAAGCGAATTTCTGGAAAGTGTGTTTGTGATTGTTGAATTGTAATATAACTGTAATATTAGAATCAGGTGCTGATAAGATGGAAGGACTCATGGTTGTTTTTTTTATGAATAGAAATGGCACCAGGTAGTGTCGTAGAGACCAACTAGAGTAGGATACTGATAATGTGATTTCATCTGGTCCTCATGTTTACTAGCAGCTAGTTCAATGTACGTTGCATTTATTCCATGATGTGGAATGTGGAAAAAAGTGGATGAACCGTGGAATGTACATCATGTAGTTAAGTTTCAAAAGATGAATCCACCATTCTTCAAGGGTGATTCAGAGTTGGAAAGGATAAAATCATGGTTGAATAGAATGAAGAAAATATTCTAATTCTTGGGAACACCATTATAGAAGAAAGGGATGTTATCCATGTATATATTGGATGTTCATTCCATTCAGTTTTGGGACTTTACAGTCCTAGCTATAATGAACCAAGGTATGAGATGAGAATGATATGATGAATTTTATAACAATCAATTCTACCATCATTCATTTAGAATTTATAGTACAATAGGTTGTATCCCTTTAAAATTGGATAACCATTCGGTAACAGAGCATGCCGCTATGTTTATGAACATAGTGAGGTTTTCAAGAGGTGATACATAGTACATCGTTGAAACCTAGTATATTCAAATACATATTGAGGAAGGACATTCAGCCCAATTCAGATGTGCAGTGTATAGATGATAATACAAAGATTGTGAATAGATCCATGATGGCCGAAAGGGGTCTCTTGGGGGCAACGAGTGGAGGATGTGTATTAGTACGTATTGGTAATAGTGGGAACTCAAATGCTATGTTCAAGAGGAAGATGAAACTTTTTGATAGGGGGAGTATGACTTAGAATCTCACTATCGGATAAGTGAGTCATCTTCTCATGCATCAGAGTAAACCTGGATGATTTCAGTGTTGTATTATGATCCACATCATGCAGAACTGAATGACACATCCATGAGCATGTCATAACTATAAGATGATGGGGCATCTACAGCTTTAATTTTGTAATGCACCAAGGTTGGGTGTCGGTGACACTCCACATCAGTCATAGGGGTCTTATGCCTTGACAAGATGAGGGCAGTAGCATACCCCTTGGAAGGTGAGTAAATTGGGTAAGGGTGATTCTCTGAATATCATGATTCCTCAAGAGGGTAATAAATAGTAGATCATGGTGAGTGAGTACTTGTTAGGAGCTAATCAGGATGATATGGATGAGCATTCATGTCCATCCACAGTGTGATGTACTGTTCTTTTTTATTCCACAATGATGCAATATTTTTTTGATACGGGTGCTTTAAATTCTTTAATTGTTTCTCATAGCATTTATTTTTTTGGTTCTAATGGTAACACTTCTCACCTTTATGAAGTAGTAAAAACTCTACACTGAATAAAAGATCATTACATACCCTTTTGTAACCAAATGATTACCATAAAACCCATAAAAAGATCACATAACATATAAACGTAACTTGGGACATAAACATACATAAGTGGAATAACCGTAAGGTCGACTTCCACACATATCACTTAATGGAATAGCCAAACAGCCAACTTCAATACATACTTAATGGAATAGCCATACGGCTGACTACCATACCCAATGCATTGGAGGTTATAACTTAACCACCCGTCCTGGTATTCACGGCACCACCTGTCATACGGTTTATCACGTAACCACCCGTCAAATGTCCAAGTACCATTATAAAATCATAAGACATAAAACAAATTTAATGGAAAGAAAACATTTCCACACTTTGATCACAATAAATCACTAAAATATATTGACATAACAAATCCATTATAAAAACCATTTTCAATAAAAAAATAAAAGAAAATAAAAACATGGTATTTATTTTTCATTAAAAGGTAATGGCTTGTAGAGGAAGCCGAATCTCAAATAATGGTCACGGGAGCGGAGAAGTCGTTGTTGCCGCATACGTACGACAAAAACATTCACATTTGTTTTTTATTAAAACACTTCATATAAAAAGATTCATTTTGAATAAATGTAAAAGTCACATGGTTTTATACACCGTATAAATGAAATTTGTGTATAAAACGAAAAATGCCTCAATGAAAGGTGATTGAGACGAAGTCCCTTACCTCGGGTCCGACTTTGCTCGATCATTCTTTAACATCCAGAATAATAAACTTGAGTTAATTTCTACGTTCTTATTAACCTTTTTCAATCTCATTATTACATTTATATCACTTATTACCATGTTATAAACATTATGTAATAATATAAGTTAATAATGTTTGTTTTGTCGATATTTGGTTCTTAAGTTGAAAGTGGACTTCTTACAAATACATGTTGTTCGTGTGGTCAAAGGTTCTTTATATACAAAATGACATTCCTAATTTGGATATCATATATATCATATATATCCAGAATATACATGTATTTATAATATTAAATAATCATTTAGAGGTACGAAATGAAATGCACCGTTCATGGAGACGGTAAGCCGTACGTACGCAATAACGCTACTTTCATTTCTTTGACATATTAATGGAATTAAAGCAAAATGAGAGGTATATATATTTTAATTAAAGAATTATATTCATTATTTAGATGTATCATTCATCATATATATCCATTATATAAATGTACTTATAATAGTACATTACATTTGGGGAAAAGAAATGAAATGCACCGTTCATGGAGATGGTAAGCTGTACGTACGCATGAACGCTACTTTCATTTCTATTTCGTATTTTTATAGAATGGAATACTAATGATATAAAGGTATATTATAATTCAAGTGTAATATCATATATAATATCATAAACCCATCCTTTATACGTCCCACATATGGTATTAATGAATCAAATCACTTTGAGGGGGTGGTAGTCCGCATTTCCTTAAATGAAGATATCGTGTTTACCCATACTAGAAAACATAAAGGTATGACCAAAATGAAAAATACATAATCTTAAGGAAAACATAAACATATATATATCATATATAAGTATATTGTCATCTTAATGGCCACCTTTGAAGGTGTTAAAAGAATGTTGAACAATCATCGTTTCGGGAGGCAGAAATTCGCCATCCACGGAAACAGTATGTTCTTTAACCATTAGATGTAGGTTTGTGTAACTGTAGCTCGAATACATCTTATAACAACATCATAGTATATTTAGTATACTAGATTTGTTACAAATGAAATTAATAAAAAGAGTTTATGGGGTCGGGGAAGAAAAATAAAACAATAGGACTCATGTTAAGACATTACCTTAAAATTGGGTAACTCCTTTTGGTTTGAGCTCAAAGGTTTCCTTGAGAAGACTTCTTCCCAATGTGAGGCTTCAAGGAGTAATAGAGGGAAGTGGAGAGACAAAATGGGCAGGGGTTGGCCGAGCCAAAGGCTTTGGAAGTGTGGGTAAGTAGGTAGAGGTGGGGCCTTTTATAAGAGGAGAGGAGGGGCACTCTTGGAAAGTAAGGAAATATTACATTATTTTAGATTGAGTTTCGGATTTTAATTGTCCCACATTGATTTTTTTCGAGGATAAGGTGATAAGGGTTCAAAATACACCCATCCAATAAGTTTTTGACATGTGTAGGTCTTAGATTTTAAATTATCGTTCCATTTTATTTAAATCCTTTATTAATGAGGTAATCACTGCATCATCATGATGTCATAAATAATTTAATTAATTTAATGTCCAAAAATTATAAAAAATATATCATGATGTAGAAAAAAAATTTATATTTCTAATGAATATTTATAGTCCAAAAGATAATTTATTTAGACAAAATTAAAAATATTTTACTTACGAGATACTTTCTTTGTTACATTTAACATTCTTTAAAAATAAAAAGATAAAAAGTCACTTTCTCACAAAAGTGATTCCATGGGGCCCCCAAGTTTGGCACAAGGAATCCCATTATTTTCCATGAGACAACCCGTAGCCTTAGGACACATGTTGTGGTCTTTTTGTATTATTATGATATCATTTTATTATCTTTAACTACCTGATTACTCATTAATCAAGTTAATTAAAGATAATTACCATCGTTACTATTCATAATGTCCAAAAATAAAAGAGTCTTAATTACAAAATTTGGACCTTCTGATTCCAAATATGTAATCCATTTTACAAAATTCCAATCACATAAATTGCAATAATTTTTTTAAAAATAATTCCCATTGTCAAAACAAATAACGGGTTTTTTTGAAACAGTATCTATGAAATGTTTGGCATTAGTTTATGACCAATTCCAAAGTGAAATTAATCCTAATGACCACCATTGGATTAAATGATAATAATATATTCATATTACACTTTAAGACCAATTAAAAAGTTAATCTAACCATATAATTAAATTAAATGAAAAAGCAGTTTTGATGTAAAATGCAGTATTTTTCACTATTCATTAAAAATGAACAATGTCAAAAAATAACAAAAATTTATCCAATGTAAATTTCCATGTCCAAACCATAATGAATATGTTTATTTTGACAAATATGGATTATAAAATTGTCTAATTTTTTATTTAAAAAGGGTTTTCCATCAAAAGGCAGTAAAACAATCTTATAAGAATATTAGTGTATTCCATGCATAAGATTTTTTTATTTTTTCATTTTAAGCCTCTAAAACACTATATTAATCATTAATATACATAGATAAAAATATCTATTATTCATTACTTACTTGGGATGTTACATAATGGGATTCCAGTAATTAGCACCAATCGTGGTTTTTCCAGAACAGGTGAAATTATATGTAGTGTATTATGATGCATCAAGATCAAAGTTTGGTTATATTCCCATGCAGAGGGATCATGTCGTGGCGTGTAGATCATGAAGGTTGAGGTAGAATTATAAGAACTTCCCATGAAATGATTTAGAGTTGGCAGTGGTGGTTCAAGCTTTACAAATGTTGATTCATTTTCTCTTCAATGATAAATTTATTATGTTTACTGATCACAAAAGTTTGAAGGATGTCTTCTAAAAAGGTATTTGAACCAAATACAAAAGAAGAAAGATGGAATATCTATACATGTTTGATTTCAAATTAATTTACACATTTTTTAAGGAAAATATAGTGGATTATGCGTTAATTAGGAAATCATATAATGAAGTGCTAAAATAGTCATCAAATCAGTGGTAGTTGATGTCATTCATAACTGACATGTTGTTGGAATGTGAGGAAAAGGTGATAGAGTAGTCTTCATTCCAGTTTCGTTGGTCCCTAACATGGCTTTTTTGGTAAAATCTGCATAGACATCTGATTCTTAATGTTTGGAAATGAGCCCAAAACTCAATGGTAGGGATACCATTTAGAGATGGGGAATAAATGGGAATTCAGTGTTGTGTTTTTAGAATTTGATGGTGGTACAAGTATCTTGACAGGAGGAACTTCTTAGGGATTATCATCATTCTAGGTGGCATGTCTATCCTGGAATTCAGAATGTGTATAAGGCGTTTAATGTGCAGTTTTGGAGGTATGGTATGAAAAGGGATGTGGCCGAGTTTGTCTTGAGATGATTGACTTATTAGCATGTAAAGGCATAGAATCTACGACCAGCAGTCATGTTGTAGTCATTACATATCCCAATGTAAAAATAAGGGTAGATAGCAATATATTGTGGGATGGGTCTCCAAATAATGGTCCAGAAGCAATATGACATATGGGTGATTTTGGATCAACTAACAAAGACATCATATTTATTCACAATTCACGAATCTCAATTTTTTGATGATCTATCCAAAATATATATCTTATAGTTGGTAAAGAGACATGGTGTTTTTACTATACTCGTATCTAATAGAGTTCCATGGTTCACATATCATTTTTTGAATTCCATACATCAAACCCTCGGGACCCTACTGACTATTATCATGACATATCATCCTCAGACGGACAACCAATCGAAGAGGACGACACAATATTTTGAAGACATGCTTAGGTAATTTTTTATGTATTATTGTGGTTCATATAATACGAATATACAATTGTTGGAGTTCTCATACAATAACCATTATCATGATTCGATACATATGGCTCCGATTGAGGCATTATCTGGGTCTCTGGGTTATTCTCTACTATGTACGATGGAAACATGTGAGACATTGATTATCAGACCGAGCCTTGTACAATAGACTATGGATAATATATATTTGATCATGAATATGATGTAGTTAGATAAATGTGGCCTGAAATATAATGCAAACCATTGTCAATAACGGTTTTCATTCTATGATGGTGACCATGTATTTTCTATAAACTATGGTAAATTAAGACAATCTTAGTTTAGGTAGCAGGTTATGTTATCTCTGAGGTATATTGGGACTTTGGTGATACTTGAGAGAATTTGAGAGGTGGCTTATCTTTTGGCTTTTCCACCATGGTTTTTTGCAGGTAACAATGTGTTTCATGTGTTGTAGTTGAAAAAGTATCTACCAGATCATGACCATGTGATTTGTTGGGATCATGTTGGGAGAGAACTAGGTGAATCCTTAGTGCACGTGCTAGTAAAGATTGTGGATAGATAGGATAAAGTATTTCCTGGTAAAATCATCAGTTTATTTCGTGTTTTTTGGAATCAAGGTCAGTTTCAATAAGAGACATGGAAACATGAGAAAGAGATAGAAGAGAAATGTCTCAAGTTATTTTAGAAAATCAATAGTTCTCAACTTTTCATGAAAGTAATTTCTAATAATGGTGAGAATGTATCACCCTCGGTTTGAGGTATGTGGCCTTTCATTATTTCGTTTTGTGTTTTTAATGTGCTTGGGATTAGTTGGAAAGAGGATGGGATAGTTTGGAATGGTTTTGAATATGTAACAAATTCTTTAGGGTGAACATTTTGAGAATGATTAATGGAATCTATGATATTTATCCTAGAAACTGTGCATGCGGAGACATTAGGCATTTCATGGCCGGCGTATGGTTTGGAAATTGTGCGAGGAAACCATGCATACCCCTCCTCTAGAAAGAGTGGTGTATAAACAGATAGCACAATTTTTTCCAAATAGTGTGGACTAATTGTGCAACCACATAAACGTAAGGTTTTAAATTCCAGGCTCCCTCAGTCTTGATCTATTTCACACCAAACTCTCTCTCACGCGAGACTCACTCCATATTTTTTATTCTGAAGGGTTTAAGGGGCTCTACCAAACATTTTGGGACTGATTCTAAGGGTTTTCATGTTGGTTTCATGGTGGTTTATCCTGGCCAAGTCTCTCATCTTGGATTCTTAGGTTTATATCTAGATCTACATCTCCCCCTCTCTCTGTTTTTCTAGATATACACCATTTGTGTTTAGATATTGGGTTTTTCTGCCATAATTTTTTATTTTATGGCTTATTGATATTAGAAAAGGGGATTTAGAATGTTTTCAGTTGTGCGTTCATCAGATTTGTTGTGCTTTTGCTTGTGTGTCAAATTCATGGGAACGATAATGTTATGTGGCATCTCTCTCGACCCCTCATGATTATAAAATGTTTTTTTCATACAGTTAACTTGTTCTTCTTGAAATTAATTGATATTTTAATTTGTGAAATTAGTTATATATACCATTGGTCATGTTTTTTGGATTCTTTGAAAAATAGGGGTTTTATGATTGAATTTTCTTATTGTTAAATTTTAAAATAGAGATTTTAAAATTTGTTTCTTGGATTGGGTGAATAATATGGGTTATTAACATTGTATTCAATATGTATAATAATTTTTGAATATGGGTTCTAGAATGGAATATGATATAAGTGTGGTTTTAATAAATATTTGATTTGTTGATGTGGTTTTGCATTTTTAGGAAATGGTTATTTTCATGTTGTAGGGGATTTGGTGGGTTATATGTTTGGTTGTGGATTTTTGATATGACATGTGAAAGTGAGAGTAGAGTCTCACAATAAAAGGTGATGGAATGTGGTCGGAGAACCACTATATTTGATAGTGGTCAAGAATAAATGGTAGTTAGGAATGGGGTGAATAGGATGGAAGAAGTACCACCATAATGGTTTCATTGTTGTGTGTGGCTTTGTGATGATGGAATATTTTGTTTTCATATGATATGGGGATATGGATTATAATATGTTTGTGGCTTTCTGTTGTGTTATATGTCTTGAAAATGGAATGTTCGGATTGTGGTAATGTTTTCACTATTTGATGTATTATATAAAATGTTTTATATAATGTTTTATTGGTTTCACCATAGTATCAAGTGTATAGAAGTGATTTGGGGAAAACCTACTGAGTATTATTACTCACACCCTAAATTGTAACTTCAATGATTTATTAGATGTAGTATTTTGTGAAACCAGTTAATGTAAATCATCTCATGGATAGTGGTTCGTAGTGATGCATGGGAGATGTATTGGTTCCTAGAGCATGGAGCTTAATGTTGAGCATTGGAGTGTGTCTTGGATTATTTTGGGTCTCTTGATTTGTCTTCAATATTTTACTCTGATATTGTGTCTGGTTTATTTTTCAATGGGAAATATTGTGTAATTGTTGGATGTATTATTCTAATCTAAGGGTTTGGTTGATTTTTTTCCATGAATGATATAGTTTTTTTATTGGTGGTAGAATTTTTTGGTTGACTTTATCTTAAGGAAAAATAATTCCCTAATCATTCTTGAATTCCTTGACATTTATTTTCATATTTGGCACCTTCGGAACGTCGCTTAAGGCCATGTATCATTCCTCACCCCTCTTGCACAAATGAGTTGGGGCCGAATATTACAATATATTAAGGTTTTTAAAATTTATATTTACAAATTTTAGAAAAAATATATATATTAAAAATGGTTGCATATTTAGAATCCTTAGTTATAAATTATTTTAAAATTTCCATTTTATTTTTATGTAAAAATTCTAAATAACGTGGATATAAACTAGTAACCACATTATAAATCAAATGGTGTTAAAATTATTGAAACATCAAAAACAAATTATAACACTCATGGGAAATGGTATATGAGGAATCACTAAATATTAACCTATTTTGAATACATTATTTCAAAATTATAGACCTAAATTCACTGAGATGGTCAATTAATTAATTAGATGTCTTGTCCATTCAAAACAATATATCATTTTCACTTATCAAAGGCACATTTCTTTCTTCACATCCTATTAAAAAAATCTTAAATAGTTGATATTGTTTTTTTCTAAATATGTCTTCAATAATTTTCTACACCAAAAATTGATGATTTACTTCTCTATTTATATTAACTTATTAGCATAACCACTTTGTAAATGGAATAATAGTCAAAATTTTGAAAAAAATCCAGTAGTTTCTTCCCATTTATATTTCGTCCAATTAACATATTTAGTATAATATTTACTTAATATGTCATCGAATAAAAACTATAATATTATTTGTGTAATTTATTATTATTATAATTATTCAAAAATGAATCTCCACCCTTCAATTTTATAGTATGTAGAACAAAATAATCCATTGTCTCATGTGTATACAACAACCTCAAAAACATAACATGTTATTTTCCTGTACATATAAATAAAGAATCTATTAATATCCAATTAATATATGAATGTGAAATTTATTATTTATTTATTATTATAAAAGTATAATCAATATCAAATATTTTCAACATTTTATGGATGAAATCCCAATCCATATAGATGTGTTGTCTATCTTCTATATGGATCGATTGATTTTGATTTTCTATCAAATGAATGATTGATTCTTTTCTAAGATAACGGTTTTGTTTGAGAAATATAATTTTAATGAAATTAATTATATTCTAAAACTGAAAAATTATATATCATATTATCATTAGGATAAATAAATAAACAAGTTATATTCAACCATTCAAAAGAGTGCCTTCAGAGGAAAAATATTTCATATTACACACCATTAACTTTATTGAAGATTTATTAAACAAATATTAATTTGAAATATCCCTATAATAAACATTATATATTATTATTAAAATTTTCTATAATTATACTACCACAAAATCTCTTCATAATCATGCATAATCTATTGTATTAGAGTGTTTAGGCCTGTTTAACAACCTACAAGAAAAATAGATATAATTTTTTATCATTGATTACAATATTAATTTTATTATCAATAAATATTATATATTAAATAAAATAATAATAAAATATAATTTTTTGGATGTTAATATAAATATAAAATTCATTAGTAATCATACCAATAATTATTTGTTAAAAATAACAAAAATATGCACATTGATTATATCTGATCTATGTATCCAAAGAATAACCCCAATAAAATTAAATAGAAATATTTTAGATATTTTTTTAAAAAAAATCCTCTATATTTTATTACTTTTAATTTAAATATTCTGGTAAAAAATGATTTACCACACCATTACTGTGAAACTAGTTCAAAATGATAAAAATTACTCACACTCGATACAAAACATAAAAAAATAACATTCAGGTAGATAATAATTATATATAATATTTATAAAATTATATATAATTTAATGGTCCATGGATTAGTTACAAATATATTTATTTTTTATATATGTTGTTAGAAATCATTTTTACTCAATAAGTTTAAGGGTGATGGTGACTAGTAAAAAATTTCCAGAATCAGAAAAACATAATTTTATAATCTATTTATTATTTAGAATGATATATAAATTACATCATTTTTATATTATGTCTGGATTTTATAATTATTCATTATTTTTTAAACTTCTTTTTAAATTTATCTGTAATGGTTTTTTTTTTGGAAATTTCCAATTTCATATGTGTTTTATCCAATCAATTTCATGTACATTGGGTCATAGTTTGTATTTGATGAGTATACTTTTTATTCATTATTTTCCCCAAAAAAATCATGTTTATATTTTTACTTCTATTATACTAATAGTGAAATCACAATTAATCATTATTAACATGTTTTTCAACAATATTTTTCTAAACTATTTTATAAATAAATTAATATTATGTCGCATTCATACTCGTGAATCAGTTATTACATGTCCATACATTCAATACCAAAAATTTTATCCAAACTTTTTTATTATTTATAGTAGTTATTTTTTTATAATAATCTCAAAATATTATTTTATTATTTATTTGAAAATATTAATTCACATTATATGCAGGTAGTATTCAATGATTTTCATTCTAAAATATTAAATATAGTTTTATATCGTTTCAAAATATGTTGTTTTAACATACACCAAAGATTACATTTTATGACCATTAAATGATATGAAGGAAATTTTATACATTTTTAATTTAATGTAAATAAATTTTCAATGATTTCAATTAATTTCTTTTAATATTTAATTTTAAATATGAAATATTACTTAATATATTTTTGATTCTGTAATTTCTTTTCAAAAATCTGTTGTTGTTTTGCTATCAATTTGAACAAATCATTGCACTACAATTGTTCTTTTGGAATTTTATTTTATATATTTTCCTGATTTCTAATATAAATCAATTTTCTATTGGTTTAATTGAATATTAATTCAAAATTGTTTAAATATTTCAGAAATATTACATATTTATAATTACTTGTTCAAAAAATAATTAAAAATAAATTTTATATATGACATTTCTATTTCATAAATCTAATGCAGGATCAAGGTTTTTTTTAAATTAGAAAATCCATGAGAGTTATTCATAGGGATTAAGAATGTTCTTTCTATTATATCAATGATTTTTCACAGTTTTAGTTGTTCTAGTTTTTGATGGTTCATAAACATAATAATTTTCCACCTACTCCCTCTATGAATACCCAAATTTATATTCCATAGATTTAATGGGTGTTATAATGAATCCATAAATATACTAATTTGGGAAATAGATTTATTAACAGCATACCCTTGTGAACTAGTTAAAAAACAAAATTCATTACGATCTTGTTTGAATTGCATTGAACTAGAATGACATATTTTGTAGGTGGAAACGAATTTATTATCAATGGGATTATCTTCTTTTCATTTTTTATAGAATAATGAATTTCATACTTATAGTAATACATTAGAAAAAGATATGAAACCCATTTTCTTTCTATGGGTTATTTATAATGTGTAGTTTATATATTATTTCTTCAATGGGATCCTTATTTTTAAAGAAGATAAATATTCCATTTTTTAAATACTATGCAACCAAAATTATATAAATTTATAATATAATATGTGATATATCAATTATTTTCAAGTGGATCTAAAAAGAATTTAATATATTATGGTTTGGGTACTATATGGCCCAATAATTCATTGTTAATTTTTTGTATCTAATGGTATAATGTTTTAGATAAAATTTTTATAAAACATATAAATGTGAAAATATGGTTTTGATCATGGAAGTAGTGTTTGACTATACTATTTTTTATTCTACATATGAATGATGTTTCTTAGTTTAATGAAAATTCTCATCACTACGTTCTTTTTCTAATGGATATTTTTTTATTGACTCAATCAATTGATTAATCGATTATTTCAATCTATTCCATAAGAAATAATTTACTGATATGTTATTTTTTGGATTATTTTTCCATATGTATCTTGATTAAACCCATATAACAATTTTATGATCTGTTATGACCATTTATTGTGTATTATTATATTTAAACATATATCACATTTAGCCTATTTATTTATAATATCACTGTATTATCTGGGATTTTTCGGTGTATTATTTTTAAAATAATATATTGATTTTTTTGGTGATTTGGAAAAAAACGACAGATCATTCTGAGGCCCAGGGAGCCCGGAATACTGGATTGAACATTTTTATGTTTAGTGAGTCGACACTCATGCACGGTTTTTTCAGTTTCCAAACAGATGCCCATATTAAATATCATAGGGCCCCATTTCTTCTAGGACGACGAATTTACCTATGAATAGGTCTAACCTCGACCAGCACAGGTCGGCTGCAAAAGTATGTTTTTAGGCGTTTTTAAAGGATTCACTTTAGAAGTAATAAAATAAAATAATAATTTATTTTATTATTTTAAAATGTATTCTTTTTTTTTCAGAAATGACCCAATCCTAACATATAAATTCATTTTTATGGAATGTTTGCATGGATAACCTCATAACCATAATAGATGAGAGAGATATTCTCTTGGAGCGTGGGCAGAGGATGACGTGTTGGTGGACGACGACGACGTGAGCAATCAGCGCCCCTCGGATTCGATGAATCCCTTCAGAGGATGCATTTCGATGATCATTCTTCAACCGGTTTGAGTTAGGAGTTAGCTATTTGATTTATTTTCCCCATTATTGATTTTACAATGATGAACGTGGGTCATCCACGAACATGTTGATTCACAGATTCGTACGTTATTGCGGGAGGGATTTTTCATTGGGATGAATTGGGGAATTGATTCATGTTGATTTATTTTTGAAGATATCTGCTCTTTTAAAGCCTATTAACAGGATCTGATCAACGTCGTGACGAACGATGGGGGTGGTTCGTTCCTCAAATTTGTTTTATTGGATTTCTCACCTTTTTGTTTCATGCGTTCTTCACGTTCATTGCGGGGCGATGATCAACGGATTGTTGTGCACCCATTTTTCGATGAAACTATCCCAAATTGACGAATAGAAACCACAATGACCTTGTATAGGTGCGGCGAAAATGGTGGATGATGGAGCAGACTGAATCAGGAAGGGTTGTTCATCAAAAAATCTTCACACGGGAATATAATAACTTGTTTTAGAGACTGATCGGATGTCTGAAAACACCAGAAGTTTCTTCGTATTGTCAGGGAGACCAAAAACAGAGATTTTTTGGGTGATCGGATAGTCATATAAATGAATAAAGCATCACAGAAGGTGTGGTGGCAGAGGTTCGCGATTTGGGAAATTTTCAAAATACACGGCGTGTACATCAGAAGAACACGTTGTGTAATGCTTACACGACGGCTAGGGTATCGGGGGCCATAGAATATTCAAACAATTTGTGAACTTGGTGACAAGACATGTTATACTTTCCCCAAATATCGGCGTGTATCTTGGGAAATACCCTGACATAGGATGATCTACAGGGCTTCAGAACACTTCATGTACTGCATGACATGGGCTGCTATGCAGAACCCGACATGTACCCATGGGTACATGATAACGGGTTGGAGAACACGAACGTGTACTCCAACACACGGTCAGGTGAGGCTTGTAACGTGGGCCACCCCATGTACCGAGTACACATGTTAGTGTACACGGGTTAAAGACTGTGTACGGGCACAAGGCCAGCGTACACTGAACCAACCCCAGTCAACCAGACATCGCATGTACATCGTAATACATGCGGTGTACTCCCTTTTCTAATTGAACATCCCTACAACACATGCCATTGTACACAGGCAGTACCCGGGGTCAGACAACACGACATGTACTTTTTCTACACACCATGTACTTTTTAGAAAATGGAATGTACTTCTTCTTCTCCATATCTTGGACATATTTCATTTTCATTAGTGCCCCTTCATCTCATTCCCCTGATTTTCATACATCATTTCCTTGTAAAATAGAATGATCCCTTCAGCATGAAATTTCTGATAGAGTCGGAATCCATACGAGAGGCCCGGAGTGTGATCCTCTATCAATTTATGACCCTAGGTAGAGTCAGGAATCGATGTGACAAACTATAACAGGAACTGATCCTCTACCTAGATGGTGTATCACCTAGCTGGTGAATCCAGATGAGTCACAGTGTCCGTCATGTCCCTGTAAGTGATCCTCATCTATGTATCATGATCTTTCCCACTCAGTAGTATGTCTCCCGTAATGAGTACTTCTATCGATCATGATCCTACCCACTCAAGAGTGTGTCTCCTGTAATGAGTGCATCTACCTATTGTGGAGTTTCCCAATGAACATTACTTCTCAGACAGATGTCATCAGAGCTACCAGAGTTGTGGAGTGTGTTCTCCTGGAACTAGTGCTTTGTTGAATCGTTGAATTGAATCCCTACCATGGTATGCAGTTTTATGGATTGACTCCAGACTAGGTGTTTGAGATTTGAGTATATAATGTTTTTTCTCTTCCTATTTATTTTGTAGACATATATCGTACATAGCTGACTATACCATTAATTTGTGTATTTATTTGTGGTTTTTGGGGTCCCTTACTGAATATTGATATACTCACCCCTGCACAGGTTTTTCCCACACATCTCGTGTCTTGTGCAGATGAGCAGCCTTTGGATAGAGTCCATGGCGGATGTGGACAAGATCGAGCATTCTGAGTTCCCTACAGGATGAGGTATTCCTACGGCTACGAATTGTTTTCCCATTACCTCTTTGTGTTCATAGGTTGGACATTTCAGTATTTAGACTCTTGTTTTGGTGGGCCTGTATTCTTGGCCCAGTTTACTTCCAGCACATTACTTTTCGTTTCACTCTATTGGTTGGGATTAGTGGTATGCATGCATTTTTTTCCTTAGTGGTGGTATTTACATTTCAGAATTTGTGGGCTTGGTGATGTTTGTGTGTGTACTGGTTATTAGGAAATGCCTCTCATGTTGTAATATTCCTTCTTGGTGGTAGTCACCAGCACCTAGCCTATTAAACGCAGGCTTGGGGAGTCACAACATGGGAAAAACTAGGACAGGTCGTGACATAGTGTTTTTAGAGAAGGTCTGTTCTACATTAGGATCAAGAGACTATGAGATTGGTTTGGGGAAATAGTGTTTAGTGTTTCGAGCTTGGATTTCAGGCCAGAGACTCCAGTGTTGGTGTGGCAGCCGACATATACATACACCACGACTTTGATAACATGTTATTCAACATGGTACACGAGAACACTAGTTGCGGTGAAATGAAACAATGGTATATGAATCATATAGGAATGGGCTGTTTTTTCCATCTCCTAGGTTTCAGCTATCTATATATACTCAATAACCACGGTAAATATTGTTTCCTTATAGGATTCCTCCACAACACATACCCGCTATGATTCAGCAGCATGATCACGAGGAAGACCCCCTCAGTGACGAGGCTTCAATACAGGGACCAATTCCCCATGAGTTTCCACCAGGTGGTTCACCTACTATGCCACCACGAGTGGAGCAGCCAGTGGTGCCTTCAGTACCAAATGACAAGGAGCACCGTCTTAGCGTGATACAAGAGTTCGAGAGGCCGAGAGTGGAGCAGACAGACCCACCGGGTGGCAGAAGAGGAAAAGGAGTAGGGAGAGCTGCGGGTGGTGGAAGATGCTTTGACATACTTCCACCACCACCCCTAAGAGGTCCACACCAGGATCAAGGAGTATGGGGATAGGGATGGGGACATCTGCATGCAGTCGAGGCATATGACACGGGGTCTCCCGGGATGATTTGATGTACGATATATGTTTTTTCTAGATCAGATGTCGTACTAATAGACACAAGTGCTCGTCATTCCTTCATAGCCTCATGTCTTGTGCGAAACTTCGTTATTCTGGTAGAATCTCTGACTCGATCATTATATTTGTAGACACATATTGGAGGAGACTCAATGATCAGGAACCTTTTTAGATAGTATGATCTTACACTAGGTGGGGAGAGTTTCTGTTAGAACCTCTTGGTGGTAGCTTCGAGGAATTATGAATTTATTATTAGTAAGGATTGGTTATATTCGGTTCCTGACTAGATTGATTGTTTTAGGTGAATAGTGTGGTGTGTCCGCCGTGATGGAATAAGGTTTTACATTTTCCGAGAAAGGGAGACCCATGCAGCACGGAATGGGGTCATGTATAAGAGGGTGCAACCAATTGATCATGATTTGGCTAGCCATGCCATTGGAGTAGTGGATGTTGTGAGCTCCCAGTTCCCAGTAGTAGTGGACGAGTACAAGGATGTCTTTCCTGAAGATGTTCTACTATTACCTCCCTGTTGGGAAATCGACTTCTGCATCGACATACCACCCAGGACGACACTAATTTCTTCATCAGTATATTAGATAGCTAATGTAGATCTTCGCGAGCTGAGGGTGCAGTTAGAGGATTTTCAGAGAAAGGGTTTCGTGAGACCTAGCGTTTCACCCACGATGGCCCGCAGTCCTGTTTTCCAAGAAGGAAGAAGATAGTTTGAGGTTGTGCATGGATTACAGGCGCTTGAACCAGGTGACTATGAAGAATAGGTATCAACTGCTGAGAATCGATGAACTCTTCGATTAGCTGATAGTGGCACAATGGTTCTCGAAGGATGACCGTTGGTCAGGTTATCACCTATTACGAGTACGGGATGAGGATAAACCTTAGATGGATATCAAATGTAGCTACGGTCACTATGAGTACTTGGTGATGTCTTTCAGTGTGACAAACACCCTCGTAGTGTTCATGGGATTGATGAACCATGTCTTCAAGCCTTAGATGGACCGGTTCATAGTGGTATTCATCGATGACAACCTTTTCTACTCGGCGACGGAGGAGGAGCATGTGAGACACATGTAGATGGTTCTAGACGTACTTCATGAAAACCATCTTTATTAGAAGCTCTCAAAGTGCACATTCAAGATTTAGGAGGTCCACATCCTAGGACATGCCATCTCAGAAGATGGAGTATCTATAGACCCAACCAAGGTGGAAGATATGTTACCATGGGAGCCAACACAGAGTGTGATGAAGGTGTGTAGCTTCTTTGGATTGGTATGATATTACCGGATATTCACTACGAATTTCTCCTAGATATCAGCACCAATGATATCCTTTACCAGGAAGGGGAAACCCTTTGTATGGATGGAGAAGTGCTAGTGGGATTTCGAGCAGCTGAGATAGAGTTTGACAAGCACCACATTCTTGAGGTTTCTACGGGAATGTGTTGGGTATGTAGTTTTCTACGATGAATCAGGGATCAAGCTTGGATTTTCCAAAATGCAGAGGCAGGTGGTGATTGCGTATGGTTCGCACTAGCTTAGGAAACATGAGAAGAACTTTGTGACACATGATCTCGAGTTGGCAGCGGTAGTCTTTACATTGAGAATATGGAAAAACTACCTTATGGGAGATCAGTTTATCATCTAATCCAACCAAAAAAGCCACAAGTACATATTCTCACATATGAATATGAATCTGAGGAAGATCCAATGGATAGAGTTCCTCTAAAATTATGATTTTGAGATCATATATACTCCCAGAATGGGGAACAAGGTAGCGGATGCTATTTGCATAAGGTCGAGCTCAAAGATGTTGATTGAGGTGACACAATAGTTAGTCTCATTTCAATTATATTTCATGGATGTATAGGATACAACTTACCTACAGTAGATGGTTGTTTTCCCTCCACTCTTACAGCGAGTTAGGGAGGCACAACATGGGGATGTCGACTGTGTGGCTTTACGTGCTCAGTTATCCATAGGAGATGCTCCCGATTGATATTCACAAGGTGGGGAGAACATACATCATTTCAGATGACACACAGTTGTAGCAGTGGTGTTTTAGGAGGAGGTCCTAAGGAAGTTTCATACATCACCCTTTGTGGTACATCCAGAAGCGTCAAATATTTTCAAGAATATTTGACGGCAATTTTGGCGGTCAGACATGAAGAAGTTAGTAGCATAGTTTGTTTCTCGATGCCTTACATGCATGTAGGTGAAGGCTGAGCACCATGTTCTAGTGGGATTAGCTCACCTATGGATGTTCCATAGTGGAAATGGGAAGGAATATCTATAGAATTTGTTATGGGATTACCACAGATGTCCAAGAGGCATTATTCCATCTGGGTGATTGTTGACCAACACACCAAGTCATCCAATTTTATAACAATCAGGGAGAAGAGTTCCATAGAGATAATGGCACGCCATTACGTGATGGAGATAGTTTGGCATCATGGAGTTCATTATATGATAGTCTCATACAAAGATCCCCGCTTTAAATCCTGGTTGTGGAAGAGATTACAGGAGGCCTTTGGGACTCAGCTACTTCAGAGCACAATATTTAAACCCCAAGAAAGAATGTCAAATAGAGAGGACTATCCAGGATCTGGAGGATATGTTACGGGCCTGTATCGTGGATAATGGCTGCAGTAGGGAGGACCACCTACCACTGGTGGAGTTCGCATACTACAATAGCTACAATTCCTCCATTTTTATGGCATTGTTTGAGGCCTTGTATGGGAGACCCTATCCATCGCTGCTTTACTGTACTAACCCAATAGAGTCAGCACTCACGAGTCTAGAGTTGGTGCGAGCTACCACCGAGAAGGTGAAGATCATTTTGGAGAAGATGGTGACTGAACAAAGCCAACAGATGTCTTATGCTGACAGACGATGGATACCTCTGGTGTTCGAAGTGGGAGACCACATCTTTCTTTGGGTCTCACCTCGAAGAGGTTTACAGAGATTTAGATAGGGTGGAAACCTATATTTGAGGTTCATTGGATCATTCCAAATACTGTTCATTATTGTTGATGTAGCGTACTGCCTAGATCTACCACCACAGTTGCGTCAGGTACATAATGACTTCCACGTGCCACAAATGAAGTGGTACTTGCATGACCCATCGCATGTCATCGACTGGGGCGAGATGGACATCGGGGATGGAGCGAACATTGCTAAGTAACTAGTGGAGATCAAGTATTGACAGGAGATGATAATTTGTGGGTGATCTATTTCCATGGTGCGCATCTGGTGGTAGCACGAGAATCATCATTAGATCACGTGGGAGTGGAAGGACCAAATCTGTGACTAGTTCCCACACCTTTTTGAATAGACCTTTTTTTGAAATTTTGGGGATTTACGGCCCCAATGTGGGAAAAATATAATGTCTTGGATTTTTACGTATATTAATTTTTAAATATTATTTGGAATTATTTCGAGATCGGCCACAGAAACAACACATTATTTAGGGGCACGGTGATCCCGGAATGGTGGCTTGATCTTTTTTATGTTAAGTGAGTCAACACTCATGGTCGGTTGTGGATGTTTCCAAATGGATGACTGGATTAACAAAATGAGGGAACCATTGCGTCCATGAAGATGACATTACATAAGAATGGGTCTAACCTCGACCACGCATGTCGACAACAAAAGATAGTTTTTGGGATATTTAAAAATCAAGCTCTTTAGAAGAAATACAATAAACTATTAATTTATTTTATTATTTTAAAACTTTTCCTTTTTTGAGAAATGACCTAATCCTCCCCTATGAATTCATGCTTATGGAATGTTCGCAGGGTTTACCTCATAACCCTCCGAGTTCAGAGAGAGATTCTCTTAAAGTTTTGGAGGAGTAGGATGTGTTGCCGGATAATGAAGATGTGAGCAATCAGCGCCCCTCATATTTGATGAATCCCTTCGACGAATGCATCGCGACGATCGTTCTTCAACATGTTTGAGGTAGTGGTTTGTTATTTGAACTATTTTCCCTGTTTTTGTTTTTAAAATGACGAAGGTGGATCAACCACGAACATGTTGATCTGCGGATTCATATGTTATTTCGGGAGGGATTTTTATTTGTGATAATTTGGTGAATTGATCTACGTTGATTTACTATTGTTTATTTCATATATGTTTAAGCCTATTTACGGGAGCGGAACAACGTCGTGATGAACGACGAAAGAGTTTATTTCCTCAAATTTGTTTTATTGGATGTCTCCCCTTTTTTCTTTTATGTGTTCTTCGCGTTTTTCGCAGGGCTATGAACAACGGATTATTACACATCTATTTTGTGACACAATGATCCCACAACGACATTGAAAAGGTGCGACGACGATGGTGTACAACAGATTAGACCGAATCGGGAAGGGTTGTTTGTTGAGCGTTCATCGCGCAGGAAGATTAAGACATGTTTTTGGGACTGATTAGATGTATGAAAACACTAGAATCAGCTTTTTAGTGTCATGGCGAACAAAACATGAGAGTTTCATGGTGATCATATGGCCAGATCGACGAACGAGTAATCATGGAAGGAGTGGTGGTAGAGGTTCGTGATTCTGTAAATTTTGATAATACATGGCTTGTTCATCCGATAAACACATCATGTAGTACTTGTGCAGTGGCTAGGGTTTTGGGGGCATAAGAAGAATCACAGAGTGTGTGACCCTATTCACACGACATGTTAGGCTTTCCCCAAAGAACAATGTGTATCATGGGAAATACAAGGGAACAAGGTGATCTACATTGCTTTAGAACATGATGTGTACAACATGACAGAGGAGGCTACGCCGAACTCAGTGTATAACCAGGGGTACATTGACACAGGGAGAAGTACACAACCGTGAACTCAATCACACAGTCAGGCGAGGCCAGTAGAGCGTGCCACCCTGTGTATCGATTACATTGGTTAGAGTACACGGGTTGAAGACCATGTACGAGCACATGGCCAGTGTAAATAGAGCCAACCCCAGTCACTTGTAAATGACGTGTACATCATACTACACGCCATGTAATCACTTTTCCAAACGACAATCGTTATGATATGGGCCATTGAACCTGGGAAGTACCTGGGGTTAGACAACATGCCATGTACGTTTTCTACATGTCATGTACTTTTTAGAAAATGGAATCATCTTATTTTTCACCATATCTTGTACATATTCCGTTTAGGTTAGTGCCCCTCCTCCTTGTTCCCTTGAAGGTCATACATCATTACCTTCTACAAGAGTATGATCCCTTCAGCAGGACATTCTGTGATAGAGTCGACAACCCTCTGAGAGGCTCGAAGCGAGGTCCTCTCTCCATTCCTGACACTAGGTAGAGTCAGGCATCGATGTGACCAACTCAACCAGACATTGATCCTCTACCGAGATGGTGTACTACATAGCTGGTGAATTCGGATGAGTCGTGGTATCTGTCATGGCCCTATTAGTGATCATCATCTCTCTATCATGATCTTTCCCCCATAAGAGTGTGTCTCATGTAATGTGTGATTATATATATCATGATCCTTCCCACTCAAGAGTGTGTCTCCCATAATGAGTGAATCTACATCTCATGGTGTTTCTAGACTAACAATACTTCTTGGAAGGACATCATCAGAGCTACCATACTCGTGGATTTTGTTCTCCCTGAATGAGTGTCTCGTGGAATCTTAGAACTAAATCTCTAGTGTGTTATGGGGTTGTATGGATTGACACTAGAATACGGGTCTGAGATTTGAGTATATCTAGTTTGTGTTTATATTTCTATATTTTCTGTAGACATATATCGTACATATCTAAATGTACCATTACATTGTTTATTTCTTTGTGATTTTCAGGGTCCTCTACTGAGTGTTGTTACACTCAACCCTGCACGGGTTTTTCCCACATGTCTCATGTCTTGTGTAGACGAGCTGCCTTTTGACAGAGTGCAGGGTAGACCAAGACAAGATTAAGATTTCTGATTTCCCTATAGGCCGAGGTGTTCCTAAGGCTATGAGCAACAGTTCTAGTACCTCTTTGTGTGAATAGGTTGGACTTTCTAGTTTTTAAACTCTTTTTTTGGTGGGATTGTATTAATGGCCCAGTTTAATTCCAGCACTTATTTTCTATTGCACTTTGTTGGTTGGGTTTAGTGGTATTCATGAATTTTGACCCATAGTGGTTTATTTACATTTTAGCATTTGTGGGATTGGAGATGTGTGTGTGTGTACAGGTTATTAGGAAATTTCTCTGATATAGTAATATGCCTACTCGGTGCTAGTCAAAAACCTCTGGCCTATTAGAGGTAGGACTGGGGAGTCACGACCTGGACCCCACTGTGACTTGTTGTGACTATCTCCATTTCCCCATGTAATGTTGATATTTAATATACAATTTGTATATAGAATAAAAAATTTAATATAGAATGTTTACGATAATATCAAGGCATATAAGAGAATTAATATTGGGGAAATTTTGTATTTGATAAAATGAAAATGGATTAATTTAGATATTTATGATTCATGACTAAGGAATCAGAAAAACCTAAAAATCTACTTCTAATTTAAATGATACATAATATTGGAATTATTTTTTTATTAAAAATGGGTATTCATATCTGGGTGTATGGTATGTTTTTTTTAGCACCATGTGTAGGAGTGTGGGTTAGGGGTGCCACAATTGGAATACGAAGAAGTTTTACATAATGTTAGGTATTTGAATGTGATTGAATAATGATAATATATCACAAATATATTTTATCAACCATTTATGAGTTATGGTTTATACACATTTAAATGATATACCTCACACAATATGTTTGTTGAATTAATATTGATTAATTTTTTACTATAATAATATACATTTAGTTAACACTCTACAGATAATTATAAGGGATATGTTTATTATTGATATATTATCCACAAATAATATACATGTAGAGGTTGTATAGTTATCGTAAAAATTGTATCTCTCTCTGGATTTTTGGATGATGATAATGTTATGGGAAAAATATACTTTTGGATATTCACATAACAAAATGCTTATTAAGCATTGAATTTATGTTCAAGATGATAAATTGTGAGTGGGATTAAGAATTCAATTTATTACCAAATAGTTTGGTTGATATTACATGTTATGAAACATTATCTTTTTGTATAATTGTCAATGATTTCAGTAAAAATATTATTAATCAAATAGATAATGAATTATATGGTATCCTAATTTAAATAATAATAGACTTAACCAATAGAATGAATGTATGTAATGAAAGTGTTATTGGAGGTGACATATTAAGTTTCAATTTTTATTTTATATTATATCATACTCATATGATGTTGATAAAAAATATGGTTATTATTATTTGGTTAAAATAAAATCATGTAAATTATGTTGACATCTATATTTATCTAGAAACGACTACATATTATAAATAAATAAAGAGCTATAGAGAAATTGTAGAAAATTATATTATATTCCAATTTTAATGAAAAATGTGAAAATATTCATTACATCTTATGTTGTGAAGTTAAAACCATAAAAGATATTAATTCTAATGACTCTTAGAAATTTTTATTGTTTGGTGAAATTTATCGATAATATTTTGGAATATTCTAAAGGCTGTGAAAATTGTATAAATCATGAAATTATTTTTCTTCTCATGAATTTTTATATATTTTTTAATAATTTAATAATAAATATCAATATAATTTTGATGTTATTTTATAACATGTTTATATTTTTAATATAACAATTATATTATATATGATTGAGTTATAGTTTACTCATAATATTAATATTTGGTTGATTTTTATTTTATTATTGAATGATGAGGTTTATCTTATTTATTATTTTTTGATCTATATTGAATGGTTTTACTATTTATAAATAATTCTTTATTTCTTTTTATGGTCAATGATATTGGAAATATATATATATTATTATATTATTTTATTATGGTTTAATGTATTTGAGGATCAAATGGATTATGGAAATGTATTTTTTGGAGAATATAAAATATATACTTAATTTGATATACAATTCTATGAATGAATAACACTTTTTGGGAGAAGGGTTATAACTTGATATAGCCATAGTGACAAGTTCTCTTCGAAAATTAGATGTTATATCTGAAAGAAAAAATATTACATATAAACACTCTGTTATATTATTCATTGTGAAAAAATTTAAATTTCATGGTTGGAATTTTTTACGTGTGTTATAATATAATGACATGATATTTTTTAATCTAAAAAATAATATTATTTTTTAATGCTAATGTCACATGAATAATAAATATTACACAAAAATTGACTAAAATAAATAAAAAAATATTAAAATTAGATGAATAATATAGTCATTTATTAGTAAATATAAAACAATCCATTAGAAGAATTAAATAATTTTATTTTATTTGATAATATTTTATTTAAAATATACATTTCGATAATCCAATCCAAATGGGGTTTGTTATTTTACAATAATAAAATATATTGACAATAGTAAAATATTTTTTAAAATATAAAAATATAATTTTATAAACTATTATGTTAATAGTGAATTATATTAAAATTTATATAAAATAATATTAAAGGAAAAAATAGATTAAAAGTTTATTTAAAAAAAATATATTCTTTATAATATTTTTTTTACATTTTAAAAAATAATTACTAATATATTACAATTAGAATATGATAATTTTATTAGAAATTACAATTAAAAAATTATATTATGTTTAATTATATGTATTTTTCTAAAATGTGGGTATTTATGATAATAATTAGAAATACACTCATCACAAATATAATGTGATATATGATATCATTACTATATTAATATGATATATAAATTTTATATATATTTTTAATGAAACATATATATTAGATTAATTTTAAATTTAAAATATAAATTTCAATTCATAATGAAATATTTAACATTTATAAAATAAGTCATTTTTAAAAATCATGACAATAAATTTTAAATTGAGTACATGAAAATTATTTTAATCACATTTATAAAAAATAAATAATAAAATTCATTTAAAATTTGTAATCATTTTGTAAAATTCTTGGTAATAGGCACATTTTATGGTCTCTAATTAATGTATAAATTACTTTGGTAATATCAAATTACATCAATAAAAATTATAAGAGAAAATAGTTTCAACAATAGGTAAGACCATGAAACATATTTAAAAAAATTGTTGGAATAGGTGGTTGATTCATATCTATAAATTTTCCCACACAAGATCTAATATTTCCCAATTTATAAGATACATTCATTGATAATGACTAACAAATTGTTAAAATGATTAATGAAAATAAAAAATTGAATTCTCATTTCACTTATGAAAGGGGACTCCTCTTATAACTTACGTAAAAAACCATATCATTCTATCCATTCCCATCCCATGACATTATTATTCATAATTATGCATCAAAGAGATATTATGTAATTTTGAACATACTCCTCTCAATGGTTTTATCTCAATAAAGAAAGACACTATAAATGATGTTCAGAAAAAATATCAAATGGATCTTTTCATTTATAGATTTAATTTAACGAAATTATAGCTCCAAAAATTACACTAACATATATTATAATTATTAAAAATTATAATGATTGTAATTTTATGTTATTACAATGATGGTACAATAAATAAAAACCTTTTCCATTTCTATTAAGAAAAACGAAAGTGTAACTTGTACATTATCTGACTACCACCTCTAAAATTAATCATGAATCTTTTTCTGTAAAAATAAAAAAATTATCGTTCTAATTTATAATTTAATAAATACTTATTATTTTAATCTAATAATTTTTTATATGTATTGATGAATAATATTTTCCCTTTTTTAAAATTTTATTGAAAATGAAATCATCATCAATTCCTTTGTGATGGTCATCGCCTTCAATAAATGATTAATTTCAAATTTTATTTCATAATATGAATTCATATCGAGTCCTTAATAAATTCGTTAATTTATAAATATAATTATTTTGAAATTATTATGATTATCTATCGATTAATTGGAAAACCAAAAAATAATTTGAATAATTAAAAATTTTTGTAAATATAACCATCTAAAATGGTGTTCTATGATAAAAATGATTTCATTGTAAAATAAATTAAATAAAAATTACTTTTATTCCAATTTTTTAATAATTATAAATATTTGAAAAAAATTATTTATATATAAATAATTTTATTTTTATTATTTTATAATTATGTTCTATCAAAATCACTTTTTAATCATCTAATAATTATTCTATATTTTTTTTAGGTTATGTTCAAACACATAATTTATCATTTCCAAAAAAATATGAAATGTATAAAAAAATTGATTAATTTATGGTTATATATTTTAATTATAGTTAAATAAATTTTATAATATCTTAATATTATGTTAATATTAATTATAGACTAAAATTTTAATGTTGTTATGTTTCTTGGTAATAAATATCAAAATCATGAAATGCATAAATTTCATAAATATTTATCATACTAGAATGAATATATAATAACATTAAAACATTATAAATAATTATTTAAAAAACTATTCATGAACCTTTTATGATATTTTAGTGATTATTTTAGGGTTATGAATGATGAAAATAATAAATTTAATTAAACCAGTAAATAATGTTCACCATTAACCACATCAGAGAGCTAATTTTCATAAAGATGTAATTTAAATACAGAGAATAAATTTAAATAATCAATATAAATTGATATAGATAGAATTTTTTAAAATATATGTTATTATTAACGAACTTGTTTATACATGTTGGATGAAATAATTTTTACTCAGTAGGAATTAATACAATGGTTTGTTGACCAAAATTTACAAGATAAAATATTATACATATTATAGACAGTGATTTCATGAAATGTAGTATATAAAACCCATTTAATATTCATATCATTTTTATATCAATATTCATTATATTATAGGTTTCATTATAATTCATATCCTTCATGGGGTGTTCATTTGATAGTATCTAATTTCATATCGGCCTCTTCCACTCAATTTTTTATACATTTGGTCGTAGAATTTAATTCAAGAGTATAGATTTTTATTTATGTATTCATTAAATTTATATATTTATATGGTCTGTCGTTTTTTCTCTAGCCAAAATAATTATCACCAAAAACAAATATTTGATTGATATTTTTAAAAATACAAGTACAATGTTTTTAAAAATAAATTTATTTTTTCGAATGAATATTTTTTTCAAGATAATTTTTTTTCTTCCAACAAAAGATTTCATATATTTTTATGAATTGTAATACTGATTGTTATCTATTGTTCTCATAAATTACATAATCACATTACATGATAAATATAATTTTCTTTTTATGAACTGGGATCACAAAAATGGTATTTCAAAAAATTAAAATTAGATCTAAATCTTCCAAATTTAATGAGTTTATCTCTCCCATAGAAATTAATTACTATAACCAATATAGGTATAATATTATTTATTATTTATTATTTATTTCCAAATTTATATTATTCATTTGTTTTTAATTAACGGTTTTTTAAAATTATTTTTTAATATGGCTCGGATCAAAGTCTTTTTTGATAATTTTATAAATGATTTCCAAAAATCGTTTTAATTTTCTATAAATTGGATGTCATCATTCCAATTTCCTTGTAATCTCTCTGACAAATCAACAACACATATTCATATTTTAAATATGAAATTACACATTTCCTACTTTTATAAAATATTTGGTCTGTGTACTTTCATAAGATAAAAAACATTAATTTTTTTAAATGTTGTTTTTCGAAAACATCAAAATATTTGACTTAAACAATGTTATATTCCTTTGATACATCATATAATTGATCAAAAATATTCATCATATTAGAACATAATATAATAATTTCCACACAAATTATTAATTTTCATTCTTACCTTTTATTCTACACATGACTACCTTTATCATATATAGTTATTCAAGGTTTATAAATCATATTTTTCATCCAAAACGTTTCGTTTATAAATACCATATTATTGATTCCATTACATGTAATTTTTTCCCGAGATTCCAGATATATATTAATTACATAACTCATTTCATTAAATCTATACACCATATCTATATTGATTAAATAAAATATTCTTTAATATCTAAATTTAATGGTATATATATATAATATTTGAAAAAATCACTAGTTATCCTTTATTATCCATGCGTTTCCTATGTTATGATTATTTATTGAATAAAAAAATTTCTATAAGAAAATACTTTTAATGGGGAAATTAAACCATATTTTGTATCCATGTATTCTTTATATTTTTTTTAAAATTAAACCCATTTTAGTTCCATGGGTTCATTATTCCTTAAAACTAGTATCAATTTCATTAGAAATTTTTATAAAACAAAAAATATATCCATTAGTCTTTTATAGAGGATATGTGGAAGATACTCTAGTGGTCCTCACAAGAATATATTATTGATGGGTTTTCTCATATATCACTCTCTGATGCATTTTTTAAAAATTATATAACTCATTTGGTATGTATTCATTTTTAGTTTTTAATTTATAATAAGAACGTGAACTCATAGTGTGGGTTATGAATGTATTTTTTTCCAATATAAATGATTTCATAGTATTTTAAACAAATTCCATTGTTTTTTATGTACTCAAAAATATTTTAGACTTTCATAGAAATTGTTTATTGGAACAATATTATAGTTCAATTAATTCTCCATATCAATCCTTATTCTATAATTTATGATAAATGCATTGTTCGGTATGAATTTTCTCATGTATCAAGATTATACCCATATATTAATATAAATCCTTACTATGGTCTCAAATATTACATGTTTTTTTCTGTTAAAGTGAAAATGATCTCAGCCATTTGTATGTTTCCATTTCCATAATTAATTAATATTATGAATATTTTTGGTGTGTTTTTGATAATTTTTATTGAATAAATTGAAGAAGATATTGGTGACTTGGTATGAGCTATATAGTAGGGAAATATTATGTTTGATAACAATAGCATTGTTAATGATTAATTTTTTTTAAATAATTTTATTAATAGATAAATTTCATGGAATATTAATATCCATCAATGGTATAATGTATTATTTATTATCATAATATACTATAAATTTTCAATCAAAATAGAAATGTTTTATTTAATAATAATATTTTAATATTTGTTATATATATATTGATTGAGAGGATAATTTCTATTATTTTATTTTTAATATAAAAAGTAGTAAATAAATTTTTACATAATTGAGTCAAATTTTGTTGAGAGTATTTTTTTGGATATATTTGACGTTATTTTTTTTCAATGAATAGTTATCAAATCTGGGTTTTTAAACAATACAATCTATTCATTAAATTTAGTTCTTAAAAAGAACTCTTATTTTCAAAATTTTATATTAATTTAAGATAATTATCCTTTAATTATAAATAATTTCAGTTGTTGAAAAATATTCATCATTATACTTTATTTTCATATATGTTTATTTTTTTCTTGAATAAAATATTCTTTATATATTATTTTGATGTGTAGAAGGTGTTATGACACAATAAATTATATTTGTTATTATTTATAAATTTGTAATGATATTTAAATATTAAATATTAAAATGTAATTTTAAATTCATTGGGTACAATTTTTAGGAATGTATGTAAATTAAAATATGTTTTATGCTGAAGCTGTGTTTTTCTAAATGTATGGTTAATTTTCATATTTAATTAATATTTAAAAATATTTATTTCAATAAAATGAAATTTAAAATTATAAAATTGATTCAATCATTGGAATCTAATTTTCCATATTTACTAATTAACGAAAATTATATTTTTGGGCATTATAAATATTATATTTGTTAAAAAATGTGCACCACATTAAATGGTATATATTATTATCCTATGTTGAAACATAATTTATTGGGACCCCAAATTTTATCCTAATTATTTTAGGATTAGTTTTTCTATCTTGTTATCATATTATGATACAAAAACTATTTTGGGGGATAAATATCCCTGAATACAACATAGTAATGTTTAACGTTTTTTGAAAATTCCATGTTTGTTCACTACCTCACTTGTAAAAGGGTACCCATATCCTCTTTTATAAACACATAAATATACTCATTTATCATCCAATACATAATAAATACCTTAATAACATAAATAACTACATTTAATAAGAATTTTTTTGATCAAAACACTTACCATGGAATTATTAAGGAGTAATCCTAGGGGATTTTTCTAAATAAGGGTAAATGTAATTAATAGATTGTTTATATTTTTTCATACTTTTTCTCTATTAAACGATATTATCAAATATCAAATAATATAAAATGTACCCCAAATATAATATAATGGTATTCTTTTGATGGAATAATGTTTATCCATATCCAATATCATAAATAAGAAGTAAAACCAATATTCATGTGTAAGGGATGACTACCTCCTCATGAATTGTTTTAAGTCATTTTCCATCAAGAATCTCCCAAATATTTTTTTTGTGATTTTAAAAACCCAATTTTTTTATATTGGAACCATAGAAAGAGATCCAATCATTAAAGACACTTTTCCAACATTAAGAAACCCAAAAATCAACTATCAAAAATCTAAATACATATTTAAAATAACATACCACATCTTCCTCTAACCATGCATCCATACTTAACTCGAGCCACATGTCATCATCAATCGTGAGACACCAACTTACAAAATCACCAACCAAAAACTGCAATCGCTATATCTTATTGATCAATACCAAAATCACCATCAACCAAATGTTGATAACACTGTCACGACTCGTCCCCTGGGGCCCATGTCGTGACTACCCCAAGACCGCCTTCCATAGGCCAGGGGCTAGTGACTAGCACCAAAGTTTAAAACCCTAAAAGTGGGAAGGAATTGCATTTTTAAATTGCAAACAAACACAATAGATTATTCCATAGAAGTAAAACACAATGAAAAACTATATTCAAAGGAGTTCTGAAAAGTAAAAGGGGTCAGAAATACAAGCCCAAAAGGAAGGTACAAGTACAATTGAATAAATAGTACAATTGAAAAATAGGTAAAGTTGTTGATGGGTCGTCCTCAGGGAATTACTACTTGAATGGTTCGTATAGATGGCCTCTTCATCACTCCACGTCTGTCAATCTCCTTCTGGTACCAAATCATCTTAAGGTCCACCCCCCGGGTAACGTCCAATCTTGCTACTCTGATCATCAGTCAATGTAGTACATTGTATGCAACCAACACAATGAGTAGCATGCATAACCCATGTAGGGGTGAGTACAACGATACTCAGTAGGGACCCCAATACCCTCAAAGTCTCACAAAATCTAACAAGGATAAACCAAAATGTAAGAAATCAACAGATAGCCATTACATAGGAATATACCCACACATATAACTATGTTATCAAGTAACCCATCTCAATCATGAGGAAAACACAGATGTCACAGACTCTACTCAAAAGGGATTACAAATTATTTAGAGAGATAGTGATGATCATATATAGACACTGAATCATCAGAGTTGTCAGACAAACACATGATCTAGGACGAGCTATTCTGTCGGACCAACACATGATCCTGGAATAGAATCTTGAACTGTCAGACCAACAAATGATACATGAACAGTCACCAGAGTTGTCATACCAACACATGATCTAGGTCCAACAACTCTGTCAGACCAACACATGATCTAGGAATATAATTTAAAACTATCGGACCAACACATGATCCAGGTTAATCATTAGAGCTATCAAACCAACACATTATCTAGGTACAACTATTCTGTTGGACCAACACATGATCGATGAATAGTCATCAGTTCACAGCCAGCCACAATGTTTTCACAAAGCACCATTGATTTCGAGAGAGTACGCTCCTCATTCCATGTTTTGACAAGTCAAATGCCACCAAGTACCATGTTGATGTATCCAAAATATCCATTTTTTACATAATAAAATCAACACGATAGATGGTGCGTCAATCAGACTCTCGGTCTAAGAGTTATTGGAATTCCTATTCCGAGGGCCTGGTTGGATTTATGTTCAATCCAACCCATCTATACCCCAATTTCATCCAATCCTCATGTGGCGTATGACAAATGAATCTTCTCACTCAAAGAATTATTTCAGTATAGACAGTTTTTCAAATGGACGTCCGGTGAAAATGATATGGCCAATGAAAGTAATATGTTTCTAGTGGGCCTGGGTCTGGTCCAACATGGTCGGACTAACTCGGCCCAAACCAGTCTGGGGCGACCTGGTTTGGGTCGACCTAGTCAAACCCACAGGGTCAAATTAGTTGGACTAGACCTTACTCAGAGGAGGACCTTATGAAAATTGTGTACACGGGGGAGACTTACAGACATGGAGTGGTGAGGAAGCTATCTGTCCCTACCATTTATGTAGGAATTCCCAGAGGAATACCCTGTCGCATATTTAGGTTTTTCAGTTTTACTTTTTATTCAGTTGTACTTGTAATTTCCTTTTGGTCATGTATATATGGCCACTTTTACTTTTCACCACTTTTTTGTATACACATTTTCTTTGTGTTTTACTTCCCGCTCATACTATGTTGTTGTTTACAATTTACAATGGAAATGCCTTCCAACATTTATAGAATTTTTCCTTGTTTCTATTCACCATCCCCTAGCCTATGGATGTCGGGCATGGGAAGTCAGGGCATGGGCCCTGGGGAATGGGTGGTAACAAATTGGTATCTGAGGAGATAGTTCTACCACATAACATAAGAATCTGATTTTTTTTCTATGGAGAAATAGTGTTAAGGTTAATGACTATGGTTTTTAGTTTAGGGAGTCATGTGTTGGTGCGGTGGCCGACGTATCCTTACTCCAGGACCCTGACAATTGATTTCCAACTCAGTGCACGAAAACACTGATTGTGTGTGTGTTTTAAGAGTTTTCATTCTGATCTCTTTGAGTCAGCACACCATTTATAACTTATTTACCATGGAATACATGTTCCTTATTAGGATTCCACTATGTAGACAGCCATCTAGGGTTCCCGAGAGAGTACACGATTATGGTCGACAGAGCGACGAGGCTCTGATGCGGGGCCACTTACTAAATTGGCACCCTCGGGTGGTGTAAAAGAAGCACCACCATCCGTAGGGCAGTAGATACAACCAGATGCATTGGCATATGATGTACACTGACAGAGCACGATTGTATGAGTTCCAGCAGCAGATGCCTCTAATGTTTCGAGGTGAGACATATTCCCATGCAGTTGAGGGCTGGCCGGATGTTATTGATAGAGTTTTCCACTTAGTAGAGGCACTATTAGAGCAGATGGTGATCATAGCTGCTATAACATTTCACCGAGGGACCATGAGGATAGTTCTCATAGTGATAAGGCCTCAGTAAGTGGACCATTACCCGATATATTACCTTTGGGTATTTTGGCAGTTATATCACTGCATTTTTTTCAGCATTTGCTACTGGTGGTACTAGTAGAGGAAACATGTAAGCTTAGTGCCTTACACGTTTTTCAACATCAGATACCCCTCAGGTTCTGAGTTGATCCTTACTCACAAGCGGTTATGTACTATCTTGAGGAGGTGACTGAGAGATCCCCAGAACATCTACATCTTCGGTAGGATGGTGTTTCGGTAGCTGAGTATTCATCGAGGAATACCGATCTTTCCTGGAACATGATGAATGTGGTACTATCAGGGCTTCAAGGCTTGAAATTCGGAGCGAGGTGAGTTTAGAGGAAATTAGAGAAATAATAATTCGTCTACACATTCTTACTTATGTTAGGATACTAGAGGGAACCTTTGTGATTGAATGTTATTTGGCTATGTGGATACAACCAATGACTGTTAGAAGTGATAAAGTAGGAAATCGGTGCCCGTATCAGAGATTTGATCATGTAATAATGTTTCAGAAAGGGTATGTGTTAATGACAAATGAATCTACAGGGCAGTATATGTGGAAGGATAGCTAATAGAGCAGCCTGTAGTGGTGTGAATTTCGACATGTTACAACCACCCACATATATGGAACCCACCAGTCTCAAGGAGATAGAGGACATGGGAAGAGAATAGCTGCATGCGGTCAAGAAGTGTGACTCAAAGTCTCTGGGAATTATTTGAGGTACGGTTAGTTTCTACTACTAGCTACTGTAACAATAGACATAGGTAGAAATCATTCCTTCCTTCCATTAATTTTGTCCAAGACCATGAGTTTCCAGTTAAACCGTTGAATTGACCCTCATATCTGGAGATACCTTTGGTTGGAGACTCTCTAATCACATTTTCACCGATGGTGTAATCTGTCCCTTAAGGCAAGAGTTTTAGTTGGAACCACATGGTGTCAGCGTCATGACCTTACGACGTTAGTTTGGGTTTGGAATTGACATCCGCAGTTAACACTCATATTGGTTGTATTAGGAAAAATGTGTGTGGTGTATTTACAATGTTGGGATGGGGTTTTCCTTGGATGGTGAAAAGGACAACCCCATAATCATAGTCTGGACTCATATATAAAAGGGTGTAGTCTATCACTCATGAGTTGGCTAGACGTTCCTTTTTTTAGACTTATCCAGAGTTTCAGCACCACTTAATACTTTGGCGAAGAAGGGGCAATCATTCATGTAGTTGGGGAGATGCCAGCAGAGCTTTCCGGAGATGAGGTCGACGCTGAGTAGTGCCCCAATCATGAGGCTTCTAGAGGAGGGTGTAGGGTACGTAGTTTATTGTGATGCATCATGGAACAAATTCAGATGTGTCCCAATGTAGGATTGAGCAGTGATCACATATGGTTCTCGGCAGCTGAAACAACATTAGAAGAACTATGCTACCTATGACTTGGAGTTAGAAGAAGTGGTCTTCTAATTGATGATGTGGTGGGACTATCTTATGTGAGAACATTTTACCATATACTATGATCACAAGAGTCTTGGGTATATAATTTCTCAAAAGGACCTGAACATGAGACAACGACATGGGCTTGAGTTCCTCCATGACTATGACTTTGAGATAGTCAATGCTCTTAGGAAGGGGAACATTTTAGAAAATGCACTCATTTGGGGATCGGTATATGGATTCTAGCCTAGGTGAGAGAGTAACTGGATACTTTAAATATATCCTTTATAGATAGAGATGGAGAAACCTTCCTTCAGACTTTTACAGTCACTTCCCCACTTCATTAGCGACTGAGGGAGGTGTAGTGTGGGGACACTGGCTGTGAGAGATAACGTGCTCAGATAACAACAGGACAAGAACCTGTTGGATTTTTTGTAGGTGGGGAGCATGTCATCCTCTTCAGAAGACGTACTATGGTGCCAGTGTCACTTCATGAGGAACTGTTGAGGGATTTTTACACATCCACTCTAGCAGTATATCCAAAAGTGGAAATGATGTACCAGGACCTTCGATGACATCACTAATGTCCAGGTATGAAGAAGGTAGTGGTGGAGTTTGTCTCTCGATGCCTCACTTATCAGCAAGTGAATGCAGAGCATCAGGTACCAGCAGTCATGGTTCAGCTTTTAGAGGTCCCAAAGTGGAAGAGGGGTGAGAAATCCATGGACTTATTGACAGGTCTTCTAAGAACATATAGGGGAAAAAACTCTATTTGGGAGATCGTCAACCAAATTACCATATCATCCCACTTCATACTGACCATATATGGTACAAACTACCACAAATAAGGTGCAGATCATCCATGAGTGGATGAAGACTATACAGAACATACAAAAGTCGGATGGGGACCGGAGATGGAGACATCTGGAGTTCAAGGATGGTTACCACGTCTTTCTACAGGTCTCACCTATACGAGGTCCACAGAGATTTGGTCGAGGATGCAAGTTATCTCTGAGATTAATCGGATCATTTAAGGTCCTCAAAAATTTGGCAACGTGGCATACCACTTAGCTCTTCCACCTCAGTTGCACCGGGTGCACGATTTCTTCCACATATCACAATGAGGAGTTACCTTCACGACCCTTACAACATCATCGAGCATGGATAAATGGATGTTGATGATGGGGAAACTTTTACGGATATTCTACTAGATATTGAGGATCGATAGGAGTGTGTCCGTCGTGGATAGTTGACACCACAGCTGCATGTTTTTTGGCAGCATGGGAACATCCAAGAGAGCACATGGGGAGCGGGAGGCTCATATTCATGCTCAGTACCCCCTCATGTTCCCATGGATGCGAGTTGTGGATTACTGGGACGTAGATCCCTGAGGTGGGGAGAATGCAAAGATCCAGAATTTCCATGTATAATTTTTTTAATTAAATGGGAATTTTATGTGTCCGTGAATTCTAACAGTGCACGATTCTAAGTCCCGAAGTGTCTGAAATCATCCTTCAATGTTGTTGTTAAGCTTATATTAATGAGCATAATAATTTTTACTAAAAATGTTGAATAAATCTTAAATGGAAAGTCGGATCAGAAATATGAGGGCACCATTGCGCTTAAGATGGAAGGTTTACTCTTGGTGCAACTTAAGATTTTTTTGGGGCGTACCTCCTGTGAAGAAATCGAAAAATGGTATAATCGTAAGTAAAATAATAAAATAAGTTATTTTTTATTCAAATTCTTAGAAGTCACAAACAGTAACACTTATATAAAATATGAGGCCACCACTGAACTCGTGTGTTTATGATTTTTTAAATAAAATACATACTTTGGCCAGAAGGGGCCACCAGAGAAAGTTAGATTTTGGTCGAAAATGAAATAATTAAGTTAAAATTATTTAATAGTAATATTCATAATGACTAAATGTTAACTCAGATGGAAAATCTAAGAGCACCGTTGGGTTTTTTGTGGAGTTTTTCACATAGGTAGAGCCTAACCTCGGCCAACTCGAGTCAAGGATAACTGATAATAAATTTTCAAACTTTCTTTTCGGGTATGTATAGTAAACGTGCGAGTGGCATTTTGTAACTTTTGAACCGCTTCTCAGAATTGAAAACTGAAGGCACTGTTGAACTCACAGCATCAGTATTCTCTTAACGAGACATTCACTTCGACGACAGTTGGTTGAGATTTAAATTTAGGCTTTGGGTTTTTATAATAAAAATATTATTAAAATAAAGTGAACTAACACTTTATTTTATTTTTAGCCGCAATGAGGATGTTGGGTGGTTAAAACGTCATAAAGGGAGTTGGAGGTTGGTCCGCCTCACCTTAACCTCCCATGAGAGGTTATGTGGGTGGGTCCCTCAAAAAATCAACCTCCCATGTGAGGTTAAATGAGGTGGGAACCACACGGTGCTTAAATCCTCTATTAATGGGAGGAGAGGAAAACCGCTCAACTCCCCTCATTAATGAGGTGGGGGGGAGCCTCTTGGAATCCTCTTATTAATTAAAGCCAACAAACCTCTTAAATTGTGCCAATGTAACTTAATTGTCTTTCCCCTTTTTATTATAAGTAACCGCATTATTGGATTTTATGAATATACCTAATAAATGAACCATCATAAATTCCAACGATCATTACCTACCTACCTCCCTCTCCTATTTAATGGATGATTGGGTGGAGGTTTTGGGACGACTTCCCCAAGAGATGAAACATTGGCAAAGTGACGTGACACCCAACACATGGAGGATTGTGACTTTTTCATTGTAAAACGATGAATGTGAACCTTCCTCGACTTATTCCTCGGACACCTAATGACGTGGAACATCTTCAAAGAGCCGACACAACTTTGGTTTGGATGTTCTTGGCAGAGGCTACGAATGAAGATCCTCTACGTCTTTGTAGACCCCGAAAAACGCATCCCCAAAATTTTCCAAATGCTTTTATACATGATCCAAGATCGTATTCCATTTCTCAAGCTTCAATTTGGTAGGTCGTAGGGCCCGAATGGAGTTACAGATTAGGAGTTATGAACGTTTGAAGTTTGGCTGGGAATCTGGTTCACGAAGCCCATTCACGAAGCCCCCTCCGTGATCGCGGAGTGCCGCCGCGAAGCAATGAGGCAGGAAGCTCCGCGAACCTGTTTGACATTTGTGATGCACTGCGAAGACCCACCGCAGAGCTCCGGAGGTGGTAACTCTCCGCGAACGCATTTGACGTTCGCGAGCCCGCCGCAAATCTTCGGAGGTAGTACCTCTCCGCGAACGAATTTGACCTTCGCGAGCACGCCGCGAAGAACCCGAGGTGGCGTGGGAGGTCGACTTCGCGGCGCCCCTTGCCTATAAATACCCAGATCACCCCCCTTCTCCGGGGGGACGGCCATGGCCACTTCTCCCCATGGGCGTCCGAGTGGAGCTCCGCATTGCGGCTCCGCGAAGCCATGCTCCGCGAGCAGCTTCCTTCGCATCACTGCTCTGCGAGCCGAGACTCCGTGAGTCCATGCTCCGCGAGGCCATGGTCCATGAAGTTTCTTCACGAGAAGAAGCTCCGCGAGACCTCATTGCTCCGTGAGAGACCATTGCTCTTTGAGGCCATGCTCTGCAAAGCTGCTTCACAAGACCAAGCTCCACGAGACCCCGTTGCTCCGCGATCCTGTTGCTCTGCGAGGCCATGCTCCGCGAGGCCATGCTCCACACCCCCGCTCGGGGTCACTGCCGGGCTATGGTCCCAGCCCTCCGAGCCAGTCCCTTCGCAACCCCCATAGACCCCCATGAAAAATGGAGACTCGCACCATGACCTTTTCGGGCCGGGATGTCGGGATTTTCCATTGCGCACTTATGCGCTCCCACCTTCCACCGATGGAATACCATGATTAGAGATAATCCTCCACACACCATGAAACACCTTGAGTTGACATATTCCTCTGGGTTTCATTCCATGTCATGAGTTGATATTATCATCATCAATCCCCCAAGTACCTTTAGTCGAACCATTCCTCAGGAAACTCCTTCTAATCCTATCACTTGGTTCCTATGCCAGGTTGAACCAGAAAGGGCCGCCCTTGCGTAAGTCCCAACACCAACCATTTCTAGGAACCTTCTGCCCAGAGTCCTATCTACATGACTTTAAACTGTAGTAATCCCTATGTTCCAAACATAGGATACCTCTTTCCCTATACAAGAGATGCCTTATGCTCCTAGGATAAGATTCCAACAGTCCTGTATACATGACTTTAAACTGTAGTAATACCTATGTTCCACACATAGGATACCTCTTGCTCAAAATAAGATATGCCTTATGCTCCTAGAATGAGATACCAATAGTCCTACCTACATGACTCTAAACTATAGTATTCTCCCTATCATCCCCACATAGGATGCCTCTTGCCCTATACGAGAGATGCCTTATACTCCAAGCATGAGATGCCGACAGTCCTATCTACATGACTCTAAACTGTAGTTCCCCCTGTCTAACAAATGATAGTATGCCTTGTGCTCCAAGCATGAGATGCTAACAGTCCTATCTACATGACTTTAAACTGTAGTAATCCCTATGTTCCAAACATAGGATGCCTCTTCCATTAAACAAGATATGCCTTGTGCGCCAAGCATAAGATGCATAATGCCATGATCACAGTGGCATAGTTTCAAGAGTGTTGGAATCCATTCAAACATTCCATCACTCCACCTCACGCTTTGTGTGTCCATCGTTTGGATCATCACTCACGTCCAAGTCTGGAGGGACCCCCTAACAGTATGGATGCTCGACCTATGGTCCGCCTACTGTCCTGGGCCAACGCCCCGGAAGACTGATCACGTCTGGAGGGACCCCCTAACAGTATGGATGCTCGACCTATGGTCCGCCTGCTGTCTTGGGCCAACGTTCCAGAAGACTGATCAACGATATTTGAGTTAGGCCCCGTGTTGCGAACATGGTCAGCGGTTAGCCCTCATTTGTTGTCCTCATTTCTGGCTAACGTGATATGGACGCTGCGTTTCCGCCACAGTCAATATTTATCCTCCATCACCATTCCAATCTCACGAAGTTCTGAATATTGGGCATGTGATTCACACTTTTCATCTCCCTTTGTTGGGATAGATTCCAATGCCCTTGGCATTATCCCGCTTGTGCGCTTGCGGATAGGTGATTACCTCAACCTGCTAGTGAGTTGGGATGCCCTCATGGCCAGACGTGAGGAAGACACCTTGGGCCGCCTCAGAGCGTAAGCCCCATATCCACTTCGGGCAGCTTCCTAGCGTAAGCCCCATTCACCATTACCGCTCTTTAGCGGCACTCGGGCAGCTTCCTAGCGTAAGCCCCATCCACAATTTCCGCTCCATAGCGGCACCCCGACAACTCCTTTACTTAATCCCCATTCACCATTGCCGCATCATAGCAGCATCCGGGAAGCTTCCTTGCGTAATCCCCATCCACTGTTGTGATCCCAATCAGCGGTAAGCCATTGTGACCCTATGCAGCTGTAAGCCGTTGACATCCTTATTCTGTGGTAAGCCGTTGATATCCTCATCCAGCGGTAAGCAGTTGTGACCCCATTTAGCGGTAAGCAGTTCTGGGCCTCCATCCCGGAGTAAGTCCCAACACCATTGGACTCCTAATGCGTAATCCCCTCTTCACTTCTCACGGAAGCTTCCTTCGCGACGTGATCGTCAGGTCCTTGCAACCTCTTGTTTCTCACACTGAGCATGACTCATGTGGGCTTAGAGTGAGCACCGACCCTAACCCCTACCTTTAACGAACTACGAGCTCATTTATCCATGTCAAGGAATGGTACGTAGGAAGCCTCCATGAGGTTCAATCCACATTTCTCGGTCGTTCATACACGTCGAGTTTCTCCCTCGTCCAGCATGACGTTAAACTACACTCCCTCATCCAGCATGACGTTAAACTGTATTCCCTTGTCCCGCATGACATAAAACTGCACACCCATTTGAACTATGCAGTCTTTGATCCATGTCAAGGCATGGTACGTAGGAAGCCTCCACGAGGTTCATGCCCACCCATCATCCAATTCACGTCGAGTTCTACCTTCGTCCAACATGACTTTAAACTGCATTTCAGTCTGACGGCAAGCCGTTGTGACCACCCGAACTACGAGGACTTTGATCCGTGTCAAGGCATGGTACGTCGGAAGCCATCATGAGGTGCAAGCCCAAGAATCATTGGCCCAGACCGTCTCCATGTCGGTGTGTTGATCCCCCACCTCCCATCGGACCAAGGTCCCTCATTTACGTCGGTTCACCGACACCCACCGCCCGTCTTTTATTCACATCATGGTTCACTATCGTCCTGCTTGACGTTAAACTGTATTCCATCAATCATCCGAACTACGAGGAAATTGATCCCTGTCAAGGCATGGTACGTAGGAAACCTTCCCAAGGTTCAAGCCCACCACTAGTGGAGCCATGAGTCTATATTCACGTCGGTTCACCGATGAAACCCTTTGAAATATGAAGTCTTTGATCCATGTCAAGGCATGGTACGTAGGATGCCTCTACGAAGTTCAAACCCACCATACGGTCGTTCCGACAACATTCATGTCGGTTCACCCCCGTCCCGCATGATGTTAAAATATATTCCACAACCCGAACTATGAGGTCTTTGATCCATGTCAAGGCATGATACGTAGGATGCCTCTTTAAGGCTCATGCCCAACTTCACTATCACCCATGCAATGGTCTCATTTCATTCCCCCTCCACTTCATTCATCCATCCATCACCCATCCTGATTCTCACCAGGGCCGCCACATCCTGATGGGATCATGCCATCCACCTCCTCACTGTTCCTAGCAGCACATGGGCTGCTTTCCACGTGTAAGCCCCATCATATCTCCGGGTCATTGTCCTCTGTGTACACCCCGATTCATCACCCTTTCGAACTACGTGGGTTTTGATCCCTGTCCCTTACACAGGGTACATAGGAAACCTCCAAGAGGTTCAATCCCAACCAATGGTAATCCATGGTGTCCCCCATCCTGGGGAGCACTTCCCCTAATCTGCCCTAAGTGGTGTTCAGATCAGCCATTACGGTGTGACATATTCCCTCTAGGGAGTGCACCACCTCGGATCTGTCCCCATTGGGCATTCTGATCCATCAATCTTCCAGGTGTTTTCCCTTTGGGATATACCAATATGATCTGTCTCTATGGGACTTACTGATCACCCTTATTTTGTCTACGTAAGACATTAAACTCATGGCCTACCTCGTGATAAACATGAGATGTCTGAGGAAAACCTCGGATGGAACTCCTTTGGTGTAACCGTCTTCGCAAGACGTTAAACATGCTGCATACCCTGTGTTAAACATAGGAAGCTGAGGAAAACCTTAGGTACATGCCTATGACATATGATTCCACACATTCCACATGGGATGCCTCGGGATATGAACCCTTGAGATGCCCTCTCATGAGGAAGAATACATGTTCTCCAATGTCCATGCACCCAGAGATGCCCTGACATTCCTGATGTTGCCATCTACTCCGACCGAAGGTCGCTACCATGTCAAGAACTTATGGAAAGTATTGACGGAAGTAGTGTAATTAACCGGTGTCCATGAAAATATGGCACCGGGAATGAGATTCACGAACAACATATTAAATCTATGAGGGAGACCCGAACTAGGTGATGAGTTCTGAGGAGGAATCCACATAAGGAAGAACCAACATCCCATCATCCCATTTCGATCAAGGAGCAAACGTACCAGAACAAGGAATATATGCCGCACACCTTTGGAAAGCGGGAATGCGGGGCAACAAGCAGTGCGTCTTCCACGGACGGCTGCGCGCGCCCCGACGAAAGCGTCGAAAACAGTCTTCTTCTGCGACTCCGTCATCAAACGACATCCTCCTTATTGCACCAACGAAAACCAACTACGAGTAATGTAGGGGTATATTTCTTGATATTATTATACCCTTATCTTATCTTCCTCATCAGATAAAAAGGGATTGTTGAGGATGTGTTAGTGATCATCTAATTTTCTTGATGACCCAAATTATAGCTCCATAAATGTGGAGGGTGCTGGCCAACCTAACATGGCCCTATAACCTCTTCCGGTTTTCATCCTTATGGTGATATTCGAAGGCGGAAATGACAAATTCCATGCTACCTATGGCCTCCGAAAACTCCGCCGACCCCGCGACACACCGGTGTTTTCGGCCGTACACCACCGACCCATGCCAGCCTGATCCATGTCGAACTGGCATGCCAACACGCTTCCCTTGCACCCCACCGGCCTACCTATGCTCTTCCCGCACCGCCTCGTCCTCCCACACCCTTCTTGTGTGCCCTGCCAACCTATCAGCGTGCTGCCCGCACGCCCCGCGGCCGCCCCACGCACCCCACCGTCCTACCTGCGCGCTGATAGCGCCCGGTGGCCTGCCCGTTCGCTACCCTGCACCCCGCCGGCCTGCATGTGCCACTGCTTCTGACCGAACCAGCCGAGACACGCCGACCACCCGAGTCGGCCGATGATGTCCTCCGCAGCGTTGCTGGCTGTACCGGCTCGGCCTTACGAGCCGAGTCACCCGAGCATTTCCCCTCACAGTGATGGCTGAATCGGCCCCAGGAATCCGGGCGACCCGCCTATGCGGGGAGCACCGGGATGCATCGCCCCCACAGTCCGCTGGGCTAGGCCCATCAAAATGGGCCGATCCTAGCGGGATGACCTGCCCAACGGGCTGGGTCAGAAATAGTGGGTCTGACTGGGTCGACCTAGACCGGGTATGGCCAGACTGGTTTGGGCTGAGTCGGTCCGACTGGGTCAGAGCGGACACATTCCCACTACTGACACCGGTAATTTCTATGGCTATATCTTTTTCATCGGACTTCTGTTTGACAAACCATTTTCGGAAGAAGGCGTAGAGGATTGTCTTTTGTCGTGTCCAACATGAACTACCAAACTAGAGTTTCGTCGACTCGTTCATGATGCTTCACATCGGTAGGTGTCCTAGGATGAAGTCAAAGAAGTTTGGAGTTCTTTGTTCTTCATTGGATAAGGCGTAATCCTTCATGTGTTGGGCGTCGCGTCACATTTCATGTGTTTCGTCGCTTAGAGAAGTCATCCAAAATCATCCCTCAATCTTCCTTTAAATAGGAGATTGAGAGAGGAAGGTAACGATCGTTGGAATTTATGACCGTTCATTTATTAGAAATCTTCTTAAATTCTAACAGCACGGTTACATAAAATAAAAAGGAACAAGCCAATTATGTTACGTTGGCGCTCTATAAGAGGTGTGTTGGATTCAATTAATCGGAGAATTCCAAAAGGCACCCCTCCCCTCATTAATGAGGGATTTTGAGAGGTTTTCCTCTCCTCTAATTAATAGGGGAGTTAATCCCCAAGTGGTTTCCTCCTCATTTATCCTCAAATGGGAGGTTGTGTTCGGGCGGCCCCCACCACCATAACCTCTCATGGTAGGTTATGGGGCGGTGGCCCCACCTCCAACTCCCTTGAGGAGGTTATTACCACACAACATCCACATGGTGGCTAAAAATAAAATAAAGTGTCAGTTCACTTTATTTTGTTTTTTTAACCCAAAATCTAACCTTTACTCTCAACTAACTTCCATCGAGGTGAATGCATCCTTAGGCGAATACTAGTGCTTTGAGTTCTACAGTGCCCTCATATTTCAATTCTAATCACCGGTACAAAATTTAAAAAGTTCCACTCACGCATTTACTAAACGTACACAATAAAAAGGTAATAAAATAATTATAAGTTGCCCTCGACCCGCATCCGTCGAGGTTTGGCTCTGCCTAGGTGAAACACGCCCAAACGAACCCAATGGTACTATCATATTTTCATTATATGTTACCATTTAGATGTTATGAATTTTAAAATAAAATAATTGTAACATAATTATTTTATTTGAGGCCAAAAACAAACATTTTTGGTGGTACATGCCAACCAATGTTAGTAACTTCATAAAGAACGAATACACTCAAGAGTTCAGAGGTGGTCTCGGATATTGAATCCGAGTTAGAGATTGTGAGTTATAAGAAATTGTAAAATAAAATAATTTATTTAATTAATTTATTTATGATTATTATATTTTTGGGTTTCCTCCCAAGAAGCCCGTGCCGACTAATCTTTGGTTGTGCCAAGGGTAAACCTGCCATCCTGAGGGCAAATGTTCCCTCAGATTTCTGATCTGAGATACCGTTTAAGAGTTATTCCACTTTTTCAGGAAAACTAATTATGCATGTTAACATAAGCTTAACAGAAACTTTGACAGATCATTCTGGGTACTTCATGCCTCAGAATCAAATGCCATCAAATTTAACATACCTGTAAAATTCCCATTTAATTAAAAAAATTTCATGGAAAATATAGGTCTTTTCAACCACAATCATCAACATTATTGAATAACAGAGGATATGATGACCAACATGCACATATTTGATGCCATCCGGAACCATCAAATAAAATACGATACATCACAATCTACAACTAGGAGCCAATAAATATGACACCACAACACGTAGATGGTGAATATTTGTACTCAAATCTCAATGCATCATGAATACCACCACTCAAATCACCCATGGAGTAATTGGTTGAGTCTAATATCAAGGTAATAGAAATTAGAGGCCAATGGATTTGATGGAGCACATCCCCATGGACCCCAAAGATAATCGTAAGAATCATAAAAGTAAAAAAACATCACTCTATCTATAAATAATAACTGAAATACATCACTAGTGGATTGATGAAAAAACGTTGAGATTTCCAACAGACTAGAGAAATCATCTGACCCTGACCATGATAATAAATTGATGGTTTCCATTCCACATGTTCAAAAACCTCATAGAAACCATAGTAGTAGGTCCGACCTGAAGGACTTTTTATAATCTTGATGTTATTGAACGGATTTGGAAACATAATTCTTTGATCATCTGTATCCACAATTGAACAAATTCCTCAACATCCATATGAAGAATTAATAGAACTCCATAGAGTACGTCGCTAGAAAACACCACTTTGAATAAAACATAATAGTGGAGAATATGGAGAAGATACAACCATAATGAGGGATAATTATAATTCCATTATAATTCAATATGGATTAAATCATAATTACCATCTACTCCTCACATATTTTGAGAAATTTAAATGTTTCTCATTCATATGTATGGACTACCGTCTCCAATTTATATCATAAGTAATTTTTCCTAACAATTAAACATGGGTTTTTATAAAACTATATTTAATGTATATAAATGAATATTATATCATGATTAATATTTTTTTAATTATATAATCAATACCCATTTAACCCTAGTCAACATATAAATTTCATTTCTGTTATATATGCAGAATGGTATCAAAAAGAAGACATGAATTAATCGATAATATAATTAATAAAAACATGTATTTTAGTGGAATAAACATATTACTAATATGGTAAATATTTATCATTAATTTTAGTAATTGGGATGTTTTTATTATTCTGGTTTATAAATAACATATGTGACATGAAGTACATGATTTATGGTAGAATATATATTGAACCAAAATATAAATTCATATAATGAATTATTTTTTAATATTTCTTTTTTCCATATACTAATCATTCATTTAATTTATGGATGTATTTGTATAGATATAAATGCATAATAATGAAAATTTTAGTTTACTATTAAAATCATTTGAATGTTTTTTTAAATGAAATTTTTGACATATTTTTTGTGGAATGTTTTATTTTCAAAAGTGAAAATGAATAATCTCATTTAACAAATAAGTACTGATACTAATTTCTCATATTATTAGAAATTATAATTAAAACAGAATGATATTCATGTTTTCATGGTTTTTTGAAATGAAAGTATATTTTCCAACCACATTGGAATTTTTTAGTGACCTTTCTATGAAAAATAAATTGAATCCTTGTTTTCTACATGAATACTAAATATAATTTTGTATATGTGTAAATGGGAATATATTAAGATATTTTATTATGTGAATGAATGATTTTATGTGATTTATATATGTTATAGCAATTTGAAAATTTTGACAATAATGATTCATCTTTAAATCGATCTACAATGCATCTGATAATGATTAATTTCATTGGATAATTAATTTCTATTTATCCAAGAATGTTTTTATATTATTATTGTTCCATGTAAGGGATCTTGTAAGGGTTCTATGATGATGATATCTATTGTAAATTCTATCAATTTTATGTTATTGATAATATTTATATCATTGAAATAATTTTTTTAATAAATTATTTTAATGATATTTATTTAATGAAATAAATATTACCATTATGTATTTAAAGTTATATATTTTTTAAATTGTTTTTTAGAGGGTCATATGTTTTCCGAAAAGAACATCAAGATAATTATATTTCATTTATATTATATCATACATTAATTCATTAAAATATATCTTCAGTAATAATTATATCATGTGTAGGTGGATGACTAAGTGAAAATAATGTATATTATTTGAAAGGAAAATCAATATATATGATCACAATGTTTTAAAATAGATTAATTTTTTTCAATATTTTGGGAGTAACTTGTTATTATTTATTTTATCAACTGATATTTAAAAATATATCTTATATGGTTTAAGTATGGATAGGAATAATGAAACATTTTAGTGGAAAGTTTGTATGATTATTAATGAATTGATATCATTTTCAAATTAAAATATTTATATTCGGTTAAATAGATACTCTGTGTAATGTTACAAATTACAATTTATGTGTTTCAAATGTAATTATTATCAAAATATTATATAAATATATATTCCTAAAATGGTCTTAATGAAATAATTGAAATAAAATATTGGTTAAAATTTTAATAATTGGTTGAAAAGGATCATTTAAATATATTTTTTGTCAGATCTTATTTCTAAATAATATTTAAGGGTATGATCATATGGATGATGATTTTTTTATACATTATTACTCAAATATAACTTAATATGTTTATGTAAAGGATATGATTTAAATGATTAATTAATGAACACATATTTTTTTATACTAGAAATAATTTAATTTTTTGGATACTAGAAAATGTATTTCATTATAGAATATTTTCACCTTGGGTTAGTAAAAGTGTAACTAGAGGATTGTTTGTTGAAAAGATTATCACTTGTTACCAGATAAGTTAAACTATATCTATACAAACGGATTAATACTATTAGAGGTAAATCAAGAATTAATTCAGATATTTTCGATGACTATTTTGTAAAATTTTAACACAAGGATATATAATCGAATGATACTCAATGATCACCTATGTTAAAACAATGGTCTTATAGTTTTAATTGATTTTTATTGATTAAATCATTAAAAAATTTATTTATCTATTTAATCAAATATCTATAATAAAATTAATGAATCCGTATTAAAAAATTTATTTTATAGGGATAAAATATAATTTTTACGATCGATTAACAAAATTACAAAAAACCTCAATCAGTATCTAGAGGAATAAATTGAAATATTAATATCAGAATCAGGTGATTTATACCCCATATATATTATTCAACTAATTCATATATCACAATATTGTCTTTCGCAATAATATTATATACATAAATTTACTAAAGAATCTTTTTTTTATATTTTACACTTTTTTAGAAAGATAAATATATAATCGTAACCATTTTTTAAAATAAAATAAGGGAATTAATAATGTTAATGAAAAAGATTAGTCTGAAAAAGGATTTTCCACACTCTTATTTTTTTCAATGGTTTGAATAGTTCAAAAATAAATTTTTTGATTACTATGTAAATGTATTAAAATTTAATAAACAAAAAATTATATCAATCCATATCCGAATGTATTATGTGAAACATGATTGAGATGATGTCTAATGAATATATATATATATTAAAAAACATATTTTATATTAAAAATATAAATATCTTCCAACAAACATTTCTGTCTGAATGTAATAACAATAAATATATAGTGGAAGAAATTAAATTTGGAATTGTTTTGAAGAATTAATAATATATATGGACTTGACCTTTTAGATCATGGTGAATTTCTATTAAAATTACAGATTTGAATGAATCATGATATATATATGTCAATTATATGAGTTATTTTTTTGTAAGAAACAAAAATATATTTCGATTGATTAATCATAAAAATTTATTAATAATTTAGATGGTTGGATGATTTTATAATACTATAAATATAAAATTACTTGATACTAGATTATGAAAAATGTAGACTATAGAATGGGGACTTATATTGTATTTCATGATTTATGATGTAATATTGTTTTTATTAATTGTAAAAAATTTAACAAATGATCATATATCTAAATTAATAATATTAAATTTTAGTTTTTATGGGAGTACATTATGCTATATTTATTGATTTTACATAATATTGTTTGTAAATAAACTCTTATTATTTACAAGTGTCATCATGAAAATGATTCATGTGTAATAATTTAGTTATATTATATAAAAATATTATGAATGATATTGTTCACAATTTAGGTAAATATTATCATTAGTGATGTAATAATTACACTTAAATGGGATAATTATATTTAAATTTTTGGGTAATAATTTTTTATATACATAACCACATGATCAAAATGTGTATCCATAATGAATAGTTTAATGTTATTTGAGAACAAGTTCACTACTTTTTAGAATACTCTATGACTGAGTTATGTATAAATACTTTTTTATAATAAGTTCATTACTTGTGTTGTAATGGTTGAAATATGTTTTTTGATTTTTTATGATTTAATGATGTCTTTATTGTAATGTTTGATATTTTTTAAAAATATTATCATATTTTAGAAAATATATGATTCCAAGATATTTTTTTTGGATTTAAGAGTGATTTAGAAAGGATTTTTAATATTCTAAACTTGAATATATGATAAAATCATTCAAATAATTTGATTTAAATCATATAAATGAATATTTTAATGAGTTTCAAGATTAGATATCTATGGAATGATATAAGTTAAATATTTTGTGTTCTTTGAGGAATTTAAGATTAATATTTCTTCAAATGATGTTTTATTCGTTTTTTATATTATCATACATATCATGAATCATTATGTTTTAATTAATGTCAAAATAAATGTAAAATACTTTTTTTCATATTTTGCGGTATTTTAGACCATTAGAATATAAGTTTTCATCCTTATGAATGATAAAATCCTTATTAGTATTGACTTATTATTGTAATACATGATATTAAAGTGGAAACTGCTCAAGGAAATACAAAATAATCAATTATTCCATATGGAATGAAATAAAACAATATACATTTATTTCCTCATATTAATAATTTATATTTTTATAAAATCCATTAATATTAGGGAAATGGATTTTATAGAAAATGTATAAGTTTAATACCTTAACATTATATAAATTGAAGCTATACATTATTATATAATTATTTTTGATTATATGGTCATTTAAATTCCATTAATAATAATCCCTATCACTATATATTATTCCATAGACAATAATTTTTACCTCATTAAATATATTAATTTTACTTTTATTTTATCCACATGTTTTCATTTAAAAATCTTAAAATATATATTTCCTCTTAGTTTATAAAATGTATTTTTAGAAAGAAAAAATTATTCTTAAATATTAATATGCCATCACTTTTATGGTCATTTTTATCTCCCAATCAATGTAATTAATTTTTAAATTATATTAATCCAATTTTATGAGAAATAATATAATATTATGGGGATGAATTTTCAAATTGGGAGAAATAATATTACATCCCAAAAAATATATTTATAATTTCAATTTAATTACATATAAAATATTTTTATTTATATATTTTTATTTTAATTATATGAATATTAAAAACATTTTCAACCAAAAGGATATTGTTTTAGTCTTATTAGATCTTTTTACAAGTATTATATAACAATTTTTAAAATATTAATTCCACAATTTAATAATTTTAATTTATTAAAAACAATATCATTTTTAATTTAAACATTAAAAATTACCTTATATTGATTTGTTGGGATTATTCTCAAAAGGATTTTTTTTACTAAAAAGAAATAAATATCGTTATTTATTGAAATTTTATTTATATTAATTAAAACATTCATTCAAAATTCCCATTGTATGATCCCAAAATTCATACATTTTATATAATTTTTAAATTATAAATAATATCCCTAAAACATTGTTAATGAAATTCCTCTTAAGAGGCCTTGGTATTTCAAGGGGGCCAAGACATGAAAGAATAATACTAGAGTTCAATTGATATATAGTGCAAGGATAGTGAATTTTTAGTGATAACGGTGGGCCAAGGAACTTGAAACTATGCCACTAGGCCCCCTTGGATAGAAGTAGAAAATATACTGAGAATTCCAACTAATTTGGATGGGTAAGAAAAACTATGTGAATTGTATCATTCATGGATAAGGGTTTCTATATGTTCGGTGCACGGTTTGGCTAACTGTGATTCAGAAACCTACACCCCTTAAAAGTGGGGTATTTTAATATTTTTTCCACTCAATTTTTATTGGTTCTTACTCGATTTAATCACTTATTCCACTTCATCATAATAGTCTAATAAATATTTCCTCCAAAACATCCCAATGAATACTCTCTATCAATTTGGGTCATTTAATTCACTATTGATTTCAAACTGAGTCTCAAAATGGTTCTAGAATTACCAATTCTTATTTATTAGATAAGAAATTGTTTAATGTTTTCCCACCTTCAAAATCCCTAAACCTGAATTTTTATTGCATATTATATGAATCAACTGAGATTGTAGTTTTAGAATGAATCAAGGGATTATGTTGGATGAGCACACGTATTTCAACTTTATGTAGGTGTTATAAATTACATATCTTATTGTTTTGATGTATATTCATGGGTATGTGGGTGTTATTCTGTAAAATTATTTAATGCATTTGATTCTACGAGAGGAAATGAACATCTAGTTGTATAAATGTTGTGTTATACCTTTCATGATACTTTTTTTTCATTGATTAAATTTTTAATGTGTATAAGGAATCCCTTGGTGTGTAATAGTCACTTTAACTTGGTTATTTAGTAGTTAAATGAATAATGGATGGGATTTTGATATTAAACCTTTTTGTAATTGTGTTAACCCTGGTGGCATGGAAAATGTGTTGTTAGACATAATAGAATCGATAAATGGGTTATGATATACATATGGGTCAAATTGAAACATGGTTTAATGGGAAACAACCTTGTTATAAAATCATTTCAAATAATTTTTTATGGTTTTTAAAATGAATTAATATTAATATGTTAATGTTGTGGAAAAGGGAAAATGTATTGAATGAAATGTACAACTTGATTAATGATAAAAAAATTCCATAATTTTTTTGTGTGATAAGTGGTCACTGAGGTTGAGCATTCGAAATCATTATAATAATATTTAGGATGTTGGACTAATCCTCCACTACATTATGTGAGCCAAAATAACATCCTGTGTACCCTCATGGTATCATAATTTTGATTGATGAATTGATTCTCATTAATCTATTGTAATAGTCATGGAAGTTCATATATCAGTTGGGGATTTTTTGACAGCTTGTTCAAAGTCTATATTTTAAATACCATGACTAAGTATATATGTATTTTGACCTATGAACGTTTCATAATATAGTTAGGAACACCTAAATGTGCCATATAATGTTTGGTGGATACAAACATCACATAGAACATGGAACAAATTTGATTAATCTATGTATTTGAAAATAATGAAACATGATTTATCAACTACTTTTATTGATTATTGTTTTTTTATATTTTATTATACTGGATGATTCAATAGACATCATTAGTGTTGGCCTAATAATTTTAATTCACTCTTTGGTCAAGATGATGTTTGTTATGTGATATGAATTGATGGTTTTTGGTTAGTAATAGGTAAAATAGATTTTGTTACAAGGTTAATAAGAGATTCTGGCTAGATTATGATTGAAGGGACCAAACATGATGTTAGGAACCATATTGTAGTTATCTTAAATGTGTTGTTATTAATTTTATTTGGAATTTCATATTATCATTTAGTGAATTTATTATGTATTTTTCATTTGGTACATACTCATTTTACGAATGATGTATTTGATGTTTTTGGAATATAAATTATTGATTGTTAAAGTTTATCAAGAATTTATATATTGGATTACATTAGTTAAAAAATTATTTTATCCCTATATGTTCTGTTAGAAAAATTCATCTAGTAAAAAACAATTCGTTCATGTTTTGGTGCAAATGAAGTCATGTAATGAATCAAATCGAGGAACAAATTTAGTGGAATCTGTCTTGTGATGTCCCAATGTGGTATAATAGGTGTTTTGTATTATATTGCATTACAATTTTTAATGGTATAAATGATATTAGGATGTGTTCGACCTTGTAAATAAACATATCTGAGGTAGTAACTTATCAAATCTTATAGGGAACCACATGTAACCATGGAGGGGTTTTTGTTCTTGATGTTCACATTTTATAGTTATATGTAATCTAATCATGGGTGTTTCACTTATAGTGTGATGTTGTAGTTTTATGATAATATTCTTGTGGGACATAATGGAATTATTTTTTTATATTCTTTCATAATTTTATTCAGTCATATATTTTGATATTATTCTTCATAATTTACCATCCCAATCGATAGTGTAATTGGATGATGTGTGAAAGGAATACAGTTTTCTTGTTTTTATATGGAATTAAAAAATTGTCCAAAATTATGTGTACTAAAGAGTTTTAATTGTAATGTGATAAGTTGATATTAATAGAATGATTTATAATTAAAGGCTTTTGATTATTTGTGTTTTGGTTTACCTATTTTTGTCCATGACCTAGGATATTGATTTACAAGGTTAATGATTGAGTATTGATTATGTCAGTTGAGATGGTGTAAGTCATGTAGAAATGTTGTGACTAGATAAGAAAAACTATTATGTATAATGGTAAATTATATATGTTATCTTATTTTATAAATTCATTTATAATTTTAGATACATTAAAACAAGAAGACATTTACCAGTTGGGTTAATGGAGGAAATCTAAAATAATTCTCCTCTAATTTCAGGGAAAGATCCACGATTGATTACTAGTTAAATTGGGGAGAGTAGTTCCATAAGATCCTCATCCATTTTATACATTTTATAGATATAGTGAATGGTTTGTTGTAACATCCCCCCATTACCATTTTTATTATAATTACGTGGTGTGATGATAATAAGACATAAGTCTCATCCCTAGTAAAATAGAGGCATAAAATAATTCCCATTGAATTCATAATAAATAAGTGGATGTTTTACCTTTGAAATATAAACAACCAATCCAAGAAACAAATTAACATATAATTAAATATATGATGTATTAATAGAAATTAAAAAATCAAAAGTAAAATAATTATAACAATATTAGGTCAAAAATAATAAAATAAGTGCTAATATCAAAATAAAAGACAATATATCAAAACTAAAATACTCTAAATCCATTAACATGATACTCCCGACCAAATGCATGATTCAAAAATTCATTGTAACAGCCCGAGATTTTATAAAAAATATTCTTTTTTATATCACTAATGTCTTATTTTGTACGCTACAGCAAAAGGAGATTCCACAACACACATCCTTGACTTGCCTTGCATTACACGCAATCGCGACCTTCCTCGATAGCGTGTGTAGTACGCAATAACGAGTTTCACTAAACAGTGATATGCTATTAAAATGTTATTAAAACTAGCCGTTATGAATAGTAATAACCACTTTTTGAAATTTTGTAAATTTTATTTTTCAAAATGGATTTCATTTTTGGATTCGGAATATCGGAATTAGCTTAGGGTGAAATTTTGCTAATTTTCGGATAACTTTCATATTTTGATGAATAGTGAAAATTACTAAATTTTAGATAAAAACAAATTTTTTAATCGAAATAATTAATAGTGAAAAATTATTAATTTGAGTGGTTTTAAATTATATTTAGAATATATTTTTACAATTTAATACAATGTTGGTCATTGGATGAAATTTCACATTTAAACCAGACATAAACAAGTGTCAGTCTTTTGATAGATATTGTTTCCTAAAAACACGCTCTTTGTTTTAACAACGGGATTTAATTATAAAATTAATTAATGCAACTTTTATGATATGAATTTGGTAAAATAGACTTCATTTTTGAATTCGGAATATGAAATATATCTTAGGATAAAATTTTGGCAATGTTCTGAAAAACATCAATTTTTGATGAATAGTGAAACTACTAAGTGGTAGTTAAAAAAATTAATTTTTTCATAAATCGTAATTTTACCGCTTCTGTGAATGGAATTTCAAAAATCCGAAAGACACGGTTGATGTCAGTAAGTAAAATATGGTTCAATGAGATGAAAATAATTTATGGTGAATAGTAACTTTTTACTTTTATTTAACACGGTTAAAAGTAAATAGGGTAATTAAGGGTAAAAATGATATTAATATTACCCTAACACATGTCCTAAACCTATTGGAAAAGTGTATCTCGACCAAAAACAACCATAAGTGTAAAATATCATCATTTAGTCTCACTTGGATTAGATTAGTACATTTATTATTAATTTATTTAAAGAAGGGTTAAAATAGTTAAAATCAATGTTTAATAAGTAAATTATTTTTAATATGGGGTTATACATAAGATAAATTCGACTATAAATATTCATAAGAAATCTAAAACGATTTCCTACATAATGGTATTTTATTTATAATTTTTAGACATTAAATAATTTAATGTATTTATGACACAATGATGATGTAGTAATTATCTTATTAATGAAATATTGACATAATTGATGTTATAAACACCAAAATAAATGTAATTTGAGACTTTTTATGAATTCCACTAATTTTCTAGGTTACTATGATATATTAGTGTTTATTTAATCAACTTGGTTCGAACATATAATTCTGTTATGACTTTCACAAAAATCATATATCAAATAGTGTCAAAATTGACACAAAATAGTTTTTAAATATTATATTATTAATTGTTATTTTATTCCTAAAAATCTTTGTTTCGGCCAAATGACTTATATAAGGATATATATATTAATAATAAACAATTTGGGGTTCGTTTGGCATGTTATAGTAAGTGTATTAACCATATAGTGTAAGAAAACAAAAAGACTCGGTAAAAGTTAAATTATTTAACTTAGAGTTAAATATAATTGATAAGGTTAAAATAATACCGTAAACTTGTCTAAATCCTATTGGTTGATAGGATTTCGACCCATCCCCACTTTATCTTCGAAATAATACCCTTTAAAACCATTATAAACCGATTTTGACTTTAATATAAAATAATATTTTGAGATATTCCTAAGGTGCCCCTCTCCTCCCTTATAAAATGGCACCTCCTCCCCCTCCTCCTCACACAAATTTGAGAACTCAAGCTCGGCCAACCCCTGACAAAATCCTTTCTCCACTTCCCTAGAATAATCCTAGAGGTCCTGGTCTTCGTCAAAGACCAATCTTACTTCCCTAAGTGGAGGATTCAAAGAGGCGTTCCAAAGAAGAGGTAATATCCATTACCGATCTTTTCAATTTCATTCTTCTTCAACTTCTTCTTCATTAGTTGTTTCATGATAAAGTAATAACATCAGTATTACTTAAATATTGATATGTTATTATAAATATGAATCACCCCTAATTCACCTTCTATACATCCTACGAAAAAATGAAATCACTGAGCGAGCGTACGTACGGAATACCGTCTCCACGCCGTTGTGTAATCTATTTTCCACCATCACCTTACACGGATGGGTATAATGGTTTAATGAGTAACTGTATATGATTATTATAAAGTGACATTGATACTGAAATAGTATACATACACTTCAACACAATTCCACGACCATGGGAACGATATCATCGCTCGTGCGTACGTACGGACTACCGTCTCCACGACGCGATGAGATTCATTCTCAATGATTAACCATTCATGAGTGATTATAAAGTATATATAATAAGTACTAATGAAATATATTACATAATAATGATACTGGAATTATTTATATTTATATGTATGTCATCCACTTAATTCCATTCAATTCAATAAGGAAACGAAAACAGCGTTCATGCGTACGTACGGACTACCGTCTCCATGAACGGTGTATTTCTTTCCATTTACTGATTTATTATATATGTATATTCTGAATATATATATATATAGCATGTTTTATATTCTATAATTAAGTAATCATGATCTAAGTAATCATATGATTAATTACAAGTTAAAAACACGAATGACAAATGAGACGATTTTACCCAAAACGCTACTTCAACATGAATTTACAAAATAACGGGTTATATAAAGTCATAAGTGTACCATATAAGATATAATAACAATGAATATGATTATTGAATAAGTCAATAACCTGATTTAAATCATTATACAGGAGGTTTGGACACTTACAAAGAAAGTCGGACCTAAGGTAAGGGAAATATCACAATCTCATTTTTATCCGAGATTGTTTATTCGTAACTATTTATTGGGGTGTATTTTATCATCCACATCCTTGTTCCCTCAATATGTAATATTGTTTCCATCCACATACAATAGTTTAAATCCAATTTTACCCTTCGGTGAGTTTTTAGTAATGAATATGAAAGGAATCTTTTGTCGTTTTTTCGTACGAGGTACTTTTTGACTTTTCCGACAAAGGTACGAAGAATGTATTTTTTAACTTATATGGCATGAATGGATTTTTAGAAAAATTATTTCCAAGAAGAATCCATTACAAGTTTTAAAGTTTATTTTTAATCAACTTCTTTTAGTTTATAATTGTATGACATGATAAGAAAAGTGTTTTTGAAGAAGAAAGGATATTTTCCTCAATAATGGAGTTCATGTTTTTTATCAAAATTATTTTCCATCTAAGATAATATAGGGTTCTGTTTTTATCCCTATTATTACATTGATTTGATTATGTTTTGATGGAATTATTTTATGAAGTCATTTACCTTATATGATTTGTTTTATGATGTCATGATGTTTCAAGAACCCCATTTTTGTTACATGTGTTATGCGATGATGTATGATTTATGATTATGTGGCACACATAAGAAAGGATTAATTATAAGATGGGTGGGACCTATATATCCCTCCAATTCATTGGGTAAAGATTTTATATCTCACGAGATAGACATGGATGGAACGGTAGGTTATACCGGTTCAGTGAAACATGACTGGAACGAGGGTGACTCGGTTCAGAATGGGACTCTGTCCACTAAGATAGTCTTGGAAATGAGTCATGAATAACAAGAAATGATGTTCCATGATTATGTGTGCATGCCACAAAGATTCAAGTTTCATGTTATGATTATGGGGATCTCATTTTCACTTCTATGATTTATTCCATGTTAAGATATTATGATCTCTATTGAAGGTTATGATTTTCAAAAAGATATGATATGATTTTTATTTCCTTTATTTGGCCTTGCTGAGCATTTGAGCTCACCCTTTTATGTTTTCTTTTCCCGTGGATATAAAGAAAGGTTTTATGTAAAAAAGAAGAAGATCTTTATGGGAGATTTTGAAGATCTTTCACCATGATTAGAAGATTATATTCCGAGTTTCCAAAGACACTAAACCATTACGGTCCTTATGTGTGTGTGTTTTTGTTATGTACTAAGAATTCCGCAAATGTAATGTAATGTCAATGTATGTCAGGCTTCAGGTCTCTACAGTTGGTATCAGAGGAAAGGTTTAGTCAACCTTTGGAAACTAGGATTTGAGAACGTTAGTGATATCCCTATAAATATTTCTAAGGTATGTCTAGGGATGTCCCTAAGGATAAGTATACGTATAGGATATAGTCCTAGAACTATGGTAACGATCTTAGAATTTAACCTAAGATGTTAGATATTGAAGTTACTCTCCCTATATTATGATTTTTTTCTCTCACACTATTCTTTTGGGGTTTTATAAAATGGCTAGAAACAAGATGATTCACGATAATGGAGGATATGATGGACAATGGAATGATATTCTTCATGAGCATCCAAATAAAATGGGATTTGGAAGTCCAAACATCATTATTATGCCGAATCAGCAATCTCATAATATGATCAATAAAGTAAAATTTGGTAAGTTTCCTGACTCGGCTAATAAGAGAAAGATGGAGTTTCATGATGATCATAGAGGAACGAAAGTTCAATTTTCCCGATGTAAATCATGTGGGAAGAGGCATCAAGGAAAATGTTTCAAAGGAACTGGAAGATGCTTTGGGTGTGGAAAATAAGGACACAAAGCTAGTAAGTGAAAAGGAAAAGGATCCGTTAACACCAGGGATGAGGATAATGGTATTGCTACGACATCAACAATGGTAAAATGTTTTAAATGTGGAATGTACGGGAATTATGCAAACCAATGCCCTAAGGGAAAGTCTCATGAAGAGAATCAGTATGGTCGTATGGGTAGTATTTATGTGGATGATGATGAAGAGACTACAAATGATATTTGAGATGAAAGAATTGTTGAAGCTCGGTCAATGGTTTAAGAATGTATTGGAATGATTACATGTTTATCATGTGTAATGTTGTATATGTAATCTCAAGGTAATATGGAATAAAGAGACATCTAAGGATTGTTACACTGTTTCCTTTCCTTGAGTTTTGAAAGTGTATGATTAATGTTACCAGTATCCATGAAAGGTTATTCAGATATTTTTGGAATGTAGGTGATATGCGCATAATGAAGGGATAAGGAGAAAATTAAATTTTTGATAGTATTTATGTGCTCATGACTGATATAAGGAGAAGGTTATATCATGGATTGAGTATATAGAATTTTTGGATTTTGGTATGTGGAAAGTGTTGACGTTTAACTGCATTCATGTTTTCACTAAGGTTCAATGGGTATTCATTCTTCAAGAGAATATATGATTAAGGTATTCACATGTTTGTAATTTGACCAACAAGATATATCTTATGATATATGGGGGGATAAATGATGGCATTCACGTGATTGTTCTATGAAATTTCAGGTAATCATTTTCTTTATACTATGATCTTGGACCGAAGTATTTTAGATAAGCCTAAAGATTAAAATGGATTATGTTGGACATAAGTTAGGATAAAACGTTTTTTGATATTATTGATGGGATATTATAGTAATATAGTTTTAGAAAAAGGACAACCTGCAGGACGAGCGACAACCCATCGCGTCGGACAAGGCTGTGGGAATCGAACCCACAACCGAAGTGCGACTGGCCTTTATCGCCTACCACTGGCCTACAGGAAGTCCCTATTTAGTATAAACTAGTTTTATTATATTAAGCAGTATGATATATGAAGTATAAGTCCATTTTAGGAACCATATATGATTAATCTCACTATAGACCGACTTATGTATATAATATTTGCTAACCTTTTGTTTGAGACAGATGGAATGACCCGTCATTCTATCACATAATCTGCTAACACTTCACGGATAACAAATTCAACTTCATTTATTTAAGAGATGAAGTGGAAATTGTTCAAGGCACGAACAACAGTGAGATTGTACCAAAATAAAGTAAGTATTTATTCTAATTCAAATTTTCAACTTTAGGGAAATGATCTTGAAAACCAAAAATGTTGTCCTAGTGATCTTATACTTGATGAATCAGATGGTACCTTATATCATCACAAATCTATGGATTTGTGATTACTGGCTTTTCCATAGCCATGTTCTCTACCACTCTCCATCAGAACATTATGGTTAGATTTCTCTTCCATATCCATATTTTTACCTATGTGGAAACCCAGCGATTAGTTTATTTGGGTAATTGTTACATTTCATACTTTAGTTTTTAAAGCCAAGTTTTGGTATTCCTTTTTACTATGTGGGTTTCTATTAAAGAAACTTTCGAATAGTAAACCATTTATAACCCCGATGAATTTCGAGGGCGAAATTCATTTTAAGGGGGGTAGAATGTAACAGCCCGAGATTTTATGAAAAATATTCTTTTTTATTTCACTAATGTCTTGTGTTGTACGCTACACCAAAAGGAGTTTGCACAACACTCATCCTTGACTTTCCTTGCGTTACACGCAATCACGACCTTCCTCGATAGCGTGTGTAGTACGCAATAACGAGTTTCACTAAACAGCGATATGTTATTAAAATGTTATTGAAACTAGCCGTTATGAATAGTAATAACCAATTTTGTAAATTTTGTAAATTTTATTTTTCAAAATGGATTTCATTTTTGGATTCGGAATATCGAAATTAGCTTAGGGTGAAATTTTGGTAATTTTCGGATAACTTTCATATTTTGATGAATAGTCAAAATTACTAAATATTAGATAAAAACAACTTTTTCAATCGAAATAATTAATAGTGATAAATTATTAATTTGAGTGGTTTTAAAGTATATTTAGAATATATTTTTATAATTTAATACAATGTTGGTTATTGGATGAAATTTCAAATTTAAACCAGACATAAACAAGTGTTAGTCTTTTGATAGTTATTGTTTCTTAAAAACACGCTATTTGTTTTAACAGCGGGATTTAATTATAAAATTAATAAATGAAACTTCTATGATATGAATTTCGTAAAATAGACTTCATTTTTGAATTCGGAATATGAAATATAGCATAGGATGAAATTTTGGCATTGTTCTGAAAAACATCAATTTTTGATGAATAGTGAAACTACTAAGTGGTAGTTAAAAAAATTAATTTCTTCAGAAATCTTAATTTTACCACTTCTGTGAATGGAATTTCAAAAATCAGAGAGACACGGTTGATTTCAGTAAGTAAAATGTGGTTCAATGAGATGAAAATAATTTTTGGTGAATAGTAACTTTTTACTTTTATTTACCACGGTTAAAAGTAAATAGGGTAATTAAGGGTAAAAATGATATTAATATTACCCTAACACATGTCCTAATCCTATTGGACAAGTGTATCTCGACCAAAAACAACCTTAAGTGTAAAATATTATCATTTAGGCCCACTTGGATTAGATTAGGACATTTATTATTAATTTAATTAAAGAAGGGTTAAAATAGTTAAAATCAAAGTTTAATAAGTAAATAATTTTTAATATGTGGTTATACATAAGATAATTCGACTATAAATATTCATTAGAAAGATAAAAATATTTCCTACATAATGGTATTTTATTTATAATTTTTAGACATTAAATAATTTAATGTATTTATGACACAATGATGATGCAGTAATTATCTTATTAATGAAATATTGACATAATTGATGTTATAATCACCAAAATAAAAGTAATTTGAGACTTTTTATGAATTACACTAATTTTATAGGTTACTATGATATATTAGTGTTGATTTAATCAACTTGGTTTGAACATAAAATTCTGTTATGACTTTCACAAAAATCATATATCAAATAGTGTCAAAATTGACACAAAATAGTTTTTAAATATTATATTATTAAATGTTATTTTATTCCTAAAAATCTGAGTTTCGGCCAAATGACTTAGATAAGGATATATATATTAATAATAAACAATTTGGGGTTCGTTTGGCATGTTATAGTAAGTGTATTAACCATATAGTGTAAGAAAACAAAAAGACACGGTAAAAGTTAAATTATTTAACTTAGAGTTAAATCTAATTGATATGGTTAAAATAATACCCTAAACTTGTCTAAATCCTATTGGATGATAGGATTTCGACCCATCCCCACTTTAGCTTCGAAATAGGACCCCTTGGAACCATTATGAACCGATTTTGACTTTAATATAAAATAATATTTTGAGATATTCCTAAGGTGCCCCTCTCCTCCCTTATAAAAGGGCACCTCCTCCCTCTCCTCCTCACACCAATTTGAACAGTCAAGCTCGTCCAACCCCTGACAAAATCCCTTCTACACTTCCCTATAATAATCCTAGAGGTCCTGGTCTTCCTCAAAGACCAATCTTAGTTCCATAAGTGGAGGATTCAAAGAGGCGTTCCAAAGAAGAGGTAATATCCATTACCGATCTTTTCAATTTCTTTCTTCTTCAAATTCTTCTTCTTTAGTTGTTTCATGATAAAGTAATAACATCAGTATTAATTAAATACTGATATGTTATTATAAATATTAAACAACCCTAATTCACCTTCTATCCATCCTACGGAATAATGAAATCACCGCGCGTGCATATGTACGGAATACCGTCTCCACGTCGTGGGGTAATCTATTTTCCACCATCACCTTACAAGGATGGGTATAATGGTGTAATGAGTAACTATATATGATTATTATAAAGTGATATTGATACTGAAATAGCATACATACACTTCAACACAATTCCACGACCATGGGAACAATATCATCACTCGCGCGTACGTACGGACTACCGTCTCCACGACGCGATGAGATTCATTCTCAACGATTAACCATTCATAAATATTATAAAGTATATATAATAAGTACTAATGAAATATATTAAATAATAATGATACTGGAATTATTTATATTTATATGTATGTCATCTACTTAATTCCATTCAATTCAATAAGGAAACGAAAACAGCGTTCATGCGTACGTACGGACTACTGTCTCCATGAACAATGTATTTCGTTCCATTTAATGATTTATTATATATGTATATTCTGAATATATATATATAAAAATCATGTATTATATTCTGGAATTATGTAATCATGATCTAAGTAATCATATGAATAATTACAAGTTAAAAACGCGAACGACAAATGAGACGATTTTACCCAAAACGCTACTTTAACATGAATTTACAAAAGAACGGGTAATATAATGTTATAAGTGTACCATATATGATATAATAACAATGAATATGATTCTGGAATAAGTCAATAACATGATTTAAATCATTATACATGAGGTTTTGACACTTACAAAGCAAGTCAGACCTAAGGTAAGGGAAATATCACATCTCATTTTTATCCGAGATTGTTTATTCGTAAGTATTTACTGAGGTGTATTTTATCATCCACATCCATGTTACCTCAATATTTAATATTGTTTCCATCCACTTACAATATTTTAAATCCAATTTAACACTTCGGTGAGTTTTTAGTAAAGATTATGAAAGGAATCTTTTGTCGTTTTTCGTAAGAGGTACTTTTTGACTTTTCTGACAAAGGTACGAAGAATGTTTTTTTAACTTATATGGAATGAATGGATTTTTAAAAACATTATTTCCAAGAAACTTCCTTTACAAGTTTTCAAGTTTATTTTTTATCAACTTCTTTTAGTTTATAACTGTATGACATGTTAAGAAAAGAAAATTGTTTTTGAAGAAGAAATGATATTTTCCTCAATAATGGAGTTCAAGTGTTTTATCAAAATTATTTTCCATATAAGATAATATAGGGTTCTATTTTTATCCCTATTATTACATTTATTTGATTATTTTTTGAGGGAATTATTTTTATGAAGTCATTTACCTTATATGATTTGTTTTATGATGTCATGATGTTTCAAGAATCCCATTTTTGTTACATGTGTTATGCGATGATGTATGATTTATGATTATGTGGCACACATAAGAAAGGATTCATTATAAGATGGGTGGGACCTATATCTCCCTCCAATGCATTGGGTAAAGATTTTATATCTCATGAGATACACATGGCTGGAACGGTAGGTTATACCGGTTCAGTGAAACAGGACTGGAATGAGGTTGAATCGGTTCAGAAAGGGACTCTGTCCACTAAGATAGTCTTGGCAATGAGTCATGACTAACAAGAAATGATGTTCCATGATTATGTGTGCATGCCACAAAGTTTCAAGTTTCATGTTATGATTATGGGGATCTCATTTTCACTTCTATGATTTATTCCATGTTAAGATATTATGATCTCTTTTGCAGGTTATGATTTTCAAAAAGATATGATATGATTTTTATTTCCTTTATTTGCGCTTGCTGAGCATTTGAGCTCACCCTTTTATGTTTTATTTTCCCCAGGATATAAAGAAAGGTTTTAGGTAAAAAAGAAGAAGATCTTTATGGGAGATGTTGAGGATCTTTCACCATGATTAGAAGATTATATTCCGAGTTTCCAAAGACACTAAACTATTACGGTCCTTGTGTGTGTGTTTTTGTTATGTACTAAGTATTCCGAAAATGTAATGTAATGTCAATGTACGTCAGGCTTCGGGTCTCTACATTCATACTATGACCAATATATTAAAATTGTTAAATAATGAAAAAAGATACCTCTCCATCACCTATGTATCGATATATGAAATCTAATAACGTAATAAAATTACCAAAAGGGGTGATCATAAACACAGTAAGATTTTCCAAATTATTTCCTATTCATGGTACCAGGAAAAAACATACTATTTAATTAATATAAAAAATTTCAAAATCAAATTAGAATATTATTTATCAAATTTAATATAGTTTTCCATGGAATTAAATCAAAACAATCCTCAAATACATTTCTAAAATCTATTTGCCTTAAATATTCAATAAATCAACATGTCAATACATCCAAACATGCTTTCCAGGATGACCATTCATTAAACATGAGAAGAAATTAGTTGTTCTACCATATATTCAAAGGAATCCAATCCCATTTTCCATTAATCATTTGGATCTGGATGTTGAGTAGAATTTCTACAAGGCATCACAATATTTAACATCATAATACTCCAATATCTCTTCCAAAACCCATGTAAATCCTTTTTTCCAAATCTATTAATACTTATAACATTTTATTAAACATTTTAATAAATAAAAAAAATATAATTTTAAAATCTTTATTTAATTGATTTATTCTTGAACCATTTCCATAGAATCATAAAATTTCACTAATTTCACCAATCCATCACTAAATAGATTTCAAATAATAATCCCAAATATATTTCACTATAAATTCATGAATCAAATTTATTTCAAACAATGATACCATGTCCTAATAATCTATAGTCGAGGTAGAAGACAACTACCTCGGGAATGTTGGAAAAAATGACGTAAGGTGCAATAAATAACTTGATACAATAACGTATCTGCTATACTTCACTATATCCTACCACAATAAATAATAAATTCCATCATATAACCTACATATATCAAAAAAATATTATATATATTTCATCCACGAAAGTTAATGTGAATAGATCAACAAATAAAGACCATGAATGTGGAATTATCTCGAATTAATTCCCTCTAATGCACATTGATTCTCCATCAAATCACTACCAATCTAAATGGAATTATGTTTCTTAACTAGGATGAAAAAGGAGTTTTTGATATAGGATATTTATGGAAAATGAGTTATTATGATGGAAAACATTATTATATCCACAAATTCTAGATGGATGATTATATAGCTGATGGTTAGTTTTTACAGTATAGAATATCATGCATTGAACATGTGGTAGTTATTGCCTAAGGATAACACCGCACATAGTTTTCTTGCACATTCATCCAAATGTTTTGTCAAATATGACCAAGAAACTATTGTAAATTAATATAGGCTTTAGAGTTTCAACATATATATAACATTGTTTGGGAAAATTATAAAACATTTTTCATCCATCTTAATATCGATTAGTTTCTATTTCATGGTTTTTTGGAGGTTGTTCACAGTTTCTAATAACCACAATCTAACAATGAATCACTATAAAAAATTAAAAAATGTGTCAATGACCTTATATCTTCTTGAAACATAACTCAATAAATATATAGTGTTAAAATAAATAAATTAAAGGTGAAGTACCAAAAACATGGGGTGCAACATTATCCGAACAATTGGTATTCTTATATCTAGAATGTAGAAAAACAAGAGTTGTCTTGGAATATTTCATGCCATTTCTCTATCATTTCCTTTTTATTATAGCCCATTACTTCCTCGATCTATATAAGATTCCATAAAAAAGCACAAGACCTATTATTTTCCATAGAATGAATTTCTTTTTCCAATCCCGGTTATGTTGTATTTGATAGAACGATGTAGAAACTATATATATGTAAATGTGATCGCATCAAATAACAAGGTTAGGATCATGTATATTTTTCTTAATTTGAGATTTATGAAACACATTATTCACTGAACTAAATATTCATGAGATATCCAAATGAAATTCCACATCACTAACACATTAGAGTATGTGAACATTGCCTAATTTTCAAGGAGATAACATTACACTAATTTGATAGTGATTATTTGAAAGCCTTATAGAGAATACCAAAAATACATAACCACTCACCTCAAAAAATGGTCATCATCGATGATGTGCATATGATTTATGATGAATATTTTCCATCCCTGTTTTTTTTGTAGATCAACAAAACCATTTATTTTTACTCTCTCACAAGGATGCTAAAAACTAATTATTTTTCAGCTATTTCAATGAAAAAAAAGTGGAGAGTAAAAATGAACCTAAAATAATGTTTCAAAACTATACATATGTTTCATTTCTGAAAACTATATTTATATAAGAATCCCATTAATGGCATGTTTTCCTCACATGCACTTCCAAACATCATTAACAAAGACCTAGTATTGTCCTCTAATGTATGAATTTTCATTTCTCATTTTCAATATGAGTGAGGATGATATGTTTTACTCATAATGAATAGGTTCCCAAGGGATGTCAATTTGAACTTCCAAATTTGAAACATAAACTAGGGGGCCTCTAATCTATATAATCAATAATGGAATGAAATTTCTCTTTATATATTCTCAAATATCGATTTTATATAGGTAATCTACCATACTATATCTTATAATAGTAATAGAATAATACATCTTTGTGAGTTGATCCACTATCAGAAATATGTAGTATTATTTCATAAAAATTAATTGTAAAATTTTCAAAAAAATCTAGTGTTATCTATTTCCACATAAACAGAACAATTTATAAATAATTAAACTTCTATGATGGTCAACGGTTATCTACCTTATCCTTTAATGTGTAAGGAATCATAAAATAAAATCCCCCACTTCAATTTAAATTCATACAAACAAAACAATGCATTCATCACTCTATATAAATTTTTGTTTCCTATATAAAAATTCTATATCTAATTATTGTGATCATGAAGAACCTATTCATAAAAAAAACAGGTGAAATGATCATATCACTTAAATTAAGAACCAAATGGTCATCTGTATTCCATACCAAAATGGTCTACATACCATTGTGTTTTGAGCTTATAATAACACATTCTTGATTATAATTCTGAATCACTTTTATATGTTAAACTGAATCTAGATCAACATAAATTGGGAAGAAAACTATCATAAATCCATGATCAGTACAGTCAACACACATTTCTTCTTTATCTAACATACTCTACCATTGATCCAAAAAAATATTTTTCCATGTTATTATAAAACATACATCTTATTGAAGTGATAATACCTGACGTTAGGAACCATATTTTAGTTATCTTTAATGTGTTATTATAAATTTCTTTTGGATTTTCAAATTATCATTTAATGAATTTATTATTTATTTTACTTTTGGTACATACTCATTTTAAGAATGATGTATTTGATGTTTTTGGAATAGAAATTATTTAATGTTAAATTTATCATGAATTTATATATTGGATTACTTTAGTAAAAAGATTATTGTATCCCCATATGTTCTGTTAGAAAAATTATTCTTGTAAAAAACAATTTGTTCATGTAATGGTGAAAATGAGGTCATGTAATGAATCAAATCAAGGAATGAATTTAGTGGAATCTGTTTTGTGATGTCCCATTGTTGTATAAGTGTGTTTTATTTTCTATTTCATTACAATTTTTAAAGGTATAAAGGATATTTGGATGTGTTCGGCCTTGTAAATAAACGTATCTGAGGGTGTTACTTACTAAATTTTAGTGGGAACCACAAGTATCCATGGAGGGTTTTTGGTACTTGATGTTTAAATTTTATAGTTTTATGTAATCTAATAATGTTTGTTTAACTTATAGTGTGATGTTATAGTTTTATGATAATATTCATATGGGACATAATGGAATAATTTTTTTATATTCATTCATAATTTTATTCAAACATTTATTTTTTTGTTATTCATTATAATTTCCCATCACAATAGATAATGTAATTGGGGGATGTGTGAATGGAATACAGTTTTCTCGTTTTCATATGGTATTACTTTTTTTCCAAAATTATGTATTTTAAGGAGTTTTAATTTTAATGAATTTAATTGAAATAAATATAATGGTTTATAGTTAAAGGATTTTGATTGTTTTTGTTTTGGTTTACCTATTTTTGTCCATGAACGAGGATATTTATAAACATGGTTAATGATTGAGTGTTTCGTTTGTCAGTTGAGATGGTGGAAGTCATGTAACAATGTTGTGACTAGTTAAAAAAATCTTATGTATAATGGTAAATGATATATATTATCTTATTGGATAAATTAATTTATAATATTAGATACATTACAACAAGAAGAGATTTACCAGTTGGGTTATTAGAGGATATCTGAAATAATTCTCCTCTAGTTGCTGGAAGAGATCCAACATTGATTACTAGTTAAATGGGAAAGAGTGGTTCCATAAGATCATCAGCCATTTTATACATTTTATGGGTATAGTGGATGGTTTGTTGTAACATCACCCCTTACCATTTTTATTATAATACGGTGGTGTGATGATAATAAGACATAAGACTCATCCCTAATAAAATAGAGGCATAAAATAATTCACATTGAATTCATAATAAATAAGTGGATGTTTTACCTTTGAAATATAAACTACCAAACAAAGAAAAACATTAACATATATTCAACTATATAATGTATTATTATAAATTAAAAACACAAAATTAAAATAATGACAACTATATAAGGGATAAAATAAAAAAATAAGTTCTAATATCAAACAAAAAGACAATATATAAAAACTAAAATACACTAAATCCATCAACATAAAACTCCCAGCCGTATTCATGATTCAAAAATTCATTCCATGACCAAGATATTAAAACTGTTAAATAATGAAAAAAGACACCTCTTCATTACCTATGTATCGATATATGACATCTTATAGCGTACAAAAATTACCAAAAGTGGGTGATTCTAAACAAAGTAGGATTTTCCAAATGATTTCCAAAAAATGGTACTATGAAAAAACATATTATTTAATTAATATAATGAATTTCATAATCAAATTAGAATATTCTATATCAAATCAAAAATAGAATTCCTTTGAATAAAATGAAAAAAATCCTGAAAAAAATTTCTAAAATCCATTTGGAATACATATTAAATAAATCCAAATTTTAATACATCCACACATGCTTTCCAAGGTGACCGTTCAATATAAATGAGATGCAATTAGTAGTTTTACCGTATCTTCAAAGGCAACCAATCCCATTTTCCATTAAACATTTTGCTCTGGTAGACATGTAACATTTCTACAAGGCGTCACAATATGTTACATCATAATACTCCAATATTTCTTCAAAAACCCATGTAAAACCTTTTATTCATATCCATTAATCTTTATAACATTTCATTAAACTTTATTTTTTAAATCAAAAAAATATATAATTTTAAAATAATTATTTAAATGATTTATTCTCGAACCTTTTCCATAGAATCATAAAATTTCACTAATTTCCCTAAAACATCACTAAGTAGATTTACAACAATAATCCCAAATATATATTACTATAAATTCATGAATCAAATTTATTTCAAACAATGATATCATGTCCTAATAATCTATAATCAATGGAGAAGACATCTTCCTTGAGAATGATGGAAAAATGACGAAAGGTGAAATGCATATCTTGATCCAATAACGCATCCACTTTAAATCAATAGATACTATCAAAAGAAATCATAAATTCTATCATATAACCTAGATATATAAAAATCATATTATATATAATCAACCATGAAAGCGAATGTGAATATATCAACAAATAAAGGCAAAGAATATGAAATTACATAGAATTACAACCCTCCAACGCGCATTGATTCTGTATCAAATCACTACCATGATAAATGAAATTATATTTCAATACATGGTAGAAAAATGAATATGTGATATGAGATACTTAATAAAAATGAGTAATTATGATGGAAAACATTATTAGATCCATAAATTATAGATGGATGATTATATAGATGATGGTTAGTTTTCACAGTACAGAATACCATGCACTGAACATGTGGTAGTTAATATCTCAAGATAAGTCCGCACATAGTTTTCATACACATTTATCCAAATGTTTTGTCAAATGTGGCCCAGAAACTATTGAAAATTAATATTGGCATAAAAGATTCTATAGATAAGTAGCATTGTTTGGAGAAATTATACAACATTTTTATTCCAACCTAATATCCATTAGTTTCTATTTGATGCTTATTTGGAGGTGTTTCACAGTTTCTACTAACTAAAATCAAACAATGAACCACTAAAAAAAATTAAAAAATCTGTCAATGACCATAGAGCTTCTTGAGACCTATCTCAATAATTGTATAGTGGTAAAAATATAAATAAAAGGTGAATTACAAAAAACATGGGTTGATACATTATCTGATCAATTGGTATTCCCATATCTAGAATATAGAAAACAAGATTTGTCTTGGAAGTTTTCATGCCATTTCTCTATAAGTTCCTTTTCATTCTAGCACATTAGTTCCTGGATCCATATAAGATTCCATAGAAAATCACTAGGCCTATTATTTTCCCATGAATGAATTTCTTTTTCCAATCCCAGATATGTAGTAGTTGATAGACCAATGTAGAAACAATATATATGTCAATGTGATCCCATTAAATCACATGGTTAGGATCATGATTATTAGTCTTAATTTGAGATTCAGGAAACACATTATTCACTGAACTAAATATTCATGAAATATCCAAATGATATTCCACATCACGACACATTAAAGTATGTGAAAATCACCTAATTTTCAAGGAGATAACATTATCATGATTTGAATGTGATGATTCTAAATCCGTATAGAGAATACCGAGAATACATGGTCACTCACCTCAAAAAATGGTCATCAACGATGAAGTACGTATGATTTATGATGAATATTTTCCATCCCCATTTGTTTGTAGATAAAATAAAAAATTTATTTACCTCTCTCAAAAGGATGTTGAATACTATTGATGTTTCAGTAATTTCCATGGAAAAAATTTGGAGAATGAAAATGAACCTCAAGTAATCTTTCAAAATGATACATATGTTTCATTTCATAAAACTTTTTTTTTATATTAATCTCATTAATGGTATGAGGTCCCCACATGAGCTTCCAAAACTCATTTAAAAAGTCATAGTATTTTCCTCCAATGTTTGGATTTTCATTTAACATTTTCAATATGAGTGAGGATGATATGTTGTACTCATATTCTACAGGTTCCCAAGGAATATCAATATGGACATACAAATTTTAGACATAAACTGGGGGCCTCTAATCTATATAATCAATAATGGAATGAAATTACTCTTTTTATATTCTTATATATTGATTTTATATATGTAATATACAATCATATATTCTAGAATAGTAATAAAATAATAAATATTTGTGAGTTGATCAACTATCATAAATATTGAATATTATTTCAAAAAAATTCATTGTAAAATTTTCAAAAAAATCCATGGCTATCTATTCCCAATTCAACAAATCATTTTGTAAAGAATGAAACTTGTTTGAGGGTCAATGGTTCTCTACCTTAACCTTCTAATATGTGAGGAATTTCAAAATATAATCTCCCACTTCAATTAAAATTCATATAAACAAAACTATGCCTTCATCACTCTATACAAATTTTGAGTTCCTAGATAAAAATTGTATATCTAATTGTTGAAATAATTAAAATCCTATTCTCAAATGAACCAAAGGTGAAATGATCATATCACTTAATTTAAAAAAAATAGTCATTTGTATTCCATCCCAAAATGGTCTACATTCCATTTTTATTTGACCATAAAAAACATATTCTCTATGAGAATTCTAAATCTCTTTTAAATGTTAAACAGAATCTAGATCAACACAAATTAGGATGAAAAGTATCAAAACACCACGATCAGTACATTCAACATCCATTTCATCTTTAACTAACATAAACTACCATTGATCCAAAAAATGTTTTCCCATCTTATTATGAAACATATATCTTATTGATAGGACCATACATGATGTTAAGAACCATATTGTAGTTATCTTCAATGTGTTATTATTAATTTCATTTGGAATTTCATATTATCATTTAATGAATTTATTATTTATTTTTCATTTGGTACATACTCATTATATGAATTACGTATTTGATAGTATTTTAATATAAATTATTGAATGTCAATGTTTATCATGATTTTTTATATTATATTACTATAGTAAAAGGATTATTGTTTCCCCATACGTTCTGTTAGAAAAATTATTCTGGTAAAAAAAAAATTGTTCATGTAATGGTGCAAATGATGTGATGTAATGAATCAAACCAAGGAATGAATTTATAATAATATGTCTTGTGATGTCCTAATTTGGTATAAAAGGTGTTTTATTTTCTATTTTGTTAGAAATTTTTAATGGTATAAAGGATATTAGGATGTGTTCGGCCTTATAAATAATCATATCTGAGGGATTAACTTACCAAATTTTAGTGGGAACGACAATTAACCATGGTGGGGTTTTTGTTCCTGATGATCACATTTTATATTTTAATGTAATATAATCATGGTTGTTTCACTTATAGCGTGATGTTATAGTTTTATAATAATATTCATATGGAACATAATGGAATTATTTTTTTTACTTTTCTTTAATAATTTTATTCACTCATATATTTTTGTGTTATTCATCATAATTTCCCCTCATAATAAATAATGTAATTGGGGGATGTTTGAAAGGAATAAACATTTCTCATTTTCATATGGACGTAATTTTTTTCCAAATTTAAGTGTAGTAAGGAGTTTTAATTCAAATGTGATAAATTGAAATAAATAGAATGTATTTTAATTAAAGGATTTTTATTGTTTGTGTTTTGGTTTGCCTATTTTTGTCCATGACCAAGGATATTGATGAACAAGGATAATGATTGAGTGTGGATTATGTCAGTTGGCATGGTGTAAATCATGTAGCAATATTGTGACTAGATAAGAAAAACTCTTATATATAATAGTAAAAGATATATTTTATATTATTAGATAAATTCATTAATAATTTTATATACATTGAAACAAGAATCCAATTACCAGTTGAGTTATTGGAGGACATCTAAAAAAAATCTCCTCTAGTTGTTGGATGAGATAAACTATTGATTACTAGTAAAATGGGGGAGAGTAGTTCTATAAGATCATCACTTAGTTATTTGTGCATTATGTTGCATTTTTTGTCAATAATGTGTCAAGGAATGAATGGATGACAAGGAGTGTCAATATGTTAATGAAAAAGGGTAAGATGGTGATGGTGATGTTGTCAATAAGATGTCAAGGATTGAATGGATGACATGGAGTGTCAATATGTCAATGAAAGAAATTTATGGGGATGTGTGATCATTGGAGAATGACTATGGTAATAGAAGCATGTCACTTAGGATAATAACTAAGTGGCATAGGAGGTAATGGTTGAAACATTCTCCATACCAAATCAGACGATTGTAGAGCTGATCTTAAGTTCAAAGAACTTGTATGAAAAAGATACAATATCACAACATTGTTAGAAGTCCATGAACTGTCTTCACAATGCATGAGGAGAAAAAGAAGTGACATCCACAATTACTAAGTTGATGGGGAATGAAGAAGGGTTCCATCCACAATCACTAAGTGGATGAGGAAAGAAATGGGATCCATCCACAATCACTAAAGGGGTGTGGGATGGAGGGAAGGAGATCCATTCATCTTACTAGGTGGATGAAGTTAAGATGAACCATCCATAACTACTAAGTGGATGAAGTGGTCTGAATAAGACCATGCAATATAACTTAGTGCATGAGGATTTGAGGATGATCCATCCTCATCTCTGATTATATCATTGAAGAACACTGAAGAATCATTTGATTCAAGAGTAATGGTTGAAGAAGAACCTTCAGGGATTCCCTTTTAATTGAATAATACATGATGAGTGGAGTATAGAATTCAAATGAAGTATAGGATGTGAAGGAGAGGAGAATGGAATGATGAAGACTTGTTCCTACTTGGTTATTTAACTATGTATACAAGGTGGAGCTAATGCAAAAAGAAAATATGCTAACTATTGGGCCAGCCAGAGGGCCTCAACCCAAGGAACATGTGGGACTAGGTCACCACGCCCATGGGGAAACCGTATGGGCCAGACCAATAGAGGTCGGGCCGTGTGTAAGCCTGATCCATGCAGAGGTCATGCTCGCACAGCGTGGGTGCCAAGGGCGCGCCCATGAAGGAGGCAGAGTGGGTGCTAGAGCGCGCCCGAAGGAGCATAGTGGGCGCAGAAGCGCGCACATAGAGAACCGGTGCGGGGTGGCACTGGAGGGGGAGAGGAGATTTATGAGCTGTGTTCGAGAGGAATTGATTGATAAACCGCGCAAAAAACATGGCATGTTTTGATGAGGGACACATTTTAAAAAACAATGATCTAATCCTGGCCGCTCATCCGATCATGTGTCTGATCGCTACCGTCCATCTCATCTATGGCGCTGGGTTTTAATCTTGGCTGTCCGCGTTCATTAAACACCGATCCAACGGAGATGGAGCTTTCTCTTACCTCTCGCCGAGCATAGGACTCCCCACGATTGCTCCCACGAACCAGAGGCACCCGAGTGATGTAGATGGAGATCCTGGTCTCCTATGATGAAGTTGTTGCCTCCAGTGTGTTCGTATCCTCTTTACGAACACATGCATCTGTTAAAAGACACATGCATTCAATGAGTTAAATATTTCGAACAAGGCCAAAGCAAACGGAGTTGCGAGGCAGTGTGTTATTTCATGGATCGGTCTTGTTGAAGGTTTGTATGTGTTCGTAAACGCATGCATGTGATGCGCACACCAAGAACGAAACACCCCATTGTTGAAAAAGAAAAAGGAAACAACCGAGATTCTAGCATCCCATGTTCCAAATTTTGAAGCTGAAGATCTCAGGCATTCAAAAGGCCGATATTCATGGATCTTGATCCTCCTCCTTGCCTACAAAAGGATAATCCGAAACCGAGAAGTCGCTGCTGATCGTCTGAGAGAAGAAGTCTCGCGAAGTTCCGAGCAACATGAAGCAAAGCCCCATGCACAACCTGCACGACAGAGTATTCCGGAGAAACCTGAGGCTTCGAGAGAGCCTTTTTCTCTACCCCTACGCGAAAGAAGTAAATGAGGAGGCCTCCATGCGCACTCCCATTGAGAAAATGTGATGAAGCTGAGGCGCGATTTTGCGCACCCGCTGCCCATATACTTGCACAGTAGCAAGTGGCCGCACTTGCGCACCCTCTGTGCCCGCAAACCTGTGCAGCAGGAGGAAGACAACTCTTTACCTGTGCGGAAGAATCCACTACCGCACCCTGCGCGGTTGAAGGAATGAGGTGGCCGCATCATTTGCGCACCCTCTGTGGGAGTGTGGCCGGGTTGAAGAAGGAAGGCCACACACCTCTCGGGTGAGTTTGTGCAAAGAAGAAGAGTTGTACAATAGGAGCACACATTTGGGTGAAGGTTGTATACAAGTGCATTCCCAAGGTCCTATGGGTTGTGTGTGTGAGAAACAAGTGAAGAGTCCATTACCTTATTATGTGCACAAGTGGAGTGGGCACACTTTGAATATGAAGGAAAGAACAATGGAAAATAAGAAGGTGTGTGTGGAAAAAGAGTTTACACCCATTGGGGGTTTTATCACACCAAGAAGAAAAGGTGAGTGCATGCATTCTTGCATGCACATGCACACATAAATAATGAATCAATCGTGTGTGTGCATTTGAGAAGTCTGAGAAAAAAGGTTTTTTAAGATATTTTAGATTATATGCAAGTCATGCATGAAGATTGAGAATTCATGCAAACAGTGCATGAAGATTTAGAGATGCCATACAATTAGTGCATGAAGTTGAATTAAAGAGAGACTAATGCCATAATGAAGTTAAAGACATCATTTTTATGAGTTTTTAGTATTTGAGAAGTCCAAGAAGAATGAGTGAGCATACTCAGTGCAAGAACATATTTTCCCATCAAGAATATTGAGGACATAGGATGGGTCATCCTTAGAAGTAGGATATAAAGACCGAGCATAGAAGAGGAGTCCTGGTCACCACATTTGATCAAAAGATGTGAGCAAGGATGACAGACCTTACTCAAGGCTGTTGAAGACTCTAGACGAAATTAATGAAGGAAGAGATACTCGTGTGACTCGAGGAGCCAGGAGAAGATCCCCTGTGAGACTCAGGGTAGTGAAGTCTTCGGTTCAAGCTGAAGTAGGCCAGTGGGACTCTAGTAACACTATGGGATGCAGTATAAATAACCTCATGTGGGACTCATGAGAGATACAGTGTGACTTTGAATCAACCATTGTAATTACTAACCGAATTATAGTGGAGAAACCATGTTGGGGTGTTTAACTAACATGGCAAGGATGTAGGCCTTTTGAGCTGAACCATGTAAATACTTGTGTCATGTGCCTTTACATTTACTGCATCACTCAAGGAAAGGCTGATAGATACAAGAAGAGTGGATCGAGGCCTTAAAAAGTCTAGAGGATTAATTGATAATGACTCAATTAGTAAAAAGTTTAAAATGGATCACTGATTCACCCCCTCCCCCTCTCAGTGATCACACTGATCCGGGCACTTCAATTGGTATCAAAGGGAGGTTGCTACTAATAGAGAATCACCATCTATCGAAGGTAATGTGAAAGTCACAACATATGAAAATTCCTTCTATCACCCTTCTGATGAAGCCTGCTCTAGTTGTGATATTGATGGAACTATCAGTGATCTTCTAAATTCACTCAAATATCATCAGAAGACAGTCCCCAGGGAAGGGAAATGTGTATTGCCTCAAGTATCCATGATCTTCAAGAAGAAAAATTACAGCTAGAAGAATAATCCAATTCTATGGAAGATCAATTGGCAAGAATGGATGGCATAACCCACACTATCAGAAAGCTGGTGAAGGAAAAGGATGAAACCATTCCCCTTTGGAGTGAACGAATTGATGAGGTCACTGAAGAATTGAAAATAAGCATTTGTGAGAATGAATTCTTTGAGATAGTGATTAAAGAAGTTTTCCATGCACTGGAAGAGAGGAATAATGTGTCAATGGTTGTCAAAGATTCTCAACTAGAAGAAAAATTAAAAAGGGTGAAAGAGCTTGAAAATTCATTGAATGAAATGAAGAAGGTTCATGAATACCAAATGAAACAACTGAATGTGAATTGGGAAGGAAGGATAATTTTTGATGAGGATGAGAATAACTCTCTCAACATAAAATGCATAGAGCTAGAGGTTATATTGAAATATCATCAATCACCCAAAGATAAATCCTCCCAATCAGCTTAAAGAAGAATTGTTTCCACTCAAGTGTGCATTGTGAAGGATGATTCCAAAAGGAGGACATCTTGTAATAAAAGGGAAACATCTTCTATGAAGAAGGTACAATCCATAGCATCTTGTACTAATGAATCTAAATGTGTTTCCACAAAAAAGTGTAGGATGGAAGAATAACTCTAAAAAAGTATGGATGAAGACGATTAATAAAGAGAGCTCTCCTGAAAAAACACAACAATTCAAGAGAAATACCCAACAATTAGAAGAAGTCAAGAAGAAAAAATTTGTGGGTCAATGTTGGTGTTGCAATAGGTATAGACATTGTGCAACAGATTGTTGGTACAATCCTATAAATGAAAAATCACAAAGGAAGCCCATTGCAAGGGGGAGAAAGCTAGAGAAGAAGAAGAAATTTTTTTACTGAAAATAGATTTAGAATGCTTGATAACATCTGGGATTAATGCAAATCCAGTCACAAGAATGATACATACCAATCTCCAAATGTTTTCATAGCTTAAAAGAAGATAAGATCATAGAACTTCGCTAAGAATGAATATGTATCCTTGGGAATCCAGTAGAATAAAGTTGAAAATTCTCCCAATAAGATCGTGAAAATGAAAGAGAAGTCCTTGTATTTGAAATATAATAAGGGTGATGACTCCAGATGGACCACCAAGAAAAAATGCTTCTACTGTGGAAAGACAGGTCATGCCATGGATCTTTATAAACAATCCATGAAACTAAATAGAATCAAACCACACTCGACAGGACAATCAATCTAGAAGAAGAATAAGTGATTTATTGAAAATAAGCTACCTAATAAAGGTATCTTAAAAGCATCAAAGGAACCATGTGGAACATCCAAATCTGAAGCCTCACTTCCAAATGACATATTAATAATCTGGCCAGAAGTTATGGAAAGAATGAGATAGGAAGAAAATAAACATGCCAAAGCTAGTGAAAAAGAAAACCAAAAGATTTCACATGAAGGTGATGTTCTATGTGGGAGGTGCAATAAAGCTGGTCATATCAGTAACAAATGCTTGACACTCATTCCTGCTCAAAAAGAATTCTTCAAGAGAATGAAGATTTCACCAAGATATTTTAGTGCTCAGAAGACACATAGAAAGAGGGGAGTCACACACAAAGAATTTTAAGAGGTGTTATGATCCACACAATAACAAACATCATTGATGATCAAATGTGCAAGTGTGAAGAATGGGGAAAGTGGAACATCTCGGTTGAGAGAATCTTCTCAACCTTGTTGTTCAAACTGATGAACCAAGGAGGATCTATCTTCTTCCCTAATCAATGGTATATACATTTGCATACATTTCAGGGAATTGAAGATTATGATCACTCTCAAATTAAGAAAGGCATGGACAGAATGGTGTGCACCCATTGAGGGGGATCCAATCTGTAAAAGATGATATTTTGAGATTCATATCTTCTTGTGAAAAATGAAGGTATTCCAATCATACATTCATCCCTTGTTTCCTAATTGTATTTAACATGTCAATTAAGGGGGATTAATTTATTGAAGACAAATGAGTGGAAGGGAGAGATTTATCTTTGCACCGGAACTTTCTAATGAGTTTGGTGATGTTTGTACAGGATTTAGCAATTCATTGATATATCTGAAAAATTTCAACCCCTTGATGCCCTAGCATGACCTCACATGTATAGTGAATTGTGGACACCATTTAATTCCTTGGTTACATCACTCTTGTTTTCTACACCGGGTTATCCCAAGTAGACTTAGAGTTGATTTATTAAAGTCTCTTTGCTAAAGTGAACATGTGACATCATCCCTCTCTTAGTGATTTTCAAGAATATGCTATTCAAAGGCAGGAAGAAATATTTTGAAGAGTACCACACCACACCTTTGTATTTTGTTGCCAATAAGGGGGAGAAAATCATATCCCACATATTGATCCATTCATATGTGCTCTATTGATATTGACAACAAATAAAAAGGGGGGAGATTTTTGGGAACTATGTTTCATTTGTTGTCCATAAGGTGTCAAGGATTTAATGGATGACACAGAGTGTCAATATGAGAATGAAAAAGGAAGTGATGGTGAATGTGATGTTGTTGATAAGATTTCAAGGACTTAATGGATGACAAGGAGTGTCAATATGTGAATTAATGTAAGTGATGGTGATGGTGATGATTAGAGAATGACCATGGTACTACGAAGCATGTCACTTAGGAGAATCACTAAGTGGCATAGGAGGTAATGGTTGATACATTTTCCATACCAAATCAAATGATTGTAGAGCTGATCTTATGTTCAAAGAACATGTATCAAAAAGATACAATGTCACAACATTGTTATAAGTCCTTTCATTGTCTTCACAATGCATGAGGAGACAAAGAAGTGACATCTACAATTACTAAGTGGATGATGAATGAAGAAGGGTTCCTTCCACAATCACTAAGTGGATGAGGATAGAAAGGTTATCCATCCACAATCACTAAGTGGACTGGCGATGAAGATTAGGAGATCCATCCATCTTACTATGTGGATGAAGTTAAGATGAACCATCCACAACTACTATGTGGATGAAGTGGTCTGAATAAGACCATGCACTACCTCTTAGTGCATGAGGATTTGAAGATGATCCATCCTCATCTCTGATTGGATCATTGAATAACACTGAAGAAACATTTGATTCAAGAGTAATGGACGAAGAAGAACCTTTGGGGATTCCCTTTTAAGTGAAGAATATAGGTTTAGAGGAGTATAGAATTCTAATGAAGAAGAGGAAGTGATGGAGAGGACAATGGTATGAAGAAGACTTGTTCCTACTTGGTTATTTTACTAATTATACAAGGTGGAGCTTATGAAAAAAAAATATGCCAACTATTGGGCCAGCCATAGGGCCTCAACCAAAGGAACATGTGGGACTAGGTCACCACGCCCATGGGGAAACTATAGGGGCCATCCCAATAGAGTTCAGGCTGTGTGTAAGCACATTCCATGTGGAGGTCAAGCCCGCACAGTGTGGGTGCCAAGGGCGCGCCCGTGAAGGAGGCAAAGTGGGTGCTAGAGCGCGCCTGGAGGAGCATAGTTGGCACAGAAGCACCCCCGTAGAGAACTGGTGCAGGGCGGCACTGGAGGGGGAGAGAATATTTTTGAGCTGTGTTCAGGAGGAACTGATTGATAAACCGCATGAAAAACTTGGCGTGTTTCGATGTGGGACATGTTTTCAAAAACACGGATCTAATCCTAGCCGCTCATCTGATCGCGCGTCTGATCACTGCCGTCCATCTCATCCGCGGCGCGGGGTTCTAATCCTGGACGACCACATTCATTAAACGTAGATCCAATTCTGATGGAGTTTTCTCCTACCTGTCATTGAGATGAGGACTCCTCGTGACGCCTCCCACGAACCAGAGGCACCAGAGCGATGTAGATGGAGCTGCTGGCCACCTCTGATGTAGTTGTTGCCTCTAGTGTGTTCGTATCCTCATTTACGAACACATGTATGTGTTAAAAGTCACATGCATACAACGAGTTAATGATTTTGAACAAGGCCTAAGCAAACGGATTTGCGAGGCAACATGTTCTTTAATGGATCGGTCTTGTTGAAGGTCATTATGCGTTTGTAAAAGCATTCTCGTGATGCAGACACCAAGAATGAAAGATCCGGGGGATGAAAAAGAAAAAGGAAGCAATCGGGATTCTAGCATCCGGTGTTCCAAATTTTGAAGCCTATGATATTAGGCATTCAAAAGCCCAATATTTAGGGATCCTGATCCCCCTCCTCTCCTACAAAAAGGAGAATCCCAAACCGAGAAAACGCTACTGATCATCTGAGAGAAGAAGTCCCGAGAATCTCTGAGCAACGCGAAGCAAAACCCCACACACAACCTGCGTGGTAGAGTAGCCCGGAGCCACACGAGGCTTCAGGAGAGCCTTTTGTGCAACCCATTCGTGAATTATGATAAGGATAATCCATCCCTGCACACTCCCCATTCACAACAAGGAAGATGTCGAGGCACGAACTTGCGCGCCCGCTGCCCGCATACTTGCACGGTAGCGAGTTGTTGCACTTCCACACCCTCTGTGCCCAAAAACCTGCGCAGCAGGAGGAAGCCCTCGCTCCACCAGCGTGGTATAATCCACTCTTGCACCCTGTGCGATTTAAGGCAGGAGGTGGCCGCATCATTTGCGTTCCCTCCGTGGGAGTGTGCACGGGTTGAAGAAGGAAGGCCACACACCTCTCGGGTGAGTGTGTGCAAAGAAGAAGAGTTGGCCCAAAGGAGCACACGTGTGGGTGAAGGTTGCATACAAGTTCATGCCCAATATCTTACAGGTTGTGTGTGTGATAAACAAGTGAAGAGGCCATTACCTTAGTGTGTGCACAAGTGGAGTGTGTACACATTGAAGAAGAAGGAAATAACAAAGGAAAAGAAGGGGGTGTGTGTGAAAAAAGAGTTTACACCCATTAGGGGTTTTATCACACCAAGAAGAAAAGAAGAGTGAATGCATTCTTTCATGCACAAGCACACGTAAATAAAGAATCATTTGTGTGTGTGCATTTGAGAAGTCCAAGAACAAAGGTTCTTGAATATATTTGTGATTCCATGCAAGTCATGCATGAAGATTGAGAAGTCATGCAATCAGTGCATGAAGATTCAGAGATGCCAGGAACATAGTGCATGAAGTTGAATTAAAGAGAGATTGAAGCCAGACTGATGTTAAAGACATCATTTATCTGTGTTTTCAGTAGTTGAGAAGACCAAGAAGATTGAGTGAGCGTACTAAGTGGAAGAACATATTTTCTCATCAAGATTCTTCAAGGAAGAGGTCGGGCCATCCTTAGAAGTAAGAGATAAAGACCGAGTAAAGAAGAGGAGTACAGGTCACCACATTTTATCAGAAGAAGTGAGAAAGGAAAAAAGACCTTACTCAAGGCTTTTTAAGAGTCTTGAATTACTTAAAGATGGAAGAGATACTCGTGTGACTCGAGGAGCCAGGAGCAAATCCCATGTGAGACTCAGGGTGAAGAAGTCTTCGGTGGAAGCTGAAGTAGGCCAGTGGGACTCTGGTAACACTATGGGATGCAGTATAAAGAACCTCATGTAGGACTCAGGAGAGATACAATGTGACTCTGTATTGACCATTGTAATTATTAACTAAATTATAGTAGAGAAACCATGTTGGGGCATTTAACAAACATGGCAAGGATGTAGGCCTTTAGAGCCGAACATTGTAAATCCTTGTGTCATGTGCCTTTAAATTTACTGCATCAATCAAGGAAAGGCTGAGAGACACAAGAAGAGTGGATCGAGGCCTTAACAAGCCATTGAGGTTTAATTGATAAAAAATAAATTAGTAAAAAGTTAATAAGGATCACAGATTCAACCCCTCCCCCACTCAGTGATCACACTGATCTAGGCACTTCAATTTTATACATTTTATGGATATTGAAGAAGGGTAGTTGTAACATCCCCCTTACCATTTTTATTAGAATTAGGTGTTTTGATGATAATAAGACATAAGTCTCATCACCAATAACATTGAGGCATAAAATAAATCCCATGAAATATATAATAAACAAGTGGATGTTTTCCCTTTAAAATATAAACAACCAAACCAAGAAAAACATTAACATATAGTCAAATATATGATTAGTTAATATAAGTTAAAAAAACAAAACTAAAATAATGATAACTATATTAGGGTTAAAATAATAAAATAACTGCTAATATCAAATGAAATGACAATACAAAAAACAAAATTACGCTAAATCCATCAACATGAACCTCTTGACAATATGCATTATTCAAAAACTTATACCATTACTAAGATATTAAAATTGATAAATAAAGAAAAATGATACCTCTTCAATACCTATGTATCGATATATAACATCTAATAATGTACAAAAATAAAAAAAGGGAGTTATTCTAAACTTAGGAGGATTTTCCAAATGATTTACATCCCATGGTACTTTGAAAAAACATACTATTTTATTAATATAAAATTTTTCAAAATCAAATTAGATTATCCTATATCAAATCCAAAACAGCTTTCCATGGAATAAAATGAAAACAATCCTCAAATTAATTTCTTAAATCCATTTAGAATATATATTCAATAAATACACACATCAATACATCCAAACATTCCTGCCAAGGTCTTCTTTCAATATACATCAGAAGCTATTAGTTGTTCTACCAAATCTTCATAGGCAACCAATCTCATTTTCTATTAAACATTGGGCTCTGGATGTTGAGTAACATTCCTACAAGGCATCACAATATGTAATATCATAAAACTCCAAAATCTCTTCCAAAAACCATGTAAAATATTTTTTTCATATCCATTAATCTTTATAACATTTCATTATAATTTTTTTAAATCAAAAAAATATAAAATTTTTAATTCGTTATTTAAATGATTTATTCTGGAACCTTTTCAATAGAATTATAAAATTTCACTAATTTCCCCTAACCATCACTAAATAGATTTCCAATAATAATCCAAAATATATATCACTATAAATTCATGAATCAAATTTACTTCAAAAAATGACATCATGTCCTAATAATCTATAGTCGAGGGAGAAGACACCTACCTTGAGAATATTGGAAAAAATGACGAAAGGTGCAATGAATATCTTGATCTAATAACATATCAACTTTAATTCACTAGATCCAACAACAAGAAATCATAAATTCCATCATATAACATAGATATATAAAAATCAATGTTATATATAATCTTCTATGAAATAGAATGTGAATAGATTAACAAATAAAGACCAAGAATTTGCAATTACCTAGAATTATAGCCTTCTAATGCACATTGATTCTCCATGAAATCACTTCCAAGAAAAATGGAAATGTATTTCATAACTAGGTAGAAAAAAGAGTTTGTGATATATTATATTTAAGGAAAATCAGATATTATGATGGAAAACATTATTAGATCCACAAATTCTAGATGGATGATTATATAGATGATGGTTAGTTATCACAGAATAGAATACTATGCCCTGAACATGTGGTAGTTATTTCCTCAAGATAACACCGTAAATAGTTTTCATGCACATTTATCCAAATGTTATGTCAAATGTGACCAAGTCACTGTTGGAAATTAATATAGGCTTCAGAGTTATTACAGATAAGTAGAGTTGTTCGGAAAAATTATATGACATTCATCTTACATCCTGATATCCTATAGTTTATATTTCGTGGTTTTTTGGAGGTGCTTAATAGTTTAAACTAACGACGAACAAACAATGAACTACTAGAAAAAATTGAAAAATGTGTCAATGACCATAGAGATTCTTGAAACCTAACTCAATTATTATATATTTTAAAAATAAATAAATAAAAAGTAAAGTACCAAAAACATGGGGTGTTACATTATCCAAACAATTGGTATTCTCATATCTAGAATGTAGAAACAAGAGTTTTCTTGAAAGATTTCATGCCATTTCTCTAACATGTCCTTTTCATTCAATCAAATTACATCCTAGATCCCAATAAGATTTCATAAAAATCAATAGACCTATTATTTTCTGAAGAATGAATTTGTTTTTTCAATCCCGGATATATAGTAGTTGATAGACAAATGTAGAAACTATATATATGTCCATGTGATCCCATCAAATCACATGCTTAGGATCTGGTTGATTTATCTTAATTTTAGATTCATGAAACACATTATTCACTGAACTAAATCTATATAAATTATCCAAATGATATTCCACATCACCAACACATTACAGTATGTGAACATTTTCTAAATTTTACGGAGCTAACATAACCTTGATTTGAAAGTGATTATTCGAATGCCTTAAAGAGAATAACCTGAATACATGATCACTCTCCTAAAAAATGGTCATCAATGATGAAGTACATATGATATATGATGAATATATTCTATCCCATTTTTTTTGTAGATCAACTAAAACTTTTATTTTTCCTCTCTGACAAGGATGTTGAAAACTATTGAGGTTTCAGATATTTCCATAAAAAAAGTGTTGAATGAAAAAAACCTCAAATAATGTTTGAAAACAGTATATATGATTCATTTCATAAAACTATTTTTCATTATGAATCCCAATAATGGTATGTAGTCCTCATATGAGTTTCCAAAATTCATTACAAAAGACCGAGTATTGTCTTCCAATGTTTGGATTTTCATTTCAAATTTTCAATATGATTGAGGATGATATGTTGTACTCATAATCAACAGGTTCCCTAGGGATTTCAATATGGACATTTAAATTTTAAACATAAATCGGGGGCCTCTAATCTATATAATCAATAATGGAATGAAATTACACTTTAAATATTCTCATATATAGATTTTATAAAGGTAATCTACCATAATATATTCTAGAATAGTAATAAAATAATACATCTTTGTTAGTTGATCCACTATCAGAAATATGGAATAAAATTTTATAACAATTCATTGTATAATTTTCAAAAAAATCCATAGCTATCTGTTCCCACTTCAACAAAACATTTTCTAAAGAATGAAACTAGTCAGATGGTCAATGGTTCTCTACCTTAACCTTCTAATGTGTGATAAATCATAAAATAAAATCACCCACTTCAATTTAAATTCATACAAACAAAACTATGCATTTATCACTCTATACAAATTCTGAATTCCTAGATAAAAATTCTATATATAACTGTTTTAAATATTAAGAACCTATTCTAAAAAATACCAATGGTGAAATGATCATATCACATATTTTAAAAACCAAATGGTTATCTGTATTCCATCCCAAAATGGTCTACATACAATTGTGTTTTGACTTCCCAAAAAGAAATTGTAATTTATATTTCTTAATATCATTTAGATGGTAAACTAAATCGAGATCAACAGAAATATGGAAGAAATCTATCAAAACTCCACGATTCGTACAACTACCATGCATTTATTCTTTAACTAAAATAAGATACCATGGTTCCAAGAAATATTTTTCCATCTTTTTATAAAACATACATCATGTTGAATCAACAAATGAATTCCTTTTACCCTATGTAAACTTTAACTCAATTTTGACTATTTTTAGTAATTAAATCCATATTCTTACATAATATTTGAGTACATTTATTTGAGAAAATTTTATTTATGCACTTCTGTTTGGTAAACACCATAAATATCTCAACAAAATCATAATGATAAAATTTTGTTATTAGAAAAGACAACATCAGTCAATTTCAACTTGTTTATTGGGTAATTATTATATTGGAATCATAACTATCAAGAACCATATGCCACAACATAATCTCCATACATTATTACACACCAAAAACCAAATCATGATGTATAAAAATAGACTATATATCCATTTAAAAACTCTAGAATCTTGAGGATTTGTGTTGATTTAAGTCCAAATGTAAGATCTGAGAAGGATTTTTAGAAATACTCATTCCATGAGAAAAAAAATTCTTTATCAAAATAGTAATAGGTGATATCAAAAATGAAAAGATATGTATTGAGCCTTGAAATTTTCATACTTAGATAACGAATATATGATTGTCCAACACAGTATTTGGTGGTTTCCAATTTATATCAACTACAATATTCCCAGGATCTCTAGAAATTCTTTTATTGAAATGAAATTTCCATGGAAACATACTTCATCAATATATAAATCACAAATTGATAAAATGTAATAAAAAAATTTCTTCCAAATGTTACTCAACATTATAGGAAATTATGGCTCAAGACCCTCCATTTTCTTTGAACAAATTAGTATATCATCCATAAAACCAAAATGAAATTATTACAGATCCCTTTTAAATGATAAAACCAAGTTTATTCGGTATTTTATTGTCTATAAACAATATATCATTACCATATAAAATATCATGAGGTTTTCTTTTAGGATTAATCCCCTCAGACTGACCAAAAAGTTGAACCATGCATTGTGGATATGGTGAATAAATAGAGAAACATGATTATGAACATATATATATGAACATAATATATGTTCATTGATAGGTAGTATACAAATCAAATTTGAAAAATCATTCTTGATCATTAAATGTTTTAAAAAATATTGTGGAGGTCATGATATAATCATGAAATTGTTTATGATGGAACAAACAAGTGTTTCTGAAAGAGAAGATCTGATCACAGATCGTAGACTTTAGAAAATTATAAACCTAATTTTTTAAAATAATTGATTATTAATAGACTAATTTTAATTAGTTTGAAAAAGTGTTGATCAACCAATCCATCAAGTAAAATAATTCAATAGAAAAATCTATCACCGAATCAATATTCAATTGTTGATATTTTGAAATAAAAATTTAATTGTTGATAAAATTCCATCAATATTGTATTTTTATGTTATATATGAATGGATTCCAAAAAACCTAATTTTAATTTTTTTTTATATCATTATGTTAACAGTTGAATAGTTAAATAAAATGTTGACTGCTGTTGTCAATTTTTAGGTATCGGTGAATCAAATGAGATTCTGAAACACATACATTGGATAAGAAATGGAAATAAATGTGTACGTAAAATCTTGACATTGATCCATCACACAAGAATTCGGAACTGGTTAATCAGATGGTTGTTGACATCGATAAATCATTTTGTGAAGAACCTTAGATGGACTATAGTTGATGACATTGATTATTTTACCTGAGAATATACAAAATTAATGTTTATTATTATAATTCTAGTCATTGAGTCATTCCATGAAAATTATAAAGATAAATATCATAATGGAAAATTAATTGATAATATGTCAACTTATTGAGATACATTATAATGGTTAAAGATGAAAAAGTCCAATGTTATTGAAATAATACTATCAAACATTTTCAATTGACGCGATGCATCGAAGAAGTAAATAATTTTATATCTTTTATTCCTTAGGTAAAGAGAAATGTGGTGATTTAGTATGTCTCAATTGAGTTAATATAAAATTCAATGGAGTTCTGTGGAGAGGTTATTGTCCATCATTAAAAAATTTCATAAGAATGCCCATTTGATGAATTTTATAATAGATATTCTATTGAACTAACTCTAATTAAGAAATAATAATCAATGTCTCCATACAATGATTGAATGGACTCACATTATTAGACTACAGAATAGTCTATAAATAAAATAAATTAGTTAATTTTAAGATGAATCAAGAATACATGAAAATTTACAAAATATTTTTAGAATTGTTTATATAGTCTATGACATTGATCAAATGAAAATTTACATTAGATCTTTGAAAATTTCATTGATGAGGATAATGAATTGGTTTATCATCCTTTATCATAAAAATATTCTAGTAAAATAGATTGGTTAATTCATTTCTAATTTTCAACTATTCATTATCATGTAAATATGTGGATTTTATATTTTTGTGACATGTATTGAGATGAAAACATAGTTTTTGTATTAGAATGTCATGAAGTTCTATTTTTGTGGGTCATTCATGGATACTTCGAGAAGATTAAGGTTATTTAGAGTTAATCACCTCAGAGAGAGTTTCATTAGATGGAGGACTGTCAATGTGACTCCCATCGAAGAATGCTCCATCAAATGAAGCAATTGAGAGTTGATGTTTGATTCCATACTCAGTTGAACTAGGAAGGGAAGACACAAAATCAGATGGACGCAAACTAGGAGAAGGACATCTCGATGAGGTTACCTAATAAAGGATGAATCAGAATGTATTTTTCTATGTAATGTTTTTAATAGATTTTATATAATGTATACTAGTTACAACATTTTATTTTATTTATGAAATAAATTAAGTATCAAGAACCAAACTATATTAATGGAATTGTTGAAAAACATGAATATTTTTATAGTGGTTATGTTCATCCACTATACAAATATTGTAAGTGAATAACATTCTAAATTATAATACAAATACAGAAAAAGAAGAATCTTATCTCTATGGTTGCTTACAAGTTACTAACAAGTTTTATTATCGAGGGTATATAGCATAATTTCGGAATGATGATATGAAAAGAATAGTTGGGGGATATAACAAACTATATAATTAATTTTTTATAATTGGTTATAGAACAATTTGTGTCTCGATTTTCAGATTTCTGTAAAGATGTTACGCAATTATTCCATTTTGGTGGGACTATACATCCTAGAAAACAGTAAGTCTTTGTACAGAACCATATAAATATTTTGTGATGCACTTTATTAAACATGATTTATAGGAATGTTGAGATTCAGATTTAATGTTTAGTGTATCACAAAAATAACATGATTCAAAGGTTAAAAATTTTTGCATAAGATTTCAATAAAAATTCTTATAGCTGAAAAATAGAAATACTAATTATCCCCCACCACCTCTCATGGTCTGGAAACATTTTGAAAAAGCATGATATATATTATTCAATAATTTTATAAATATAGTTGGGAATTTATCAGAAAATAATAATAATAATTAAATCATTATTAATATATCATCTTCAAAAATATATACTCATAATATCATCATTCTTATCCAAGAGATTGTGTTATCCTGAATGCATTTCGACTATATTGAACAACTAGGATCCTCAATGATAATTTATAATATCATAAATGCATGGTAAAGGAGTAATATTTTTTATTTTAACATGGTTAATATTTTGATAATGTAGAATAATTATAATATTTCGATCAAATATCTTCACAAAAATCATCAGCACTTCTCACTATGTTGTACTCGGTTACATGAACCCTTTAATTTCTAGTATATAATTTCCATCAATTTTTTTGGTTCTATCTGTTTAACTATATGTAAAATCATAATGGTTCCCTGTAAAATTTAATTCATTCAATACACTTCTTCATTTGGATAGAAACTCTTAAAAAACCCAATAATCCAACATGAATCATATAAAATGTTTTTGGAAAATATCAATTCGTTATCACATATACCACATCCAATGAAACTTCCTTCAATTTTTATAAGATAATTATAATTACCATTACCAATGGCCTTTTTTAGCTCCATCCACTACCCAATATTGATTATATATATGTATATGCAAATCTAATTATTTAGAAATATATTTACATTCATAATTAAAAATATGGGCCTTAAAGGTAATCATCCAGAACATTCCCTAAATAAATTTATAGAAATTCATGTATATCGCTGAGAAATCCCATATCAACTCAATATTATAAAAAATAATCATTCATTCTTTAAATTTCAATAATTGACATCATGATTTTCATAAATGATCTTGGATATTCAAAATAGATTGCCTCATCTCAACATATAAACCTATATGATTTAAATATTGAGAAGAAATAAAAATTAGGATGTACTGTTTTCAAAAAATATTAAATATGTGTTGAATTTGATGTTATTTTTCTTCTAGTTGTCAAATGTCCTAATTGATAATCAATTCCCCATGTCTTCTCTATAAATTTTTAAATATGATTAACATTTCAATGTAAGACCTTATATCATATTTCAATTGTTGAGGATTCATTATTTGATTTGAATCACCATTCTTTTCTGACTTCTTTTGATTATATCTATTCTACTACACTCATCCCATGAAATCAAATTAATAAATAGAAACATGATTTTTGTCTCTTGTATTAAACAATATATCACAAAAACAATAGAACATTAGATTCCCCATCTTTTTTCAAATTTTACATACTCTTGGTGGTTCAGAACATCCTCTATTTATATGACATATAGAACCACATTTATAAATATCGAACATACAATTATATTGAAAGGTAATATTAATATATCGCATTTTTTGATTGTGAGGTGTTCCATCACTCTAGATTTAGTTTTCCCTCATTAAATTATTCATTGTGTTTGGGTTTACAATAATTATTATTTGAATAAACATTCCTCCTTACACCATTTATCCCAATACATTTATTTTTTACACCATTTTTCTATTTATCATTTGTATATAATCCTTTATAAAAAAAGATGAAATTCTTAGATATAATTTTCAGGTTCATCCCAAATTAAAAAAACTAAACTTTTGAGGAATTTCTTACAAAAAATTATGTGTCAATGTGGACAATTTTTTTAAATTATTTGGCATACTATGTTATCTACAGCTTCCACTACATCAAACATAAAAAATACATTACTCTATAAATAATGAATGATTAAGGATATATGTTTTTTGAAAAATTATAAAACATCCTCCCATACCATGCACACGCCGATTATATTATGATGTTCTAAATCCCACCATTGACATGATTGATCCTCCATAATAAACCTTTCAAACATTAATTTTTTCTCAGCTGATGTGCCTTGGAAATCAATGATTTAATTCATCCTATGCAACCACAAATCAACTATTTCTAACTCTGAATCACCCCAAAATAAAGGTGGAATCTTATTTTGGACTTTAACCAAATAATCAACAAACATTGATTCATAATTTTTGGTATATATAGACAAATTATATAATTCAATGAAAGTACATTGTACTGTCTATTGGATCACCAATGGATTAACAAAAAATACGATTCTAGTATACACTTCTAGTTAGGCACTATTGAGCATACCCATTCCCATTTGATATTGATAAAACCAACTCCATCTAGACTCACATACTAGAAATTGATGTCTTATAAATTAAAATTTAACATATCTATAGACATAATAACATAGATTACCCCAATTGGTTTATCTATAATAAGTCACTTTAAATAAATTTCGTATACCCCCATCAACTGAGTTCAAAAATCACATCTTCTGAAAATATTTATATGTTTTTTTTAGAAATTACATCATACCATTTACATTTCAATTTAATTCATTAATTAAATATTATTTCGTATTATAATTTCATAATATATATTCATATCATGCAACTCCCATTAGATTAACCCATTGTTATGATGTGAAAATACACATAGATGAGTATTGAAACACCCATGCACCCAAACTCACTAGAAACATGATGTTCAGTATAAATAAGATAGATACTCATTTTATCATTCTTTTCATGAGGAAAAATTGATACACCTTTATAAATTCAGAATAGATTGAAAAAAAAATTCATGATGAAATAATTTTCTCAATTTAGGACTGTAGAAAAACAGATTCCTAATGATCGAATAAACTGATACAAATTGTAACATTGCACTCCTCACCACATTTTTTGGAAGAGGAGTTTAGATTTTACTAGAATGTAGGTGACAACCCTATGACACCAATTTATGAAAATAAATTCCCTCAGATTCATATGGATGGTTTGACCTTCCAAAATTATAAAAGAAAACCTACGTTACCATAATCAATAGAACCTCATTATGATGCATGAGTACAACACCAAAACATTAAAAAAAACAAATAATAACCATATTATAATTGATAATGGAACAAAAGTGAAAAAATAATAGGAAACACCAAAGTAAAATACTATAATAAACTAAATACATCATCCAAAAACTCTCAAACATATCTTAGATCCATCAAAAAAACATTCCCATAGTAACATGAAGTATCTCTAGTGAATTTAGATACCATTCTTTCATATATGTCACGATTGATTTCATGTGAATATGAACAATATATCCCAAGTACGGGATGACTACAAAATCATTAGTATTTACAAAATTACTGAACAACTAGGTAAAATTTCAAAAAAACGAGATTGAACATTAATAATATATATTTTTTAAATAAAATAAATCATTTTATATTAAATCTATAATAGTTATATATGGAATAAAAAAATTGACTCCATAACATTTAACAAAAAAATTGGGAATAACAGTTCTATAAATCAAAACATCCACACATACACACATGCATGACTATGTGATAGATCCACTATCATGAGAGGAAACTATTTGATTTTCCAAGTCATCATCAGGAAATAAATCATCTGTTCCATGACACCATCGACATCGATCACCATGTCATATTTGAAAAATTACATATAAAATTAAAGAAGAAAAAAATTAAAACTTATTTGTAAAAAAACATCTATAAAATTTTTTCATAATCATAATTATTTAATATTTTCTATTAAAAAACTCTATAAATCAATATAAATCTATAATTTTAGAACCACAATTTAAAATTAATATTTCCAAACAATTTCCAAAAAATCTACATATCTACAAAATTTTCCTAAACCATCCCTATAGTGGTTTATAATCATAATAACAACTAAATTCCCTAAAATCATCTTGAAATAATTCACTTAAACCATTGCCTTCAAGATATAATAATGTGGAAACAAGAGAGAACCCAACTACCAAATGAACATTAGTGGAAATGAAGTATATGGACATGAAAATCTAGATCTGATAAAAATAATATTTTATTATCTGTATACAAACATAAAATATTAGAATTTAGATAATGTAATATATATATATATATATAAATATAAATTCACCTAGGATTATATATAAGGTTTTGAAAAATAAATGTATAAGAAATCAATGAATAACTATGGAGACCAATCACTTGCCGATTAATTTGGGATTTGAATGAACTTTGAGTCACCTTCAGATTGATCCCAGCATAAAGGTAATTATCTCTCATGTCATAGGTGAAAATGGAGTTCATGTATGGGGATAATTATGAAAAAAATAATTATTAATGGGATATAATGAATTATATCCCCATATTTTGAAGGGATATCTATTTTCTGCACAAATATGCTATATGGTTCTAAAAATTGAACACCAACTATTCAGTTTATACTATATCAAGATAAAACATAACATTGTTGGATATCATTATAACAAATAACATTCACTAATAATGAATGAGTTATTATCCAAGATGAAAATAGTCACACATATATTGCATTCATCACTAGAAAAGTATGAAATAACTATTTACCAAATGTGTTCCTTTCCACCACCCACTATTTTCCCTTCCACATTGTCTAAGAGGAGTTTCACGGTTTCTACTAACTGTTGTAATATTTTTCCACTCTATAAAGGCCTCTATAAAGTAAAAAAAACCTCTCATAATCAACTAAAACATAACTAAATCATTATATAGCATCATAATAAATAAATAAATAATGTGTATTATACCTAATACCAGGAGTGTTACATCATGTTTAAACAATTATGATTGAAATGAAAATTTAATTTCACATGGAAAGAACTATGTCATTGTCCAAAAAGTGTGTACATGAGGAATCATCGTTCTTGACATAGACAATCCAAATTATTCTTTATCATATATAGGATCCTAATGAGAATAAATTCATGTTGGATGTTTATATAATGTGATATCTAGTGATGTACATGTGAGATATTAAGGTCTAGGATGAGATGCTGGATGACATGGTTTGTAATAACATCCATGATAAGATCCATGAAAACATTTACCCAGAAACATTTTGATAAAGGAAATATGAAGTGATTTTGTAGTTTTTTAATGAACATATTAAGGGAAATCGATTAAGCTCTACCACATTAATTACCTGAAACATTTTTTATAGTGTTTAATAGATACTGGGATTTTATGCCCAGATATTATTAAAATATTGTTAGATGTGATATCAATTCCATGGTAAATAGATTTCTTTCGAATAAATTTTCTGATATAGTGGATCGAGATATCATTATCAGCGGAACCTGATGGAGGTATCTAGTGGTGAGAAGTTGATGTATGTGTGGTGAACTATTTTTACACCATCCAATAGTATGAAGATTTATTATGAAAACATCTACCAAGGTGGGTGCCGAAATATTATCCTTGGTAGATGATTAGTCCAATATATAACTTGTTGACTTCCCTACTATTTGATTAGTTAACTTGTCAACATGAGTGTCCAATTCCCACCACTAAAATGGTTAGTATGACATTTAAATAGGAAGGCTAATCTATATTGGTTTTATAGGAACCCTCATCACATTATTAGTTATAGAGAACATAATTAGATTTAGTGAACTGGTATTGTATCTGATAACCCATATTAGTTGTGTAGCTAAAATTCCAAGAGATGTAATTGTTGGTTGGGGGATATAATATATTTGTACAAAAGTGGGTGTATCCGTAGTTAATTGCAACCCAAATCACATAGATAATATCATTGGGTAAAGGCAAAATATTGTTGCATGTCATTCATCATACACCATTCATTCAAATGGATAGAATTTTGTCTATCTGCAGAACTAGTTAGGTATATTCTATGCTTTTTGTTTCATTATTTGATATAGGTGCCTCATATTAATTTTCATCTTCCTATTTTATCAGTGTTTTTTATATATTATTAGATTTTATTATTCGGGTTATGTCAATTGACATATCATTGGTTGTGAAATTAGAGGGTACTCATCAAAGTATGGAGTGTTTACTGTAGTATTGTAGGTAAAATATTTTTACCTCATTTTGGTAACAGATGGGTCAGTTACATTCCATGATCATATTGATTGTTACTGTAGGAGAGAGATTTTCAAGACTTCATAAGGTGAGACATATTTCCATTATGGGAAATAGAATATTCTAAAATGTGATGTACGACCAATAAATCTAAAATTAGGTGATCTCAAAGAACATGTTTAATGAATTTTTCATGATGATTGACATGATGAAAATGGTTTGTCCCCTAATGTAGTGTAATGTTATTAGTACATATTATAGAGGAGTTTTTCATAAATATACATGAGTGAGAGGGAAAGATAATCATTGATCTATTTCATAGTGTTGGACCAACATCCGTTGCTCCATTCATAATGTCACTAGAAAAACATTAGGATCTTATGACCCAATATAAGGTGTTGAATGTAAATGTATTTATCTATTCATGTATGTATTATTGGGATATCTAGTTTAGTTTTTGAAGAAGGAGGAAAAATAATTACACATAAGTCTTTATTATAGTTATTTGAATAAAAAATATAATTGAGAAATTATGTCCTCTTCATATTATTGTCGATCTATTAAATAATTTTAAGGGTTCATGCATGTTATACATGATTGAATTTTGGTATATATATCATCAATAGAGGGTGTATAATACTGATATAAATTGATATGATATTATAAGTTGATATAATTTTCACTAGTTCATTATATTGAAATTCTGGTAGGTGGATTCTATTACAATTTTTACGGAAATGATGTAATGAATCATTCACCATTACCTAGATCAATTCATAGTTTTCATTGTCCATAACATCATGGGGTACTCCAAGACGAATAAAGATCATTCAAAATATATTAACCTCTTATGGAGTAAATTTGGAAGATAATAAACTATACATCAATATGTTTATGTTTCATTTCTATATCGACATATTATATTTCATGAACAACATCATCAAAGAGAAATTTTTTTATTAGTCCCGAAGAAGGTTCAAAGTGCAGATTCTTCAAATAATCCCATTATTTTAATTGATAACTAATTGTTTTTGTGTATAGTGGACTAAAAATGGAGGTTAATCAAATACATTTATCTATTTGAAGGTCTACTATTAGGATTAACCAATAAGGGAATTTTTTTACTGGTATGAAGTATGTGAAAATTCATTTTATGAAATGAAGAATAATTTTACCATAACAATAATTCTATAAAATCCTCATATATGAAAGGATATTACTTTGTTTTTCAATTCACATGTGGATTGTTCATGGGGTAGTGTTTATGTAGGGAGATAGATTTGTGGTGTTTGGATCATGAATATTGAGGTCACACAAATGGAACTATGTTATTTATGATCTCGAGATGGACATAACAATTTATATATTTAAATAATTGAGGAATTATCATTTTGGTGAAAAATTATAATTTATATCGACCATAAAATAACAAAAATATATATTTTCCCAAGATTATTTGAGTAATTAAAATTATATATGGGTTAAGTATATGTATTTTTATGATTTTGAGCAACCATATATGCTGAGATATGGGATTTGTTAGGAAGATTGTATGAGTAGGTAGAAACTGATTGTGGAAGTTCAAGAGTATAGTTCTAAATAGTAGATGATGGAAATATTTCCTGAGATACATGTTGGTATTCTAGTGTAGAATGCTATGATGATACTCATGTCTATTGGTCAGAGTAGTATAATTTGATGGTGGATGAATTGAGTTCTTATAAAAAATTATGTTAAAAATTTATATAAAAGGGTCCTATATTTTAAAATAAAGCTGTCGATTCAACCAATGTAGTAAAATTATATTAAGTAGAATTATCTAATATTTTATGAGAATATTGAATAATTATCAATTCTAACAATATGATATATTGATAAATATTTTTAATCTTCAATAATAACTAAATATTATAATAACTACTATCCAAGACATTCTATCAAATTTAAATTATGTTTTCTAATAAATGATTTTATAGAGAGAAAGTCTAAAATGAAAACGAATTGAATATAAAACAATAGGGTCAGTATCACATAGAGACAAAGTCCTCTCCTATTGGTGATCACCTTCAAAAAATAAATCTATATAAATAAATATTTTTATCCACACCATGGATCAGGGTTAACAAAATAGTACACAGACTTTCTAGGTCACCATACCACTGCCACATTTCTGTGTGGGAAAAAAATTATGATCATGACCCACAAGGCCTTTTATATAGTTCTTCATGAGAAAATGATGTGGACTAAAATAATTATTGGAGGTTATCTCGTATCATATAGTTTATTTTAGGAGAAATCATGTTTTTTATAATAGATAAACACACTACCCGAATGTTTAGATAAATAGTATACAACAGATCATAATATATTAATATGTGATTAGTGAAACTCTAAGTGTTATTCAATTAAAATATGGATTCTTAGAGGTATCGTAGTTCAAGGTTGAGTCATCATCTCGAAACAAACATTGGAAAAAGAGTGTCGTTGTGCATGGTTTTCTGTCTTGTAGTAGGGTGAGAGGTTATTATCCTTCAGTTTAGTTTGATGCATCTATGATGATGTAACATTTATGATTAGAAATTTATTGTTTCATTGTAATATGTATTCAATTATTAGTCATGTTTTTTTAATTTTCTATCGTACATTGGTGGGTTTTTCTCGTATCTTCATGTCTATGCATGTCTAGAAATGTTTTCTCATGTGTATGTTCTTTCATGATCTCTTATCTATATATATATATATTATTGTAGCCCAAAAATATGTGTGTTTTTTGTAGACACAGAACCTCTTAATTCTGACATCCTCATTTATGATGTCTGTGAATGAAATTAAACAATTCATTCTCATTAAAACACTCAAAATATGACCATTAGAAATAATTTTAAATATTCGAAATTTTAATGATCCTATAAATGAGTCCTCAGTTGTTACCTCCTTCTATTGGTGACTCATTCAATCAGTATTTCATATTATTTTCCATTCCATGCATTGGTGACTTAGAGCATTGATGGGTCTTTTTAATTTCCGATGATTCTTGGCATCGGTAGCATCATGCATCAATAGTTTATTTGAACTGATGGTATGTTATCTATATCAGTAGGTCATTTTAATTAGAAGGTCATGTTCATTGGTATGCCATGTGAATCACTAGGATCATCATTCAGTGACTCAATTGAACTGTCGGTATGTCTTCACTCTATCGTTGTCAGTCAGTTATACATAGAAAATATTCTTGTTTTGACTATCTAATAATATAAATATGTACATAATGTATTAATTATATTTGAGAACATAGGTAATAATTAATTGAACATACTAAATTTTAAATAATTATGATTGAAATATTTATATATGATTAATTGAAGTTGACAGGATTTGTTATTATTAAAACAAAAAATACTTGATTGGCTTTCCAACAGTATCCTATGGGAAAACAATCTCCCTATTTTTTTGATCAAGAATCATGGAATTAGTCTGTACAATAATTTCTGTGGAATGAAATCATTCTGCTTATCATCTCCTATTATGGATGGCTATTAATATTATCTACATACGGTTCATAGTTAAAATAAATTGTAATGGTATCCATGATAAAAATTAACATATATAATTGTGATATCAAAGGTAATGTAAATAATGGTAATGCCAAAATTATCTCCCCCTTTTTAGATTATAAAAAATATAACACATAGAAAATATATAAATTGGATCATAATGTACAAGATAAATCTCAAATAGTAGAAAATAAAAACACAAAATTCCATTAATCAATAATGTACAATGAGTTTTAAGTTATCAAAAAATAAAAATACATTACTTAAAAATATTCCTATCTGAGAATGATCCACACCATGACCGAGGATTTTAAAGTTCCATCCCAATCTCAAAGGGATCAATAGAGGGTATAGTAGGTGGTTGTTGAGAAGATTGGGGTCTGATGAAATTTTAATAGGAGTTAGGATCACTCTTTGTAGAACACTAGGTACAAGGATGGGTTATTTTTTGGGGCAACAAACAAGGTTGAATTTATTCTTTGATCACTAGACGTACATGAGTCCAAGCCTGAGCAACAGATATTTGAGGTGGAGTCGCAGATCCATGAAGACTTAGAGGAGTAGCAGCATGCACTACAGATTTGTCACATTATACAAGAAGGTATATAATTAATAACATGATGAAATCGTCAATAATCTCACATCTATACGTCATTTCATTCTCAATATCATCATTATTATCAATAAATTTGTATAATAGAGGAGTATATACTTTTAAATAGTTTAATTTTGTTACTATAGGATAATATAGGTTCTCTTTCAAAGAAATTAACGGACTTGTCAACTGATTCTTGGTAATGATCATATTGAAATAGTATTCCACCTATTCTTTGATCTGAGAATTTGAAATTTCAGCACACTTGGAATAGATTTTGAATATATCTAGAACATGATAAATATTATATTCAGTCAGTACAAAATTTTCCTAACCAGAGGCATTATGTAGAGCATTACGATCCCCTTTTATAATATTTTTGATCACCTCAATGATTAGAGTCTAAGATGTGTGACCAGATTTTAAGAAATGTATATAGAAGTTGAGGTATGAGTCTTCAATTTTGTATGAAAAATCTCCACACAACCTTTGTAATCATCGAACATTTTATTTATTGGAGGTAAAGGACTAGTCTTTTCTATTATCAACATAGATGTATGTGCAACAATTGCCTCAACAGTTTTCATTAGGTAGTGTTGAATCTTCTCTATCATTTTCTTTGCAACATTAGATGCATCCCCCTCACTTATACCTACTTCCTAACATAAAATAGAAACAACATTACCATACATCCTCATTTATAATATTGAATATCTGAGAGTGTTTAATTCATCACTCACCTCATTGTTTTATCCTTTAGAAATTTTAATATCATGGACCATCAGAGATTGAACAGATACACTTATTGATGAATAAACATATTCTTTAAACCATTAAAAATCATCATTCGTGATAGAGTTTGAAGGAAGATTCTCATCCACTAATTCCATTAAAACAGTTATAAAAACATCATCATTTGAATCTTCATACTCTAATCCCAATGCTATATCCCCATGATTCTTTTCCAATTCAATCATTATATCATTATCCATAAGTGTGAGAGCATCAAGTATTAAAGATCCATGTTGATTATCTTCAACATCTTTATCATCTATTTCCTAAGGTTCCTCATCAATCTCATTAATCCTAATAGGTTTCTCATCACCAACATGAGGTATTCACCATTCATAAAATATATGTGGTATTGGAATTGTATGAGCTTCGACATTGAAAAAAAAGTAAGCATCCACTATCACTTCAATATCTTCATGATTTTCTATTACTTGAACATCATCAATAGTTTCTTCTAACTATGTCAGATCCACAAATTCAACCATTAATACATCTTCACCATGATCATTCCTAATATTTTCATAATCAATTTCACTAAATTCGTCGTCATCATGTGCACATACATGCTGTTAATATCCATTTTTATCACCATCTTTTTCACCTTCTCCCACTTCACAACCACTGCCACTTTCATCATATTTTCATTATTACTCTTCTTCAAATCCACCAGATCAAGTTACTTATTCGACTAGACCTATGAAATATGTATCCTCATCTCCATTGTTAATATGTATTGTATCATAATAGGGTAAGGCAAGTGTAGGACTATGAGGTAAAATATAATAACTGTTGCGATGTTCTGTGGTGTCTAGATCACTCCCATCATTGATAGGGGACCCCTGATAGCTAATAGGAGTGGTAGGCTATAATTCTTCTAAGGATGAGTAAAAACATCTTCAATTAGTACCAGAACGAGATCAGCCATATTCTTAGTCCTATTTTGATATTCAACGAGATTGAACTTATCAAATATCATATGTTTTTCTCTAACCCATTCTACCATCCATGGTTTACAGTTTATTTTCATCCTCATTAATATATCATTACTGAAGAACATCTCACATAACTCAAAATAACATATTCTCCATTATTAACACAAACATTATCTTTTAGACTAACTGAGATCATCTTTATATTGAACATGTAATTCATTTTGCAGGAAAGTTTGATCATTTCATTAAAGTTCACACCAAGGTATCTACACAAATTTAACGTGACACCTTTTCATAGTAGAAAACCCAAGTCGACATCTTGATACATTAGAGAATAAATTTCATCTTTCATAAGACAGATCTAATGATAATTGAACTTAAAAATGATTAAAAAAACTCCAATTAACTCTGTAGAAATGGGTCTCTTATAGTCATCCTTATCAGTAATCTTCTTCACAGCTGTCTCAATGTAGAACATATCACTCTCAGGAGGAGAGGTACATTGAATGTTATTAAAAAACCATCATGAGAGAATTTATTACATTCATACCATTGTATTGATGAGAAAGATATTATGTTACCTCTTAAAATGGACATGATCTAGGCTACATCCCTCCGTCCAAAAGAAACATCATATTCATGTTGACATGATGAACTAGAATAAGATTAATGGGTATTTCATTATCTGAGAACCACTCGAGCCATCCATAATCGTGAAGAATCTAGAGATGTAAACTCTTTGTTACAACATCTATTCCACAATAACTTCTTTTTCTAGAGTTACATCATGGTTCTTCCTAGTGGTATTTTTAGGTCTATATTATTTTCTCGATTCACCCTTTTGATTATTGATGGTACCATAAATTCCATAGCCAATATCTCTCTTTACACATGCCATCCTATAGTTCAGTATGATGGTCTGAAGGTACAAGTTTAGTGCGTAGAGAGAGAAATGTATTATCCATTGAAGGGGCAAAGTTGTAGAGTTGATCAATTAAAATTTAAATCATTTAGACCATTTCAAATCAAACAATAGTGAAATTGAGAACTCGGTTCAACAAAATCAATGATATATAGTCATTATAGTAAAAAAATAAAATTTTTAAAAACAACGAGTCATTTTTATAGACACAAAAGATTTTTACTAATAGTAACGATGTCAGATTGATGGGACATTGGTGTCCACATGAAAGGGTATCGACATAATAATGTATTTGTGTCGGCATGACATATATTCGGTTTCAGCATGATAACTATTTCGGCATGACATAAAGATGGTGTCATCATGACACTATCAACTCATAGTGTCATTGTTAGTACGAAAACTCATAAAATGATCAATAAAATATAAAAAAATGTACTATAGATTGATCATTCCTAACATATTCTTGATAGAGTTTATTATTTCATTGTACTTTGGCACAATGAAAATTTCAACAAGATGATGTAGAGTGTCAATGTAATATAATGTTATATTACATTTATTATAATGGTCTATCAAAAAATGAAGCCTTACATCAATGGGTTTTTTCTAGAATGTGAAATAGTGTTCTGAAAAATATTAACAGAACTTGTGTTATTACAATTTATATGCGTATGTATGAATTGATATCCATATTCTAGTAATGTGTGTATCATCAAAAAAAATTGTGTACAAAACCTACTAGCAGTTATGTATTCACCTTCAGTAGTAGATAATGAAACCAAATTTAGTTTCATACTACTACAAGAGACATGAGAATTTCTACAAAAGAATCCCGTGGAGAGTTTCATTTTCTATCTAACTCAAATCCACCAAAATCACAATCTGAATAACTCACATAATTGATAAGAAATCCACTAGGATATAATAGTCCTTTTTTTACTGTGTTTGAGGTATTTCAGAATCCAATTAAAAACAAAATTAAGATATTCTTTTGCGGTCTCTTGAAAAGAAACACACATGAAAACTACACACATAATACCTATCCTACTTGTAGTTAAGTAGAGTAAACATTGAATCATTCCTTTGTAAGAGGTTTGATCAACAGATATACCATCTTCATTAAAGTCCAATAGGCATGTAGTACTCATTATAGTGTCACTACACTTAGTTCTTTTGATGAAAAAACATTTTAACAGTTAATTATTATATATAAGTCTATTAAAAAAATCTTTGGAACTGTATGAAAAAGTTGAATAAATTTTATTTCACCCACTAAGAACATTTCAAATTCATTTTTCCTCATCTTTGAAAAATCAACGAATAATGAAAATATAGAATATCCCAAAACAATATCATCTATATAAATTTTTAATACTAAATCATTGTGGGAAATTATTTTTATAAAGTGAGTGGGATCAACTATACCTTTTTATAAAAACTTTAGAAATAAGAAATATGTGGAGTATATCATTCCAATCTCTTAGAGATTCCATTAATCCATATAGTGATTTTGTCAATTTAAGAATGTTATTAATAAATGGGTGTTTGAAAAACAAGTACATTGATAAGAAAAAATCCACAACTATATACCCGTTTAGGATTGAACTCGTGACAAAAAATTTATAATGTATGAAATCTAGATGTCCAGGATATGTAGTAAGGATTAAAATGGACTCATTTATATCTACCAGTGAAAAATATTCCTCATATTCAATCAATTCTTCTTGACTTAAAACTTGTGTACCGATATAGCATTGTTTCATTATATATTTCAAGCTTCATTCAATTTATTCTTAAACCCTCACTTGGTACCTATAGTCATGTTGTCACTAGGTTTATCTAAAAGTTTCCATATTATGTTCCATTCAAACTAATTTAACTATTCTTACATAGACATCATCCAAAAATTTTCAATATATAGAATTATTTATGATCTTTGGTTGATGCTATGAGAGAAAATCAAGATGTTCATCCTAATAATTTTAGATACTCTAGTCTATGTTACATGTTATGAATCTACAACAATATAATCTAATGTTTTGTTACTGAGAGTTCTAACAGGACTTGAAAATGAGGGGTTATTCACTTCAGGTTCCTCAACAGGTTCAGGTTCATTATTACTAGAATCTGGAGAATTTATAGAATTGAATGGTTTAATGGATTTCATCAAATGATGGTTAGTAGATTTATTATTGACGTCAATTTTTGACATATCAACCTCAATATTCTCTAGAGAGTTATTTGGATCATTTGGATCTATCTCATCATGTATAATGTGTACATATTCTTCCACACATTTCCTTATCTTATCAAAGACACTATTGGATTTACTATATATTTAAGAACCTATAAAAATTCCATCAACACTTATTGAGGAAATTTTATCTAGATTATACTTATTGTTATGAATATGGACATTGTGAGAAAATACTATGGTATAGTTAACCTTGTATTTTTTATTGTTCTTATAATCATATGGACTTTATTTAAGGATATGTCTAATCCACACAATATTTATTATCTAGCATGTGGTGATGATAGCTTCTTCAAAATTGTATATAAGTTTTTCATTTTCACTAAGCAAGGTTTTAGAATCTTCTTATGAGGCTCTATTTATTCTATCAACAACACCATTTTTTTGGTGTCCTATGAGTAGGGAAGTTATGACTATATAAAATTACTGAGAAAAAAATACAAAATATTTAATTTCAAACTCATGTCCATGGTCACATCATAAGTTTTTAATAAAAAGACAACTAAGAATTTATAATATCCTAGAATTCATGGGAAAATGAGATAAAGCTGCACTTTCCATATTTGGGAAAAAATGTCCATGTATATCAAGAGTAGTCATCTCTAAGAAAAAATACATAATGATTCCAACATAGAATTGAAAATCTAGAAGGTCCAAATAGTTCTATTTGAGAAAAAAATACGGTGAGACGTTGAAACATCCAAAATTGGTTTGAAAAAAAATTGTGATGTTTACCATTTTGAAAGGATTACAGACATTGTTAATTAGAAACTCATGTTTAGGTAGATCATGGACCAAAAAATTTCTTGTAATCACTCTATGGCAGTGTACATTGTTGTGTCCCTATCTCTTATTCCAATTCCAAGATTCTTTATGAAATGAAATCAAGCATGAAAAATTTAATGAAATTAAAGAATCCATTTTAACATCATATACATTTTCATTTCAATGAACACAAAATACTTACTTATTTAGGAGGAAAAAACCTTGCAAGTATCATTTACAAAAGTTAACATTAAAAACATTATCACTTAACTGAGAGATAAAGAGTTGAATGTATTTAAGTACATTCTCAGAATGTAATTTAGAAATTAGAACTATATTAGAAATTCAAATTGGGACTAGGAATTTTTTTTCCTTTGGCATTATCACTAAAGGTGATAGGCCCACCGTTAATCTTTATCATGTTCACGAATCATAAGTATACTCCTGGAATTTTTGTTGAAAATCCAATGTAAAAGTACAATAATCATTTTTATAAAATTTTCAAATAGGTTTCCTACAAACAATATTAGACAAGAAAATATTTTGATACCCTAACTTGTTTTTGGTCAACTAACAATAGTAATAAGAGATTTAAGAAACTAACTTTTCTCATGGGTTTATTATATGTAGTATGTAATGTATTTGAAAAATATAAATTATTTTGTTCAGAAAAACATAAAACAAAAGAATTTGTTTCATAGTTGGAACCTGTATAATTTTTTTCAAAATTGGGAATGAAACATGATTTTTTAGATTTTTATACAAATTTCATTTTTTTCATATTCTACTATCTTTGATGGTATCATATTCTAGTGTTGTACTGTTGAGTTACTTGTTTATCAAAAATTTGAACTATAATTTTATTACCATTGGTAAATCTCTGAAGATCATTTTTCAATTACTAATTTTTTAATTTGAGTTCATTGTTCTCATCAAGTAGATTAATTTTTTTCTCTTTTTTTCACACCAAGTTTAGATTTAACCATGGTAGCTAAATAATACTTTTTCTTTAAATATTTGTGTTTATATTTTAATTAATTACTTCTGTCTTCTTTTATTTTTTAATATTCATCATTTAATTGTTTTCAATATTTTCATAATAAAATTTTTATCCAATATAATAGGAATTATGTTAAAGAGTATTTAGTGTTACCTCATACGTGTTTTCCATAAAACACATATTTTGTTTGTCATAATTTTCATGAGAGGATTCTGAGTCACATGAACTATCCAAATAAGCACTCAATGTTTTTCTAATTTCATTTTTATTATTTATGCCCTTATATTCCTACTTCTTCATGTACATTATCTTATTATAGATAGCCTATGCATAAAACTTCCTCTTACATTCATAACAAATTATTTTTTTTGGAAGAATAACCATTCTTCTAATCGTTTTTCTATTTGCCCGTGTAATCATAATTACCTATATATTTTGGATTTATAAATAATTTATTATTCATAAATTATTTATTAAACCTTCTGTCTATTTGATCCATCTCCACATTATTATCTACTAATTATTGTTAATGACATGAAAATTAGGATTCATCTTTAACAATGTCCTTCTACATAGAGGTTGTTTATTTAAATGATATAGATTCTCAATTGGGTTTATCATACTCTCCTTCATTGAATCATATTTTTTCCCAATACATCATCATCATTACTAGAACATATTTTATTGGTAACTTATCGATATCACCAAATTATATGATTGGTACAAAATATCCTCTCCATCAATCAAGTAAGAATCAGAGTATTCTCATGATTTTCACTTTGGATATAAACATCTCTTTTCAAAGAGATCGTAGTATTACAAATATCATTAAACCTTATATTCATGTCAAAATTGGTTAATAATGATTAATTTTAATGTTATTATATTTACTGGTATGTGTGTTAAGACTTTATTACTTTAAATTATATGTTCATTCAGGTGAAACAGATAAAGTGTACCCAATTTCATCAATTGTTTTACATGCATAAATTTTACTAAATTATTCTTTACTAAATCAATTATATAGGGAATTCATATATTTTCAATTATAATTATAGTAATCATTAGTTTGGTCATAAAAATTTTTTCTAGAACAACATGAAATCTTATATTCATCTATAGTTGAATTCCAAATCTAAAAACCATAGTATCTTAGTCCTTTTTCATTTTAATTTTCCACTGTGCAATATTAGATCCATTAAATAATGCAGGATTGTTTGTTAAAGCACTATCCAATCTATTATACATGATATATAAATAAATTTTTTAAATATCAAAAAATATAAGAGTAAATGATATATAATGATCGTTAAAATAAAACAAAAATTCATGAATAAAAATATTTTTAAACCGATTGAAATTTTTATATATTTAAAATTGCCACTTGAAAAAAATATCTAAAACCTAATTTTTGTTAGAGTAAGACTCCCAAGAGAGGTATTATTTTATTTCCTATATAATTTTCAATTAAAATGTTAATTTAAAAGGATTCCCAAATATAAAACAGAATAGGCCAGCTAACATAGGTAGTAAAATTATAATATGTTTACTGTTCAAATAGTTCTAAAAATATCAGTTAAATCTCAGTTCTAACAATTTGAGATATTGATATAAATTATGAAACTACTGTAATAATGATTAATAGTTTTAATTAATGGCCAAAAATAACTATAAAAGAAGAAAAATAAATTTTTTTATTAAATATATGATAATCTAAATTGAAAACACATCAGATTTAAAACAAGTGGTTCTGTCTCAAGCAGAGATATAGTATTCACCACTTGGAGATAACATTGCACCAATAAATATATATAAATAGTTTTTTTGCTACACACCCTAGATTGGGGTTAACATAATAGTAGGGTGTATTTCCATGTTATAATACCTATACAACAGTTATATGTGGGAACAAAAATTACAACTAGATCACCCATGAACTCTTTCACAATTATTCTTTGGAAAAAAGTTTTATTAAAAAAATTGTAAGGGGATGTCGAGAATCCTATAGTTTAGTGCATGAGAAATTTTTTTACTACAAAAACACACATTAATCAAATTATTAGTTGAACAGTAAAAATATATATATTAATAATGGGTTAGAGATTCATTATGTGTTATATAATTATGCTCTAAACTATCTGATGTATCAGTGTTGATTCTTGAGTCCTACTCTTAAAGAAAACACTGAAAACAGAGGGTCATGGAGCACTATTTTCTCTCTTCCTGGAGGGTGACATGTTATCCTCTTTCATATTATATTGATGCTACTGAGATGAAGGAAATATCATGATAAAAAAATCTATAGTTCCCAAAAAGATAGAATTAAATATTCATCATGGTTTTTTTCTTTCTGTATGGTTCTCTGAAGGTTTTCTTTTATATTCTTATGTATGCATGTTCACGCGAGCCTTCCAATGTGTCCATTATTTCATACACTCTAGATTGATAATATATTGTTGCAGCCTAAAAAATGTTTGAGTTTGAGGTAGACACATTACCTCATATTTAGTAATTCCACTTTTAATATGTTTACAAAAATTAAAAAATTATATTAGTAAACATAAAACACTAAAAATGGCACCGATTAAGACAATTTTTTATAGAACAAATTTTAAACAGTATATATGTGATTCCAAGGTCCTTATCTCATTCTTTTAGTGACTGAATACTTTGTTGCATCAGTTTATTTTTCATTCCATTAATAGGATACTCATTGCATCATTGACTTGTTTTAACTTTTTGTTGATTCCTTCTGTCGATAGCACAATGACTCGGTAGGTCAATTGAATAAAGTGTAGGTCCTCATTGTTGGTTTTTCATTTTCATCGGTAGGTCATCTGCATCGGTAGGTATTGTGCATTAGAAGGACATGTTCATTGATAGGTCATGTGAATCGGTATGTCATGTGAGTCAGTAGGTCATTTTGTAGTGACTTAGTTGAACTGTTGGTAAAAAATTTATTCTATCAATGTCAATCAATTACACATAGAGAATTTTTTGGACTGCCATACAATATAAATATATGCAAAATGTAATATATTCATCTGAAATCATTTATAAATATAATTTTCACATAATTACAAATAAATAATAATTATTTAAATGTTTATATGTGATTAATATAAGTTAAAATGATTTGTGATTATTAAAACTATTAATACTATAGAGGATGGAAAATTGTCTCTTATGGGAAAACAATATGTAGGTCAATTACAAACATCCTTATGAACCATAATAAGAGGAATTTGTCTGATGATTTCGAATTTAAGGAATTGATAGATAGTTTTGAAGGATGGAGTCGCCTTAAATTTTCAATATCGATAGGGATGAGGTAATTCACATGCATGGATTTGTTTTTTGCCTAATTTTAGGAAGGAATAGATTAGTGAGTTTCATGCCTCAATCTAAGAGGTAAATCCTTGGTTGAGAAATATATAAGTTGAAAATTAGAGACATTATTAATGTCAAGGACAGAAAAAAGAAATATTTTGTCTCTTGGTATGACACTACACCAATTAGCTAGTGAACATATTCCATCAGTAACCTGTACAAATATTATAATTTTTTCCATTTATGGAATGGAATATGGATGATGTTATAATGAATTTATTTGTGAGAAACTGGAATATTATTCATAAATTTAATGTGATATATATTATTATGGATCAAATGAAAATATTGTCTAACTTACTACTGATTCAGGAAAATTCCACCAAAACTAATTAGTTAACATGTTTATAGTGAAATATAATGTTTTGAGGAGGTGGAAAAAATTATATTATCATATCATTACTCTCATTTAACTACATGCTTCAACCTTGTGTTGTTGGAGTGAATTGAACTCATGTTCTTCTCTATATGGATTTTTGCAATTAGAATGATTAGAAATAAGAATTTATGATCCAGGTATTAGAGGAATGTTTGAGTAAATTCCCTCTATTAGTTGGGCTATCATAAGGATAATAATTATCAATCATTTAGTTATTGTATAAAAAATCATATAAAGTGACTATTCTGATTTAACATTATGAGATGATCTATGGTAGGACATGAAGATATTTTTTCGGTTAAATGAAAGATGAATGATATTTTTTTGGACAATGTATCATGTATGAGACATAAAATTAGGTTTTCTAATTTAGAAGTTTGTGGATATAGCCCAATGAAAACCAAATTCATACACATATTGATTTCATTGATATCTTTAGTTTAGTAAGGGATGAATTTTATTTCAATATATTGTAACAAATACTGGTTCACTATCAGATTTGGAATACAATACCAAAGGAACATAGGCACAAGGCATAGTATGATATTTTAGATAAGATCAGACAAGTGGTATATTCAAATGATATTCTACAAATGAATAATTTTATATATGATTTTGTTTTGATGTCGTAGAAGCAGTAGTATCACCCCAACCTGCATTATATGACCAATGATAATGATTTTTATCTTTTGTTTGATCCTTCTTTGAGGTGCATTTGATTATTATTTGGGAAATTAGTGAGAACACTCTTAAGGATGAAAACATATAATTAGTCCATTTGTTCTAGCATCATTGCTAATTTTATGAGGAATCATGGGAGAAGATGTGTATATGTGGGAGATTTGGACCGATATTTTAACTATAGTATATTTTTAATTATTGGGAGTGTATCTTTATGAAGATCTATTATATAGTGGGGAGGTTATAATATCCAAAAATTTATTGGAGGTATGACATATAACATGTTTTTGTATTTTTTAATTTTTAATTGTTTTTGAAATTCTTTTCCAAATTTAAAGGCCACAGTGGGGTCTAATAGGATGATACATAGAAGAGTAATAAAAGGGTATTCCTAGTGTGATGTTCCTTGTTAGAATACATTTATTGATTACCAGGGGTCGTGGACCAAGTGACCATGTTTTTAATCCCTTTGTATATAGGTTGGTTCATTATCACGGAATAATTATTCATGTTGTGTGGGTGGCCCATCCAAACAGTATTGATTTCAGCTTTCGTTGTCTAAGGATGAAATAATGCTGGTTCACTATTTGTCTAACCATATATCCAATCCATGATCGTAATAATTTTTTTTGTTAATTTCACCATTTATTAATCTATTTTTAAAAGGGCATACCAAATTTTTCCCCTTCTCACAAAAATATCATTGGACGAAAACCCAATACTCCAAAACCTCCCAATGTATATTTTCTCTTAATTTTTATCAATTTAATATAATTTTAGTTGAAAATCTATCCTTTGGGTGATTATACCACTCCACATCCGTTATTTTCTATTATAATATCTCTAAAATGTTTCTAATCCATTAAATTCCCTATATTTTCATTTTTCAGGCATATTCATAAATTTTTCATTGATGGATTTTTGATCTTGAATCGTGGATTTAGGTTAGGTGAGATCTTGTATTAGAGAATGTGGTAGTTTTTCTAAATGGTATAACTCACATTCAAGATGTTTTTCCTTTTTATGTGGTCTTCATAGTGTGTTTTGTGTTGCACATTTTATTCCCTAATAGAAAATTATAAATTGGGAGTCTATGTGATGTGTTTGAAATTTCAAAGACCGCATTGGATCAAATATTAAATAATCTTATAGGTTTAAGGTTCCCATATGGTTTTATAATCCATTTATAGTGGTAATTGAGTTAAAAATTATTTAACTGATGGGTTTATGAGATTAACCAAAATTTAATATTAATTATCAAGTTAAAATGTATGATCATGTTGTTTCCATAACTCTTAATGATAAACAGGTTGTGATGTGGTGAATAAGAAAATTGATTTATGATTAATTCGCCTATCTTCATTTTCATAAAACAACTGGAATTCTGGTTGGATGGTTATGGATATAAATATATTTTATTATGGGAATAATGTGGAAGAGTGTAATTTTGTTGAATGCAATGAACCATAAGAGTGTTGAAAAAATGAAAATGTTCAATCTTTTTGATATCTTGTGATAAGAGTTACCTAACACGTACCATGGGTTATGTGATTAATTTTCGGTTCATAGGATGTAACAATTCACCTATCCATTGGGTGGTCCTTATTGATGTTATGTTATCATTGATGAATTATTTATTTAGAGGCTGGACTGATACCCCTCACTCCTAGGGTATGGATACGAAATTCAATATAATGGTGTGGAGACTTAAGACATGGATATATGAATCCTAATATCAAATTCATAGAAATATATTCATTTTATATTGGATTTTAACCCCTATGATATATATTTTTGATGACAAAATTAGGCTAAAGAAGGTATGATGGTTATCATTTTTTTAAACAAAGAAAAAATGTCCTTAATAAAACTATTTTTATATATGAAACATTTTTTATCTATTATATTGTTGATGTAATTACTTATAAATAATAATTAATTAGATTGAATACTAATATAATCATTTTTATGTGGGGGAAATAGTTGTATGCACACCATTATAAGACCACCAATGGGTAATGAGCAGATATCTTCGGTAATAGATAGGATAATGGAAAATGATGTCTGTTAAATAGATAAAAATATAGTATGGATAAAAAATTGATGAGGGTATAGTAAATGATGTTGGATACTATTTTTTTGGAAATGTTTTTCATGATTTATTTTGGTTTTCATTTGGTACATTATTAAATCATGAAAATAGATATTTAGTTCATTGGTTATTTGGTACATCAAAATTTTTTAAATATAGAATGATATGGTTTGGTAAAAATAATTTTTGAATTTTAATTTTTTTTCTTGACTTAAATTGGTTATTTACTCTAATTATGAGGTTATAGTCTCCCAAAATGTAATTTTAGACAATATTTTCTTTTTGGTAGAATCGTGTATATGCGAAAGCATTCCGGAGATTTTGTAGTGCACCATCTTGAGTCACAAGTTTAGTGGAATTTGATCTGGAATGTTATAGTCACATTGTTTGGAATTTTAATTTATAATTAAATCTTTCTAATTTAATAATAAATAATTTAAATATTTAAATTTTAATAAATAGTTTACTTTAATTTTTTATATGTTCACTTTGGAAAATAAAAACACGTTTTTATAAATATTATTTTTATACATGCAAACAATTTTTTTATAAATAAAGAACAATATTTTCTATTAATAAATATTTTTAATTTAATTAAACTATTAAAAATTAAAAAATATAATTTAATATTCATTTGATTGTGATTTTTATGAAATGAATTAAAGAAATATTATTTTTATTCTCCAATATAATTTCTCTTAATTTTTTTTCTTTGTATTTTCCATTCATATTTAAAAATAATTTCCCACATATATAAATTGAACATTAATAAATGGTTTTTATTTTTTAATCAGAATATAATAATATTTTTATGAGTTATGTTTCATCATTGACCGTTATGAATAGTTAGATCTGTAAAAAAGTGTTACTACCATAAAATTGAAAAACCGGATTACCAATTAAGGAATATAGTTATAGGCCCAAAACATTTCATCATAGTTATTATGGTATGAAATTATAAAAAACCAATAACTCCTTATGATAGAAATTAATGTATATATGGTAATTTTTTCATGGATAATGACTTAATATTATATTAATATGTTGTATAATTCCATGTGTTTCATCACCCTAATTTATATACAAAATCCCCTCTGATCATTTCTATAAACATGAAGATTCTCTTATAATTGAATATAACTAAAAAAAATACCTTCAAATCATACATTACAACACCGTAGATAACTATTTTTTTCTAACCCCCAACAAATAAGGGAAAAGTTTTAATAATTTGTTGATACTCTAATATAGTCCATAAGAACTAAACTAATTATTCATAATTTATTTTTAATGTTATCTCTTTACATTCTATATAAATAATTATATTATAATATAAGTATTACATATTATAATATATTACATTATTATGTTTTTTAGTAACCATTACCCACCTCTTCATCCATCAAAAAGTAATAGAAATCATTGTTTTTGGGTATGATGAACTACCGCCTCAAAAAATGATGTTATTCGTTTTTTATCTCCACCACTTGTGGCATCTAACAATTTTTGTCAAACTGAAATAATATGATTTACATTATATAAATTTATTTATATAATTTAATATTAATATATTCATTCATTCATTAAAATATAACTATAAATGAAAAAAACATTCAAGGTTACATTCTCCCTACCACCTTCCAAAATGATGTTTTAAATTTTTCTTCACCAACTCACTTTGATGGTATATATTAGAGGGATAAAAAATATAATAATGAATGTATCATATTATTATCATTGTAAAATTTTAAAAAAATACATTCAGGAATTCCCCCACATTAGTTAAAAAATGGAATTGTTACAAACTATTATATAAGTTCAAATATCTCATTATTGTAATGTAATTTTATTTTATCACCATCATAAATTGTTATTGGTAAAATTATAATTCATTAATAAAATTTATAATTATATCATTTTTAATATTCATGAAATGATATAATTATTATCTATATAACAATATTAAACCTAACAACATGATTTTGTATAGATATTAATAATAATAATACAAATTTATAACATAAACATAATTGATTGATTTTTTAAAAAAAATGAATAATTAAAATTAAATAAAAATATATTTTTGAAATATATATTTAATAATTTATATTAATAAAATATTATTTTTATTCAGAATAAGGTTTAATACATGTTACCAGTAGGGCTTAAAAAAAGGTACACATTACCATCAAATATCACTTCATTTTTTAAAATATGTACTATCAAACTATTATAGTTTCATGTCCATATTATTATATAGATTTAAAGGGTGTATATATGTGGAGATAAATTAAATATAATTTACCACTCATTTCCATTAGAAATTCATTCAATGGTTTTGATTGGTGTATACATATGTATTTTACAAGGAATGTTTATTAAAGAATACAAGGGATTGAAAAATATTAACATATACAATATGATCCTAATTCCATGAAATATTAAAATTTATTCTATTAAAATATCCATATACATGATTACATCTTTTTCAAGTAAAAATATATTTTTTGTTTATTATAGTAATGATTATAATTATTTTTTAAATAACATGTACTGTTGACAAAAAATTATCACATAATGAATGAAATTGATTATGAATATGTGTTAAGAATAAAAAAATTAAGAGTTGTTATGATGTATATGAAAAGATCTCTATGTTTTATGTGATTTATAGTCTTTGGATATTTTCTAATACAAATACATATCCTAAAATATCAATAATATTCATTGGGTAATGATTATTTCTATAAAACATTTTATTATAAGTATCTAACTATGTCATTGAATTAATATTTTTTAATGGAAGGGTGATATTATTAAGATGTTTGAAGTCACATAAATGAATAATCAATACATGAAAATTTAATTTCATGGAAATTTTTTAATTTAATTATTTAATCTATGGATGTTTTCAGAGGAATGTTGATTCAATTTGAGAATAAAAATTACATTTTTATAAAAAATAATTATTAGGGTTTATTGGTTTTCTATGAAATATTTAATATATTTAGTTTTGATTTTTTATAACATATAATGTGATTTTTGGAAATAAAATTTGTTCTAAGGATGATTTCATGCACATAAAAACAATTACATGCACTAAATGTTTTTTATGACAATTGAAAACACCATAATTAGATATAACGTTTTTTAAACTGAATAACATGTATATATTTTTTGTGCATTAATATTATTTTCCTTTAATGTCATTATTAAAATTTTTAATAGATTTTGACAAAATACCGGAATGTAGATGATTATATGATGAAAAGATAGAAAAATGTTTCGAAAATAATGCTTTTTTTAATTTAAATTTTCTATATTATCAAAATTTTAATAATATGTGTAAATCTAAACATTTAAATGCAATGGATTGTTACATAATAGTTCTAACCTAATTATCCAAATCACAACACTAAAATAAAAAAATGGGAATGAAATAAAAAGAATTTTTTTGCATTAATTTTATTATTTTTTTAATAAGGATCAGTACCTTATAATGTTAAATATAGACATATTGTATCGTTGAAAATTATGAACTAAAACTAGTCACTGTAATCTATATGTAATATTACATGTGATTGATAGTTTAATTAAAAATTTAGTACAAATAAATTATGCGAAGTATATTTTTTATGTCAATATATTCTTTATTGTTATCCAAGGTTGCCACATTTTTTGTTCTCAAAATTTAGATAATCCAAACAACATGGTCATGGGACAAGAGAGAAAAATAAATTGAGAGGAAAAAAGATATACACAATGAGATCTGAGGAAATTTATTATTAAAATGAAATGGTAATGTGGTATAAACGTACACTATGTATTCCCAGCAATTGGATAAAAAATAAAGAAAATTAAGGGTTCCCAAACACTTAATATCAAAGTGTATAAAAGAAAAAACGCCCTTTCTTAAATTATTTCATGGAAAATTGTATTGAAAAATGGTTTCATAGAATCAGCTTTCATGGTTATTCATTGCGGTTTCAGAAACATGAACCAACATTAAAAAAACCAATCATACAAAATTAAAAATCCACTCATATTTTTGTTTCATAGTTCCAATACGTAGTATGAAAATCAAGTTCTTGTAACCATAAACCCCTAGAGTAGCAAAATGTTTTCTGATGTTCTCAAATGATTAGATGATCTGTGGTCAACCCATGTGGACAAATAGTGAAGTCTACAAAAATCAACATAAAATCACCTAGGTAATGGGAGAGACAATGTTAACCTTAAAATGTGCATTAAAATGATGTAATGATTAAAAATATTTATTTTAACTATGTCTAATGAAAAATATTCTTATATGAAAAAATTATCCAAAAAATTATTACAAAATTTAAAAATAAAATATTATAGTTCAGTGTGGATGTAACAACACGTTTATGATACTATCTGAAATTTTGGAGCCAAAAAAATTCATATATATCTAAATAATCATTTGTATAAGGAAAATGATACATTCATAAAAATAATTATAATTATATTATAATAATTTGATCCACAAGAGAAATCCTATATCCATGTATAGTCTCCACCAAAATTCAATTACATACCATATCCTCCCATGCTAGAGGGAATTACCCCCATTCACCCATCAACTGAATTGCATAAAATAAATCCAATTAAAATTAATTATAAAAACTAATGTGTATATAGAATAATGAATAAATATATTCATTCAAATAATCCATATAAAAATAGAGTTCAAGATATATGAAAATAAATATTATGGTAACTTACATGAAAAATGATGCAAGGATATTTCTTCGATTCAGTTTTTACAAACAAATGTAAGGAAAACACATTTACAACATACATAAAAAATTAAATCGAATAAATTATGGGATATACATTATATGTCAATAATTAAAATAAATAAACCCAAGGAAAATATTTATGAACAATTCATAACTAATGGATAATTATATACACTATTATAATATTTATTACACAATAGAAATTATATAATATAAATTTAAACAGGTTAATAATTATTATAATGTAATCCATTTATTTTTATTTATTATTTAACCTAATAATAATAATTTTATGACATTATTATTTTAGAAAACATTATTTTAATAATGTGTAATAATTTTGAAAGTATTCCATATCATATTTATATATATTTCTAATGAAATTTTTATTTACATGTCAAAAACATCTTATTTTTAGTTATAAAATAATATATAAGTAAATACCATTAATTTATAAAAATATGATAATAAATATTTTTGAAAAAATATTCATTCAAATATAACACATTATAGTTTCGCCATTAATATTTATTTTATAACAATACTATAAATAACTCATTATGATTAATAAAAATAAATATTATTTCAGTGACTCGAGGCATTCCATAAAATTTAGTTAATGGTATTACTATATAATTTCAATATAATTTGACTATTTAAATATTTATTTTTTAACAAAAAATAATATATTTAATTAAAAACTATTTGTAATGAAATAATTTTAAAATTATTATATATATTTAGATACTCAAAAAACTCATTTAATTTGGATATATATATATTTTATGTACCATTTAAAATATAATAAGTGAATATTAATATTAAATTTATAATATTATTATAATTTATATAATAATTGTTTCATAAAATGTTTTTTACAAGGAAAAATAATTAATTTTTAGATACATTATTTTAATCAAAATTTTAAAATTATAAAAAATTATACTCTAGTTTTTAAATTATTCATATAAATTCTATAAATATTTTTATAATATTTACATTTGAAAAAAAAATCATTACAATTACATAATGAAATTCTTGGCATGAATTTAATTCATTGCAACCATGAAAAGAATCAAATTTTCATATAATGTTGATCGAACTCTTTAATTGTACTCTAGAAATACGCTTCTGTCGATTGATCCTGAAAACATAAACAAATGTATCGATTACATTATATAGAATGTATCTAGGATCACTTTCCAAGACATGTGTTTCATAATGATATTTTGGTATTCTACATTATATTGACATGAGATAATAATCATCAGTTGACCCTTACCTGAGAAACAAGATGACAATATCATATTCCAAGTTATCATTATATTACTAGGGAATCATTTAATAGACCTTACATTAGATGCATAAATTAAATGGTATTCATCATAACCTATACATAATATGGGAAACATCATATTAACCTTATGAATATTTCATCAATGTTAAAATTATATCTTGTGATCAATATTTAGTGCCTCCCATTTAAAAGGTATCCATGAATTAACCTTATTTATCATTTTTGTACATCATTAAATCTAAATTGAATTGTATATAAATTTAAAATTTTTAATAAAATATTAATATTAATTATCATTTTATTTATTTTGTGAATTATTTTATAAATATAAAAACTATTTTTCCTAAATACAACAACTATGATAAATTATTGTTTTAAAAAATTAGAAGAATGTGTAAGAGTGATTAAATTCCAAACACAAGAAATAACTTTTATGTAGTATGAAACCCTAATGAAAATAGAAAATTAAAATCACTGTGAAACACATATTATTCCCAAATTAATCCACTAAAATATCATAATCTATAACATAATTGGTTTAACATAGGACTATGATGTGGAGGAAAATAAATATACCACCTCATAATTTATCCATTGGTCAATATAAATTATAAAAATCAAATTGGGATCTGGTCATCGTAAAATAAATGATAGTTCCTCAAGAACGAATTTGATATATTCAGAGTTGAAAATGTTTTTTAGGACTAATAATTAAATAAAAAGCTTATATGAATGATATCATAAAAATGTCTGATATTATATAACCCTCGATCATTATTATTTTTAATTCATATGAATTGATATGTTATCAAATTCCAGCATGATATAAATTAATCTTTCTTACTTTTTATCATATACAATTAAAAATTAAATCATTAATTGATGTTGTATTGATATATATTTGATATAAAATTATAATTTATTAGTAAAATTGATTGAGAAAAATATAAAATCTTCCATGAATTGATACACACTATTATTAATGAAAAAAAGCATGCAATATGGTATAAAATATATATATATATATATCATATACAAGGATTTAGGGAATATATAACTCAATTGAAACCTAGTGTTATCAATAATGGGGACAATTATTGCATAGAATTAAAATTTTGGAGATACCAAATGATATATTGAAACTACATGTAATTTAAATTTTAGGTATAAATGTTATATAAAATAATTCATTTTTTTCAATGTGTATTAAAAAAATTTATATGATTCAAATGGTGGGATTAAATTTGATTTCAAAACCATAGTATAATTTCAATATATCTGATATTGTTTTATTCAAATGATGGATAAATGTAATTCAAAATCATGGAATTATTGTAAAAGTACTTTTACAAGCTAATATGGATATTATCAATAAATCTCTCTCTTCATCAAATTTCACTTTTATTATATGATATATTAATTTTTAATAATTATGTTTTATGAAATATTTGAGATAATTCTCATGGATTTTGATTCATGAGATTATATACGATTTTTTGTGGAGAAAAAATGTAGAGAATACTTTTACCCATGACAAATGTGCTTTCAGATGACTGTTAATACATGAGGGATTTTATTCCATCACCATTAGTTTAAAATTTGAATGAATAACACATTTTATTTAAAAATATATAACAATACATGTAAAACAATATACAATAGGTAGAAAATTTCTTATTTTTTAAAATTTAATATTTTAAAAGGAAATATTTGTTATATACAAAAAAATGAAATCTTGAATGTTATTGTTATAATTTAATTGGAATTTATTTTCTCATATTCTAATCGGAGTATGAATGGACTTATATATTTTAAATTCATAAAAATAAAAATACTATACCATTATATTTATTTAATATCATATTATATTCAACATAAATTTATGAGTTTTTTGAAATGATTATATAAAAATATTAAATAATTATGAAAATATTTCAATGCATGTTTTATTGGAAATAAATTTAGTAATGACAAAAATTTTATTATGAATTATCTTATGAAGATAACTTATTTTAGTAACAACTTAAATTTAAAATTTTTAATTCAATGAATATTAATTACATGTTCAAAGTGTTAAAATGTAGAATTATTTGTTTGTGTAGACAATATTCATAATATATATTTTCATAGATATTAAAAACTATATAGTTTAATGGTAGGGTTTCATCATAAGAACACATAGATATTTTTTTAAATTATGAATTATTATGTGTTTACATATTCTCATATATTAAATTTTGATTGGCTCTGAATCGTTGAGTTCCTTTGAATGTCCATTAGAGTTTATCCAAAAGGATATTTGGAATGATTTAAAATATTTATAAACATGATTTCATGAAAGGTAATTAGGATCATATATTTCCAATAGTTCATATGAAGATATTAAAAATCTATTTTGGAAAACATTTTAGAACTATATTTTTATAAAAAAATATTAGGTGAAATAATTTTTTTTATTAATCCTTTGATTAATTATTGTACTGGGTGACATATTTTTTACATATTATTTCATATTTTAGGACATAATAAATATAAATTTTATGAAATTCATATATTTTAGTCACTCATATACTATATTGTATTTCTTATAGTAAAATCATGATATATGATTTCATGTTATACTTAATTGAGTGATAATGATTTAACATCTGAATATCAACATAATATGCATTGATTTATGTTTAGTTAAATGAAATGAATATAATATTATGGTTTCTTATGGGATATAATTTTCACAATTGAAAATTCCATTTATATAATTATCTCATTAGGTATAAATAATTACATGAATTCTATATGAGTGTTATTAAGGGATATTTAATGTGATGATGACATTGGGATTCGATTACTATCTTTATGTAGTCTTTACTATTATTCAATTGATTTCCTACTATAAATCAGACATTCCTGAATGATATACTAGAATATTTTTGGTGTGTGGGGACTATATGAAGATAATTGAATGATTTTTTAAATTTCATGGATACACAATGGAGAAATTGTATTGTTTAGAAATAGGGTTGTAATGTTAATCAAATAAATATAAATTAAGAATAAATGGAATATAATCAGGCAATTACACTTTTCATAGTATTTTTATTTTATATATACAACGTGGTCTTGGTTCTCAAGCACAATAATCAAATATTCCAATTACATATCGATTGAAACACTTTGTTTAACTATTAATATATATTCATTAAAAATTCATCTAGATCATTTGTTGTTTTTAAAATGTTTCAAGATATTATCAAATCATTTTTTAGTAACCGTTTTGTTTTTCATAAATGTTGGATCTATATAGATAAATATATAAAGATCATATGAGTGATAACCAATGAAATATTTTAAATATAAAAATATGTGAATATTTTTATGAACTTGTAGAAGTATATCATCATTTAATAATCCCAATGGATGTTGTTCAAGAAACACAACACATCCGTAATTATCATTATTTCATATCTACAGTGATAAATGTTTAAATATATACTTATACTTCTATGGATTTGAAAAATAAAAATATGAAGTATATCACCTGAATGAGATTAATCAATTTAGAATGACATAAAAAATATATAATACATAAAAAAAACTTCCCACGAAAATAAGAGAGATGAAATTTTAAGACAATGATTTTTACCAATAAACTTAAAATATAGTTTTAAAAACATGAAATTAAATTTGGAAAATGAGAAAAATTTAAAATAATTGTCTTTTTTAAAAATTTATAATGTCATAATTGTTGATCAGATTTACTAAATGAGAATGTATGATAATAATTTAAAATAAAAACAATGTTTTGATGTTATAGAAGACAAAAAGAAACCAAGATATACAAAATAATTTTTATAAGGATATCACATTGGATATTATTGAGGTTACAAACACAAATTGTAATCAAATGAAACAAAAAATGTTGTCACATTCCAATTCACATCCTCTCTCGATTTCTTTTTCATTGAATATTCATCAAAACTAGTTATCCAAGAAGTTAACTATTATTACATGGTATATAGTATTACCATTTTCATACAATGAACCCATCACCTAAATTTCATTCTAATGTGTATATGAGAATTCCATTGGGACATCAGGGGATAAATATTCCAGTAATATTCTATCCATGTTGAGATTTTATGTTAATTTAAATCTGTAATTAATGGGAAACAAATATAAATGACATGTAATTGTTATATTTAATGATTACAATCATTTTAATATATATAATTATATGTCATCACTAATACTAGATGGAAGTAATCATTTAAATATACTCTCCCAATACACTATGGTAAAACATACTATTACTATGTGTTTATAATGGGGTTAGGTCAAATATTTATGTTATGTTAAATCACCTAGTTATTAATTGATACACAACTTAGAAACCACTTATCTGGTGCCCTAATTTAGAAAAGTGTTCCACCTTTAAACACTCCTCTATATGAAACTCATGATATTATTCCTTCGGACATACAAAAATCAACTAATTTTGAACACATCCACCTACTCCAATCAAATAATTATTCATGATATCTTCAAAAAAATTGGGAATCAAATATCATTATAAATCTTAATGGAGAATTACCAACTTACCAATTAAAATCCATAATATCCCCCTCCAGGGAAAAATATTTTCTTATTTTATTTTATAAAGAAAAATATGTTTTTAAGGCTATATTTTAAACTATTTATAAAAAATATACTCTGTTCAAGGACATCAAATAAAATGGGCCTCCAACTTGATGTAATCCAGAATAATGAAATTATAACATGAATGTGAGAATTATTTTTCCCAAAATATTATTGAAAAAGATTAAAATTTCATTATTAGGACATGAAAATCTCCATAGAGTGTGGTAAACTAGAATTACAATTGGTCATCAACACTAATGTACGATAACATCTTACCACAAAATATGATAAAAAACCTAATCCCAATAGATTGAAATCTCCATGTTGAATTGTCGATAGGTACGACCACGTAGAAGTAGTCTATTTCTATTCATCAAACCTAGAAAAAATAATATCTACAAACACCCAATGGCACTAGAAGGGTTTGATCTAAAATCCCAATAGTGTCTCAACAATAATTCAGTAATAATAAGAAAACTTTTAATTAACTAAATAATTATTTCAATTTCAATAAATACTAATGGTAGTTTATCTTTTAATAAATTAAATTCATGATTTTGGTATCAAATAAAGCAGATAAATTAAGGAACATCTTATTAATCATTTTATATGAAGAATTTATATAAATTTGTACCCCATATAAAATCTTTTAAAATTTTTTATCACATTTCTGTCTCAAATATAAACTAGTGATAAAACTGTTCATCTAAAAAAGATGTTATAGTTCCAGGATACTGGATACTCTAACACTCTATGGTGATCACAGAAATTTGGGCATTCACTTGTCCAACTAACAAGAACCAATAGTGACTCATCACTATCCCATCAGGGATGTGACCTTATACACTATGCTTTGTTTCAGTTCTAATGAATCAACATGGTGATATCACAATATCACACTAACTACCAAGGATTTCTAATTATCTAATTCAATTAATGATTGGAAATGTATTTTAAAATAATTTAAAATAAAATTCATCTCATTCTCCATTTTCAAAAGTTCCAATTTTCCATTTAAAAATCAAAATGGGTTTTTAATCAAAATATGTTTTCTTACAAGATCAATCCTATGTGTTATAAACAAAAACATTTTAATACATTTTATCATTAAAATTAATGAATTTAATTTCATCAAATCAATTTCATAATATAAATTCACAAATTAATTTTCCATGATTTTCAATCTGTTTCATAAACAGACCCTAATTAATTGGAATCACGGGTTTCTCCAAATATCATATGAAATCAAATCCAAATACACTAGTTTATTATAATTGGTTTTCTAGTAAACATATAAAAAGTAGTTCCATGAAATTAACTTATATATATATATAAATAAATTTATATCATGTAAATCATGGATAGTAAAATTTGGAAATCATTACAGAAACAACTACCTTTATCATAGAAAAAAAATCCCATTACAAAACCAACCAATAAGAATGAAGGAACGTGAGATATACGAACTCAACCTTGAAACATGATTAAACAAAATAGGGATTATATAAATAAATCTATATATGACCTATCAAACACCATGGAGTGAAATAGAAAGGGGGTGAATGTATAAGAATAATGCTTAACAGGACAGTCACACAAAACTCAGAACAACAATCAATTGTTGAACGAAACAACATGGAAGTGTTTGATGGACTCTAAATCTCTTGAGGATGGCTCTTGGGTTGAGAGGAAGGATGTATAAAGATAATGAAATATAATTTTAATCTAGGATTCTTGTATGAAAACAACACTAAAGACATTACTTTATGTGTAACCCATTTATATTCCTTGTAATTTAAAATCCATAAACCACTAAAATCAAATTAAATTTTGTTAAAAAATTATTTATTATTATTTTTTAATTTTGTTGTCATGTAACTATATTAAATGGAATGTAAATCCCCATGATGATGAAAAAACAGCATGTTTTATGATATAATCTGACACAAAAATGTCTTTTCTATTATAGTGAACCTATTAATTACTTATTAGCCAAAAAAAGTAAATAGAAATGAAAAAACACGACCTGGTTTAAATATTACCAAACTGATATGCAATGATACATATTAACCCCTACCCTATAAACGTTTTATCCCTACAGAGCATGCTATGAAGCATCCATTTTGAAATTGTGATTCCACTGGTCTCTCATAAATACCTCGTGCTACAATATTTCATTATAATCAAAACCATGAATCCATAGAAATTAAATTATAGGTATATCCCTCCCACTATCTTCATTGGATTTCGAATCAAGTATAATGACTTGTAGTTTAGTCACGGATAAATCGGATATATCCTTGAGATAACTCTAACTCATAACATTACAGGGAAAACATATATAATTTTGTAGCTATGATACATGGAACATGTCATGTATCAACATCAACTATTGATAAATTAATCAACAGTAATAAATATTCCCTACATTTTTAAAAACCTCAAATGATCACAATAAACATCTAGAAATATTTCCATACATACCAAACCGTCGATGAACCAACAAAGGTGAAACAAATAAGAATAACTTGTCACCTATTTAGAATTCCAAAGGCATGCGATGATATTGAGTATTATAATTTATCTAACTATATACCGTCAATATTTTCCAATGAATCCACTGAATAATTGTGTTCTTCTCGTGGACCATTCTTCGTCCAACCAAAGAACATTCAACAATATCTGACCAACACAATAGAGTTATGAATGTCCTACCATACATTCCCACAAAGGATAAATTTTTATCTTAGATTTAAAAATATAATTTTTAGAAAATTCAACCAATCCCATTTTTTCATCCCTAAATTCACCAAATTAGGTAGCATTGGTGTGAAACATCAACTAATGAATCAATATAGATTATTATTTTTTTTCCGTTAAACTATGGATGGTACTCCATACTCTAATAAACATGAGTTCCCAATTCAACTTAAAGGATACTAAATGAGTGATAAGTGACTTGAGGATCCCTTTAGAATACAATAGTAGATGTAAATCACAGGAAACAAACAGTCACATTTACCTAGAGATTTCCAATTCCTCAACATTGGTTGTATCTTGATTGGGTACAATGTGAGCCTATTTTTGCACTAGATCAATAAAAACCCATAAAATGGTATATTTTATATGGGTACATTGAATCCAACCCCCATGATTTATAAATATCTTATCCCACTCCCAATTAGTTACTACATGTGAATGATGAAAATCTGCAGGTTTAGAGTTCTCTCCAATATCCTCTTTTAACGTGTAATAGTGATAGAAAAAATCATTAATATCTTGTCCCAGTCCTGGCCACCATATTGTGCACAACATGTCATATAACATCTTCTTGGTTCCTAGGTTCGCATAACATAAGTATTTATTGAAATTACCCATCACAGATTTTCGTACAGTTAAAGGCACAAGAATGTGATTATGCTATTATAGAATTACCTATGTTGAGAATAAACAGTTAGTCATAATACCCAAAAAAATAAATAGTGTCTATAATGATATTTAATGTTTCATCATGTATATAGTCATAAATAATCTTCTAGGGAAGAGAGTATGTAAACTCAACAATATATAAGGAAACTATTTCACCAGATTTCAGAACTCAAGTCTTAAACTATGAAAAAAGTGAAATCTTATTCCACTACTATAATTATTTATTCACTCTCTAGGTCAGTTTATTCCTCCTCAGATAATTTAAAATCACTATCCCATTCTTCTTGGGAACAACAAATTTCAAAATCAAAATAATATAGGGATTCCACCAAATTATTCTGTTTTATAATCAAATATTTTTTTTAGAATATATAACTCATGCTCTTTTAGTTTTAAAACGGGGTACACCTTTCTCTATATAGGTCATGTCACTAAATATTATGTGTTTTCATCACATCTACTGATTAAGGTAATGGTTTGGGTAATTATTCTTGTTTTTTATATGATTTTGATAAATATAATAAATGATATTATCCCCCTATATATGAATTAAACCCAAAAACAAATTTGATACATCATAGAGAACCACATAGCCCTCTCTAGAATCTAGATGTTTCAACACAAATGTAGTTTTCAAAAGTCATTTTAGAACAAAAATATAATTCCGATATTTTCCATCCACTTAAAAATTTACTTCCATTCAAGTTATAGAAGTCACTAGAGAATAAAAAATTGGAAAGTCCTTAGTTAAGCAGCCAAATTACTCAGATTGACCCAAGATGCTATTTATCTTGTAAACATTTCGTGGTTCTTCCCATGTCATAATAGAATTTTAATTTTTAATATTAACGAAAATAAAATTTTGAGACACCTCATGTCCCGCTAATTTCAATTACTGAATCCAGATATCACATTCTGACATATTTTCATAAAGATGGACATTTCATGAATATTACAAAACTAATCTCACATGATGCACATGATCCTCCATAGACGTAGAGTAAATGAGGATTTAATTCACAAATACTAAAAAATGTTATTACGATACATGTGGAAATTACTATTTATTAAATATATAGAGACAACAGAAGCATTGAATTAACTGAAAGGCATGAATATGTACTCATAAGGATTTCACATGATTCTCAGGACAGTTTTATGAATTTAAATTATTTTATTCACAACTGATGGTATCCAGATTAAATACTTGTCATCATGAACTACGTTTCCTATATCAATTCATCAAACATATCATTAATCTGTGAAATTTAAATATATTCTATTATTGTTATTTTACTGAGTTTTTAGTAGAATCATAATTTTGAAGTAAACTATCAGAATTATTATAATATAAAATTAACCCCACCCAAGGTGACACACATGGGAATATAAATCATTTCTATATAAAATCATCCAATTTATTATTAATCTATATCATTATAGTCATTTACATGCTGTACTATTGAATAGAATTGATTTTATCACTATGTAAAAAATAAATAAAATAATATACCTTCCTTACCAGTGGCTGACCAAAGAATTCAAAATGAAAAACATTGGGAAACATGGAAAAAATCGGAGGGATATTTATAGACAATAAATCTTATTCCATATCAAAGGAGATCATAAATATCTTTTTTTAAAAATCTGGATAAGAAATTGAATCACTACTCAACCATGGGTCCAATTATCCTACAATTATATGATACACTCCATCGTGTGTAGTGAAGAAGACGTGTCAATGATATCACTCATATTGGGAATAATTCGAAATTACCCAATCCAACTGAAGTATGATGTCAATCAGTTTCATATTGAGAATGGAAAATCTGAAAAAATACATCAAATCAAATATTTAGAAAGAACAACAGTGATTACAGAGGCCCTAATCTCTCTTTTCTCCAACTAGAGTAGAATAATCCATTATATAAGCCAAAATATCCATATTATGATTTAGAATATTAAGAATACTAGATGTGAAAAATGAATGAGATGCACTAGTATAAAATAAATCTGTAACTAATGATGAAGCATTATTGATGGTACCTATCAATGTTGTTGGGACCATATCTACTTCCATTAGAGACTCTTCCACTATTTGAAGAAGATTACTTCTATATGTCTATGGTTGGATCCCTTTTTCCATTAATAACCATATTGTACCTTTTTTAATATGATCTAGTGATATTATTCCACTATAAGGAGTGGAATTATGTAATTCCCCGACCCTAGTTACCCTAAGATGGTGCATTATTTTAATACATTGGTATGATTAAAAAGAATCAAGTCTAGAAAGACCAATCAATTTAGGTGTCTTTGAAAATAGATTACATACATGAATGTTATATTAAACATTCCAACATAAAATAAAAAAATAATCCTTTGAGAATTCCATTGTTCCGTTATCTTAACCCTACATCTCTATTATAAAACACTTCTTTGGATACTGGGAAAATAATACATAATAAAGGGTTTATCTCAAATGCCCAATAAGGATAAATAATTTAGCAGAAGCTATATAATTTTAGGGAAGGACGTGTAATAAAAACAAAATCCTTTTTAGACATAATCATGAACATTATATGAAAAAAATGAATCAAAAACCACCATATAAACAAGCACAAGGATATTCTAAAAGTTTAAAATTCACATGTAATAACTAAATTTATAATGAGGGAATGCCTAATGTTGGACATCATTACCACAAAGTCAAGGCCTTTTTCCATGACTACAAATAATTTTATTTCATGTCCTTGTTCCAAGACACTAATTTGTCTCATTAGACCTAAAAATGCATCAAGGATCTGTAGCAGGCTCTAACCATCACTTAATATGTCCATTTCATTCCTTATATGAAAATTTTGAAACATGACATAAACATTTATAATAAAACTAGCATTGGAAATTTCAATATATTAACCATAAACCATCAATGGTATAAAAATAGAACATCCACAGTCAAAAATATCATTACTCATTCATTAAAATATGTATTATTGTATTAAAATAATGCAACATAAATAAAAAGTAATATCTCGTAAAGGATGCTGACATAGTTTAAAATGATGAGTAATGATTTTTGAGAGAAATATACTTTTTGTAAAATCGTTAAAAAGTCACACATTTATAAAGGATGTAATTTTAAATAGATTTTTTAATCAAAGTGTCCCATTTCAGGTTTAAACTTTTGAAACGAATTATCATTTCAAAACATTAATGACTATATAAAAAAAATCCTTAAATTCATTTAGAAAACATAGACATTAATTATTACGATTTATAATGAAAAATCATTAAAACATATAAAATTCAGATCTTGAAAAAAAGTACCTTTTACAAATCCTTTAAATTTTCACATTGAAATCATTTTTGTGAAAAATGGACGTGTATGATAAAAATTTTCCGATAAATACTCACACATAAACAATATTGGGTAATAATGAGATTGATGAATTAACCATTACCTTGCACTTTCCTTTAGACAAAGGTATGTTTAACCTTCTGTATGAATATACTAGTACTATTTCAAATCATACCAGAACCATATTAATTTTTATGAAATCATAAATTCTTCATTTATGACTTTATACTTCCCATTTAATAATAATTTTCATTTTCAATTAACATTTCGGGTAATAATCGCTTTCTTTATAATCAGTGTTTTAACTCGTTACTCTTGATTGCATAACTTAGATCAAGATTTAAATACTTCTAGAATATAAAATACGATTTATATATCAAATATATTTAGAATATAAATATGTATAATAGACATATATATTCAATGAAAAACACTGTTTTTTTGGAGACGGTAGTCCGTACGTATTAATAAACGTTGTTTCTGTTTTCATATCGTATTGAATGATACTAAGTGAATAAAATATATGTAAGTAAGTATATTTATATTAATATATATATATATATAGTATAACTTTTATGTCATATATTACATAAAATTATTAATATATATTTTTATAATCGTTGATGAATGGTGAACATGGAAAGGAATCTAATCGCGTCGTGGAGACGGTAATCCGTACATACGCCCGAGCGACAATATAATTTCCTGAATGGTTTGGAATTGGATGGTATATTAATTTTACAGGGTCATTATCATGTTATGTTCATTATTTATGTACGTATTACTCATCATTGTATCCATTCAAAAAACATTGTTTTGAATAACAAGTTACACCATAGCGTGGAGTCGGTAAGCCGTACGTACGCACGCATGGTGACATTATCATTCATAGGATGGATAGAATAATGATTATTATTATGACATATTTATAATAACATCATAGTATATAGAATATACTGTGTTTATTATTTTATAATGGAAAAAACAAAGAAAAAGTAAGTGGAAGAATAAGAGAACTTGAAAGTGGGGGGTGAAATCATTACATCTTCTTCGAGTTATTCCTTTTTATTTGATAAAAAGTGATCCATTGGATGGATTTCTAACAAATTTATGGACTCTAGGATAATGCTAGGATATTTTTTAGGATATTTGGATAGGTTTTGGCCCATCCAAATGGCATTGGAGGTGTAAACTTGAGAGAAGGGGAAGTGACCTTTTATAACAGGGGTCTGTTTCACCTTAGAAAAAACATAAAATATTATTTTATAATAAATTAATTTTGGGTTTGTAATGGAAAAACTGATTTATTTAAAGGTTAAGGAAGTTGTGGGTCTAAAACCACTCATCCAATTGCTTTTATATTTGTTTAGGTCCCCATATTAACCTTAACTCATATATTTATCTCTTATTTAAATAGTTTCACATTTACCATGTCTCTTTATATTTTTATATTATATGTTTAATAAAAATACTATAAACATCCAAGAGAACCCAAAGTGGATCATTTATTACATATATAATAGTAATTAAGTCCTTTGGTATATAATTATATTTTTATGAATAGATTACCAATGAATAATATAATATTTTCTTTAAAAAGGTTTTTATGTCAATTTTGAAACTATTCATTATTTTGTTTTTTCTAAATTCATAACGGCATTATTACATAGAATAAAATTCATATAACCAGCCCTAATATTCCATATTAACCTATAAAATATGTTTAATTCATAAAATGTCTCAAATTACATTTATTTTTATATTTATAATATCTATTATTCTAATCCTTTTTTTAATACAGAATTTTCTGCATCTTTATTGTGTCATAAAAAAATTTAATTATTTAAAGTCAAAAAAATATAAATAAAATATAATTATGTATGAAATATTTTTATATTTCTAATGAATATTTTTAGTCCAATTTATCTTATGTGTAACCCTATATAAAAATGGTTTAGTTAATAAACATTTATTTTTACACTTTTAACACATCATTGAATTAAATAATAATAAATGTACTAATCTAATCCATGTGGACCCAAAGGATCATATTTTATTATTATGGTTTTTTTGGTTTATTTAAAATTATATAATAAAAATAGGACATGTATTAGGGTAATTATTATATAATTCTTACCCTTAATTAACCTATTTATTTTTAACTGTGGTAAATAAAAGATGATAAAATTTCAATAAAATATTTATATATCTAAAAGTATTATAATATGAATCCAATGAATTACATTGAAATTATATAGTTAATATGTATATATTTTGATTTAAAATAAATTTAAACAAAATTAATAATTATTTGAATAAAAAGTCGGTAAAAAACATTAACTTAGTGTTTTTCATTATTCCTAAAATTTTTTTTGTTTTTAGATAATACCAAAAATTCACCCTAAACAAATTTTGATATTTTTGAAATAAATAATGAATTATATTTTACCAAATTAAAAACATTTATGTTTAATTTATTAATTTAAAATTATTTCCCCCTGTCAAAACAAAAAGGAATATTTTTAAGAAATAATAACTATCAAAATATTGACGATTGTTTATGTCCGATTTCAAATTGAAATTACATACAATGCACAACATTGGATTAAATAGTAAAAATATAACCTATTTATAATTACAACCATTAAAATGTACAATTTGACACTATAAATATTTTTTATTAAAAAATTTGCTTTCAGATAAAATATAGTAATTTTCACTATTCACCTAAATATTAAAGTTATTAGAAAAACACCAAAATGTTTTTGAAAGTAAATTATTTTGTCCCGGTTCCAAAGAAGAATATTATTTTGTCAAATTGAATATATAAAAGATTAAAATATTGGATTTAACCAGGGTTCACCATTAAAAGGCGGTAAAATTGCATTTTTTTTTAAAAATACTTCTTTTATCTGAAAAAATGAATTACTTCTTACATAATGTCTAAGAAACTCATAATATGGATTTTAAAATTATAAGGAATACATATAGTTAAAAATTCAGTTCATACTAGTTATAACTGCTTTTGAATGGCTAGTTTGGTAAGTCGTTGTGTGCTTGAACTTAATGTTGCGTGTAGTGAATGTTATTGAATTACTTTGAGGAAATAACATTCTATGAAATATTAGGGTGCCACAAATAAACACGAAAAAAATCTACATGTGAACCAAGAATCCCCAAGGGTCACAGATCATCACTTTATCTATGGAAATAAATTTCAATTTCCCATAATTTATATACTGATAGTAATTCAAATGGCCTTTTCAGGCATTGCCTGAGTTACATAGAAACCCTTGTATTGAGAGACACTATTAGATTCATCATGTTTCCACTTTCCCTTATAGTAATTCATACAACCATGGGTAGTGAATATAACTCCTAAAAACTCTGATTTCCCAGCCATGTCTATTTCATACATGAATGTTCTATCCATCACATTAGTATAGTAAGAAATACTTAAAATGAAAACCAAAGAATGAATAATAGATCTAATTCCCATATCTAACCATTGAGTCTACATATTCTAATTTCATATGAACTCTTATACAGTCTCCACTCACTCAAAGAAACGTTTCCCCTATTATAACATAGTTTGGTCAGCCTTATCCTATGTGAAGCACTCAAATTCCATCGAAAACATCATCGACTATAGATAGAACTAGTCGGTGAATATATCCATAACCTCATTCCTCTCTACGTTTTCATGTTTCTTCTCCATCAACACTATGACTCTCTATCACGTTCTCAGTACCTCAAGAAAAAAGGGGGAGCACTTCACCATTATTTCATCATATGTTTTTTAGCACAAACATAAATTTCAATTCTTATCAACCATTGTTCATACAATTAAGGAACATTAAATAATTTAACTAAAGTGGATTCTAGTGAATAAACTCATTAGTATGATTCTAAATAACATCCTTCTACAGTTCCTTGGCTTTAACTTTAAATGAAACTAGTACATGTTCGTATCTTATATATATGAAAACAAACTCAATCACTTAAACCATAAATTGGTCCATAAAGGGATTTTCTCACAATGGTTTAGTAGTACCTTCCCCCTCGATCATATTAAAACATCTTCTTGGATTAATGATCCTATAAAATGTCATTAGACAATAACAAAAACTTCTTTTTTTAAACTGAAACATAGAAACTACAGAGAATTAATCCCAAAATATAGGAACACGTGATTTTTAATTTAATGTATCAATATCTAATGAATAAAAATACTATAATTATTCCAGAAAATGTTTTCCCAAACCATACATGGTGACATAATCATAAATTAGATGATATATATCAAATAAATCATTCGAAACTAACTCATATTCCATAAAAAAATTCCACAACATCAAATTGTCATTAATGAAAGGTGAAAAACCTACACCTCTGATACCACTTTTTCACAAACTATCCTATGTGCCCCGGTAACTCGATAATCAAGACGGACCCAACATATCCCTATGGTTATTCCTGACCCCCCCTAGGTTTTCGAAAAGAACCTCGCATTGTACAAAATGAATGTGGGAAAGAATTTTCAATAAATATAGAGGAAATAGATATCCAAGATATTACACATACAAGAAAATAATCATAGGGAGTAGTGCATGTACATTAAAATAGTTAAAAAACCCCAATGTACTATAGAAATTTCCTAAAAACAAGATAAAAACAAATTTCATAGTGAATTCAACACTCTAATCCCAAGAATAAATTTTTTCAACTGCCTCTAAGTGGTACCTTAAACATTATAAATCAAAGAATTATATTATCTATAAAAACTGGAAGTCACTTATTGGGTGTGATCTAAAATTCCAGTAGGGTCTCACCTAGGATTCCATAATTAAATTTCATCATTTAATTTAATATAAAAACAATCAAAATTTAATAAACTAGTAAGGATGATCATAAAATAATTGATAAAATTCATAATTTATATTTCAAGTTATGGAAAAACATTCAAAAATGTATTAATTATAATATTATATAAAATTTTTTATATGAATTAATAAGACACATAAAATTGTTTACAAAAATAGACGTGCATTTATGTGTAAAATATAAATAACTAATAAAAGTTTTAATTTGATAAAAGTTATTATATTTCATGTCTATATGATCCTCAAACACTTTAAGATGATCATAGAAATATGAGTATGAACACAACCTTCTAGAACTAGTGAAAGGTGACTCATAACCATCCCATCTTGTATATGATACGATGCATAATGTTTTGTTTAAATCGAAAAGTGTCATGTGAGTTATATAACAACAACACACTAACTACCTTTTCTTAATTGTGTAATAATAAAAGTAATGATTCTAAATATATTTTACAAATATTTAAAATAAAATTCATCATTTTCTGCACTTTCAAGAGTCCAAATTTTCCAAGTAATCAACAGAAAATTATTATAATATAATCATGAAATTATCAAAAGTAAAACCACTTGGTATTTTTCAAATCCATTATAATAAATTTTCATAAATATAATTTTGGAAAAAAATTCAAAAATAGGATTTCATAATTTAAATTCATCTATTTAAATTCCATGTTCTCATCAAATTCACTAACACACCCCAATTCAATGGATTTTTCGGGGGGGGGGGGGAAATTCATTCCTTGTCGAATATAAATCCTCTAATTCAATGGAATTTGGTATTTAATAATCCAATTGAATTTAGTTTCAATAAATTTAATTTTAATGAAAATTTTTAATTTCTATTAATAAATGAAGGGTTCATAAAAGTTTTCCATCAAAATGTAACCACCAACCATTATCAGGGAAATACAAAGCCTATAGTGGAAATTTCCAATTATAATGGATTTTCATGAGATCTAGGATCTATAATTAGAAAAAATATTCAACAAAAAGAGTTATAGATCAACCAATCCATTGATGATCTATCAAACTCTATAGAGTGGGTGATAAATGAATAAGAGATTTATAAAATGATTTCCTAGAATTTTACAATATAATTGAAACCATGTTCAATTGTTTAAATAAAAAAACATAAAGGTTTTTAGGGGTCTAAAATTTCTTAGGGATGTCTCTTGGGTTGCGATAATGTAATATTAAAGAGCATGAAATAGAATTTTCCACCAATATGACTATTCAAAAAACATAACTCTAGAGTTTAAATAATGTGTCACCAAAATAAAAATAATGTAATTGAAATGTTACAAAATAATGTAATACCACATTATCATTTAAAAAAATTAAATTTCTTATTATTTTAAAATATTCACATCATGTGATCATATTACATGGTGTGTAAAACCCCATCATTCTTTTGGAATAACAAGTTTTATGATGAAAATACAAAAAAACCATTTCTTCACAATTTTAGGTATCCTATTAGTTCCTTCCACAATATTAGTATGTTAATAATTGATCTCATTCCTATACATAGTAAAAATAATTATTACAAGGATTGATTTCACATAATGATTTAAATCACTTATAGATTCATATAATATAGAATAAAATTATTCCTAGTATGAGTCATCATCTAATAACCTTATAAAAAATCTACAAATCAAATTTACATCGTAATATCTATATGATCATATATCATTGAAATATAGGTTTTTACTCAAATAAAATATATATTGGAATTTAAAAGGTAAACCTAATGAAAAATATATTATAAATAATAGGGATAAATAAATCATGAACTCTTACTCTTTATTTTTCTATAAACATGTTTTTATTTTTATTTTTTATCAATAATATGTCTAATAAATTATGAATAGAAAATATAAATGAATCATTACAATTCATTATTTATAGTTATTCTATGAACCATTGGATAACATAGGCTACTATATTCCACCAAATGATTTGTGGTATATATACAATGTCCTCCATTTCTATTTTCAATCTGAATCCATGAATGAAATTATCAATATCCATTCATGAAAATGTAGTATCACGGATTTTATTCATGTGTACCAAACATAAAATCATCATTCATATCCATAGAGGTAGAACATTAAATAATATATGATATCATACCCATCTATTAATCCATGATAAAATATTATCTTGGGAAACATGTAACCCTTATTGAAAAACACAATTTATTTTTGATTCTATAACTAAATGAAAATAAAACATAAATAAATTATTATTATGTGATGGATGGGAATATATGGTGAATTCAGTCCTAAATTTAATAGATGAACATGATTTCTAAAATAATTAGGATTTTTCATTAAGGACAACTGATCCCAAACCCTCAAGAATATTTAGATGATATTACAATGGAGACACTACATCTACTTTTCATAAATTTTACAGAAAAGAGAATGTATGTAAAAATATTTCTATTAAATGGTCAAGAAAATTTCCAAACACCAATTCCATTTGAAATCCATGATGCCCGACATATTATCCAAATATCATCTGAAGATTCTCCTAGGAGGACTCCCACTTATGTTGGTTACATTCCACATTTCAAGAGATGAATCATAAATTTGGATCAAACCCCCATGGTGAAATTGATAACATATAAAAGGAAGAATCTCTATGGTATGTCCATGTTCATGGATAGTTTTCCTTACAATGTATACTCTATCATGTACAGGGTTCATTAACATTATATGATATTTTCCTAAGGATCGTACTATATAACTCATTTATTGAATACTAAAAATTATTATTTTAGGAACTAGTGGTTACCACCACTATTTCATAATCAAATGGTTAGGATATCTATTTATGAGGAGTCCATATTTCAATTATCTTGATATAAAAAATTTTATTGTATCCATAAATCTTTTATAACGAAGGGCCACCCAAATATTATAAAATCATGCTCTTTTGAGATTATCAATTGTTTTCCCACAATAAAAGTACCACCTAAAGAAAATATGTATTTCATTGGAAAAAGTATTTATTATACATGTATGCATGAAAATAATTTCTTTTATTTCCCCCCATTGTTAGGTCATAAAAGACACTCATTAGGTCCTCATTAGGGAACATTTCCTGGTGTTCATCCACTTATCACTATAAATAAAAATCATATAGCCATATTTTTTTGGTAGATGAAAAACGTCATACCACAATAAATATATTGACCAATAAAGAGGTCCTACCCTCATGGGTTAATAAATAAAATATAGATAATCATGGAGACAATCCCTTTTGAATCTAATTTAATAATTCTAGATATGAATCCCATTATATGAATTTTATAATCCATCAATGTAATAAATAATTTATCCAAAATATAGGTCCTAAATTTTTTTTGGAAACATGAATCCATGGTTTTTGTCCTCCCCCTGGTGCTCTTTTATAATTCTGTCGTCATAATAACCTATATGCTCCATATAAAATTAATCCTTGATTAAATTCTATACTAATATTTCCCTCAACCGGAATTAATCTCGAGAACAATGGAACATAATAAAAACACATTATCATGAATCTATTGTCCCTCATCAAAATAAACTGAAAAATGATGAACATTTAATCATTTTCCATCCCCATGATAATAGACTCATTAATTTAATTGAGTAGTTTAATAATTATCAATCACATCTAAATAAAAAAGTTGAGAAATGATCATCATGGATAGATATGCATAATCAACAACTCATTATAGATGATAAAATAAATATGATCCTATGAAAACTAAAACATGATGATAAAACATGGGGCTTGATTGCGACCATAGTCAATACATTATATTACAGTTTTATAGTTATGAAATAATAATTCAAACATTAACTACATAACATCTTATAAGTTACATTAAATCTTCTAATATATGGATCATTTCTTAATATGTAATGTGGTATCTATCTCAAAACATATAACGATATTAACATCCTTTTTAACTATGATTCAATTTATGTGCAACAAAATACTTATTCATAAAAATATTGTGTTGTTATTCAACATGATAACTTTAGTATTTTGAACCTAATATTCCAAATTGTAATAAATACCACACAAAATGACTATATTATATGGTGTTTGGAATTTATATCTCTTAATTTAACTCACTACATTGGTATATAATATTCCTCATGGAAAGAATATATTATTTTTATCATTGGATGAAAATAAATATTTATTGGATCTTCATGTTCTAGTAAAAAAATCAAGATAAGCCGCATTATAAATAATTCCCAGAAATATTATAAATGAATACAAAAATTAATTATTAATCATTTATTGTATGTTTTATGTATTGTGTATCATGAATCCATATTTAATAAATCCATACCTTCATTCATGTTGTATCCTTAAATCAATAGAACCTATTGACATTAAAATTCATGTAATGCAACTCATAAAATGAGAAAATATGGATTTCTAGGAATTTATATCACCTTTCCAAATGAATGTATATATATCCAAATATCATATATATATAGTGATTTTTACCGCAACCATTGATCCCAAACTTCATTAAATTAATTCAAAAGTGTATCCTATATTGTATAATAAAAAATTACATTACCATATAGTCTTATTGGTTTTTTATATCACCGTATTCAAATATTATTTTCCCATAATAGGAGAAGCTTCATTTGAATCACCCCTATGGGTTCATCCATTCAATTTTTTTATTCATATCATTTCCCAAGAACACAACTATTAAAATCTGTTGGGAACATCCTAATGGTAACCTTCTGTAAAAATACAACATATGTGCATAAGTGAGAGTGATTAAAAATTGATATGGGCCTTTAGTCACAATATTATAATAGGAAAAAAAAATTCAATTTTCAATATAAACATTAATTTTATTGATACATAGAGGATAAAACCCCCTTAATAACTATTTCATAATATGGTTTTGATTCCAGAAAAATTATTTAAATCATTAAATGTTATTTATTAGAAATAAAAAATTACTTTGATTACAAAATATTGATTAATTAACACCAAAATGAAATAAACATTCAAAATTAACTATATATAACATTGAATTTGTAGGGTATGTTAAAATTAATTCATTATAAATATTATGTTCATAGATAACCATCTATTATGATTTAGATTTACTATAATTCAAATAAAATAATTCTACACGATATGTTTATGAATTCTGGTAGTTGTGATGAACTAATTTACATACATTGACGATATGTTATGATATTTTTTTAGGTTTATAAATTTCCAATGGTTGTAAAATATTTTTGTTCAAGCATGGATCTTTTTTTAATATTCATTTAAAAATAAGTAAAATTTTTGTATGAAATGTATAGGAATCTATAGTTCATATTAAAACAAGGATTATTTACCATTAAAAATGATGATTAAAAGTTACTAATAACACGAATAATAATACATTGCATAATATATTTTCATATATTATAACAATGAAAACACTGTGTATTTATATGAAAAAACTCATATGTGATACTAAAAGTGGATGTGTTTTAAAAATATATGAAACAGTGTTCTTAATCATTTATAGAATTTTTTTTATATATAATCCATTATAATACTGAAAATTGATATTTTCCTTACTATGCACCTAGTTTGACACTCCCGGGGAATATGATTTGGTTAAGTCAAATTTTTATATAAGAACTAATATGAAGGATGTGAAGATATGATAACAAATAATGATCTATGAAAATATATATTTCTATATATATTAGAAATAAGTTTTCATAATTTATACATTATACAAATAAATTTTAATAATATCTTACAAAAATTATTTTCTCTCATATTATGGTTTCCAAATGTAGATAATGGTTGTAACTAGAAGGATTCATGTAAATTGTGAACGTGATGGACAATGTAATTATTTTACTCATGAAAAAAGTTTTTATTGAAGTAGTTAAAGGAGATGGATTTTGATTATTCATAAATTCCAATCATTTTATAAGATTTATAATATAATAGTTATTGAGTTTACCAATGCATCAAATATTAGGAAGGTGTAATGTTATGAATGTCCATGTTGTAATAACCATATTTAAAGGTATTTTTAATTTACCACATTCCAAAAATGCAGGAAGGAGAACCTAAATGAATATATAAATGGACTGGGAACATTTATTCTATTTATAAAAAAGGTTATAGTTAAAGGAATTTCTAGGAAATTGAATTCATTAAATGTTCTTATGTTGGTAATTTTTTAAGTATGTAATCAAATTATCAGGTAAACCCATAAAACAATGGCGTTCCTCTTTTTTCCAATTAGTTATGTGAAAGTATTTCGGTATGTTTGTATTGTGATTCTTGAATAATGTTGTAAAAGTACTATATATATAATAATATAAAAAAATTATCCCGAACCATCTAATTTTTTTCAAAATTAATCCATCTTTACATATATGAAGAAATATAAATATAGGTACTTGTGAGATGGAAAAAGGATTTTTCGTTAATGTGTTATTTATATAGAACACATTAATTTGATGACAATAATATATAATATGTTTTTTATGTTGGGTAGTATATTTCAGTATGGATGAAGATATTACTAAAAAAGACGATGTAAATGGGTGAGTATATATATCCTTGAAATTTGTTTGTGATTTTATTATTACGTGATATAGCTAATATTAGATTATGTTTCTAGATTATTTGTATTTTTCAATATATTCAATGGAATATGATTAAATTTTTGGAATAAGTACATAGTTAATAATTTTGAATCCTATATATTCACATAAATGTTATAAGTTAAACTAGTTATTGAAAATGATTTATTATAGTCAACGTATTCACATCTTTTTAAGATATATTTTAATATAGTTATTATTATTGTTAAATGATAATATTGATATTGATAAAAATGCGGTCAAATAATTCATAATTTTTTTAATTGATCAGAAATATTTTATATGAATGTTATGGTTACGAATTATTATAATAGATTTTGTTGACCTATTAATTTTAATTTTATTGTTTTAAATATTATTGGTTTACATTAAATAATATTTGGTAACATATACTTACTATTTTTGGTGAAAATATTTATAGGCATATGTAATGAATTATGGATATTATAATTAATTGAAATATATTTTTATTTATTAAGGCATGAAAATTTAATATTTAATATCCATTTCACATAGTAAGAATTGAGATATAAATTATCATGAACGAAGAACAACCAAAGGATGTAATTTTTATTATAAAATTAAATTATATCTACTATGTATATTTCATCATGTACACAATCATTATTTGAAAATAGTACAAAAACATTAATTATATGATCATGAAAAAAATAATCTCATTTACCATTATTCCTGATGATATGATAGTGAATAACAGAAACGCATATTTATTGATTTCATATCGCAATCATTCTCATTACAATATTCTTTATAACTGACTATTAGTATTTGGATAAAACATTTCTCCTCCATGTGTAAATTCTAACATACCACCAATGTTTCCTTTTTCTAGGATGGTGATTTTGTTGAGTATCAAGTATCCTTTTTGTTTCCAAATTTCCTTCTTCCAAATAAGATTTCTTATACCTTTATATGAGGTGGTATTTCCATAATGATATTTTTAAATATAGAACATTTGATGACCATGATAATATTACAATGGTAAAATCTATATAATGGTGTGGGAATGTAACAACCTTAAATTTTAGAATAGAATATTAATAATCATGATATTTTTTATAAAACTGAACATTGAGGTTTAAAAAATTGAGATATACTATAAAAATTTTATTAAAAAAATGTGACACTATAATCAAATATTTTACTTTATATTGTATAAATATGAATAAATTCACAATTATATTTATAAAACAGTAATACAAATTAAACATCCATTGATTAGTTTTCCTTAAATAAAAACACAATTTATAGACAAATTATATTTTCCTTTAAAAAGGAATTATGTTCAAAAATAATTTTTTTCACATTTTGTATGATAATTTAATTTAATTTTTAAAACTATTTATATTTTAAACTATAAAAAGAAAATCAATTTTTAAATAAGGATATAAAAAATTCATATTGATAATGTTTTTGAATTTTTCTAAAATGATTTAATTTTCATTCAACAGTGAATGATAGAAATTTTTCCAAATGTATAATTTCATTAAATGAAATATTCTAACATAAAAGTTCTTATATTAGTTTTATTTGGTCATAAAAATTAATACGATCCATTTTATTTAAAATTATATACCTTATTCTATTTTCGTGAGCTATATTATAAATTTTGTGTATAAGTAAATTTCTATGCAGTAAACACATTTATTAAAAAAATTATTTTCATTATGATTTATAAATTTATATTAAAATTAAATGTTCAGATTATAGAGATTGAATCATCAAAATGGATAGAATATATTTAATAAAGAGGTCCAAATTTTCAAAATTGAACACTTTTATTTCTTTTCATTATGAATAGTAAAAATGGTAAATAGTATTAATCATGGAATATGTAAAATGTTTAACATATTGTTAAAACCGTGTGATATTTCCAAAAAATCCATATAATACTTGAATTTATACTATTTTAGGGAATAAATTAGACCATATTCATCCCAAATTCTATAATATAATTTTTTCTATTTCACCTTGAAAATGATATTTATATTATTATATGTCATGAACATTAAAAATTATCACCCTATGAATTTTTCATGTATAATTTTTTCCAAATTTATAAGAATATTTAAATATCAGTAATAAATTTTAATTTTAAATCGAGATTTAATTTTTTTCATCGTAATTTATTTTTAATTTGGTGGTGAAATATATTTTTTAAAATGGTTTTACTGTAAATAACTGGAAATCCCATTGAATTGTTTTTAAATACATAGGAATTTTTCAAGTCTGTGAAAATTTACGGTGCATGATTCTGAGGCCTGGTGTGCCCGGAATCAATTTCGGAATTTTTTTTCAGGTACTTTTTATAAATGTATGAGCGGACTTTTATAACATTTGAACCAGTACGGGGATTTGAAATATGAGGGCGCTGTTGAACTCATAGTGCCAGTTTTCACTTTAGAAGACTTTCTCCATGATGGAATTTGGTAGAGAATGAATGATTTTATTTTGGTATTTAGGAATAAATATAATAAAAATAAAATTGAGGCTTTATTTTTATTCTTGTTGGTTAAAACCATCAAGATGGTGTTTGAGCTGGGGACCACAACACATTATCCTCCTTTGAGAGGATACAGTGGTGGTACCCAACTAAGGTATAAACTCCCCTTCTTGATAAATATGGTGGGGACCACCCGGCCTTATAACCCCTTGGAACTCTCCATTTAAGATGGAGAAACTCATCAACTCCATTCAATAAATTTTATTCTAACCCACCTCATTTAATTAATAATGCTTCAACAATTAATTAAATTCCCCTTATTTAATTTATCCCAATGAACATAATAGACCATGTGATATATTATTTCAGGGGATATTGCTTATGAGCCAAAAGATGATTGGGGACGAAGGAGCTCTCGGGGGTAATATTGGAAGAATGATTCCAGAGAAGAACCGTTCCAATTAAGGATGTAGAACACCAACAACCTTCTTCGACTTCCTCCCTCAGATCCTACTGACATGGAGTGTCTTCCACCACCAACGCATCCTGGGATTGGGAGTGCGTGACGAATGCGACGAACGATGATTTTCATCATCTTCTTTCTGCAACATCTTCATCGAACAACAAACCCGAGGTAGGGGATTTTAGTTTGAATTTTGCTCAAATTTTATAATGTTCAATATTTAGTTATGTTAATCCTATTGTTATCAAAACAATGTGGAGGGTAGGGCTATATGAACACGGCCTGACAGCCCCCACCCCTTCCATTTACCCTCACTTGTTGATGACGACGATGGTGTAATGACACCGTCAGAGGAGTGGGACGCGGCCGACGGGCCGTAGTAAGCCACAATGGTTGGAGTCGATCTAGACGAGAAAGAAACCGGTTGTGCATGGCCATCAGGTCGTCAGAAGGGCGCTGCACTGATGCGTCTGGCAAAAGGACATGCCCTAGCGGTGCCCACGATCGTCCGCCAGGCCGCCAGAGTATTGCGACACCATTGTGCCATGTAGACGAAGAAGCCTCATCCAGGGCGTGCCACGAATGTGGAGAAAAGGAAGTTGGTTGGGCCGGCCACCATTGGAGCAGGAGCGGCTGGCCGCTAGGCCAGCTGGGAGGAGCGGGTCCCAGCGGCTCCCGTGTGAGATCGACCAGCGCCACCAGGTGCTAGTCTGGCACCCATCCGAATGGTTATGTCGTTTCGGAATTACCAGGGGCGTGTGAAATTCCATCATTGACATGGCTTTGGTGGACACTCGTCAGGTCTCCATACCAGACCCCGCGTGGGCCGCCGTGCCGGACCAAGCGCGGGTAGTGCCGACCCGGCAGGCCAGGCCACCCCCTCAGGCTGGGTCGAACCTGTAAACATGTTCAGACCCAAAGATCGGGTCAGGCCCCTGTCCGAACCAGGGTCGGGTGGTGTCAGTCTGGCTGGTCCGGACCGGACCCGAACTTGTTTGACCTAAATTCATCTTTTCGCCCATAACATGGGGTACAAGTGTTCGAATAACGTATTTGTAGTGACGGAATTCTTAGAGCAAGACAATTCTAAATTATGTTCATAGATCTTGTGTGGCTCTCATAGGATAGATGGTCCTGGATCCACTATGGGTCAGAAAAATTAGTTGTTTCTGGATCCTATGTGGGTCTGACAGCTGTGACTACTATTCGTGGATCCTATGTCGGTTAGACAGTTCCAACTACTGGTCCTAGATCTTCTGTGGGTCCTACAGCTTAGATTAATCAGTGACTATATCTGATAATCTATATCCCTCTACAAAAGATGTATTACTGTGTGGGATGAGTTAGTGACTTCTGTGTTTTCCTCATTATTGAGATGGGTTACTAGATAACATAGGTATATGAATGGGCATATACCTATGTAATGGATATTTGATAATTTAATACTTTTTTGTTTATCTTTGTTGGATTTTGACAGACCACGAGGGTCTCGGGGTCCCTACTGAGTATCATTATACTAATCCCAGCACTGTCTGTACCTGCACCTCATTGTTTTGGTTGAAGAAGACAGACAACACTGACTGAGGCAGAGTAGTAGGACTGGACGATACATAGAGGCGGACGATACGGCGAGCCGATACACAGAGGATACTGATGGACGTGGAGTGCTGGGGAGGCCATCTATACCTACCCTTCTGGTAGAAACCCTGGGGGATGACCCAATAGCTTCTTTTGTTTTTGTAGTTGTACTTGTTTTTTATTTGTATTGGAACTTTCCAGTTGGGCTTGTTTTTTTGGCCCCTTTACTTTTCAGCACTCTTTTTTATACACCATTACTTAGACATTACCTTCAACTCGTAATCCATTTTGTGTGTGTTTTTAGTTTATAATGGAAATATCTTCCATTTTTTAGGAATTTATGTCTTTAGTACTAGTAGCCAGCTCCTAGCATATAGAAGGCGGGATTGGGGTAGTAACGGAACATGCCTCGGTGGAAGGGTGGTAACAAATTTGTATCACATGAGTAGGTTCTTCCACATAACATAGGACTCATATCATTTCTTTGAATCAATAGTGTTAATTGTATTGATTGTGGTTTTCAGATCAGGGAGTCCATTTTTGGGGTGACGGCTGACGTATCCATACTCCAAGACCATGACATCTGATTTCTGACTCAGTGCATGAAAACATTGATCGCATGTACGTTTCAAGAGTTTTATTTGTGATCTCTTTGGGTCTGCTCACCTGGTATAACATATTGATCGTGGAACATCTGTTTCCTTTTAGGATGCATCCACGCAGACTACCAGCTAGGGTTTCGAGAGATGTACAAGATTCCATCCTACCGAGTGTTGAGGCCTAAGTACAGGGCACATCACAGCGGAGGCAGCAGTGGTACCACTACCTATTGGGCCACAGAAACCACTAGCCCCAGTAGGAGAGAGTGCATGCCTCTTGAGCGCATTGCACGAGTTCCAACACCACAGGCTGGCCTGGTTCAGGGGAGAGACAGACTCATAGGTAGATAACGATTGGATTGAGGCTGTGTTGAGAGTTTTTAGACTAGTAGGGACACCAAAAGTCCTTATGTTGACCCTTGACGTGAGTCTCTTTCAGGAATCAGTTGAAAGATGGTGGAGACTAATGCTTCGGGGGCATGACAAGGATACACTTCTCTAGGTATACTTCGAGAGCCTATTTCAGGCAGAGTTTGTCCCAAACACCCTACGTGAGGTGCCGATCCAGGAGCTATTGTATCAATAGCAGGGTCGTATGATAGTGGCATAGTACTCAATGAGTTTCAACAACCTCTCAAAATTCTCCACAAATTTGGTGTGGGAACCATTCTATAGGGCTCGAACATACGAGCAAGGGATCAGTCAAGAGACAAGGGCTTCAATGATCTCGCTCAACATTCCTACGTAGGCAGGGGTGTTGGAGAAATCCCTCTTTGGTGAGAGTTTCCTTAATAAGAAGTCACTTGTAGCGAGTCCCACCACCGGGCATCACGTAGTGGAGTCTTCTACAGCAGGCAGTAGACTGATGTCGTAGTGGTCCAAGAAGACCGAACCATTCGGTGGACAACCTCAGGACATGGGTTCGGTTGTGTGAGGCAAACGTGACTGATCCGGACATGTAAGTAACATGCATTGTTTCTCATGCAGTGGGGAGGGTCACATGGCTCATGACTGTTGGTCCCGCCATACTGATGATTAGAAGACAGTTGAGGGACATCCCAGGTAGAGGCAAAGGTTTGATCGAGGTGTACATCAGAGAGCAGGAAGACGTGGAAGAGGAACTCGTTGTGTACCTAGTGGTGTACAATGATTCAAGGTGTTACCACCACCACCACCACGATGTCCAACCCAAACACATGGAGCAGGTGGATAGGGGCGTGCTAAACTCCAGGTAGTTGAGACATACAATCATGTTGCTCCATAGATAAATCAAGGTATGATCTATGTCTACTCAACCATAGTTGTAGTTTTTATTGAAACAGGTGTCAATCATTCTTTCATTGCCACTACCCTCATTCGGAGCATGGAGATTCTGATGGAGTCGTTGGATCGATCCTTACAGCTAGAGACTCATACAGGAATAGACTTGATGATTATGCAATGGTGTCGGCAGAGTGATCTTACTCTAGTAGGTGAGATCTTCTGTTGGGATCTCTTCATAGTGGCATCGAGGTATTACGACATCATCCTCGGTATGGACTGGTTACCTAGATTCCATGTTCAAATTTACTATAGTATGGGCAAAGTGTGGCGTGTCTGCACGGATGGGACGAGGTTCACCTTCATCGGTGAGAAGAGAGCCTTTGCAACACAAGACAGACTTTCTCGAATGAGTGTGCAGCTGATCACTCATTATTTTTCCTACCTTACCCTCAGAATAGTCGATATGGAGAGTCTGAGCTATCCTATAGTGGTGGACCAGTATGCGGATGTTTTCACTGATGATGGTACAGGACTCCCTCCTCACAGGGATGGGGACTTATACATTGATATGTACCCTTGGATGACACTAGTATCTGCACTAGCATATTGGATGTCCCTCACTGAGCATTGTGAGATGAAGGTACAACTTGAGGACTTGCAGGGGAAGGGATTCATCCATCCTAATGTTTCACCCTAGGCATCCCCAATCATGTTTTCCAAGAAGGTAGACATGAGTTTGAGGCTCTGTTTAGAATATCGTTTCCTGAACCAGGTGACCATGAATAACAAGTACACACTCTCAAGTATTGATGACCTCTTTGATAAGATGAAGGGAGAAAGGTGGTTCTCGAAGATAGACCTCAGATGAGGTGATCACCAGCTTAGAGTTCGAAAAGAGGATGTGCAGAAGACGACCTTCAGGTGTCGGTACAGCCACTAGGAGTTCATAGTCATGCCTTTCGGCATAACAAACACTCCAAAAGTGTTCATGGGACTCATGAACTGTATATTCTAGACATAACATGATTTATTTTTTTGTAGTATTCATTAACGAAATTCTAATCTGCTCGACTAATGAGGAGGAGCATTACTACCATTTTCGGGTTGTTCTGAACAAAATCCAAAAGAACCAATTTTATGGAAAACTCTCAAAGATCCAGTTATGGTTCTAAGAGGTTAACATTCTATAACATGAAATCTCGGAGTCTAGAGTTGCAGTAGATCCAGTATATATTGAGGCAGTATTTTCTTGTGAGCCACACAAGAGTGTGACAGAGTTACAATGTTTCGTGGGTATGGAATGATAATATCAAAGGTTTGTTCCGTACTTCTCCAAAGTTACAGCACCACTATCAGCCTTGACAATGATGGGGAAACACATTGTGTGGTTAGAGAGAAGTCAGCAAAGATTTCAGGTGCTGAGGCAGAGGCCGACTGGTGCCCCCATCTTGAGGCTTCCAGAGGAGGGCATAGGGTAAGTAGTTTACTGCGATGCATCAGTGACCAGACATGGGTGTGTCCTGATGCAGTAGTGAAAAATGATCACATATGGGTCTTTGAAGCTGAGACAGAACGAGTAGAACTATGATACCCATGACCTAGAGTAAGTTGCAGTGGTCTTACCTTGACGATATGGAATCACTATATGATAGGTGTGTGTTTTACCGTGTACTCTGATCACAATAGTCACATGTACTTCTTCTCTCACAAGGTCCTAAAACTGAAACAAATATGTTGGCATGAGTTCCTCCAAGACTATGACTCTGAGATAGTCTATTCTCTTGGGAAGGGGAATGTTGTTGGAGATGAACTCAGCATGAGGACTGGTATATAGCTACTAGGAGAGGTGACAGAGTAGCTGACTGATTTACAAATATCCTTTTTGGATAAAGATGTAGCAGCATTCCTTCAGTCTCTTAAAGTCAATCCCCCAATTCTTCAGCGATTCAAGGATACAAAACATGGGGAGGCTGATGGCGAGACACAACATGCTCAGATATCCACAGGACAGGAGCGTGATTGATTTTCTAATGGTGGGGAGCATGTCATCCACTACAGAGGAAGTACCCTGGTTCCACTGGTAATTTAGGAGGATGTGTTGAGGGAGTTCCACACATCCCTTCTAGTGGTACATCCATGGGAGGAGAAGATGCACCAGTACCTTCAACGATAGCACTTGTGGCCGGGTATGAAGAAGGAAGTATTAGAATTTGTCTCATGGTGCCTCACTTTTCAGCAAGTGAAGGCAGAGCACCAGGTACCAACAGGCTTTGTTCAACCTTTAGAGTTCCCAAAGTTGAAGTGGTATGGGATATCCATGGATATAATGACGAGTCATCCATGTATATTTAGGTGTTACCACTTGATTTGGGTGATCGTTGACCGACTCACCAGGTTATCCCAATTCCAACTGATCAGTGAGAAGGGTATAGTAGATATCTTGGGATGCCTTTATGTGTAGGAGATTGTTCGGATTCCAGGAATACCTTCTTCCATTGTCTTCGATCATGACACACACTTTACTTCCTAACTATAGAATAAGTTGTAGGAATCATTCGAGATGAAGCTTCTTCTGAGAACTGCCTTCCTTCCATAGACGGATGCCCAGACTAAGAGGACCATTCAAATCTTTGATGACATAATGCATGCTTGTGTCCTCGAATTTGTTCACATCTGGGAGGATCACTGACCATTGGTAAAGTTTTCCATCAACATTAGCTATCACCCCACTATTGGGATTCCACCAATTGAGAGGTAATATGGGGGACCTTAAAGATCAACCTTCTAATTGAAATTTCTAGGGGAGTTAACACATGGGGAACCATAGATGGTCTAAGATTCCACGGTGAACGTGCAGATCATCCAGGAGTGGATGAAGACTGTACATAGCAGGAAAAAGTAATATGCTGATAGGAGACGGAGGCCTCTGGTGTTCATTGATGGTGACCAAATTTCTCTACGAGTCTCATCTCGATGTGTTCTACATAGATTTGGACGAGGCAGCAAGTTATCTCCGAGATTAATCGAACAATTCTTGGTCCTCAAGAGATAAGGTGAGGTGTCTTACCACTTATCTCTTCCACCTGAGTAGCACCGGGTGCACGATGAATTTCATTTATCCAAGATGAGGATTTATGTGCACAAACCTTCACACATCATCGACTATGGGTAGCTAGATGTCGACGATGGGGTGACTTTTATGGAGGATCCAGTGGAGATTGAGGATCGACAGGAGAAGGTCCTACATGGACGGTCAATACCTCGGGTGCATGTTTTCTAGAAGCACGAGATCCCCCAAAAGAGTACATGGGAGTGCGAGGCTCAGATTCATGCTCATTACCTCCATTTTTTCCTTAGTTTGTGTCGTAGCTTACGATGATGTAAAGCCCTGAGGTGGGAAGACTGTAAAGACCTAGAAATCCCGTGGGGATTCTTTTTTAATATATGGGAATTATTAGATTCCATGAAAATTTAAGGTTCTTGATTCTGAGGCCCAGTGTGCCCGGAATCAATTTTTGAGGTTTTTTTCAGGTACGATCAGTAATCATACGTGCGGGTTTTTATAACTATTTAACTGGTACTCATAATTGAAATCTGAGGGCACTAGTGAACTCATAATGCCAGTATTTGATTAACAAAAATTCACCGCAATTGCAGTTGGTCAGGAATGAAATTAATTATTTGGGTTTCCATGATTAAATTAAAAAAAATGATGATGAGGCATTATTTTTTTCTTGTTGGTTAAAACCTCCAAGAGGAGGTTAAATATCGAAACCAACACATTTTAACTTCTCTTGAGAGGTTATTGAGGTTGGACCCAGCCAAGGTCTATACTCCTCTTCTTATTAAATATGATAGGGACCGCCTGGGCATGTAACCCATTGGAACTACCCATTTAAGGTGGAGAAACTCTTCAGCTCCCTTTAATTAATTTAATTCCAACCCGCTGCATTTAATTTATTAAGCATCATCAATTATTTAAATTCCATGTTTTGAATATATCCTAATGAATATAAAAGACCATGTGATCTATTATTTCAGGGGTGGTATTCGTTTTTGTGAATGGAGGATTGAGGTAGGAGGAGCTCTGGGGAGAAATATTGGATGAAGGCTTCTAAAGAAGAACACTTCCAACAAACGATGAAGAACACCAACAATCTTCTTCGACTTCCTCCCTTGGATCCTATCGACGTGCAGTATCTTCAACGACCGACGTAGCCGGGGATTGGGAGTGCATGACGAATACGATGAATGATGATCTTAATCTTCTTCATTCTGTATCTATGTCCACGAACAAAGAAACTATGGTAGTGGTTTGGAGGTTGAATTTTGTTCCCATTCTATAGCGTCTAATCATTGGTTATGTTTATCGAATTTTTATCACCATAAAGTGGGCGGTGTGGGCCACACAAACATTTCCCGAACCCCCCCTCCCTCCGTTTTTCCTCACATATTGATGACGGCAGCAGCGCAACAGTGGTTCCGTAGGTGTGGGCCACGGCCGATGGGCCGCGGTGATGCATCGACAGCCAGCGTCGGGCTGAACACGAAGGAAACTAGAAGTGCAATGCCACTGGGTCATCGAAAGGGTGTTGCACTGATGCACCGCAGGGAAGGATAGGTTGCGGCCCCTAGTAGTGGTCAAGCAGACGGGCATCTACCAAGCTACCAGAGGGGTGCGATGATGTCCCACCATACAGACAATGAAGTTGTGGCCAGGGCGAGCCACGGTGGTGGAGCAAAGGCAGCCCGCTGCGCCAACCACCAGTTGTTTGGGAGTGGTTTTCCACTTGGCCATCTAGGAGGAGTGGGACCCAGCATGTCCTATGTGAAATGGTCCGGAACAGCCTGTCTTTTTTGGCTCTTACTCGATAAAAAATGTCGTTATGGAATTATAGTAGGTGCGCACCTTACCCCCATGGAAGCGGCTTAGGCGGACCCCCGTCGGGCCGATGGGTTTGACCCAGCGCAGGACACCAGGCCGGACCCAACACGGGCCGTCGGGCCGCCCCCTTAAGATGGGTCAGACCCGTGGACTGGGTCGAACCTACAGATCGGGTCGGACCACAAGCCTAATCCAGGTCGGGCCAGATCGGTCCAACGGTGCCGGACCGGACCCGAACCCATTTGACCTGAATTCACCGTTTCACCCATAACATGGGCTATGAGTGTCTGATTGATGAACCATCTGCCGAGATAGAAATAATGGAGAAAGGTGGTTCTTTTTTAATACCCCTGATGAGGATTGGACATAGTTGAGGTATGGTTGGGTTGGATTGAACCTAAATCCAACCAGGCTCTCAGAACAGAAATGCCAATAACTCTCAGACCGGGCGTCCGATTGACGCTCAGTCTGTCGCGTTGTGTTCCTTTTGGAGAGATGAAACATCAGGGTACATCAACATGGGACATCATGGAAGTTGACGTATCAATACTTTTCATGTGGAGAGGACCCTCCGGGAATCAATTGTACTTTATGGAAACCTTGTGGCAGGCTGTTTACTATTGACTATTCCTAGATCATGTGTTGGTCTAACAGTTTCAATTACTGTTCATGGAACCTTTGTGGGTCTGACAGTTCTGACTTTTATTCCTAGATCCTATGTGGGTCTAACAGAATAACTGGTTTTGAATCATATGTGGGTCCGACAGCTTAGCTGGTCTTGGATCTTTTGTGGGTCTGATAGCTCCGACTATTATTCCTGGATCCTGTGTGAGTCTTACAGTTCCAACAACTGATCCTGGATCTTGTGTGGGTCTGACATCGTAGATGAGTCTGTGACTACATTTGATCATCTCTATCACTCTACAAAAGTTTTATACCTCTGTGAGATGAGTATTTGAATTTAGTGTTTTCCTCCTGATTGAGATGGGTTACTTGATAACATTAGTATATATATGGTCATATACCTAAGTAATGGATTTATTTTGATTTCATACTCTATGGGTTATCCTCTTCGTATTTTGATAGACCATGACGGTCTCTGGGTCCCTACTGTGTATTGTTATACTCATCCCTGCACGGGCTATGATGCCACCTCATTGTGTTGGTTGTAGACGACAGATAGTGCTGACAAAGGCTGAGTAATAGGACTAGACGGTACACAGAGGTGGGAAATACTACGATCTGGTACAAAGAGGGGACTAACAGACATGGAGTTATGAGGAGGTCATCATTACCTACCCTTTAGGTAGGATCCCCAGAGGATGACCTAGTAGTTGTTTTTATTTTTGTAGTTTTACATGTTCTTCAGTTGTACTTGCACTTTCCAGTTTGGCTTATATTTTTTCCCCTTTACTTTTCAGCACTCTTTTTTATACAGCATTACATAGCATTTACTTTCAACTCTTACAAAGTTGTGTGTGTGTTTTTAGTGTTTTAAGAAAATGTCATCCCTGTTTTAGGGATTTACGCATTTGGTGCTAGTCTCCAGCCCCTTACCTATGGATGGTGGAATTGGGGTTGTCACGAAATGGGCCTCAAGGGATGGGTCATGACATTTACAATGTCGATATAATTCATGTGAATGTAGTTCAAATATAATGTGATTATTTAAATATAGTATAAAAGATATAGTTTTCGGTGTATAAAATTTCCCAATTATTTTTATATTTGAATATATCATATTTGGGATGTATTAATTGTTTATATTCACAATACATTACTATCTACATGTCATTAATTCTAAATTATTATAATTGTTTCAATAATGAATTTAATTATGTTTATTGTTATATTATATTATATTATAATATTTAAAAGTTATAAAATTATTTAAATATAATATTAAAATGATAAATTGTAAAAATATGTAAAATCTATTTATTTTTTAAATTATTATATTCCAATTAATTTATTATTTTTGTTATTCAACATATCACACAATACAAAAAATAGATTATTTAATATTAACGAACTATATATGTCATGATTTAAAAAATAATTAATCATGCACTACACAAAACAAAAATTTTAATTTTCTTATATGTAACACCGAGGTTATCATATATTACACACAACACAGACATTCCTCATTTACTTACATAACACGAAAGATCGAATGTTACTGAAAAAAATTCATTTTCTTAATTTAAATTATTTAATAGGATATAAAATGGAACTTATTTTGAAGAATGTAGTGTTAACATACTTATGAATATATGTAGTCTAATTTATTGGCAGTTTAATAATTAGAAACTAATATTGATATCAATTGAATAGAAACTATTTTATTTTATTAAAGTATTTTTTTATTTGAAAAATATGATTTATGTTAATAATTTTTTTATTAATAACAAGGAAATATATTAATTAAATTAAATTTATATATATTGAAACATGTATTTGGATAACCATAAAATTGATCGGATAAATATAATATAATAACATATTAAATTATATAATTAAAACACCGTATTTATATGAAGGTAGATTACATCCATTTAACGTGGAACCAATTATAAATAATTTTTTTTGATATTTTATATATTATATATTTCAAATAAAACATTAACTTCAAGATACAAACATAAAATTTAGTTTTGGATAATGTCTTGTTTTTTTGTATGGATTTGTTTTTTAATGTATATTTATAAATACTGATTTTTAATTCAAATCAACTTTTTCTTATAATTTATTAAGAATGGTAAAATGAATTTTAAATTTTTTATGTTTTAATTATAAAATAATTTTATAAAATAATACAATTTATGTCATTGGAATCTATTTCACAATGAATATAGGTATAAAAACATAGCAATCTTTTAGATGTCTTTATTAAAAAAACTCATTGTTTCGTCCTATCAGCTGGTCTATTTTAAAATAAATTCATACAATATATTTTTTATATAAAAAATGGATTTAATATTAATGTTTAGTTTATAATATATTTTATAATATGTTTTGAATAGTTTTTTACTAAAACATTAGTGAAAGTGAATACAATTAATTATAATGTTTAAGAGAAATATTTGTAAACAATGTTCTCATCCTTAAATTTAAGACCTAAAATGACCTATATCATTATCAAAAGTTCATTCGATGGCCATATATTTACCCAATATCCATTTTAATAGAATTTTTATCATTATTGAACAATATTAAATAAAAATGAATGGTTCCAGTTTCCCTATTCCGTAATATTACAAGAGTGCCTCTCCTCTTCCACAATAAATTTCCTCCTCTACTCCCACATACTCACACATATTATAAAACATAATTTATTAATATAAATGATTTATAACCTATACTAAATTAATTCTTTATTCCTATAATCAAACCATTGGGAATTAGGAAATAATAGGAGGCCCTTTGGCAACAACTACTAAGAGATAACCGATTAAGTGGTAACGAAATTTCTCAATCTCCTTTTTGATGGAACCAAAACTATTAAATGTAGGAAATAAGTATGTATTATGTTTTATTTACCCTCAAATGGAACTTCATAATTTATTATATGAATGAGATCATATAGTTCAAGTGGAAAATTGTTCCTTCATGAAAAGCATTGCATGTATAATGAGAGGTTTTGCACGACATGGTGGGTTTTACATGTAGGGGTCAGTGACAACAAAAAATATTTTGTGACCCAATAATTCATCTTGAATGAAGACTTGGAGATGATATGTGTTCCAATGCACGTAAATGTTTTGTTAAAATGGAGTTGAGTGGAAAAGATAGAGTCACGCGAGAAATTTACAACTACACAGAAAATCTAGAATTGCAAGTAAAAGTTATAGTGGACTGAAAATATAAATTATTAACACAAAAATATATATTTCTGTGTAAACGGTTTATATGTGAAAAATGTTTTACACACAAAAATAAAATCTGGTGAGAAAAAGTCATATATTTGGCGCATGTGGTAGGTGTTATGAAGAATTTCAAGTGATAACTAAATACATGTTATGAATATCAAGTTCAATGGTTCAGTGCATCCAAGTACCTCAATATAAGACATTAATGAACGAAGTTTCTAAATATGAAGAGATACAATGACTTCAATGTAAATCTAATGAAGATACCATCAAGTCGATAAACAGAGTTTTTCTTTTGACAAGGTAGTGAGCTCAGGTAGTCGAAGGAAGAGATATGAGGGACACAGTGAGATATCATTGAAATGTTGTAAAGACATTGTTCCTAGAACAAAGTGACTATGAAGAAATCTAGTAATCCTCATACATGTAAATATTAGTGAAATTAATTACAATCAACAAATTATCGACATATGATATTTGGACGTAGCACATCATTGAGAGGAATGTAGACGTTCTGTGTCATCTACCTACATTCAAATTTTTGACAGATTTAAAATGTTTCTACAAATGTGGTTACAATATCCACAACTTTAAAAAGAAAAATTTTCCACCCTAATTTAACCCTCCCATCTTACGATGTTCTGGGGTCCATAAATTTGAATTAGAGGATGGTTGCTATTTTTTGATTTATCTTATAACGTCATGTGGAATTCATCGTGTGTTAGGAATTCCATCCTTATTAATGGAAGTAAATTTCCTATTAGGAAGAATATACAGATATCTCATCTAAGATCCATTGGAATGGAATTATTATTTTCCAATGTGCATGGTATAAATGTTACTGATCCTACATGGCCAGTTGTGACTGATGCAGACAAGATAATTATTGTTGGAGAATCTATCGCGAAGAATGCACTCATTGTAACAATTTTTTTAGATCATTCAAATGTTTACGAGTTGCACCTCAGAAAAGTCCATATGGGATAAACATTAAATCATATATGGAAGCGATATAAAATTGAAGGAGGCAATTCTGTAAGTCCTACAAAATAGTATTGATGATCAGAAGATGAATCCTGATGAGAATGTGTACTCCTTCTTCAATGGAATTAGTCATTTTGTTTTTAAAATATGGGGTCTAGATGAAGAAATTAAAAACATTTACATTGTAAAGAAAATATGAAGAATACTTTCACCATTGTAAAACGCAAAGGAATCATCCTTTTAGGAAATGGACCTTTCCAAATCTTCTCTGCATGATCTGATAAGTAACCTGGTGATATATGAAATGAGTGTCAAACTAGAAGATGCTACTACTAGTGTGAGAAAAGAAATAACATTCAAATACATGTAGAGAATGAATATATCAAAAGGTAGTAGTGTTGAATATGATTAGAAAAATGATATTATTTCTCTCATTTCCATGATGTTCCAAAAAGAAAAATTGAAATTCCATGGTATGTTACCTCAAGCTTACTTTCGCTGTGGGAATGTTGTGCACATTGATTCTCGGTACTTATGAATGATTGGTGATGATGATAGTGAAAATGAAAACATTGATAATCCTTAAAAATGATTTTAAAAATGAGATGCATCAAATATATATAGAATGTACCGTAGAATAGTTTTTTCTATGATGAATATGATGATGATATTGAATTATATAAATAATAAGAAACTGAATTTAAAACAGGAAACCATGCTTCCATGAAGGAAACTATAATAAAATCCTAAAATAATGGTGGAGAAATTCTGTTGAAAACTAGTTTCAATCCCGAGTCACAATTTGAAGATGTTGTTAGATAGTATAAGATTAAATATAATAGTTTCAAAAAGTGGAAATATATTTTAGAAGAATCAACTGAAAATGTTGATTAGATAGAATCTAAAATTTAAAGACTCAAAAAAATATGGGAAAATTGAATCTAAATTACTTTATAGCAATGAAGATTTTTTGTATTTGAAGATGAGAATTGATGAGTAGGAAATGTTCATCAATGACGTCACCTTTATACTGCATGAATTTTCCAAGAATGCTGAGGGTCTTAAAGAAGAAGTTGAAACTCTTTGGAGTAATCTAGTGAGTGAATCAATTTGAAAATAATCAAAGAAGAAAATATAGTTTATAAGTTTCTTATATTTTGAGTTATTGGAGAGATCAAATCGTGGATTTAATGGAGTTGAAACAATTTTGAAAGATAGAAGACCCACTTACCTGGGAAATAGAGTAATTAGCGGTGAGGTTAAATCTTTGAATGATGCAAACCAAGGGGGCCAAAATAAAGGCAATCAAAAAGTGGTTTGTGATGAAAAGTAACTTGAAGTGCTAGAAATGTAACCTATAAATCAATCTAAACAATGAACAAAATACAATACTCGAGCCTCCAAGAAAACTAGGTACTCAAACTATTGTCCCTTTGAAGAAGGAATGATGATAAATATAGGTGAGATGAAATTTATTTTCAAAATGTGTTAGTTATATTAACATCTAGGCCACACAAGGTCTTATTGCAAAGAGGAAAAATGTTATTTTAATGAATAAGATATTGGAGTTCAACAAAGAGAAAAAATTCATTTCATAATTCATTTTGATGAAACAATTTATATGGATATCTTTCTTCGTTGATATAACTTTTCCTATAAGTTGGTTGATAGCAGGAAGTGGAGAGAAATGGACACCTCATACCTGAGTTTTATAAAATTCAATTCTTATCAATAAGGAAATGATTCTCTATCACACATTTTTTCTCCTCTAGAAGAATATTTCGACTATAAAGAACCCCTGTACTAGGAAGTGAGAATTGAAAGGCCATCAGTGTTCTACAAATCAACGAAATGTCTAATTGAATTAATATAAGAAAATTGATAAATACAACATTGGATTGGTGGCCCTCAAATAAAAAAATGTAAATATAACCTTGATTTGGAATAGTGGTTATTCGTCTGATATGATAGGTAATGCATGACTGTTAGTGGATGTGAAGAGGATGGTTGATGGAACAATATTGTTTGGTAATGAGAGAGCTATGATAATCAATGGCAGCAGATGTACAGAACAGTCTAATGGAAATCTAAATAAAACATAATTTTTTTAGAGATGCTTTCATCATAATCTCGTCCGCATGAGTCAACGTTGTGACTCAGGACTTATTGTTACTTTTAATCATAAAGGTTGCAATATTATGGAAATGACATGAAATTTTGTTAAGAATTGATGAAGAAGAGAAGGAAACCAATACTAGGTTGAATGTAATGAAAAAATTTGTTACATGACTATTGGGGAAGAAAGTAACATGTGGCATCGGATATTGTAGAACATCAATCATAAAGACATGGAAAAAATATCAACAATGGATATTTTCAACGAAATTACAAACGAGTAGTGTGAAACAAAAAATTATTTTGATGACTGTATTCAGGGGATGCTGGTCTGTAGTACATATCATCCACAATAGAAAATGGCATATAATCTTCATAATCTCATTTATACTTATGTCTGTGGGCTGATTAATGTTGTCAGACTCACGGAGAATGATACATATTCCATTTCATATATGTTTATAGTATAATAGCATGCTTAATTATTATAAATATGAAATTTAAATTTCTTTATGTCATGAAAACATATTGTTCAATCACAATGAATGACAGTTGATGATCAATCAATGTGCTGCGATCTGAAAATAGAAGGGAATACACATCCCTGGAATTTGAAAATTACCGGGAGAAGCATTAGATACAGCATGAGTTAGTTGTTATGAGAACTCCATAACAATATGGAGTTGCTGAGATTATGAATATATATATGAAAAAAATGGAAAGAACATTGCAGATGGAGATTAATATTTAACTACATTATTGTAAAGTGGTCGTTCAAAGTGTAGTGTATATTCTAAATGAAACAATGTTTTATATGGGTGACATGAAGACACAATAAAATTTTTTGTATTTATGGAAGCCCTCTTGGAAATACATCTGTGTTTTTTGAGTTATGTGCTTCATCTGAAACAAAAAAGAATATCAAGGTAAGTACTATGATAATGCAAATGAAGAAATTTTATTTGGATACTAAATGAATAATAAATCCAACAAGTGTTTCAACAAGCGCTTAGGAAGGAATTTGGAATGAAAAAATGTTATTATCATTGTGGAGAAAACCATTGATTGTTAAACAATTTTATATAATTATGTGATATATAATTATGAATAATCTGAATGTGGAGTAAATGAAAATACAAAAATATAGGAAGATGTAATAAACACTTAACAGTCTCATCATGATTATGACTTGGATGAAGAAACTGAAGAGGAAACCATGACTAGAGAGAATGCAGTAGAATCACAATGGAGGAATCAAAGTGCATAAATTTATCAATTCAACATTATTGGGTCTTGGACTACACCCACAAAAACAATGAGAATGATGAATATCACACAATATACATTTTTGTCAGCTGTAGAACCATCCTCATTTAAAGAATTTAGAAAAGATGAATCACGGTTGAATTCCATGAGTGAAGAGTTAGATCATATTGACATGAATCAGACATGGGATATTTTTAAGAGACCCGAATGTCAAAAATGTGATTTGTACAATGTGGATTTTCATGGACAGGTTTGATGAAAATGGATGTGATATAATAAAAAAGGAATTACAAGTATGTAAATGATATTCACATATTGAAGGTGTTGATGTTGATGAATCCTTTTCTTTAGTGGCTAAACTATAGTCAATCAAGATTTTTCTTTCCATATAAATCCATATATATATAATAAATTATATTAAATGGATGTCAAGAGATCATACTTTAATGGTTTTTTCATAGAATAATTCTACATCGAACAACCAATGGGTATTCTTCTTGGTAATAAAGAAACAAAGGCTTGTAAACTAAATAAAGATCTCTATTGTTTGAAGTAGGATCCATGGCAATGGTATTACCAACCAGATTATTATCTAAAGAAGTCAGAATTCAACATGGGATTAGTATATCACAATCTATATGTGAATAGTTATCCAAAACATCAATTCAGGGTTCTTGTTTTCATTCATTAAATTAAATTTAGTTAAAATATAGAGAATTTATTGGATGAATTATTTAATCAAAATAATTCAGAATTTCAAATGTCGATGATTGGAGAGCTCACTTAATTAATGGGGCTTCAGGTGAGTCAAAATAAGGATTACACTTTAATTTCATAGGAAATGTATGTAAGAGGGTTACAGAATATATTCAATATTCATTATTTAAAATCATTGTCAAATCAGATTTTTTTTGGAACCAAACATGCGAAGCATGTGGATGGGTCCTCAATAGATCCCACCATGAACTAGAGGATTATTGGTAGCATACTATACCAATTGGAAAAACATCATAAAATTGTCTTTCAATCTTGTCTAGCATCATGATTTCAATTTAATCCAAAGGAAAAACATATGATAGTAGTAAAAAGAATCACGAGGTGCATTCAAGGTACTCATAATTATAAGATATATATTGTTGTATGAAGGGAAAATGAATTATCAGTGTTTTATATTACTGACATGGCTGTATATATAGTGGAAAAAAATTCGACTAATTGGGGAGCATTCAATATTGGGAGTGAATGGGTTAGCTTGTTGAGCAGGAAATAATAAATTATTTCTCCTAGTACTACTGATGCTGATTTTATCTCCACTAAAAAGGAATTAACTCAATTATTATGGATTAACCAACAACTAAATGATATTGGTGAAGAGGTGATGCAAACAATTGTGATTTACTATGATAACAAGTGCACAATTGATCATAGGAAGAATCATGTTCTTCATTCTCTTACAAAACATATTGAATTCAGATATCACAATATCATGGAAATTGATATACAGGGCATTATTAAAATGTATCATGTGGGAACTGATGATAAAGTGGTTGATATCTTGACCAACCCATTGTCAACAGTCGTGATTGAAATGAATCTATTGAACATCATTGTTCATCCACCTCTCAGTGCATAGGTTGTTATGAAATACCTATATACATAGTTATGTTAACTATTTTTAATATTCATTTGAATGTTTTGCGTGTTTAGGGGGAATATATTATCCTAGGTGAGTTTTGAGTTGATTAATGAACATTTACCAGTCTTTGTTTTTATTTTCAATGCTGGAGAAATAAATAAATTCATGATTCAGGATATTAATAAGAGGAGTAATACATTCAGGATATGTAATGCTTCTATAGAATAATAAGAGATCATATTAGGGAGATTAAGTAATAAATTCTGGATAGTTAATTCTTCTATAGAATAGTAAAAGATTATTCTGGGTGGATTCATTAAGAATTCCAAAACATGGGATCCCAATTAGTGTTTCCCTAATGTTTTCTACCATGATAATTTCTCACGTATACATAGAGTTTTGGCTAAATTTATTCTTTTATTTCATGATTTCCTAGTGATTGGTGCTCTATTAAATTTATCAGGTGATGTCCAAAAAAACACAAATGGGGATATTTTTGAAACCATGAACATTATATCCTGGAACTAGAGTATAATTTGTGTTTTTTAATCCTCAATGTAAGTACATAATGTTCTACATGAATGTGATCATACATTAAAATGGGAAAATAGTTCATACGTGATGAGAATTGCATGTAGAATAAGAGGTTCTTTGTGACATGTTGGTTTCTGCGTGAGGGGTTCAGTGATACCTACTAATATTTTGCTACCCCCATCATTCAACATACTTTATGAATTAGAAATGATATGAGTTCTATTGTGTGTTAATGGTTCATGAAGGGGGAGTTGTGCAGAAATGTAATGGTAGCATGGAAAATTTATTGCTACGCGGAAAAGACAGTGTTGTGTGGGAAATTACTTTTACTTGAAAAATAATGAAGTTGTGTGATAAAATATACAGTTTCATGTAAAGGGATTAGTTTCACAAATGATTCTCCACATTAAATGAATATCTATCATGAAAATGGTTGAGATTGTGTGAACATGATAGGTGTGGAGCGTAATTGTCAGTATAGGTTCAATACATGTTCTGAATATCTATTTAATTGGTTCAGTGCTTTCATGTTCCTCAATTCAAGGCATCAATGCATGCAATGTGCCATACTGAACATAGAAAAATAATTCAACGACAATATATTGATCAAATCCTCAAGTAGATAAACTTAGTGTGAATTATCTCAAAGGAGTGAGCTAGGGGGAGTGAAGTGAAGTAATAAAAGGGATGCAGTGAACTATACTTAATCCTTTTTAAAGGCTTTTTACCTAGCACTAAGTGACTGTGGACAAAAATTGAAATCCTAAAACATGTTTAGATTCGTGGATTTTGGTACAACTAACACAATGTCGGCGTATTATTCATGGACGTAGACCCTTGTGGAGAACCATGTAAAAGTGATATGTCATCTCCATGATTTCATTTGTTTGATATATTTAACATGTTCCAACCAATGTGTGAACAAGATCCAAATAATTAAAAAAAATTACTCCTTAATTCACCCATCCCCTCTCAGGTGTTATATGGTCCTTCAAATTAATCTCATTTAATTTTCCAAATATTATTTTCTATTTATTACATGATTTTACAAAGAAGTTTCATAAATAATCTAGTATGTTTTTATTCTATGTTTTCAACGTAAAGATACAGACACCTCCACTTAATTGGTATCAACCATAATTTTTATGTATACGACAAAAATATTTCCTCACATAACAGTGAATGTTCATATATCATTACCAATTATCTTATTGGAAATTTGATGGATAATATTTTTATATTTGATATATAATATATTATTTCTTTAATATTGATTAATTATTTTACAACACATATATTTGTATATTATATTTTTTCCAAATACGCTAATTTAATTTGAGGAAGTGTGGAAAACTTCCAACTCAAACTATATGACTCATTCAAACACTGCTTATTTTATATTAAGAATGAATTTTCATAAAAAAATGGAAATATCCTATATAATATATATAATATAATAATATTATATATACATATATATATAGATATATTTCATTTCTGTTCTTACATTCAATATGATTGTTAAACAGAAATTGTGGTCATGCATACGTAAGACCTTTCATCTCTCTGAACTGTTTATTCTATTTCACACTTCTATATTATATTTCTTATTATAATAAATATATAATGAATATAAAGGATATTTATATTGGATTTATATTCTGTAAATTATGATAAAAGTATAAAGGAAAAATATATAACAATTTAAGTCAAATGTAAAGATCAAAGATGAATTACCCAATGGGAAACCATAATATAGAATTGTTATAAATATGGTAATGTAATTTCAAAATAAAACCATATATGTTATTTTATATAAATATATAGTTCTGTGATATATTTATAATAAAATTATATTTATTATATAGGATTTCTCAGTTAGTACGTAGAATGTCCAGACATAATGAAATTGAATTTCATATCACCTTTTTATTTCCTTGTGATACTTGATTTATTCACCACCCATTCTGTTGTTGTGGTTACTATAGTTCCCAATGTTTTATTATTTTATTATTTTAATTATATTTTGGGTAATTTAAATATACATTTTATTATATTTCATTCACAGGGTCTATGTTTCAAAATATAACAAATCAGTAAAATGGTTTGTCTCAATTTTCCTTCTTTGAGACAGATGACATGTTATGGACCTATACATTTCCATGAGGTGTATATAAAACTTTATAAATTTTATATAATTAATCTATTTATATTTTTTATATTTTAATATTCAGGTAACTTATATTTATTTAAAGGGTATTGTGGTTCAGAAAAACCATTTGGTTAGTGTTCATTGAATCAATATTGTTTCTTTTTTATATCGTTTATGATTATGATTCTATTAATGAAATATTAAAATCAATATCCCAATAACACTCCTGATTTTTCTTATTATATAGCTTTTCATGATATCTACAAATATTTTTACCATTATTCCACAGTTTATTACTTTGGATAAGTAAGAATTCTTTTTATGAATGTATTAATTTACGTCTTCTTTCCGAAATCTATATTCCTTCAAAAAATGTTTTATAAATTGATTATAAAAATATACTACCATAATCCTATTATCATAAAATTGATAATTTACAAATGGTATACCTTTAAAAATATTTAATAGGGGCCTTCTTGTAATTTTTTTTCCGAGGCATTTATCTAAAACGTCTACAGTTCAAAAGGAATGGTCGCCATATACAGATTTACATAACATCATTCCATTAAAGATTACAACAGATGATTAAAAATAAATTTTAATGAAAATATTTTCATAATATTATAAAGATTATTAATTTTAAAATATTTTTCATGAAATTGGTTTTCAAAATGCTTTTAATAACTGTATTTAATGTCTCAATGAAAATGATTGTTTTGAAATCATATTCAAACTTATTTCATTATTTCCAGGTAAATATGTATTGAAAATATATTCAATATTTATTTAAACTTTTTAAAATAATTTTCGACTATATGGTTTTCAAAATTCATTCAAAATTTCATCAATTTGTTTTCAAATTATTTTCAATAAAATGGTTCTCAAAACATTTTCGTCAAATCCTTATAGGTTTTAAATGTTTTTTCAATGAAATGGTTTTCAAACTGTTTTCAGTCTTTAATTAAATGTTTGAATAGGGGTATCAATGAAAAATGATTCTAAATTATTTTAATGAATATTCTATATGTTTTCAAGGAATAAAGTTTTAAAATAATTTCCAAATCCGATTTAGATATTTTTTAGACTTTTTATATGTATATTATTTTCATGTGATTTTCACATTAAAATTAATTTTTTTAGAATAAAGTATATTTTCCTCAAAAAAATTTATGAATAAGAATTGAAAATTACTATATAACAATGATTTCATATGTTTATGGTTCTAATGAAATTATATAAAAATATCTATAGGATCAATTCATATTCTTTCTCTGAATGGATTGTGCTTAATGTCAGGGTCTTTATGAAACACGTTTCTATTTCATGCATTATATGATAATAAGATATGTCCCTAATTTTTGGGTTCTATGTTTAAGAAATTTATTTCTATTACATTGTATATTATTTTAGTGAAATGATTATGAAACATTTATCTTTATTCATGGGATAGGATTTGAGTACATTTTTATGATACCCATTTCATTTCATGTGTTATGATATTATTTTAATAATCTTGTGGAACATGAATGTGTAATTTAATTATGATATTGGTTGGAACTATATCTCTATCCAATGCATTGGGAAATGAGAAATGTTTTATGATATCTAATAGTAAACATGATTTCATCCCAATATTATATCAAATGGGAACACAAGAGGAAATCCAAAACCCAAAACAAGAGTTTAGATGGGGCAACATCATATGCCCAAAACACGGGTGTTTATGGGAGGACATCCCATGCTCGAAACAGTTGTGTGAATTAGTGGTCATCCTAATGTTTAAGTCGGTGCATGATTGATTATCCCAAGACTAACATGCTAAAAAGTTCTTAGAAGGAACCCTTGACCTAGATTTTTCAAATTCTTAGGTGTTTTAAAAAATTACATGTTTTATTCTTATATTATGATTTCATGGATTTTGTTCATTATATCCTTATGATTCATATCATATAAAATTGTATGTTGTGGTTCATGATTCATTTATATGATCTTTGATATTTATAGTTTTATCTTCACATTTCATGGCCCTATAATCATACCCTTATGGCCCTGATTATTATTACATTTCGATCGGGTATTCCCATTCTAATCATCACAGCTCACCCCTTTTTATTTATTCATTCCCCAGGTTGTGAAGATATGAATTATGAATGATTTTTATTAAATGTATATTAGTCATGGAAAACATAGTTCATTATAATTTAGGTCTTATATGTATTATTGTTTATGTTTCCATGTTTTTAAAGTTATTAAACAAATTCTGTCTTTTGGAATCTTGTTGTAAAATGTTTTTTGTATGATGTAAGAGTAAGGTAATTCTAATGAATTATAATTAATGGTCACTATGGTATGAGTGAGTGAAAATATTTAGTTAACCTATATATGGTTTATTAGAAAATCGTAGTGGGAACCATATAAAAATGTTTTGGGATCAATATAAGGATAAAAAACGAAAAGGAAAATGTCATGGAATTTTGGTAAATCATGTAGTTAGTGGTTTCCTAGAAATATATACCTATATGTATTTTATAAGTGCATGTTTCTCTAGAAGACTTATAACTAAGGGTAACAACACTGAAAAGAAGCTCAGGACCTATCTTTGGTAAAGTTAGAACACACCATTAGAGATTTCTGCAAACCTAGTTTGACAATCCCTGTAGATACGCTTTTGGAATTATCAAAGTCTTCATAAATTATCATGAATTATTTAAATATAATGTTGTATATGCATATACATGGTCGATCCTATGATGTCATAGTTGAATGATGGTCTCATGATATAGACAAAATCTAGGTAATTTTTTCATGAATATATGGTTTTTTCTATAATAATTAATTCTCACTATATTATTATAGTTTATTACATTATTATTAACTGAAATTAACCAGATTATTGTCGAATGTTATGGGTGATTTACTGATAGCATGGAAGTGGGATGATCAATGGAGTGAATGATGTTGTAATCATGCCTAATCAGTTTTCATGAAACATGATTAAAAACATTTACCTTAACCAACTCAATGGATAACCAGAAACATAATGATGGATGTTGATGAGTGATTAGTCAATGTATACTAGGAAGGAAAGGAGAATCAGTTATCATTATATCAAAACTGTGGAAAACCCCCTTAAGTGAGTGTCTTAAAAAGACAATAAGATGTTTTGACTTTTAGAAATAATGAAATGATAAATGTCAATTTATAGAATGAATAATGTGTTCAATTAAATAAATGGATGGGTTTATTGGACTACCTAAGACGTAATAGAAGGATAAGTTTTTTTAATGTGGAATAAATGGTTATTATGTAACTAAATGTCTCCAGAGAGGTGTTCATGGTGCTCTATCTTTACTTGCTAAAAATTAAGGCATCGTGAGAAAAACTCAGCTACTGCCTTCTTCATACCTATAAACCAGTGCAGTCATCGAAGGTATGGGTACATCTTCACCACTCTTGGATGCACCACTAGAGGGGAAATGTGGAAAACCCTCAACACTTCCTCCAGAAGTGCTACTGGTACCATGGTACATCCTTTGGAGAGGATGACGTGCACCCAACCTTCAGAAAATGTTTCAGGTGCCTGCACTGTGGATATCTGAGCACATCATGTCTCACAATCTGCGTCTCCATGTTGTGCCTCCCTGAATTGCTGAATAAGTGGAGTAGGGACTATAAGAGACCGATGGAAATCTTCCCCATCTCGGTCCACATAATAAATCTGTAAAGTAGCCAGCTACTCTGTCGCCTCTTCTAGAAGCTGTATACCAGATCTCCTACTGAGTGCATTCGCAAAAACATTCCCCTTATCAGGAGTATGGACTATCTCAAAGACATGATCCTAGAGAAACTCAATCCATCGGCATTTCTCATGTTCAGGTCCTTCTAGGAGAATATATACCTGAAACTATTGTGATCATAGTACACAGTAAAATGTTTGTCCATTAGATCATGTTGACAAATCTACAAGGAGAAGGCCACTGCGACTAACTCCAGGTCATGGGTAGCATAGTTCATCTCTTGTTGTATCTACTGCCAAGAACCATACGTGATCACTGCTCACTCCTCCATCAGGACACACCCGTGTCTGGTCCCTAATGCATCGTTTTAGACTACTTACCCAATGCCTTACTATAGAAGTCTCATGATAAGGGCACCAGTCATTCTCTTCCTTATCTCCGAATGCTCTACTGGCATCACTCTGTCCACATGAAGGGTTGTCCCTTCTTCTCCAAGGCTGATAGTGATGCTGAAACTATGGAGAAGTATGGAAAAAACTCTAGTAGTATATAGCCAAGGCCAGGAATCTTTGTACCACCGTCACACTCCTGGGTGGCTCCCAATCATGTACCGCCTCAATCATCACTGGATCCACTGAACCTCCAGCCTCTGAGATGACGTGTACCATGAAGTGAACCTATAAAATCCAAAACTGTCACATCGAGAGCTTATCAAAATGCGGGTGCTCTCAGAGTGTGTAAAGTAAAACCTGATAATGGTAGTCATGATCCTCCCTAGTAGTAGAGTAGATCAGAATTTCTTCGATGAAAACGATGACAAAGTGATTGAGGTAAGGCTAGAAGATCATGTTAGTGTGACACATGAACACTTATAGAGCATTGGTTATTCCAAAGGGTATGATCAAGAACTCATAGTGGTTGTACCAACACCTGAAGTTCATCTTCTTCACATCCTTGTCTCGAACTCTGAGATGGTTATAGCCTTATCTGAGATCTATCTTCGAGAACCATCTTTCTCCTTTGAGATGATCAATGAGGTCATGAATCCTCAAGAGTTGTTACTTGTCCTTCACAATCACTTGGTTCAGGTTACAGTAGTCGACAAAAAACCTCAATCTCCCATCCGCCTTCTTGGAAAACAGGATTGGGGAAACATAGGGAGAAAAACATTGTCGGATAAATCCCTTCCCCTGAAAGACTTCCAGCTATACGCCCAACTCGCAAAGCTCATCAAGGGCCAACACATATGCTGTAGTAGATAGAGGTGTCATCCTAGGGTACCGGTAAAAGTTTAAATCCACCTCTCTTTGTGGAGGTAGTCCTGTGAAATTGTTAGGGAATTCATCCGCATACTGGTCCACAACTACATGATATTTTGTACTCTCCACATCAACTGCTCAGAGGCTAAGGAAATCCAACTGGTGAGTGATCGGATGCACCCTCCACTGAGTAAGTTCTTTTGGTGCTGCAAAGGATCATTTCTCACCGGTGAAGGTAAACCAGTTCCCATCCATGCATACACAACTCACATTTATCCTATTACAATCAATCTGATCATGAACAGTAGATAATCATCTCATACCCAAGCTGATGTCGTAAGGACGCGGCTCTACTACGAGGAGATCCGAGCCAAATATCTCTCCACCTTGAGTAAGCTCACACTGCTGACACAAGTGCATAATAATCGATTCTACTCTCGTAGGAGACTCTAGCTGTAAGGATCGAGCCTACGGCTCTTTCCGAATCTCCGAGCTCCGAATAAGGGCAGTGGAAATGAAAGATTGACTGCCACCTGTGTTTATAAGAATAGCCGCTAAGGTGGAGTTGACACAGATCATACCTCAAATCATCTTTGGATTGCCATGGTCATAGGCCTCTACTTCCTGAAGCTGAGCTCTCCCCTGCCCACCCGCTCCCTGCAGTCGGGGTGGACCTCCTAGTGGTGGTGGGTGTAGCACCTTGTAACATCGTCCACCACTATCTACTCGACCATAACTTATGCCATGTCCACCTTCTCTAAACAAACTCCCTGAATAGATCCTCTGCCTCTTCCTGGGAGGTCCCTCAACTGTCTACAGATAATCTGAATAGGGGGTCAGATAGTCAAGAGCCATGTGACCCTTCCCACCGCATGATTAACACCACCTTCTCCTCGTACTTAAGTCTATATCTTGGGTGCCCGACACAACTGGTCCTGAGTTCTACAGTCATCCACCAATCAGTCTGGTCCTCTTGGCCCTCTGTATCATCTGTCTACTTCCATTTGTAGATGAATCAACTGAAATTCGACTAGTGGTGGTCTCACTGTCAAAGACAGCTCATCAAGGCAACTCTCGACTTGGAGGGCTCTCTCTAACACCCACGCCTGCGTAGGAATGCTGAGATAGATCATTGATGCCATGATCTCTCATTTGAGCCCATACTCGATGGTCTGGGCCCTGAATAATGGGTCCCACACAATATTAGTGGATTAGCGCAAGAGGTCGGTGAACCTCACTAAGTACTATGCTAATATAATTCTTCCCATGTGCTGATGAAGTTGCTCCAGTTTCGGGAACGCACAAAGGGTGTCTTGTACATGCTCTTCCCGGAAGAGGCTCTCGATGTCTGTCCATAGTAGGGTCCCCTCGTCATGCACCTAGAGCATCGGGCTCCACCATCTTCATACTACTTCCTGAAGGATAATGGCAGCAAGGATCACCATGTAGTCTGTCGTTGTCCCTACCAGCCTAAAGAAAATCACCAGAGCCTTCAGCCAATCCTTAGCTGCCTATGGGTCCGTCTCGCCCCGGAACCTGGGTGGCCTCTGGAACTGGAATTCATGAAACACACTCAAGTGGCATGAATTATCTGCTGCTGGGGCTGGTGGAATCAGTGGCCCAACGGGATGTGGTATCACTGGTGACACGGATGGTAAAGGGCCCTACACAAATGCCTCATCGATCGGTTGGATGTCAGAGCGTACAACTCTCGAGGCTCTACGGGGAGGCATCCTGAATGAAATAGATGTGACATGGTCAGAAGACTATACATGGTGAGATGACCTATTTGAGATGACTTAAAGGATACTTTTGTAAACACACACACAATCAGTGTTTTTGTGAAATGATTCATAAATCAGAAGTCAGGGTCCTAGTGTATGGATACGTCATTTGCCCACACCAACACTGGACTCTCTGAACTGAAACCACAATTAGTACACTTAAATCTATTTCTTTAAAGAAATGAATGATCAGAGTCCTATGTTCTGGAGTAAAACCAACTCCTATGATACTAATTTGTCACATCTTGTCCCCCAGTTCCCATATCATGACTATCCCAAGCCATCCTTCCATATGACAGGGGATGATGACTAGGGAAAAAGGCGTAATTCTCATAACTGGGAAGGGATTTCCTTTATAAACTGAAACACACACAACAGAGAATGTTGGAAGAAAAACACTAAACAATGTTGTATAAAAAAGAGAGCTGAAAAGTAAAGGGGATAGAAATACAAGCCCCACAAGAATGTACAATGAAACAGAAATGTACAGTACCATTAAAGAAAGAAAACAACTTCTAGATTGTCCACAGGGAAGCCCTGCCTGAAGGGTAGGTACAAATAGCCTCTTCAGCGCTCCACGTCCGTCCTACTCCTCCATGTTCCATGAAACAGTGTGGTCCCCCTCAGTGTACTAACCAGTCCTAGTTCACTATCACTTCATTAGTCAACATTTTCCATCATCTGCATCCATCACAATGTGGTGTGGGCATAGCTCGTGCATGGGAGAGTATAAAGATACTCATTATGGACCCCGAGAACCTCAAGGTCCCACTATGTACAACAAGGATAAACCACAAGAATGAAATAAATAAATAACCATTGAATTGGTATATGACTATAAAAATACCTAAGTTATTTTTTATCCAAACTCAATCCTGAGGAAAACACAAAATTCATTGACCCAGATCAAATTAGGATTTTATTCTAGGGGTAGTAGCAAGTAATATCCATAGTCACACTGTCAGGAACTCTGTTGATGTTGTACTCCTCCTCTATCGAGTATAGTGGTCCCGCCATATCACACAAAAGCCCGTTTCACCTTCATGGACTTATGTGGGACTCCTCCTGTCGGGTATCGTGTGTTTTCTACATCCCACAGATGTTCTCCCCACTGCAGGTCAGTCATGCTCACATAGAGGTGCTCCCCCTCATAGCTTGCGGAGGTACTCCTCTTATCGAGTACCATTGGTCTTCCGTGTCACACAGAGGTGCTCCCCACTATGGGTATGTTGCTTCACATAGAGGATCTCCACACTGGGCTAGTCAAAACATTCCAAGTCGAAAGGTCAGCTGTCGTCAAGTATTAGTCAGCTACTAAGTCTTCGTATTCCGCTCGTTCGTCTCCAGGAGGATCCGCTCAATGAGCTACAGTTCAATTATCAAAATGTCACCAAATCCGACACAAATTTTCCATAATGGTCTTACTCATAATAGGGATCTCAGTGCAACATACGACGCATCAATTGGACACCCAGTCAGTGAGTTATTAACATTTCCATTTAGGGACCTGGTTGGATTTTATTTTCAAACCATCCTGACCATACACCAGTTGTGTCCAATCCTCAAGGGGTTACGCAAAAACAACAGTCACACTCCATTATTTCAATCACCATAGGCGGTTCGTCAATTGGATACCCATAGCCCAAGATATGGGCACAAAAGGTGAAAACGGGACAAAGCGGGTATGAGTCTGGTCTGACCAGGGCCTGGACTGGGGTCCGACCCAAGTCCGTACAGGGGGCCAACCCGATCTATGGGTCAGACCCGGTCCAAGGGGGTGGCCCGGCTTGAGTGGATAGCCCTTCCCAAGAGCGGCCTGGCCTGAGGGCAGCATGTGTGGCCCGACTGGCTGGCAGCACGCGGGGCCCTGCTGGCGGCCCGTGAGGCACAGCTGGCAGCCCGCGTGGCCCGGCTGGCTGGCTGCCACCTGGCCCGGCTCTCCACATGTGGGTGGAGAACCGCACCCCCCTTCATGTCAAACAGAACCGTCCCTGTGCACCTGTTTGGATGCCACATGACCCATGAGTGTCATGCCATGTCCGGTTGGCTGAGCGGCCAGCCGGTTCCGCACCACAGGATGTCGGCCCGATGCCGGCCACCCCTTCTCCTCTGCCACATCCCACCCTTGCCACGACTCACCCCCATCGTGTGGCATGACAGTGTCATTCCACCTCCATATTAGCCCACATCTACTCTGTATGGCGCGACAGTGCCGAACCCAACCGACATGGCCCAGCCTGGCCGCGTTGCCCTTTACATCCACATGGCACGACAGTGCCTCACCCTTTTGGTGAGACGGTGGTCTTACGCTGCCGGTTTCTTTGCAGTCAGCCCTTTACTGGTCGTTGATACTCCGCATTCGTCGTCAATAAATGATAACAATCAAATGGGGAGTGTTGTTCTATGTTCATGTGGTCTGAGCCCTCCATGTTATGTTGATATTAATCAACAATTCTCAATCCATAAATTGAATGATGTAGAACAGAAACAAATTTAACTCAATCCCCTACCTCATATGACGACAATTGTTGACAAAGACACGGTTAGGCTGCATCGATTTTTCAATGTCAGAAAAGGAAGAAGATATCCATAGTTTGTGGATGAGCATTCGGAGGTGACGATGTCAAAGACGGAGTTCTTTGCGGTTGACTCCTTCTCTTTTGGCATGGTTGAAGATCACTCTTCATTGTTAGTAGAGGCGTTCTTCATGGGTGATGGTTCATTGTTGGATAGTTCTTCACCACCCCAAGATCCACGAAAATGATAACCCAAAAAAAATAGTGGAATCAACTATTATTTTATGGGACAATGAAACATATAGTTGTGTTTAATTAAATGAGACAACTAATTTAATTAATACTGTGGATTTGATTCAAATTCAAAATCAGGGGGGTCGAATGTTTAAATTAAATGAAGATTGGTGTTCGAATAATTAATGGGGAGTTAAAGGGGGTTTAAAATTCATAATGTCCCCACCAAGGATATCCTCCCAAGGGAGCTTATGTGCGGGTGTGCCCCACCACCACAACCTCCCAAGGAAGCATAGTGTGTGGTGGCCCCTCCACTAACCGCCTTTTGGATGTTTTAACCACCTCAAAAATAAAAATTTTCTAACACTTATTTTTATTTAACGTTAATAAATACCCCAAAATTTTACTTCCATTCTTGACCATCTATCGTCGAGGTTAAAGTCTTCTTAAGAGAATACCGGCACTACGAGTTCAATGGTGCCTTCAAATTTCAATTCTGAGCACTAGTTCAAAAGATATGAAATTAAAATCATACATTTACTGAATTTATCAGAACAAAACTTCATAAATAGATCTCAGGCACACCGGGCTTCAGAATTGAGCATCGTAAATATTTGTGGACTCATAAAAATCCCATGAATTTAAGAAAAAAAAATTTCAGAGAATTTTCATGTCATTACATTTGTTTGGTAAAGTATTATTCCCATTATTATAGTTTTTAGAGTATACCATAACTATGTATATGGTGGAATAGAGATTGAAACCAATCTATTATGATAGTGTTATATGTGATAGAAAACTACAAATATAAATTTTTCATGATTATTTGAATTAAAAAATATATGCATTAAGAAACTATTATTCCTTCATAGCCCGTGTTCTATATTTACATTTCAATTTTATTATAGGGAACTATAAATATTTATTCCATGACTGATGATATTTATTGATTATATATTGGTTATGGTTGTAAAATATAATTCCCATGTTTCACTCTCTTGTTATAGTGTTACACAAGAATAATAATTTATACATCCTTCGTATACATTTAATGAGCTTCTGAACAACAGTTTTATTTTGTTTCCTATTCACTCAGATAATGAAGAATCTTTTTAATTATGATGTTCCCAAAAATATTCTGGTTGTGATGAATATAGTGGATGATTTTGTAGATATATTATGAACTATTTTCATTTGTATCCTCAATTCCTAGAATAATAAATATCTATCATTTTTATTTGGATCATAATGTAAATTATTGAATACTCAGATAATAATATGTAACATATCTATACAAAATTTATATTTCACTATTTGCTGACTATATCCCCTATATATAATGATAATCTTAATCCAAATCCCTTAACCCAATTTTGAATATGGTGAAATACTACCTAAGATGCTGGTAGACTACTTCCATTATGAAAATATTTATATTTTCCAATCATACAACTATAATTAACAACCCCATACGTATATCTTACAAAAAATATGCATGTGTAATAGTATATCAGTTAAATGTTCATTTACTTTCCCAAAATATTATAATTTTGGACTAATTTAAAAACACTTACTATCATAGTAGATAAATGTATTTTCATGGATACTTATGATATTTGTTAATATATATATCAATTTTTTCCATTCATGAATCTATACCCACTTCATAGAATTTTTCCATTATGGATACAATAGTCACATGTGTATTCCATGACATCCAACAAACTATAGATATATCGATGGTAAATTATATCCATGTTGTACATTTTGATGAAGATAATTGTCTCTTGATGTTTTTTGTCAATAAAACCAAATATAAAATGATTATCATCTAAGTAGAGAACAATATATCTTGTTCAGTTATGATAGCATTGTATCTATATAATAAAAAATCAATTTTATCCACTAATATTATATAAAATGATTTAATAAACCCACTACATGATAAATATGTAGTTTATTTTATAATATTTCATACATGATTCTTCTAAAAATTTATGTATATTCTATTATCATCAGTTTATTTTATTTTATTTTTATTATTTTTTTAATTTTTCATATAATTATATGATTTATAAAAAAGACAAGTTGAAATATATTTTCATCAATTCATTAAAAACATTATATGAAATTTTGGATATATTATTTTTATAATTAAATCATTCTTATGGACATCATATCTAACTTAATCCCTATTCCAAATATATTCTTTTCTTATTTTAGATAACGAATTTAAAACATATTACAGAACTCAATTTTCAACTATTGGATTTCTAGAAAAAATGAACCTACTAGTATCACATTATCATTATTAGAACACAATAATATGAAATTCATATTAATGTACTCTTAATAGGGGGAACAATGTTCAGTGATTCGTCACCTAAACCACAACACGTTATTAAAATAATTGATCATATGATTAAAATATGTTGTTGATATTTTCAACTTATCGATAAAATTAATATTTTTACACACCAATTCATTATTCCATTGATACCTGAAACAAGGATTACACATCATATTTATCTTTTCCGATAGAATCCAATGAATAATATCAATCTTCCCGTGAATTTATTACTGATTTAATCTTACAAGGGAATATAAAATAAACATAGTTATAGTATTATTATTCAGTATTTTTTTCACAATATTTTAGAATCTTTTATCACAGCTTTCCATAAAAAATCATTAATTTCATGCATAACAATACAACCTATAAATTTATCATATTTATATTTTACTAGTAAAATACCTCTATTTTCATGTTCCCTATTTTTTATTGAACGTTTGACTAACATTTCTACCTCATCTACATGTAGTGAATTCATCTCCTTCTACATTTATGGTACTAAAATTAAATAATTTAATAGGGTAGCCACATTTTTGGGTTTTGTAGTTAACCACAATCAATTAAAATTATGAATTTTAACTCATATCAACACCTCTATAATGATCATTTTCCCATTATAGACCTTTTTAACTATATATGTGTTTCTACTATAATAGGTAATAAAACCTCCATAATGAAAGCCAATCGATAATTGGATTTTTTCCAGACCAATTATTCTGATCTTAATTAAATCATTGACTAGTATCATTATAAATCCTTCAATGAATCCCTCTAAATAATCTTCTATAATTTATGAATTTATAACATTATGTGATATTTGAAATATTCTTTATGTTTTATTCTCTTATTTATTTGATGTTTAATTGATGTTGAGTCAATATATAACAAACATTATCCATTATATTCTCGAAATAACAAATGACATTCACAATGAATATAACATTCATATATTGGAGGAAAATGTTATTCTCATCATCCTAATGTAGAAATAAATTTTATTATCCCAAATAGACCACTAAAAAATTAATGATATTTTCCATTATCTTATCATTGTCCTTAGAATAAATTATTATTTTCAATATTATGTTCCAGTATCCATGGTATGGTTTTTTCACTCCACATCCAAAAAATATAACATTTAATTTATGATCTGAAACATAATTTCTAATATTATATTTCCTTTTAAATCATAGTATTTAATTATAGTAAAACTCCATTGACATATAATTTATATTTGAGGAATTGTAAACAAAGCTTCCTAGTTGATTAAAAACCAAAGGAACAAATTATTGTGATCCATAGTGATATTTAATTATAGAAGGTCCATAGAAATATGTATATACTAGATATATGTTTTAGAAATTCCATGTTATTATACTAATGTTAAATATATTATTCTATATAAATCTAATTAGGAATATAAAAAGGATTTTAATTTTTTTTATTATCCATCAATCACATGATTTTTTTGACATAAACTTCTATAAAATTATAACAACGGTTCCAGGGATAGTAGATTCATTGTTAGTGAGTCCATAGAAATGATGACTGGATTACTCTAGATCCTACTACCCTTCAGGTTAGATATATTTTTCAATAATTCATACTGTGCTCTATAACTAAGGATCTAAGAATGATTATCCACCCACCAACATAATTTCATTCCATATCACATTTCATCCATCTTTAGATCTAAAATGAGTTCCATTAATTTCATGTCATATATATGATCACATTTTACAAAAATACACTACCATTATTTATATATTTTTTCATGTATAACATCCCCATTATGTAAATAGTATCAACATACACATTATTCAAACATCTAAAAAATTTTGGAGCATAATTCATTATATATCTATTTTTATTATTGGATAATAATGAGATACCATAATTTATTATAAATGTGTTCAGTTTTGTGTTGAAACTAAAATGTATATTACAACTAGTTTTACCATTTGAACTAACTCAACATTAATCAATAATATTTGGTCTTACAAAATTTACATTAAATTACTTATATTTATTAATGATATTTCCTTTTTATAATAATTACAATAAGCATGATTTAGTTATGTATATATTCATATACATCACAACCTGTCATTTTTTTATATCCATTATCTTATACAATGAAGTGATTTCCTTATTTCGTATTCGATAAATTAATCACTAAATAGTGGTTAAATCTTACTCTCATGGGATTTCTATTATGAGATTTTTTTGATATCAACCATTATTATTTTAGTTTTTTTATAGGAAATTCACAATATTATCACCATTTCATCACATGATTTAGGTAATATAGATAACTGTAATATCATTTTTATATTTCTATGAAAGTCACTTTTATAGAACTTTTCTAGATTTTGATCTAATAAAAATCTTTTACATAATTATTGGAATAGAATATTCTTTATTTGATAATGTTTAAAAATTCTCATATTATTTAAACCATTTTTATTTCAATATGTTTCTAATAATATAATCAAATACCAACACTATCTTAATCATAGTCTTAATATCTTTGTTAATAAAAAAAATATTGTTTTTCAATTTTTGTCCTCAAAAAAACTAAATAATTTATATATATATATATTCGATATATCATATATCTAACATATATAGATTAAAAACATTCAATGGAATATATAGATTATTTTGGATAGGGTAGTACTAAAACTAGTCACCCAATATCAAAAATCATTTTTTTATATTTTTTCAATCCATAACATCCAACATTTAGATGACTTGACCATATAATAAAATAAATCCCAATGAATTAAATTAAATCTATAAATGAATCATATTTGCTTTATTTTTTCTGATTTAACTAATGTTTTACTAGTTAACTGTCTTAGTAATCAGTTAACAATTATACTGCATCGTTCGTGTACATCAATATATTGATGTCCCCCACTAATTGACTATTATAGAAAAATAAATTAACAGCGAGGAATCCAACAAACAACAATATAGTTTATTTGGGATGAAATTATTATACAAAATAACAATATTGGGATTCACATAATCATGACTAATAAATACAATAACAAAATTATTTCATTAGTAGTTATATTGGGGAAATAATAAAACTTGAGAAATATAATGTTATACCCAATTCAATATTTTATTCAATTTTGATAGGAGAATAATGGAATAGATTTTTTAACACATTTATAAATTGTTTCAATAATTTGTGACTAGGTTGCCAAATATATAATTACAGAATATAAATTCATGACACCTAAATTTTTTCCTCACCACATTATAGTGGTCCAAACAAAAAATCTGGTATGACCAACATCAATTTTGTTTTGGAATCCCTCAATTACATTATGCAACTATTGATCCCCTATTTCATTCAACATCATGACCTCTATTCAATTGAAAGGAAATGTCATTCCCGAGAATAATTATTTTAAACCTAAATTTAATTCCATGAAAGATTCGTACAGCTGCATTGTATCCTTATACTGACCAAAACATTGAATGAAATTTTGGTAATCTATTAACTTTACTACACAAATCAAAATGTCTTAATTTTCCAAAAACCTCAAAATCATATTGTCAATAACATTAGTATTTCTATTAAAAGGTCTAAGTATCCTTAAGAGTATCTCAATCTAATAAATATTTTGTATCCCATGAATATTTTAAAATTTTACATTAGATTATTTTCTCTTCCACTGAATGTTTCGTCATATTATACATGAATGTTTCATCTTCAATGATATCCCTCTATAGATGATTGAAACATTACATGTAAATTTCTGTTAATCTCTAATCAAGTTATTTATTTTACAACCCATTTAATGATATAATAAATCATTTACTTTTTATTAATAATTAATGTGTTATTTTAATTCATTATAAATATATTAATTTAATAAATGAATTTATTTTTTAAATTCATCAATATAAAATTTTATAATGATTATTTTTTATACATTTTATCAAAATATTGATTTTTCAATAAATTGAAATAATATATATTTTTCTTGAAAATAGTATTTAAAAACCAAAATTATAGTTTTGATTAGATTGGAATTTTCCATAAATCATTATTATTTATAATAATAGAATTTTTTTTTTCAAATGAATTTTATAATTAAAATTATCTTAATGAAATTTGAAATTTAAATTTGAAATTTTCTGAAAAATAATTTATCATCAGTGTTTTATAAATTTATTTTAATGTATAATTTGAAACATATATTTTTTGAATAATTAAAAAAGGATTTATAAATAGGGATAATAATTTTAGAATTTTCAATGTGGGATACATTTATATTTCCTTCATAATCAATAATAACAGTATTAATTTTTTGACCAATATAAAGAGTAAATATGGTAATTATTTGTAAAAAGAATATTTTATGGATTTAAAAAAACATAACAATTTAATAAATTTTATTGGTGCATATATATCTTTCATAATCATATATTAGTGCAATATATGGAATTTTTTCCATTTCACGAGATTATGACTATCATATTATTTTATATCATGAAATGAAAAAAATGTCACACTCTATTTAAAAAAATATAATATTATAATCTTTAAAATATCTTGGGGGTATCATTAGTTATAAATGTTATTTTTAAAATTACTATATTTTTATTGATCCCGATATTTTTTAATTATCAGTGAATTAGTAATTATATAAAATTATTACACACAAATATGGAATAATTATTTAATTAATGGATAAATAAAATAAATAACTAAAAATATTCATAGTAATATATTTTCTAATAAATAATGAGATCCATGAACTTTATATATGAACATGTCATGGTATGGGTTTAATGAATAATTTATTTTTTTAATTTTAATTATTTTCATGAATAAATTAAAATCAATATAAATAATTGTTTTAAAAATTAATAATGATGATATAATATAATTATTAATATTCTACAAAAAGATATATAATTAATAAAAATATTATATTATTCAATGTTACAAATATATAGGTTATAATATCAAATATATTTTATTTATGGTTTGTTTATCTATTAAATGTATCTAGATTTTCCCAAAATATATAATACAACATATTACATGGTTTGTGTAAAATGTATTAATGCATGGTTAAAAAAATTAAAAAATAGATTAAAATTTTATAAAATTTTTCTTCTTGGGTATATTGACCTATAAAATCTATATATTCAAAAGAAATTAATTGTTAGGAATTATAAATTGAATATTAATATTAATGTAATATTTTAGATAACTCTAAGAGTACGCCTCCCAAATCTTCTAAAAGGAATCCACTTTTATCCATCGTTCACAATTCACAACCTATTTTGATAATGTAATCCTTTAATTAATCCATTAAAATTATACCTCCCATCATTTTATATGTCTTTAATAATGAATAACATCAATCCTTTTGTTTCTAATGGTATTATAAAATGATTTATTCCTAAAAATAGGATTAGTTTTTACCAATATGTATTTGTATAGTTTCTTCTTCTGCTTCAAATATATCTTATTCAAAAATTATAAAATTACAACATTAGTGTCCAAAATATATTTATATGTAATTATTATAATTTAATAACATATATAAATATGTAACAGTAATTAAATATGAATGGGGTGTATCTTTTGTGTGTAGGGTGGGACAACACCTCATAAACCAAAATAATTCATTTTTCATCACCACCGAACACAACTGGTTATAATGATGGAATTTAAAATCATATATTATATGCATGATATATATATATATAATACTATAAAGACAATCCATGATTATGTTTCTCACAATTCCCTTGACAGAAAATTGATAATGTTTTTATTGTATATGTCTATACTAACTCCTCCATGATTCAATGTGGTTAACTAGTCATAACAATGTAAAATGGATGACATTTAAAATTAAATTTTATAATTTAATATTATATTAATGAAATTATTATAATTATCAAATGGAAATATAATACATACATTCTACTTATATTTATTTTTAAGAATGGAAATGTAACAATTGCCTATGTATGACCAACAATATCTATTATTGTATTATAGTTCACTTATCATAATTTTAATTAATGGTAAGAAATAGGGTTATAATAAATTTATTAATGTGTTATTTATTTTATGATTTTTATTCTAGAGATGAATTAATAATGATTCATATTACCATTTCCATCCCACTGAATTGATTTAAAATATATGATATGAATATTGTACGGAATATCAGATGTGAAATTTTATTAATATTTAACTAAATATAAAATTGTTGTATGTAATATAAAATTAATAATAAATTTTTACATTTTTCCAAAAAATAAACTTTTTTAATAAACATGAAGTTAAATAACATAATTCACGAGGTTGAATCAATGTTAGGGGATATTTTTAAATATCACATTTTCATGTTTCCCTTAAATATTTTTTTCATCTCTGTTCATATATTCTATAGATGATTTTAATAATTGTACAACAATTCTCATATTATTTTTTATTATAAATTTTACAGATATGGGTATTTTATAGAATGGAATATATTAAATGTTATTATTGGTTTTCTAAATGAGATTCATTGTTAATATTTTGAGAAGTGTGTGAAATTAATGTTTTTCAACATATATACATGGGAATCATTTTCTATTTTCAAGTCGTATATTTTATATGACTATTATATTAATGTTTTATGAGGTTCTTTTCAATGAAAATCATTTCATCATTTTTATAAAAAAATATCATATATATTATATCAAAATATAAATCGGAATTTCATATTGAAATCATATATGTGATATTTCTAAATAATTTCCATATATAAATTTTCAGCTATTGTTGTTTAATGATGTGAAAAGGTTATACTCTTCAATAATGTTTTCAATGAACTATAATTAAATGAATACCCTCCTTTAATTTTTATGAGTATTTTTATTTATATTTGTATATAAATAAATATGTATTTTTTATATAAATGTGTTTATTATATGGATTAAAAACTATTTTGATAATATTTTATGATGAAATGGAATAAGATTTAATTGTTTTATATTATATTTGTGCATTCTCTATGATAAAGGTAATCAGGATATATCTCATATATTGGATTGAGCCCTATTATAGCTTAAATAAAAGGCTGATAAAACATACACATTAGGTGATCCTAGGAAGAATTGGGTGATCTTGATATATATTATATAATGATTGTAAAAACATACTTTTCCAAAAAATTGGATAATTTTTTTGCTCTTAATAGAGAATAATTAGGTAGTGACCAAGGAGGTTTCTCCTAGTCATTTAACCATTATCTAGTTGTTTCTAATGTTGTTGATGAATGTAATTCTCTTTATTATAATTTTTTTCTTTCAATATGTATAGAAAAAAATTAAATAAGAAATAACTATATTTTTTCAAATTTTAATATTTTTTCCAATTTATTAATGACACTTGAGGTGAAGGTAATCATTTCATTGGATTTCATTTTTTAACAGAAATAATGGATTCATTATTTTTAAATACATTACTCAATATTTCGTCCACAGTCGTTGTGTTTTTATATTTTTCAATAGGTATTTTAGGATGATGATATGAATGAAAGAATTAAATATTATGTAATAATTATATTACATTAAAATAAATAATGTTATGATATATATATTTTAAATTTGTGATATATTGAAACTGATCAGAAGTTTCTACTTTGTAAAATATAGTATTGTTATGAATGAGTTATAATATAAACAATAAAACTACTAATGTAAAATATCAATGGTAAATTTAAGTGAATTATACTATAAAGATATTAGATTATGCGATTTTTAATGACAGGTCATTATAAACAATATCAATAAAGGTGTATAAAATGATATGGGTTAAGATAATGATAATAAAATATTTTGAAAATGTCTTACACAATGCTAATGGTGATATATAATTCAATGATACTAATTTTTCATCATATGAACTACTTTTTCACAATTGTTTTATGTATAGATATAAGTGAGGTGGTAGTATAAAGGATCAAATGGTGTGATATCTACCAGGATCAATCACCAATAATTGATGGAATTGAAACAATTCTATTTCTTGTGGTTATGATTCAAATGATGAAAGTTATTATGGATCGTGGAATCCATTCTATAAAGGATTCTCATCTAACAAAAAAGCAACATCATAATAGAAATTAATTTTAAGTGGAAACATTCTCCAATATTTAGTGGATCATCTGATATAGTTGTAGTTAATGGATCAATCAATTATATTGAAAATATATTATTATTCATGGGATTTAATGAATTTTTTAGAGCAACCATTTCAATTTTTCCTTTAGAAGGTGATGTTTTTATGGTTATATCGTGATAAGATTCAAAAAACAAAATGATAATCTTTATTTTATGAAGTGGGGTGTATTTATGAACAATTTTATATAGAAATATTTTCCATATGTTGTTCAACTCCGAATGAAGCAACAATTCATCGAGCTGAGGAATTAATATGATAATTTTTTGGCATTGTATGAACAAAATTTTTTCAAAAAAGAATGTAATATATAATATTTTTATCAAGAAATCTATAGTAATATTAATATATTTAATCTATTTTTAAACATAATGTATGATGTTTTTTTGAAGAATGCTAATTTAAAATCCATGACAAAATTGTCTTTTATTCTAATAAAGTATGGATAGAGTCTTACAATAGTTATACACATCACGATGACATGAGTATTAATTGATTAAGAATATATGAAATGAGGAATATATTGGAGAATATTTCTTTTACAAGGAACATAAATATTCCATGTGTGGTAAATGAAATATCATGAAATTATTAATAAGATTCAAAGATAGTAATTGGGGTTGTAATTTGGGTAATAAAATTCATAACTAAAATGAAAATAGTTCTAAACAAACCAATAACGGGTAATAGATATACAAACACAATTAAACTGATTCAAATTAAAATATTTGTATATTCTGTCAAATGACTATGAAATATAGTTATACATGTTGTAAATAATGAACATATAAAATAGAAGAGATTATTGAAAATTATAAAAATACATATTATGATTTACCTTGAAATTATTTTGTTCCATTTAAATATCATATTTATTAAAATTGTTCTGATACACTATTTCAATATTTATCCTTTAATTAAATTATATTTGATAAATTTTTTACATGAATTACTAATATCAACTCTAGAATTTAAGAATTCTATTTTTGTGAAAAATCTTTTTAGAAATCATGAAGAAACAATAATATATTGTAATTTATTACTATTATTAGTTGGATTTAATTCTTCTTACACATGTCTAGCATCTTGTGGTTGTGTTTTATATTTTCTAGGATTATATAGACATTAAATTTATCATGATAAGTAATATTTAAAGAAAAAAAGGTTTCATTTAATTATTTTATTAGTTTAGTCTCAATTCAATAATCAATGAAGATAAATAGATATTTAAGTGAATATAACCTAATTAATTAAGTTCAAAATAATGAAATGGAGTTAACATTTAATGATATAATAGATAATAAATATATGGATATTTTCCTATTTATTTTATAGGTGTGATTATTGAAATATATGTAGAGATTTCATATTTAATTTCTAAATAATGTTATTAATGTATAAAACAGCCAATATATAATGTCATTAGTATAACACTTTGAATTAAAAAAATTTATTTTATTTTTATAAAATTTACTATCCATACAACCACTTCACTTCGAGGTGCATGCATTTTTGTGGATAAAATTAAATATGGTTCCATGAGAATTTTAATTTATTAAATTTATTTGAATAATTCTGTTGTTATGAAAAATATTCCATTTTCTCATATTGATTATTTTTATTATACTCTCTTGGGTAGCTAGTATTTTTCAATGATTTATATTACTCTAAGTTCAATTCATATAAATATGTAGGTGGATTTGGTTCATAATTTTTCCTTTGAGACTTGATTATACCATTTAGAATTTATAGATATGTCACTTGGGTTTTCTAATAAAACAGTTGTATTTACTAGTATAGTGAATAATTTTACCTTGAGTGTTTTGGTATGTTTATGGTGGTTGTTGTTGATGATTTACTAATATATTCTTCAAATAATTAGGAATAATAATGGCACATAATTATATTTTGGAAATCCAATAACATGAAAAAAATATGAAAATATTTTGAATGTGAATTTTTTAAACCAATTTCATTGATTTAATTTATTTTTTCTAAATATAGAATTATTGTCACCTAAAAAAATATTATTTTCTAAGTGTTTCTAAGAAAAAAAATATTTATTGATTTGTTGAATTGGTGTATTACTAGAGTAGGTTTTTAAAATCAATGGTCGATTTTGTAAAACCCTAACTATGTTAACATGGACATGTGTAAAATTATATTAGATTAAGAAATGTGATTTTTATTTTCAAGAGATAAAAATATTTTTATAGAGCCCTTCAGTTCAAGACTACCACTCATTGAATGGTGACTTATTCATCTTCAGTGATGATTATTATAAATAATGTTTAAATTTCATGACTATTAATGATATAGTAATTTCATATTCATCAAATTAAATAAAACCTCTTTAGAAAAATTTTCCAACACATCACATGAAATCGGTTTTTGGGGTTTATGATTTGAATATTTGGAGGAATAATTTATATGATGAAATTGGTGCAATATATATTTATCATAGAATTAATAATAAAATATTCAATCATAATGAGTTGAACACGATCCTTAGAAGGTGGTTTTTACGTATCAATGATTATGAAACCAATAATCATTATCTATTTGGAAATAAATAGAAAAAAGATGATTCATTGAGGAAAAACATTATGCATCATTATCTATGACATTATTTGAACATGAAATTTTGGTTTTTCATTGAAGTATTATGAACTGGATTTTATGAATGTAGGAACCTCTTTTATATTATTGTAGGTGTCAGTTCAATATTTTATGTTGTAAAAAAATTAATTAATCTCAAAAGGAAGATCGGGTTTTATATAAAAAATATGATTTTTGAATGAATTGTGTGTTTTATAAATTTAATGATACAAAATAATGTGTTTTGATTTATTGAAATAAATAATGAGTTCCTTATTATTTACTACTATATATATAATTTTTCATTGAAACAAATATTTACACTATAGTCATTTATCATTGAAGTACTATGATGTATATTGAACATTAGGAGTATTTCTTGTGTAATTAAATAAATAAATATATTTCCAAATTTCAACTGAATAATTTGTCATTTCACTAGGTTAATGTAGAAGAACACTTTTTGATGTGGATTCTCTAGTACATTCTATTAATATATGTAAAATGAGAAATTATTTCCATGGCTTTAGTGTTGTATTTTCAATGATATAAAAGGGCAATAATTTATTTTTTATTATTTAAATGTTAATTAAAATATCCAATTACACCATATTTGAGATAAAATGTCACTAAATAAAAATTCATGACTATATCTCTAGGTGATAATTAAGTTACAGGGTGTTCCACTCAAAATTTTAATCTAATTATGATATAATGTGAACTTATAATTTTTGAAATCTACATTAGAAGTCATTCGGTACTAATTAATATACCATAAATATTTCATCCAATATATGATGGAAAATATGAAAAATAAATTCATACCTTATAAGAAATGATTTGATATTATTCAATGGAATACTATGGTATTTGGTTTCTAAATAATTCAATGGTAGAGTTTTCATAGAATAGTTTTTCATTATTATATAATGATGGATTCTTTTGTGGTATTATATAGAAATAGATGTTATACTCCCTTATTTTGTGATAAACTTGTATAAAAGAAGTTAGTGTGACTATAATTGTCATATTATGTGACTGAGAAGGTCAAATTGAAACTGGAACATATGAGGATATCTAGATGTAGGTGTAAAATTAAAACAGATAATAATATGAAGTAACATTCATTCAAAGTAGGTGATCATGAATTTTTTATTGTTTTTCAAAATAAATTTTTTTATCATTTTGGTAAAAGGTGACTTCGATTCAATAGTTTATTAGAACATATAAAATATGATATAAGGTAGTACAATCTAACTACTAAGTGGAATTTCCTCTGAGTATTTAATAGTCACAAAATATATTTCACATTTTTGTGTTATGAATATAGGGTCAGATTCATCTCTTGTATTTAGAACTGTGATAAACTTGTTGGAAGATAAAGCTTCTGATATTAATCCACTTATTACGATAATACACAATTAACACAATATATTGAATAATAAGATAATTCACCAGGTCAAAAATTTTAGGAGACACCACATGGATTAAGATGAATCCTTGGAAAATGAAAATGTTTTGTGGGAAACATAACCCCCACTGGACTGATAACTGAATAAAATTGGCATGACCTACTTTATTAAAAGGGAATAATTTAATTTCAATAATATTTAATGAAGAAATATTCTCAAATAATTATTCAGGAATTGTATTGTTATATTCGTATCAAATATATTATATATTTTTAAAAAAGATTTAATAATTTTACTAAAAACATTTCTTATTAGGAATATTTGAAAAGATAATTTTCAAATTATAAATATAATATTTTACCAAAAAAAATTCGTTTTGGACTTTTGGAAGTCATAATTATATTAGGATGAATTAATGATATATTATAAAAGTATTTATTTTTCAAGGATCTCTAAAAATATTGAACATTATTGGAAAAAGTATTTTAAATAAAATGTAATGTTTTGTATTTTTTAAAAAATAATTCAATATTTTCTTTTGATTTAAAATAATCCAATATTGGTTTTTGGAATTTCTTTTTTAAATGAATCTAACATCAATACATTTTATATTTAAAAATGATTCTCTTTGTTAAATGCAACTTTTTGTCATGTTATTTATATTTCATTTTTAATTAAATTATGACATATATTAGTATGGATTGTTGAAAAATGGATTCCTTATTTGGAATCATGAGGTTCATTTTTTTGGTAAATATTACTCTTATTTTTTTGGTGAAAATGAATAATAACAAATGTAATATTTTACCATGTTAAATTTTAAATCAATTAATTATGAGTTAAGAAAATACTGATATAGATTATAAAATGACCCTAAAATAATATTAATGTGAAGACTGAAACCCATAATTCATTGTTCGAATGATAAAAATATAGTGTATTTTTTATTTTATAAAATCATTTTTAAAAAATAACTATATACATACCGTGAACATTATCATAAAATATTTTGGATAATTTATTATTCAGTATGTTTTCACTAGAGCCATATAAAATGAAATAAAATAAACAAAAATAGTTTATCTGATTTTAATCTCGATGTAAAATTAATTCCATCTTAAAATTGTATTTAACATATGAAAAATATAATTTTAAATTTACAGTTTTCTTTTATTGTCCATGTAAAGAGTTTATTAAAAGTATAGTGAAAAATTAATTTTCAAATTTCCATTATAAGTTAAAATAATAATTTGAAAATAAAAATAATTTGATTATTATTTAAAAATAGTGCATCTATTTATGGGAAACAATAAGTTCTCTATTGGAAACCAATTCATAAGGCCACATTAAAAATATAAGTATTTGTGGGTCATCCCACTTTTTTAAAGGACATGTTTACTACACATGACTTATCATGTTTACCATGTCCTCATGAAACTTTTTATTAAAACTATTATTTCTTTCTGTATATATATATATATATAATTTTCACTAGTGTTTTTTCATTCGAAAGTTAATTATAAATTAAATACAAACCTTTTAAAATATATACATACTTATAAAATGATAGGGATTCACTGAAAAATTACATTCATGTTTTGGAACAATAAATACTGATATTTTTTCCCTTTTCGTTGATTGATTATAATAAGGAACAACTATGTAATTAATATTTAATTAATCATGAAATAGATTTTATATATGTAATAAATTTATCATTTAAAACTGAATATTGTATTAAACTGATAATTATACACTTTTGTAATTGATTATATGCATAACAAAATTGATATATATTTTTTTCACATTAAAATATAATATGTAGTTAAAATAATGTTTTTCACATAAACTTTTCAACGTTGTATGAAATTTTTAAAAAATAGACACTGATCCTCTAACAGACACATATATTAAAATAATTATAATCTTATAACTAGAATAAATATATTTTTAAATTTTAAATAATTTTTGTATATATGTATATGATTAAATAAAATTAACATAAAATCAAAAATCAATATATACATATATAAATGAAACATAGAATATGTCAACCCCATTTACAAAAATTTTAAAACACTATTATTCATGATTACAATTTTAAAAAAATATATACATGAAGATATAAACACATACAAATTGATTATGAACATAAAAATAATTCAGGCATACATAATAGTTATAAATAAGTATTTAATACGTTAAATAATAATTATAATAAATAAAATCCACTAATAAATAAACCTAATAAACTTAATATACATTCCCTTATGGTATAATAACTTTATATTTATTAATAATTTTGTTAAATATAAATATAATCCCCAAATAATTTGAAAAAAAAAACATAATTTGAAAATATAATACTGCCCTTAAAAATAAATTCAATATTTAAAAAATGTATACAAAATTAGTATACATTAATAAGGATTATCTTAAAAATCAAGAAAACATTTCATAAAAAATAAATTTTATAGAAAATATTAATCCATTACATCAGAATATTGAAAAAAATTCTACAAATAAATTTCCTTACTAAACTATAAATTAAAAATTTAAATGGAAAAATAAAAAAATTCTATTACAACCAATAGATCATATGAATGAATTTAATACATATTTTTTTGAATATCATCATTTCAAAGTGAGAAGATAATGTTAAAATTTTAAAATTATCTGTCATGTTAGATTTAATATGAATTTACATTTAAACAATTTTTTTTTGATAAATAAATATTTGAACCTAATTTTAAAACAAAAAGTGATCTATTTGATGCTTTGTACTCAAACTCAACTTTTACAAATTGGAATTGAGTTCAATATTTTCATCTACAGATAGATATATGGCAATAATAGCCATAATTAGTACTGTATATACAATGATGTATATGTATTAAAAATTGGATAAATGCCTCCAGAGATTCTCAATGATCTCAAAAAATGAACAAGTTCACAATCGCAGATAAATTTGAGAATTCAGATGTCGACATAAAAAAGCGATGAAATACCTACACTAAAATTAAAATAATCAATTTCAAATTACTCTAGGGACAAAAAAATAAATATATTTTTTCCCATAATTCAAAATTAAACTATTCAAAATCTTAAACCAAAGAAAAATGAAAACAAAACATAACATAATAAAAAATAAATAAACGAATGAAGATGAGTAGATAGAAAAGTAATCGAGGGAGAATACAAAAGATAATGACAACATCATAGTTTAACCTAAAATAAAATCAAACATATAAAATATAAAAATCCAACATCAAAATGATCGAATTTGTTCAATGATTGAATCTTATTTATATGGAATTGAATTATTCTTTCAGAAAACCTAACTGCAACTAAAAAGCTTTGGTGAGCTATCTTCTACACTAATTGGTGGAAAAACTCCTCCCACATTCATGGTCGAGACATTCATCCCTGAAGATGCTCTATTGATACTTCTATAGATGAACCACTTTACTTGGTGGCCCATCTTAAACATAATTGTGCATTGGATTAATTCTCAAATAACGGATCAGTTTGACACCAAAAGCCCATGAGGTCCCTATTTTCGCCAACTTATTATCTCACACCCTTCCTTTACATTTTTTAAATTTGACATATGAAAATTGATTAATGAATATAAAATAAAATTATAAAAATAAAAATATTATTATAATATAATATATATGAATAATTTCAATATTTTGTTAAAATAGTTATAATATATAATCATACATTACTATGTCATTAAACAAGATTTATAGTATTATTAATTTTATAAAAATATTTTAATCATAATTTTAATTAAAAACTAATAATTATAATTTCAGATATATTTATATTTATTATATTTTCAAAAAACTTATTTTTTAAAATAATATTAAATAAATTTCTGTTTTATTACAATTATACAATATTTCATTTTTTAAATTAAATATTAATTATCATCATAGTTAGATTCATTATATAAATTTAATATTAAAATATGAATAATAATATTGAATGTAATCACAATTTATAACTTCCATAAAATGGTATTAATATAATTTCCATAGTTATTATCTATTTGAAATTTATTTCATTTATAAATTTAAAATATTTTATTAGATAATTGTTTGACAGAAATAAATGTTGTTATTCGAATTCTATTTTGTTATCAAAATAATGAATATTTTTTAAATTAAATTATACATTTGAACAAAAAAAAGTATAAAACATTACATATTGTTATAATATTAATATTAAAATTAAATTCAATCTATAAACTGCAATATAAATATAAATAAATATATATATATATAATTATACGTATTTATGTTCACTAATAACAACAATAATTAAGCCTATTAATTTAAATTTTTATTTATTTTAACAATGTTTATTCAAAACAAGTCACTAAATATTTTATATGTATATGGATGTTATAATATTCCACATTAAAACTAATGGTACCCTTGAAATTCATGATTTAGGCTTATGAAAATCCTGAATTTTTGTATTCAGAATTAAAAAAACTAGAATTGATAAAATCATACAAGCAACGAAAAACATCTAATATCTAATGATGTCATGAAATTTACACTAATACTAGATGTGAAGACCCGAACCCTTGATTTTGGGTTCAACACATAAAATATTGTGTCATTTTTATTTTATAAAAAAAATATAGAAAAATACATATAACATTTTACATACATGGATCTTTTTTTATCACAGTTTTGGTGAATTAGAAAATATTTTCAGGACTATTAGAGCTGTAAAAATATAATAAATAAAAAAATACATCACATGGACTAAGTCTATAAGTGACCTGAATGGAATTAGAGTCCGATATAAAAATGGAATATAAATTAAAGGGGTGAGCCATAATTTCCCAAATAAGGATATTTCAAAAAGTCCAGTGAAATTTATTTTCCAAAATTCAATAATAAAATATTATAATTATTTTAATGTAATTATATATGTAAAATTATTTGAAAATAATACAATGATTTTTTAAAACATTTTGTATGATTTTGATAAAAAAATTAGAAGGCCCCATAAAACATATATGGTTTTATGGGCCTACAGATTTACTTGAGGGATGGGTTTACTCCCCACACTTAATCATGTTTACCATGTCAAGTGACAATTTTTATGAACACATTATGTTATATCCATAAACATATATATAATTATCACAGGATTATTTTATTTAGATACATAATTAAAAATAAAATACTATCACTTTTATTTATATAAGTACATATATAAATATGAAAATTCATTTGAAAATCACTTTCATGTGTTGGTACAATCATAACTCAGGTCCCTCAGCCTTTGGATGGATTATTTATAAATATGAGTATCCATGTATCCAAACTTTCATTCATCATGAAATTATTTTTAAATTATTGATATCTTTTATCATTTAAAACACAATCATTTATAAAAATGTTGGAGACACATTTTCATAATTTATTCTAGGAATAAACTAATAGACATATAATTTTTTCCATGTTAAAATATTAATGAAAATTAAAAAATTATTCATTTCATATAAATTTTTTAAAGAAACAAATTTTTTTATAATAAAAACTCATCTTAATACACAGACCGATAGATATATATATAGATATATAGATATATATATATTCAGAAAATTATATTTTTTAAATAGGAAGGAAAATATATTATAATTGGAAATAATAGATATTTGTTTTTTATTCATAAATAAAATAAACCTAACTAAATTATTAATTTGTATATGAAACATTAAATAATAAAATATAATGCACAAAAATAATAAAACACATACAATCATTATCAGAATATTTAAATAAATATAAACAAGAATATATAAACACATACATGAATAGTATGAACATAAAAATAATTTTTGAATATATTGAAGTTATAAATAATAATTTAATCGCTAACGAAAGAATTATAATAAATGAAATATTTTAAAATATAATCCTTAAAAATATAATTGATATCCCCTTATAGTAGAATAAATTCACATTTATTCATTATATTGAGAAATATAAATATAACACCTCTTTAATTGGAATATTCAAAAGCATAATTTAAAAATATAATATCACCATTATTAAAAAAGTATTGCAAAAAAAAGTAAATGTAATAAATAATTAATGAATAACATTTTTCATTATTAGAACAATATAATTATGAGAAAATATATTTTTAAGGAAAAATTAAACTCTTACACAAAATTATTAAATAAAAATTTAAACAATGAAATTCCATAACAAAACCAATAATTAAAAATTAAAATTTAAAAATAAAAGCAATCTATTGGTGTGAAGTCAAAAAATGTATGAATTTCATAATTTCTCTAAAGATATCAAAAACTCAAAGTAAGATAAAAATTATTAAAATGGTAAAAAAATTTATTATAGTAGATTTAACTTTAATTTTTATGTAAAACATTTTTTTTGAAAAATACATATCATTTTCTAAAATGAAGACAAATAGATTTTCATTTACTACTTCAGAATATGTCTCAAATGCTATGCACAGAAATTGGGTTCACCATTTTCATTTCCAGACATATATAAGGATTTTATATCCAAATTATCATATTTTGAGAGACAAATATAATTAATCAATTTGATTAACACGTGTGATCATTTTTTATGATTTTAAAATAAAGACATGTTTAACATTTCTTGAAAATCTAATAATATAGTTTTAGAATTTGATGAATACTAATTGACAGAATACACAAAACATTGTCAAAATAAGTTTTTAATTACGATATAGACAAAAAAATAAACCAATATAGACTAAAAAAATCAAATTTATTATGTTCATAATCTAAAATTATGGAAAAATACAACAAAAACACAATAAAAAGAATAAAATTCAACTATGAACCGAGGATAAGAAATTTATCGATGGATAATACCAAAAAAATGAAAAAATCATAGTTTAACCAGAAATAAAATTAGACACCTAAAAAATAGATAACACACACCTATCAGAGAACAAAATATTTCTATGATTGAATCCCTTGGATCTGTTTTTTATTTTTTCATTGGAAACCCTATCAACAAGAAAACTACTACGAATACACTCATTCCACAATAGCCTGCAGCCAATATCATAGCACATCTATGGTCAATAAATTCATCCAAGTTGATGATATAAATGTACCCATGAGGATAAACACCTATACTTGAGGACCCTGAAATTCACCTCATTACGATTCTACTCCTAGGTCAACTACCTAATCTGCAAGACACCAGAATCACTTCGAGTTCTGTTTTTCTCCAACTTAACATCACATCCTTAACTGAATTTTTTCTATCTTACACATTAAATATGATTTATGAATATTTATAATAAATTAAAAATAATTATAATAATTTATCATGATATTATATTTGTATAAATTCAGTATTAAAAAAACATAGGTATATTATAATATCATACATTATAAATTTAATACAAAAATTACAATAATAATAATTATATAAAATTAATCTAGACATTAATTGTCATTCAAAACTACTATTTATAATTATATATATATATCATGTTATTAAAAAAATGATTTATAAGAATCAAATTAAATATATTCACATATTAATATAATTATTGATTTTATATATTTAATATGTAAAATTTTAATTATTATAATAGTATGATTCATTCATTAAATCTAATATTAAAATATCAATATTTATATTGAACTTTCACATGATTTATATATATTATAATTTTGTAAAAAAATATTTACAATATTAATTATTTTTATTAACATTTTTGTCTTTTAAAATTTATAATATTTTCTTAAATATCCACTTTATAAAAATAAATATTTTTATCCAAATTTTTATTTTTTATGAAAATAATTAATATATTTATATTATGATATTATTTTGAGAATTATTATACTATAAATGAGTAATTGTGTTAATAAATTAATTTTCAAATTAAATTGAATAAAATAATACAAAATATAAATATTTATAAGTTTGAAATATATAATTTTGAATATTTATGTTAAATTATAATCATATCAATTAAGTCTCTTAATTTCAATTTTTGTCTTTCATAACTTTGTTTATTTAAAACTAGTCTCTAAATATTTTATATTTCTTAGGTTGTTACACAGAAATCTTAATATGGGTATATATAATAAATGATTATCAAAAGGTCCAATGTATTTTCTTTTAATGCTATTTTTGTGATACCACCCACTATATAATATTTTTTTCATAAAAATTCAAAAAGACCACTCTTATTTTCAATATGTCTAATATTCTTACCATAAGTATATATTGTATGTTTCATCAGTTATAAATATTATTTCCAAATATAAAAAAATTAACATCATAATATCTATTTAAAATTAGTTTTTACAAAATAAATAACAACTATAAATTCTTACATAAAAAATGAATTATTTATTAAATTATCTAAAAACTCAAATAACCGATTTTAAAAATACTTAATATAATATAAAATGAAATCAATAATGTGATCCCTTAATTTTTTAGATTAAAATTCCATGTTATGTATTTATTAACATATTATATTTAAAATATGACTTGTTTTCATGATGTTATTAAAATCAATGCAAGGAATAGTTCTAAAATTTTTATTAGTTATAAATTATACGAAATAATATTTAAATTAATTTTAAAATAATTTAAAAATAAAAAATCGACTTTCCCATGTAAACAATATATAGATTATAATAAAAACGATGTCATATTTGTTGTAGGTTTTCCAATTTCTAGTAACTATATTGAAATTTAATTTATTAAAATATTTTTTTTTCATAGTATGTTATTAAACATTTTATTGATGGATTGAATCCAAAAAAAATGGTAAGAGTGTCGAAAAAACATATCAATATTTTATTTCATGACAGTATTTAAAAACATCATCCCCATCATTTCGAAATAAATTTGGTTCAATTTATTTAATTTGGAATATTAATTTATGTTAATTTCTTATTTAATCATTTTTATGAGTTATCCTCCCCTCTGAAATTAAGTATCACCACATCTTTACTATAAATCACACATTAAAAAATCATTTTATTCAACAAACCCTACTAAAAAAACATACTATAATAATATATTTAATTTTAGTGTTTTTTTGGCATAAATCTAAACAATGCGGGATCAATGTGTTAATTAAATGTGTTTTCCAAATAATATGAATTATTTTTATCTGCATTTTTTTGTTTTGATTATTCATCAACTATAATCAAATATTTTTAAACCATTGTGTTATAATAAAATAATTTTCCCAAATATAATGATATGTTACAATGTTTATGAAATAAAAATTATCCATTTCCAACATCCATAAAATGTTATGGGGAACCGTCCTGCGTTTGTATGGTAAACCATTAACTAATTAAATAGAATAATTCATTTCCAACACCACATATCATAGATGGTTATAGTTTTATAATTTATGATTATATATTTTATTTAGGAAATATTTATATTTATTAAATGATAAAATATCATATACTTTCTAAAAATTACTTTCATTGAGAAATGATATAACTATTCAAGAAAGGCTGTGTACTACCACCTTCACAATGTGATGTGATAAATTTTAAAATAACCCCATCACATGAATTATATATATAAATATATATAATTAATTAATATTATATTACTTATATTTTCATCATAATGAAATGATAAAATAATTCTTACCTTCTTTTCATAAAGATCATTGAAATGTTACACTTACATACCAATGACATACCATCGTCACTGTTGTAACTTAGTTCATTATTCATAAACTAATTTAATGATTTGTTTTTGAATTATTAATTATATAATAAATTTATTAAAAATTAGTAATTATTCTTATGTTGATGGTTTAATATTCACCAATTTTACTATTTTCATCCAACTGAAGTCATTGCATCCATATGACTAGAAGAGCATTAGAAATGTCCAAAACAATTTTAAATAGTTATTAAATTTTTTATTACACGTAAATAAGATATATAATTTGAATAAAATAGTGAATTTTTATGTATAAATTAAGTAGTTATTATATGTATGTCATTATAATGATTAAGAACATATGTGACGAGTCTAACATAAGTTAGTGATATTATTTCAAAATCATATCTTTAGTGTTTCCTATTAATCTATATTTTTCACAATTATCCATATTTTATATAATGGTTTTTAATAAGGTTTTTAAAACACTCCTATATATATTTAACGTAATTACTACAAATTTTTACATTTTATGAAATGTTATGAATGGAATACATTTTATCATTTTCCAAAGGGTGATCATTTTGTCTATTCTGAAATAATTATATAAGGAACAATTTTTTTTCTTATATGAAATGACATTTTTTTTAAACTACCATGTCTAATATTTTAATGGAACATTAAATTTTCTTTTTTATGTTGTTTTTAAGGTAGAATTTTTCCATTTAAATTACACTATTTTTTAAAAAATATATGTTTTTCAAAATGGAAATGATGTTTTCTACTAGAAATAATAAAATCGATCTTTGAAAAACACATTACATATAACATTATAGATATTTAAGATACATGATTTGAATATTTTATTTTACATAGGAATGTTCTTAGTGGTCTTGTACTCAATGAGAAATTATCTACCAGTTTGTATGTGTTTATTGATATTCAAAATGGGGTGTTAAATTAACCAAATATTTAAATACCCAAATAATTTTTCAAAAGTGTTTAACATAGTTTATCTTTATAATTATCCTGAAAAGGTGGAAAAATTATATTTTATATGATAATTTCATGTGAAATCATTTAGACCCATATAACTTTTATAAAAGGTTGACTCTCATTATATCTAATAGCTAAGCCCGATACTACTTATATGATGGTTCTACCTAGATAGTTCATCATTTCCTTGTGTAATGTTCCTTGTCATAACATAAAATATGTAAGGAGTTACCATTTAGGTTTATTAAATTTATTTAATTAGTATATATTTATTCATGAAATACGTAATGATTTTAATTCCCTATGATTCCAAAATAGGTTTTTATTTTTTTCTTTGGGGATTAATGTATTTATTTGAGATATATGTGTGGGTTTGTTTCATGTGGATATGATTTATCTATCTTTTTTAATGATAACTATGGTTAAGTTAATCATTTCTTGGATTAACATGTTTTCAATATATTAATGGATTTATACATTTTATGTCCCATATTAGTCTTTTTTATTCATCTTGTGTTTTAAAATGCTTATAATTGTGATTTATGAATGGTGATGAAAGTTGAGTATCATGTTGAAGTTCTAATGATTTATCCAAAAAAGAAATTATATTATATTTTAATGATTTTATAATTTGGTAAAAATGGATGTTGATTATATTTATCTATGTTGTTTTTCGTATCTAATGGTAATGTCATAATTATATAAATCAATAAATTCCAACCATAATTTGGATAATAATGTGATATCTTATCTAAAGAAGCAATATAGTGTGATGTTTTGGGCATATTCCTTAATGTATATTTATCTACTACTATAGGAAAATTAGGTAGGGGATATAATATAATGGGATACAGAGGTATAAAGTTGATGACTTGGTGATAACAATATCATTCAGTTAATAAAATGTAATAATAAGGGCATGAATAAATTAAACATTCACAACCTCGATTCCCGCATTATCCTTAATGGTATAATCATTCATTTAGAAGTCATCTTGAAATTTAGGCACAGTCATCTATAATATTGGGAACACTAATAAGTTCCATTAACGATTCTCATTCTAGATATGAATATATGTAATTCTATACACCCATTAATTTAAAAATGATACAACTATTCTAAAATGGATTATAATCAAATTATGTATCCTAATATTTATTTCAACATGTCAAAAATATAAAAACACAAATTTTATGAAAATTTATTCCCATGGAACTATATTTCAGAAATATAATTATGGAGGAGGCAATTATAGCCATGGAAAAAAGAATTGTTGGTAGACCACAATGGTCAGAATTCATTTAAAATGAATATATAAATGTATCAAGGATATAAATGGAATCACATAAACATTAATATTAGTTTTATGAGTTTTATACAATATCTTGTATGTCTCATTTCGATCATATCATACAGTTGGAACAACTCGTATAAAAACAGTGTCCTGAATTACCCAATGTTGTGGGGAGGTCAGTTCCACAAAACATGTATTTAAAAAATACACACCCCAAATTATGAATTTGGAAAAGAGACACTATAGTATACATCTCAATTTATTAAATTTAAATCATTGGAAAATCGTAGAATGATATATAATACTCCATAACAAAAGTTTGACATTTAGATGAATCGATATATCAACCATTATATTCCTAATATAATTGATAAATATTATATTTATATTCCATAATGTATGTAAAAAACATTAAAATGTATAAAATTATTACAGGGATTAAATTTGAAATTCTGGAGACTATTCATCAATTATAGGAGTTGAGTTTAAATATGTGTTTAATATATAAGTTTGGGGGAATCTAGAAAAGGCGGGACTCCGACATGACATAGTAATTTTGATCTAATTATTTCATAATGATAGATTTTAGAAAACAAATATGATTAAAAATTGTAAAATTATATCAAAAAGAGTCATATTGAAGTGATGTAAAATTCCCGTATACTATTGAATTCTAATTTGAAAATGGAATTAAATTTCTGTAGAAATAATTAAAGAATATATTAGATTCGTTGCTAATTTATATGGAATGTGAGGAAAATAATAAAATATTTATCTTAAATTCCCTATGATTCATTTATGATATCATTAAAACCATTTAAGACATCTACTGTGTATATCCAACCATTAGAGAGTATTTATAGAATTTGGTAAGATTGATTTTTAGATATCAAATATAAAATTCAAAAGGCATATACATTTTGAAGGGTTGATTTATGAATTCCCATTGATTGACTGAAAGTTCATGATAATGATTTCCATATATTGTGAGAATAATTTTTTGGTTTTTTGAGTCTCATGTTGACATCTTAATGGTTAATATATTATTTTTATGGATGATTCTGTAGTTTGTAGGCATGATATCACATCATCCTTTGGGACATATATTATAATATTTATTTAATAGGATTAACATGAAAATATAACAATACAATTAGTAAAACCACATGTACTCAAAAAATATCATAACCAGTAAGAAAATATTGTCATCCTAGATAAGATTCATTGGAATTACAACAAATATTTAATGATGAATATCATGATAGATATTCATTATAATTTAAAATTAAAATAATTGAAATTTTTATCCCCAATCATAGATGCTTATTTTCTAATCCGTAATGTTCATATATTATGATAAAATTGACAGTCAAGTAGAGTTTCCATATATTTTTATGGAAATATTATTATCTATTCTTAAAAAATATAGACAATGGAAATGAATAAATATATATTGTTCAATAGTTGAGAAATGATATTTTTATATGATAGGGTATTGTTTAATCTAATGAATTGAATGATGAATATATAAATAAGGTATTTTCTTTTTTAAATTATATTGATTTTAGAAAGATGATCCTATTATGTATAATTTATAGAATTTATTTTCTATGATGAATAATTACCCTTTTTTATTGATTATTATCATACACAAATAATGTAATCTATAATAATTAGAAGAAAAACTAATATGAAATAATATATACTAATATTATTCTTAGAGTCAAAGTTTTATAACAATTAAGATTATCACAATATCATAAATGGATGAATCCATTAATTCACTAAAGTTTATTTTAACCAATGGAGAATTACTTAATATTGTAGGAAATTTTTTATTAAATATAAAAAAACCGATTATCTAAAAAACATTAAAATACTAAAGGTTTATATTTTTTTCTTATCATACTATAGAATATAAATATTTAAAATAGTCATGTATGAACACAATACTTGTTTTTTAATAACCAAAAAACTATTGTTTTATTCTAGGAATCATAATTCATCCAAATCTTCAAATGGATCATGTACTAACATTGGGCTTGATTCATACATTTTATTTTTCTTTTTTATTACTATTTACTAAATAGTTTTTGAGTGTTTAATGTGAGTTAATCTATCAGTTAAAATGTTATGGCAGTTTTTGATTAAAAAGTTTTAAAATAATTACAATTTATTTTTAACTATTATTATAGTTGTATTAGCAAGTGTAGGAACATCATGTTGTATCATAAAAAAATTTAATTGCATTATCACCATATTTAACGTGTTATTAGAATGTAAAACATGATTTCTATCAAGTAAATATGTGTAACTATAAGGTCTGGAAATTAATTACATGTATATAATAACAAAATACTTCCTTGTAATTTTTCTCAAGGACATTAGGTAAATGAATAAGTGGAAATTTGTTACACAACCATTGTGATTTAATACCACCAATCATTATCATGAAAAATAATTATGGGGGTAAATTCTAAAACAATAAATTAAATTATATATTATTTTTATAATAATGTAAATGAAATATTAATATCACTGAAAACTATGAAGAATGTAAAACACTATTGAGAATATGAATGAGAGGGTTTGGTGACTCCTCTGGGGAATGTATTGTGTACAAGATGATTATATGTAATAAAACTAAAATATTTTATCAAAATATATAAAAAACAAAAAGGTGTCATTATTGGATGAGTTTCATAACACTCTTTTTATCTATGGTATAAAAATTTATCTTCTTTTATTGAAAATGGATATGGGGAAGTTAAATTGAATCTCTTAAATAATTTCATATTCCTTGAATTGTACGGTTGGAAAGCTAATGGATTAGAATACCATGGGGAAGGTGATGAAGAACATAAGAGGATAATGCATTTAACCTCTATGAAAGAATGGAATGGGTAACTGATAATTTAATCATACACTTAATGTGATGAAATTAGAATAATATTAGTTTATTTCCTAGGAATGAAAATATAATATGATTAAGATGATAATCATAATAATGTATATAAATTGCACAACAGAGTTTAACACACTATTACCCAAAGCGGTTTAGTCACATGAACACATGTGTGTCTCCCCATATGCTAGAGGATGCCTACTAGAACTGACAGTCTAATATTGTTCATGGAAAGAGTATACCCTCTATCAATGTATCACAACAACAGAAATATATATGAAAAAACACATGATATAAAAAATAACAAAACCAAATTAGTATCTAAATATTAGATGAAAATGAAATAAAATATCCAAAATCAATCAGTATACGCATCATGGCTAATACATGTAAAGTGCCAATATGAAAAATCTAAAATAATAATGAAACCTGATACTCCAAATAGAGTCCAAATCAAGTTTGATATATAATCCATGCTCCATTAAAATCATTCCTTTAAAATTGGAATCTTTACCTTATCATGTCCAACAAATATTAATTTTATTTATTAATAGATCAAGAAACCAAAGTTGGCTATGAGTACAACTTAGTAGACTTCCAAAAATTGCATCTAATACAAATCCATTAAATAACAATTAATTAATCTCTATAAATATCAAAATACATTCATTAAAGGAAATAGTTTATATTTATTCAATCACTCTTTATTTGATAACATAAATCCCGGGTTCCTGAGGACACCCAAACTCTATATTCCTTCATCATCAATAGAAGAACCTCAACCATATCACATAATCAATTCAAAATTCATTATTACAAATTGGATATCATTATCTATTTTATTTTAGTTAATATTATGAATAATTATAACCATATACATCATTTTGGTCATATATTTCCATGCTCAGAACGTGGGGGTATTTGAAGTAGTAGGCCATGGCCCACAAATAACTTATAGATCAGTCAAAAAAAATGGGCTATTGATGTATTAGTCCATGTTATAAAATCATTTATCAATCATTCTATCATGTTTACATTGGATGAAGTTGGCTATGTCCCACAGCCAAATATTTGTCAATTTAACACTATGGAATTTTATTGAATAAGACCTTGTATAAAACCATGTTATCAATCAATTTATCATTATGTTATTTTTATTAATAATACAATATTTGACACACAGATAAAAAATTTACAAATATCACAATTTCATAAGAATCGCAATATTTTATTTATCACAATATTATATGTATCACAATATAAAATGTATCACAATATCACAACATTCCCATAATTAATTCACCAATTTATTTATCCAATTCTTCTAATTTAAATATCACAAAAATATACATAAATAAAATCATATAATAATTTATTAAATTAATTAAATAGCATAATCACATTAATAATTTGATTAATTCGTCAACTATTTAATTCAACACCACAATCCAAATAAACCATTAATTAATTCACTAATTAATTAATCCCATTCACAATCATAACATCAATTTTATTATGTCACAAAATTTTCAATCCAATTCCACAATCCCAATATCACATTAATTAGTTACCAAAATAATTAATTAAATTATACTATCCAAATATCCCACAAATCCACAATTAAAAATTAAATTAATTATATCATCAATTAATTTATATTATAACACAAATTTCATATTATTAAAATTTCATTATTAAATTCCCAAATAAATTAGTCAAATTCCATGTTTATATAAATTAATATCCTATTAATTTATTCAATTTTAGTTTTTTTTAAAATGTACAAAGGAAATAAAACAATGTATACATACAGTTGAGATCAAGACTGTAGAAGAATGAAATTTAGATGACCAACCTCGAGATCTTTTACAAGATGTTGTCGAACGTAAACTACCCAAATTTAAATAGAATGGTCAAACCCATAGAGAAGAAAAGATCATGAATAAAATATATACAATATCAAAAAATATATCAAGATACATCAAACATAGATCTATATAAAAATACAATAGAGAAATACATACCTTTATAGGATGCGAGAAGAATGATAATGTGGGATGAAACATGATGGATAAGTTTCAAAAAATGGGATAGGTGATAATAATCAATCCTGACATAGAATTATTATGATAGGGGTTTGGATCCATATTAATTCTTCTAGAGCCTCCATAAATTAGTGAATTTTATTAGGGATGTGTTATGATTTATTTTGGGTTAATACAATGGATTATGTAATTTAAAACCAATTTTTTTTTGTTAATGAAGACTCTGTGTGTGGTTTCCTAGGAAGGGGAATAATTTTCCAAAGTATGGACCTTATCCATGTTCCCCTTCTAGGGGGTTGGGGTGAACTATATCTCCTAATATGGTGAATGATTTGGAAAACCATGAGAAAGATTGGGTAATCTTATAGCTTTAGGTTTTCATAGTTTTACGGGTTGGGTGCACAGTTTGAGAAAACTGTGCACCAAACGTACACAACCTCTCATTAATAAATATTTCTACATTATTAAGAAAATCACACACAAGTTAGTACAAAAAATTTTATAATCAGAACATGGTTAAATAAATCCTATAAATAGTCAGGATACATCTCTGAAATTGGTTGTGATCTTATAGTCTCCCCAACTTATAACATCTCATCATTGAGATATACTCCCAAGCATCTAAAATATTCGAATGCAAAAATATAGGTCCATAGTGATTACATATATTCTTATCTCTCCAATGCATTTTCATAAAAATTACCATATAAACACAATACATGAACTAACGACCTGGCCATTCCCAAAACACATTCTAAATTTAATAAAACACACATATTAAATTTTACTCAAAAGGAGCATTAAACTCAAGATTAACATCATCAACATCATTAACAAGAGAATGGTCGGGTGATACCACTGAAGTTATGAAACATGAAAAAGATAATGAATATAAATATACATATGATGAATAGAAAATCAGTATGCCATCAACCCAACTCTCATCACAAACTAAAATGGTCCAACAAAACTAGGAGCCAACATACAGAATCTATGTGTCATGTGCTGACCCAATCACAGAAACACATCAAGTAACAAAAGATCACACTCTGTAAACACTAAGTCTCTTTAGATCACACCATCATATGACATCCTCCTCCTCTGAAATATAGACATATTATTCTGAATCAATTAAATATTTTCAAATGACTCAATCATGTAACTTGGTCCAAAAATCTCTATCTCAACTACCTCAATCCAACATAGAGGTTATCTACATTTCCTACCATAATGTGATTAATATGTTTACATCAGTATAATTAATTGATTACTATATTTATAAGATAACTAGACAAATTTTATGATGTTATCCTAAGAAACACTAATGAATAGATAACATTCTTAAATATTATCCACATGAATATTTATCTAATAATAAACATACCATCAATCTATAAGTGATTATCAATACTAATTAAAACCTATGTACCACATTTTCTATTCCATTCAAGAACTGTATCATTAAATTCATGTTATGTGTTGAAACAATAGTATTTTCACCTAGTGTAGCTTAAAATTTTCCCAAACATTAAAAGTTCCCAACTCTTCCAATAGGATTCTTTATATATTGGTATGATTTGTGATTTTTTCTTCATAAATTCTACAACCACTCAAATAAAATCATTATTCAGAGGCATCCTAATGTGACCCCCCAAAAATTTAATTTAAAAATTTTAAACATCTATTACTAAATGGGTAATGGATGAGTAAACATCCCAGTCCATAATGATCAAAATTCCTATATTTATATGTGTAGCATCATGTCATGAACCATATTATCTCTTTTTTCATGGTCGAACACTAAATCTACCATCAATGTTTACAGTTCTTTTTTTTACAGTTGGATGCACCACCAACATCATGTAATGATTAATAAGAATCATCTCACGACACATTATCATGTCAAAAAAACATGATTACTAACATAGATTATTTTGTCTTTATGTATTATCCAAATTCACAATTACTCCCCACCTTCATGTATTTCCCTCATTGAAAAACATCGTATATCTAAATACCACCATTCACTAATACGACTCAATAGCATGGACTCCACTGAAACTGATATTCAATTCATCTTCTCATGACTCTCTAATAACACTATAAGTTTATTATCTATCATGGAAATCAGCATCCAATTAGAAAAAGAACCCAAAATTCTATTATCGTGATTTTTCCTAGATAAATCATTATCAACACAGTGTTCCTCTAGCATGTGTATTTTATCTCAAAATCGAATGATTGTATAAACTAAATCCATAAAAAATACTATAGAATCAAATATCATAGTGAAACTATATACATCAATATATTGTGATCTATATAAATAAGAACCATTTCCACCATTAGATTATTCCTCTAAAAACCTCAAATAATTATCCAACGATGCTATGTAAATGTCTTTTATATTGTAGTTTTATTCAGGATGGCACAATTTTTTATCCCTATATCCCACAACATGATCTCTAAGCTTCTACATTAATTTATTTAAAATCCCAGATGCATTATAAAACACCACATTCTACTCAGCTAAACTGGTGGGATCAGGATTAGTGTTAATGATCAGTGATTCTTCAAATCATGGAAATAATTATAACATGATTCCATCTATTAAAAAATTACACTTTTTGGTCAAGCTAAAATGTGGCTCTTCCAATAAAGTAATGGTTTGAATGATCCGTCAATAATATAACTATAAACCCTGAAAAATCTAGAAATTTAAAATATTCTTCGGATGGTACCATGAATCAAAAACATGAACATTCTCTGGTTACAAAGACAAACCAACCTCTAAGATGATGTGACAAAAAAAAGTATACCTGATCAATACAAAACTAAAACTAATATCGAATAAAATGAAACTAATGATATATAATTATACTTTGGATGGTTTTATGATGTTGTAATTATCATCATTAGTCTTGGAGTAAACCATGATTTCATCCACAATCACTACCAAAAACTGATCCAGGTATGGGTGGATGATTATGTTCATCAAGACCACAAAAACTAACCATGCATTCAACAACCCAAAATGTATAAAAATTATTTCATATATGATATACCTTCTTCTAAATACGTCCCCAATATATTATATGTTTGAACGATGAACTAATGATACCCTAATCAAATTTCAATATTTGAAAATAAATAAGATCCCTTAAACAATTCAATGATATCATTGATATGCTAAAATGGATATTAGTTCATCACTATCATATAATATAACAAATGGCAATCAACACATAAGTGTAGAGTATTATCATCCTTTTGTAATCAAAATTATAGAATACCACAATGAAGTACTCAGGTGGATAAATCCATTATCAATCAACTCTTCCTATTGAGTCTTCACTTTATAAAGCCCTATTTATTCCATTACAAATGGTGGAATAGAAACTATCTAATCTTGAAGCAAGAGATCAACGCTAAATTTTACATATATTTAGAATGGAATCCATGTGATGTCTTAAAGATACACATCCTAAAACATATCCACCTTAGGTGTAAAGACACATCCATTACACTTCAATAATGAAGAAAAACATTAGAAACCTAGTTTATGAAATTTATATATTTTTAATGAACATGACATGTGTTGCTTAAATGGATATCCCACTCCTCTCAATTAATATAATTATCAACTATAGGATACATTAAATCCACAATCCTATTGTAACAATATATATGGTCTTAGTATTCAACTATCCCTTCAATACCCAAAATTATAAAAAAAATATTTGAATTATAGAAATATAGATATCCCATTATAAATAATGATCCTCATCCTTTATAGAACACCCTTTAAAAATTTCTTTGAACTAAACTCCCATAAGTTTTTCTATCATAAACATAAAACTCAATTACTCAACATTTAATCTCAAAAAATTGACATGTTGTTATGAACTAAAGTAATGGAATCTGTTAGAATCAAATAAGGCACTAGTTATCATTGAATCTACATGAATAGTTCCTCTTACCGTCAACGATCCAGCGTCACTATCCACATGTATAGAATGAATGGAATATGACTACATACCCCTCTTCAATGTAATTTATAATATGTCCTCTGAGAATAAAAACCTTGAAAATTTAGGTAGTCTTTCTAAGAATTGTTTTTTCAAATTCTTCAACTTCCAAAACTAGTATAACTCCAATTTCTAGACTAATTATGTTTAGACTATTTCCATCCTACAATATAGCTTTGAATAGATACTACAATTCTTCCCATCTTTTGTGGTTTCAAATGGAACCTCAATAGAATTATCATATTACATCATCCCCGGCTCTCTATTGGTGGTTAGAGTAACTGTCTTTGTATGTTTCTTGACCAACCACACTTGTGAATGATGAAAATATAATGGTAATGTGTAGCTGAACCTTCCAAAAAAAATCTATTATTTGTATCACCCTAGCTATCATTCTCGTAGGTATTTTTATTGTATATTGAATTAATTCCACTTAACTACCTAAGAGGAACCTGCAATCCTCCACCAGAATCCTCCATTAGTTTCCCCTATGTTTGGAGATACTGATTGAACACTTCTTTGATTTTTTCTTCCTAGAGATATTCAAATGGGACAAAATTTCACACGTAATCACATCCTAAAAACACTTTTCCATGGTATCATCATCCCTCCCAATTTATCAAACAATGTATGATAAATAAATAAAGCTTCAATCATAGTCCCTTATAGATGTAAACTCTTCAGTCAACCACACAAACTTAGCTTCTCTCTCATACATGATTGTATTTGGATAAAATTGCACCATGAACTTCACCTAATAGAAATTATAGTCAATATAAAGCACATATTCCTCTCATTAATTGATGTAAAAAATCTTTCATCATGACTACTATTGACCAGAAATGTTTTTATAATCCCAATTATTCTTTAATATGATTTGATAATCCCAATTAATGTTTATCTATATACTAATTTTTTCAATCTATTTCATCCTACTATTAAGTTGATAAAAAATATCGAAATAATAATTGGAATATGTTAATCAATTTTTATCTTTGTTTATACGTACTTTGAAAAAATTATAACTCAATCTGTATATGTTTTTCATAGAATAGATAAGTGTTATGTCCACCTGTATGCACATAACTACTAATACAGACAAACATACACTTTTTCTTTGGTACAGAACAGAGCTAAAATAATGTAAGTCTACTGGTACACAAAAAGGTTACCATTCGACTATGTCCACTAGTATAATGAAGATACCACTACTCATGTCTACCGATAAAAAGAAGCTACATGTATAAGAACAAAGAGCTACCGATAGGATCTCACCGATACAGTGAGTCCTACCAATACAATCTACCGATACAAATCGACAGACACACAGCAACCGTTATGAAGCCCACATATATTGGCCGATACTGATAGATAGTTACCGATACAAGTCTACTGATACAGATAGAAAGCTACTATTACACAGTCCACTGTTAAGAAAGAGCTACCGTTAGAAAGAATCTACTGATAGAATCTGCTACCGATAGAATGATCTACCAATAGAAGAAGCTACTGATAAGCGGATCTACTGATTCATGAAAGATACTATTATAAAGGATAACATCTATAGAGGAGTTACAAATACAATCTCAATGATACTAAGAGATACCGATGGAATCTAGTTATTGTTTCTCTAAACTCTATTTCTATTTATTTATTAAACATTGATCATATTTTATATTTTTAATTCACATACTATTAATTAATGATAGTGGTTGGTATTTTAGGAACCGTACCTCATACCTGTAAATGGGTAATCATTCCCATTTTCGAAGCTGAAAGCTATAAAAGGAAATACAAGAGTGGAGCATAAAAAAATATCTGAAAAGAAGTGAAAAAACTGATGGGTGTGTTGATACACGAAGATACTCATCTAATACAAAAAAAACACATGCACTAGAGAATAAAGGAGAGAAGACCTTTTTATGGAAGCTGAGGGACATTGTTGTGCTTCCAAGACTATTTAAACATCAAGAAAGACTTGAATAAACACGAAGTCAAATACAAAACCGACACTCTATTTTCAAGACAAAAACCAGAGAAGGACTCAGACGAATTTATGTTTAATCAAAGGAGTCCATAGTTGCACACCAAATCACTAGAGAATTCTAAACCCATATATAGTATCTATAAGTGATTCTTTAAATTAATTTTTAGCAGTGTGTGTACTCTGTATATACCATACATACACAGACTCTTGTGATGAACTGTAGGATTTAATCCTCACTCCGTCTTTCCCTATACACTTAATTCCCCCTGTGGATAGTGGTAAAGGTCAAGTGTGACCAGGATATCATGTGTGCTATTGTTGTTTTTTGCCACGTAGAACTGTGGTATAGGTCTTAGTACCTGAACAGTCTGAGTAATGTTGTTTACCCCGATCCAGGGTGTGGATCAAAATTTATATACATTGTTTTAGAGGAATAAGTCTTGTCTGGATACTAGAAAACTTTATTAAAAATAATATCCTTATTTATTTTGTTTTATACTATATTGAATATTCCAATCCTATGTAATTAGATATAAAAATCTATTTTAATGTAACTCTTATAGTTAAACTAGAAATTTTTTTCATTTATTGTAATGTAATAATTTAGTTTCGAAAGCTAATCTATTCTTCAGATTAGATTAACTGAGAACTAATAAATCTTTTGAGAACCTAAATGAACCATTATAGTAATAAAAATTCACTACAGTTTAGCATACTATTCAATTTAGGGGATTTTTAATAAGAATCTTTTTTAACAAAAATATTAATTGGAACTCAATTTACCCTCATATTTAGAATACACAAAGACTAACATTTGGTATCAAAGTATTGTTGTTTTAAAAGTAATTCCACATTCTCTGTTTTTCAACTGTGATTTTAGTTTTATCTAAAAGATCATAAATTTTTGTTAGTTCTAAATTTTAACTCTTTAAATTTATTTTCTAAAATATAATTATGGATAATATAATAGAAGGTTATGCTACCAAAATGCCACCTTTCTTTAATGGTGTGAATTATGATCAGTGGAAACTGAAAATAAAAATTCATTTAGAGAGTATGGTTTTTGATATCTGGACTGCTATAGAGACTCAGTATAAGATCCCAGAAACTAAAACAACTAATTGGGATGAACCTACTAAAATAGCATACAATAAAAATTATAAATCTATTATTGTATTGTGCATTCATTTAGGAGATAAATAATTTAATCGAATATCTTCTATTTAAACTGCATCTTAAATTTGGATTACCATGGGTGTCTCTCATGAGAAAAAAACCACTGATAAAAAAATGAGACAAAAAACATATACTATTAAATATTAGAAATTTAAATTGAATCTTGAGGAACCATTTTTTGAAATGCATCTCAGGTTCAATGAAATTGTAAATACAATGAGCTCACTTGGAAATGTTGTTCCTGCGAAAGAAAAAATTCTGATGATATTAAGATGTCAACTAGAGTGATGGGGAGGCTCATCTGTTTCAATAAAAGAATGATGTAATATAATTTCACTACCTGTTAAAGAGATGATTGGAAAGATAATTATTTATGAATATGATATTAAGGTAAAAAAGGAGGAAAATGGTATACCAAATAGGAAGTCAGTGGAATTTATGTCAACTGCCTCAAAAAGAAAGGACAAGGAAAAATTTCACATACCTACTGAAATCTCAGCAAGAGGAAGTTCAGATTATGATAGTGATGAAGAGATGGCTCAAATTTCTAGAATATTTAAGAAATTCTATAGGAAGAATAAATTTTTCCAAAAACAAAATTATAAGGGTAAATATGACATTAATGGTCAGTGGAAGAATGATTGGAAAAAGATGATAAAGATGCTGAGATATGGTGTTATGAATTAAAAGGAAATGACACATTAAGGCTGGCTATCCAAAATTGATGTTCAAGAAGAAATATGACTACAAGGACAGAAAATATAAGAAATCCATGAAGGCAACCTGGAGTGCTTTAGAAAACAACACAAGTGAGTCTGAAGTTTCTGATTCTAAACAGAATCATGCAAACACGTGTTTCATGACTAATACTTTTGAGGTAACTGTTTGCCCTATGCTGAATGATTATTATTATGGGAATGAATGTTTTGATGATAATATGTACAATGCTGAATTATTTGAATATTGTAATATGATAGAAGAAACCTGTAATGAATTGAAGGAAAAGTATAAGACCTTGAAGAAACATCATGCTTTAACCAACACTGTACAATATTGACTTGATATAGAAGAGAAAAAGAATTCTCAATTACTTAAGGAGAATACTAAACTAAAATTGTCTAATGACCCATTAAGGAAGCACTTAGAGAAAATCACAAAGGGAAAGGATACACTCAAACAAATTATTAGAAAAAAAGTTGCACCAAAAATATATTACTGGATTATTCTATCATCCTTGACAGAGAAAGATTACTTAAAATAGATTTATTCCTAAATATTGAAAGAATGATGATAGTTATAGTTTTGGAAATTCATATTCTTAAACTAGTTTTTAACATGGTTATATATCAAAAAAATTATCTTTAAAAATCATTTGAATCAATTGATTATATGAGACCCATTAGAAAAATCTGGGTACCAAATGTTTTTCTTACTAACCTATATAGACCTAAGAAGATCTGGGTACCAAAATCATTTTCTGTCTAAACTGGTTTTGTTGGAGACCTTCTTGAAGAGTTCCCATAAGAAGATATGGTATATGGATAGTGAATGTTCAAGGAATATGACTGGATGTTACTCTTAATTCAAGATTTTAATCAATGTTGATGGAGGTCATGTCATCTTTGGTGATAATTAAAAATAAAAAATCATCGCCTTGGGACATATTGGTAACTCTGATTCAGTTTTAATATCTAAAGATTAATTTCTTGATGGATTAAAATAAATCCTGTTAAGCATTTCTCAGTTTTATGATGATTGTTTCAATGTTAAATTTGAAAATTATTCTTGTAGTGTTTTTTATTTTAAATATGTTTTAGTATTTTCAGTCATAATAAATGAAAATGTTTATTCCATATATTTGAATTCATTAGCTAAACAAATGGTTACCTGTTTAAATTCTTTTTCAAAAATAATAATGGCCAGGGAACAGAAGAGTAAGACACAAAAAAAAATCATTCACATACGAAACTGACTAAGAAGAATTTATTTAGAGACATACCTCAACAAAAATACCCATAGAACAATGTTTGTACTCCCTTTCAAAGGGAAAGAAATATAATGTTTCATTAAAAAAAATTCAACTTCTCAACTAATCGAGTTGGTTCCCATGGACTTTTTTGGACCATCTACAGTTTCTAGTAAAAATGGGAAGCACTATGTCTATGTATTAGTAGATGACTTTTCTATATTCACATGGGTATAATTTTTAGCTCACAAAAGTGAAACTTGTTCTTATTTTATTAAATACTCCAAGTCTATAGAGAACCCTAGTGGACTCACGAATAAGACCTTGAGATGTGATCATGTCCATGAGATTGAAAATCATGAGTTTGAATCATATTGCTCACACAATGGCTATAATCAAAATTTATCTACCCCTAGCACACCTCAGCAGAATGGTGTAGTAGAAAAAATAAATAGAACCCTTCAGAAAATTGTAGGAATTATGATCAATTAATATGATTTACCTATTTATATTTGGGCTAAAGCTGTTAATACAGCTTGTTATTTTCTAAATAGAGTCTTGATTAGACCTATTATTTAGTAGATCCATTATGAACTGTGGAAGAATAGAAATCCTAAAGTGAGTTACTTTAGAGTCTTTGGATGCAATGTCTTTATTCTTAATACTAATGGTATCTTTTACATGTTTTCTTCTAAAAGTGATGATGGAGTCATTATAGGTTACTCTATAACTACTAAATCTTATAGAGTCTTAAATAAAAGAACCAAATGTGTGGAAGAATCAGTTCACATCACGTTGGATGAAACTGATCAGCATAATCCTTAATCTTCTCTTCAAAATCATGAAGAAAATCTATTTGTTATGGTCCTTAATGATATAATCAATGAACCTTCTGTAATGAAAACCTCCTCTGGACATATTCCAGAATCTACTCTTGATGAACCCAAACATAGAGAATAAGCCAAAATTTTTTGTCCTACCACTACTAGATCAATTGGGATTCTAAAGAATCATCATTTAGATGATGTTTTTGGTAATCTTGATTGAGGGAAATAGACTAGAGAATCTCTAAGAAATCAGTTTTAACATCAAACAGTTCTCTCAAAGCTAGAACCTATAAACTTCAATGATGCAATCCGTGATGAATTTTGGGTATTGTCCATGCAAGAATAATTAAATACATTTGAATGAAACAATGTTTGGGAATCAGTTGAAAGACCTAAGGACACATGGACCATAGGGACTAAATGGGTTTTTAGAAATAAAATTAATGAATCTATAAAAAAAGTTAGAAACAAAGCAAGTCTAGTTTAACAAGGTTATATTCATGATGAATGAATAGACTATGAGGAAACCATTGCACCTATAGATAGATTAGAAACTACTAGGAATATACTTCCCTTTGATGCTCATCTGAATTTCAAATTATATCAAATGGATGTCAAAAGTGATTTTCGAAATTGTTTTATAATTGAAGATGTTTTTGTTGAACAACCAAATGGATGTACTAATCCTCATTTTCCAAATTTAGTTTTTATGATCTCTAAAGCATTATATGGTTTGAAACAAGCCCCACGAGCTTGGTATGATAGTATAAGTAGTTATCTTATTTCAACATATTTTTATAAAGGGATGGCTGATCCAACTCATTTTATTAAAATAATTTCCAAATATGTTTTGATAGTGAAATTCTATGTTGATGATATTATTTATGGATCTTCTAAATATAATTTGTGTATTGATTTTTCAAGGAGTATGAAAAATTAATTTGAAATGTGTTTAATGGGAGAACTAAAATACTTTCTTCGATATAAAGTCTTAAAAAATGAAAATTGTATTATTTTAAATAAAATTAAATATAAAATGGATTTTCTAAAATTCATTTGTTTACATAGTATTAAGGAATGAGATACACCTATGAGAAACACAAGTATGTTGGATGCTGATGAAACTGGAAAACCAGTGGATCAAACCAACTGCAGTGGTATGACTGGGAGACTAATTTACCTTACTACTAGTCGACCAGATATTATGTTTAGTTTATTTATGTGTGAAAAATTCCAAGCTAATCCAAAAGAGTCACACTTTCCTGCTGTTAAAATAATTTTCAAATATCATTAACATTCTCCAAACTTAGGATTATTTTTTCCAAATAGACCATCGTTCTGTTTAATAAGTTATTAATATGCTGACATTTATGGTTTCAAGTTGGATAGAAAGAGAACTTAGGGTTTCAAGTAATATTATAGGTATGTCCTTGGTATCATGGTGAAGTAAAAAAGAAGAATTCGGTTTCATTGTCTACTACAGAAGTAGAGTACATTTCTGATGGTAGCTTTTGCGAAAGTTTTTTTGTGGAAATGCATACTTTATTAGAAAACAGATATTAGTTTAGACATATATCTATAAACTGTGATAACACAAGTGTGATTAACATCTATAAGAATCCCTTGTCTCTCTCTAGGAGAAAACACATTGATTTAAGGAACCACTCATTGAGATATCACTACTAAAAGGGAGATATTACTCTTGAATTTATAGGTACTAAACGTCAATTAGATGAAATTTTAACCTAGCCTTTATGGTCGGATAGGATAAGTTACATTAGACACGAGTTAGGAATTATAGACATTGAACGTTTGAATTCTCATTGTTATACCTCACTGGTATGAATTCTCAATGTTATACCTCACCGATATGAATTCTCACTGTTTTACCTCACCGGCTTGAATTCTAACCGTTATACCTCACAGGTATGAATTGTCACCATTAAACATCAACGGTATAAATTCTCACTATTTTATCTCAACGGTATAATTTCTAATCGTTATACCTCACCGGTAAGAATTCTCACCGTTATACCTCACTGGTATGAATGCTCACTATTATACCTCAACAGTATGAATCCTCACTAGTATACCTCACCAGTATGAATTCTAATAGTTATACATCACCGTTATGAACCTCACTACTAGTGTACCTCACTGACACAATTACCCCAATGTTAAGAATCCACATCGGTATGTGTTATCGTTAGGTTGCACTATTTTTAAACTTCTTTATCTTTATCTACTGGAATGTTTATCGTTTATATAATATTTATTCGGTTTTATTAATTTATTTTCTGATTCCTAAATGATAAAACATAAGTCTTAACCTCGTCTCGATCCACCTCAATCCCTTTACCTTCAATCATTAGCTCCCAAACCTTTTCCCTATGCCTCGCGTTTCACAGAAAGGCCAGAGTGAAGATACCATTAGTTATTTAAATGAATGATAAAATGAATGCTAAGAGACTCATAGGAGAGTCCAGTGGTTGAAGTGAAGTGAAAAAACCTACAAATCCACATCTCGTTCAACATCAAATTGTTGCTGAGAAATATTTCCGATGGAATGGTTGATGTCCAGTAAATCGTTACTTCATGAAGTAATGGAGGACCAGAAATGGGTAGAATGCTTCAATAATAACAATGGTCCCTATTATCCGAAGCTGGTAAAACAGTTCTACAAATCTGTGTGATTTGATAAATTTGAAGAGGAAAGTAAAATGGTCTCAATTGTGAATGATAATGAAATAGATTTTCACTCTAATGGGTGGGATGAGTGCCTGAAAGTTCCACATAAAGAAAAATTTGGATATTTCTTAAAATCAAAATCTCCTTCCAGTGACAACATTGTGTATGAAGCTACTTGGGAAGAGTTAATAGTAGATGGCACACCAAGAATGGTAGTTTCTACAGAAATGGATATACAGAATAGATTTTTGTTCTAGTTTATTCATCATGTGATATGTCCAAAGAGAGGGGACATTGCAAATCTAAAATACCAAGATATTTATTTGATGCATCTATTAAGACATGGTGTTATGGGGAATCATTGTGGATTGCTGATGACACAAATTGTGGATATGACTTGGCCAAAGTCAAAAACTAATGCTCTATTCTTTGCAAAGATGGTCTCTGTGATGATCAAAGAAAAAAATGTGGCTAAGTCTCAGGATGAGACAATGATTATGAAAGAAAAGTTTTGAATTACCAAAACTATCTGTAAATACATGAAGATAAATTGGAATCTGTGGAGAAGAGAATGGTTCAGTGATGATGAGAATCTATATGATAAGTTTATACCTATGGATCTTCCTTCTTGGCCTAAGGATAGGAGGGATCCTTGTATAAGACCCAATGTAGCGGACCCTCAGTATAGTGAAGATATTGACGAGTTGGTACCTCTGTTGCAGATGGAAGGGATCCGGACCAACCTCTAATTCATGTTGCTTAAATTGTATCATCTGGAAAGGAAACAGTTTTGAGAGTATGTAATTACGAATAGCATGTTGATGAGGAAGACCAGCAAGCCCCAGAAATTGAGGAAGAATAAGGATCGGAAACTGAAGCATCTGCTTCTGTCACCTTGAGCTTGAGTCCATTGATTGTAATTATTGTTATTCCAGAAGCTGTTCATATTGATGTAGATATACCATCATCTATTCCTGTGGAACCTTTTTCTTTTAGAGAAATAGAGATGATTTTAGAGGATTCATCTGAGTAAGACCAATTTGCTAAGGGATCTATTTCCCTACATATACATGAGAATTCACTAGTTGAGGTGGAGCATCCAATCAGACATGGAAATGTTTAAGTAGCTGCTGGAATTGATGACTGTGTAGAAGACCAAGGATTTTTAGTTTTTGGGTTGGACTATCCTGATTCTGAGGAAGATACTCCCATCAACAGACCAGAAGTTGACTATAATATCTTTTCTGAATTGTTACCTAAGGCTATGTTAAGGAATGATGATCTAGACCCTTTGAAGTTTGATCTCAAGACCTCATTTGTTGAAGATATAATAAAAATAGAATGCTCTTCAATATCATCCATTAAAAATGTTACAAATGAAACTGTGGCTAGTATTGTGACAGAAACGACACTTGTAGTTTTGCCTAACAATCTGGTTACTAGAGATGATCTGGAGTATTTTAAGAATAATTTGATGGAAACATGGATTTCTTCTATGAAAGATTGAGATAGTTATTTTGTTGAATAACTGAGAAAATTGAAAAAATCATTAGAAATATCTCTTTGATGTAGTGTGTCCGGACCTGTTACAGAAATGAAGAATGAGATAAGAGTATGTCACTCACAGACTAAGAGCTGGACAGGAGCTGTTGTTTCCTTGAAACAGTTTGTGGCTTCTCTAACCACCATTTGTTGTTATCATGCTAAAATGAGTACTGATATCAATTTCATTAAAGGACTAGTAAGGAAATTTGTGGATGTTTTAGAGATTTTAAAAATTCGTGGAGCAGCATGTTATCACCTTGGAAACACGTTTGAAAAATCTTATCAGATGGCTAACTAAAAGTTTCAAGAATGATATGTCTTTTCCTCGTGGGTCTCTTTATTCCAATCCATCATTGAAATGGATCAAAATCGAGCCTTGATGAATGAGGATCTTGGTTCATCATCAACCAGTGGATCTTTAGACTCTGCTACCTTGACCCAAGTGGTGACTACTTGTAAGGATATAAGACAAATTGTTCATAATTTCATGAGAGAATCCACTTCTTCTAAAAAGGAAGTCAACGATAAAGTAGATTACTACTTCCAATGGGTCTATACCAAGCATAAGCTGAACAACCATGTTAATATTATGTTAGAAGACATGAAACAAACCACTGTCACACATGCTTTCAAAGAACAAGTTAGCAAGCTCCGTGAGTTGACTTCTGCTTTAGATAAATTCATGGAGAACAAGTATGACTTCATTTATGCTATGGAGAGAGGAGGAGGAATCATAATGGACTTTAGGAATATCATGATGCCATTTTTTAATGTTGAAAATACTCCAATCATTTCACCTCAGGCTCTACCTGCCTCTTCTCCATCTGCCTCCATTCATTAGATGACTCTAGTCCAAGCTATCCGGATCCTCACTCTTATGTTTAACCAGAGTGCTACCCACTACAGACCAAGAACAGTCTCTGTTTCTCGACCACTAGTAGTGCATTCTGGGATTCCTATTCCTTCTTTTGAAGCTATCCAGTCAGATTCTACCTCTGAACCCAAAGGAAAATCCAAAGTGAACATTGAGGAGGTGGATAGATTTGTGGCCAGGGCCTTTCGTAGGAATCACTTGTATTCATTTTTTCTTCAATTATGTATTTATCTGTATCTTTTTACTCCAAGGACTATATATATAATCTTACATTATTTGCCCGTCTGTTACATCTCTTTTCCTGTATATCCTTTTTTTGTCCTACATTTTTCTAATCAAAAAGGGGGATATATAACATATAAGGGGGAGACATATGGGATATATAATATAATAGGGGATAAATAATAAAAATAGGGTGCACTATTATGAAAAATAATTATATTTTACAAGAATAATAAATTTCACATTGGTAAATTTGTTTTATATTTTTAACTCTCACACATTTTTTGTATATCTCACATACAATAGTTCCATATCTCTGATATATTTACATATAATAAATCTATTCACTAATACATTTGTTTTGAGACTCTAGTATACTATTTTTGTTATTACCTTTGATACAACTTAATTTAATACTATATCCTCTAATACTTTTAAAATCTCACGTTTGAAATTGTAATCACTCACACTAAGAAATAAAAAACATTTTATTTTATACTGATACTTTACTAATTATTATTGGATTATAATATCATAATTTTTTATTATCAAAAATGGGGATATTGTTGACCTCGCCTATTTTGATAATCCCAATTATGCTTTATTATGATTTGATAATCCCAATTAATGTTTATATATATACTAATTATTTCAATCTATGAAATCCTACTATTATATTGATAAAAATATAAAAATAATCATTGGAATATGTTAATCAATATTTATCTATGTTTATACATAATTTGAAATAATTCAAACTCAATCTTGATATGTTTTTCATAGAACAGATAAGTGTTAAGTCCACCGGTATTCACATAGCTACTGATATTGACAAACAAACACTTAGACTTTGGTTCAGAATAGAGCTACCAGTATGTAAGTCTACCGGTACATAGAAAGGTTACCGTTAGAGTTAGTCCACCAGTTTAAAGAAGATACCGCTACTCAAGTCTACTGATACAATGAAGCTACCAGTATATGAACGAATATCTACCAATAATATCTCACCGCTACACAAAGAACTCAGAATACAAGCTACTGATACAAACAGACAGACATACAACTATCGTTATGATGTCCACCAATATAAACAGATACAGACAGATAGTTATTGATACAAGTCTGCTGATACAGATAGACAACTACAATTACACAATCCACTGATATGAAAGAGATACAGTTACAAAGAAGCTACTGATAGAATGAGATACTGATAAAATGAGCTACCGATAGAATGAGATATCGATATAAGGAGCTACCGATAAGAGGACATATCGATTTATGCAAGATACTGTTATAAAGTATAACAGCTAAAGAAGGTTTAAAGAAACAAGCTCACTTATACTATGATCTACCGATGGAAAACAGTTACAGTTTCTCTAAAAACTATTTCTATTTATTTATTACGCAACGGTCATATTTGAATTTTTTTAATGCATGAACTATTAATTAATGATAGTGGTTGTTATTTCAAGAACCAGACCTCATAACTGTAAAAAGGTAATCATTCCCAATACCAGAGATAAAATATATAAAATGAAAGACCAGATCTGGCCATAAAAAAAGATATGAAAAGAAGTGAAAAAGATAATTGGTGTGGCGATACACGAATATACTCATCTGATAAAAAAATAACACATGCACTAGAGCTTAAAGAAGAGAAGAACATTTTCTGGAAGCTGAGGGACATTTCTATGCTACAAAGCCTATTGAAACCTCAAGCTATACATGAATACACTGGAAGTCAAATACAAAAATGAAACTATCTTTTCTTGAAAAAAACTAGAGAAGGCCTCAGAAGCATTTCCGTTTAATAAATGGAATCTAGAGCTGCACTCCAAATCCATAGAGCATTATAAACTCATATCGACTCTCTCTCAGTGATTCATTTACTTACTTTTTGAGCAGTGTGTTTACTCTATATATTCCATACACACATTGACTACTATGCTCAGCTGGAGGATTTAATCCTCACTCACTCTTTCATTGTACACTTATTTACCACTATGGATAGTGGTAGAGGTCAAGTGTTACCCTGATTTCATGTTTGATATTCTTGTATTTTCCCACGTAGAACTGTTTTAGAGGTCTCAGTACCTAGATAGTCTGAGTACTATTCTTTACCATGATCCTGAGTGTGGATCAAAATTTATATAAATTGTTTGATAGGGACAACTCTCGGCTTAAGACAGATCCTCTTGGTTAAAACTGTTGTTCTTATTTATTTTGTTTTAAAATATATTTAATATCCCTCTAATAATTACTTTGAAATAGATAACTATTTTATTGTAACTCTGATAGTTAAACTAGCTAGTGTTTAGTTTTATTGTTGATTTGTAGGTTAGACTCAAAATCTAATCTAATCTTCATATTAGATTAATTGTGAACTAATCAATCACATGAGAACCTTACTGAACCTTTACACTATTGCTAATTCACTGTAGTTTAGCTTATTATTCAATTAGGGGGATTTTTAATAATAATCATTTTTAAAATATATTTTAATTGGAACAAAATTCATCCAATCTTGAGTATCCACTCCGACCAACAACTATATAACATGTATGAATATAAATTCAATATCTTATTTGAAAATGTCTCCATGTGGTCTCATTTGGTCTGGTATGAATTTACATAGAACTCAAGTACCTCAGGTTCACCCTCTCTTTGGAATGCCAGAGGGTGATTCAATAAGAACTCAATCATTGGATCATACATTATTTTCATAACCCACCCTAGGGATCATTCCATGAATTTGATAAATCGAGAAAATTTCTATTTCAATAACACTCTGAATTAATCAATAGATAGTACCAGTTCTTATGGTATCACTACTAGAGTAAATTCTCCATTAACATCCTATTTTTTCTACAAAATAAGCATAATTATGAAGATAAATCTATTAAATTTTAAAAACACCTATTTGGAATCATAAAATTACTTTAATAACATTACCTAAATTTAGAATACCAACAATTCAGAACAAGTATTTTTTCAAAACCTCTCCCTGATATCAGATCATAGCCACTATCAATACTCTTTACCATCTTATTTCTTGGTCACTATCCACAAAGGGTAATATCTTTTAAAATAATTCCTTTTTCAAATTATAAATCATTTTTATGTTCTTTATCTTTTTTATATTTTATTTTACACTAGAAATCTGTTTACATTTCAGTAATAATTTAAAAGAAAACATTTCAAATTTCACCACATACAAAAAGGTCATTTATATATTAATAGATAAAATGAATCATGTAAGAAAATTATATTTTGGGCCTAGAATGATGCATGAATACTCAGATCTTGTTTTAGCCCATCCCACAAGCCAATTATCACAAAAAAAATAAAAAAATAATAATACCATCACATAAAAAGTACCTCACTCAATGTGAAATAACATCAAATGTAACAATACACAATAATAACAGAAATCCCACCTTGGTACATGGCATTTAAAATAATAGATGGGTATTCAAATCCCATACATGATTTCATAATAATGTCCTAAATAAAAATATTTTCTTTTCTACTATTCCAAAACAGTAATACAAAATAAAAAAGAATAAAAAACATTAGATGATAATTTATAATGCACCAACCATGGTACTACACACCAGTTCAACAACCTAGTGGTCCTAGTACATCAGGTATTCCTCTACATACAAGGGAAGTTACTGACGAGTAGAGAGGTTCTAATATAGATCATAGGGTGATTATACTATCTACTCTCATGTAGAACAAAATCACAAATAAATAAGATAAACCAAATAATATTACAAATTGAAAACCAAAATTGATTCCAATTATGAATGATATAGGAAATAAAATATCCCAAATTGAACATTAGATATTTCAAGACTAATACATGTCAACTGAAAATATGATATTCCAAAAAATAATAGTGTATATTGAAAACTCCAAAGTGTTTCTCCAATAATTTATAGTTCCCCCATCCGTGCTACATTCAAATCATCACTATAATATATGACTGGTTCTACTATATTGACATATAATCCTAGAGTATATTCGGGAACCAATTTGTAATCTTCAGTAGAATGTGAGTAAATTTCAGTATTCAACCACAAAATACGTTTATAAAAATATATAGTCATTTAAAATATATATATTTGTATAAAACTATAAAAATAGTAATAAAATAATCAATTTACATTTAATCAATTACTATTTATTAGACACAAAACTCCTGGGATCTTGAGGATACCCATTCTCTCAATACCTACTTCAACCCATGTTGGATTTTAACCATATCAAATATTAAATTTACAAATTATTATAATAAATGGGATTTAATTATCCATTTTGTTCTAAATTTAATTACATCCAATTTAAACCATAGGTGAATGCCTAAATTTTGGGCCTATATAACTATTCCAAGGAGCCCATGGGTATTTGAAATAGAAGTCTGTGAATTAAAAATAATTTTTGAACCTATCTTAAAAGTATTAAAATGAAGCAATGTTTTAGGTAGCAAAACCATTTTCCATCAATTTATCACTATGAAATTTTAATGTATTAGAACATTTCCCACACATCAATGTCAATAAATTTATCCATATAGGATATGATGTAGCACAACATATCCAACGCATGAATTTTAATGAAATCATAAATATGTGACATTTATGGAATGAACCATATCCCAGATATGAATCACATAATCACAGATATTAAAAATTCATAAGTATTATTACATTACATATATCATAATTTCACAAATATCCTTTTATTAATTCACTTATTAATTAATCTAATTAAACCAATTTAAATATCTCAAAAATAATAATTAATTAAATGATCAATTAATTATCGCAATTAAATAAATTTCATAAAAATATAAATTTTTTAATTTAATATTGAATTATGTTATTGATCCTCATAATAAAAATAACACATAAATTAATTAACTAATTGAATAATCCAGTTCAAAAATATAATTTACCATTAAATAATAAATCAATTTATTAATCTAATTCCAAAATCCAAAAATCCCATTACATAATTCCCCCAACTAATCAATCAAATTAAAAAATCCAATTATCCCATGAAATCGAAAATCAAAAATTTTATTATTTATTTCATCAATTAATGAATATAATTCCACTAATTACATTTTCACAAAATTTCATTAATTATTTATCATATTAAATAATCCAATTAGATGTTTGCAAATAATAGTTTATAGTGTAAATCATTATATTAACGATTCAATTGTAAATAATATAATTGATTTCTAACAATGTATACACACAATATCTGTCAATACATTGTGAAATATATTTTAGAAAACCAACTACAAGATCTATGATGGGTGGTTTCCAAAAATATATTTAGTGGATATAATCAGAAGGGTCATCCCCACTATGAAGAACACAATCTTGAATCAAGTCATTGAATTAAGATAAAAAAGATCATGATCCACCAAAAAAACATCTAGATCCAATTCATGGTGGATAAAATACCACTTTAACGGATGGGATAAGAATGTGAAATATTGAGGAAACCACACAGGATAAAAATCACATACATTGATAGGTGAATATCATTACCACAGAGATTGATTCATGAATATTAGATTTTGGGATCCCAATGAATTCATAAAGTAGCCTAAAAAATGTTACAATTTTAATAGGGTTGAGTTGAGGTCAATTTAGGACTAATATGAGGTATTGGGTAATTTTAAAACCAATATTGAGATTAATAAAAACAACGTGCATAGTTTTCTGGGCTTGTGTGAACAGTTTGTCAAAAAAAAATGGCGTAACCATGTTCCCATTATAAGTTGTCGGGATGCACAATTTATTGATAAAATGGCACATTATTTGACCAATAGTGCAACATTTATGTTAATATCCTCTATCTAGGTTCACCCATTTTTTGGGAAGGCTAGATGTTTTGGTAAAATCATTCATTTACCATGAACTACCAATCCCACTTCTAAATATCAGTAATTTTCACAATAATGAACAAAATTTAATTCCCAAAAATTAATATCTAAATAAGTAAAAAAGAATACATTTAAATGATCTAGCTACATCTTTAGAATTCGTTGTGATGTTATAATGTCTCATAAAAAATTTCACGGTAGTATTTCCAAAGAGGCTAATAAATCTATTATGAGTAAAAATATATTCAAATATACAAAAGGAGATGAATAAGTTTTTAATAATATAAATTAATCACAACTAATTATAATGAATTTTACTGGGGATTTAATGATAATTTTAGTAACATCATTGATCATGTTAAGAGACATAATGAAATATCATATAGTGATAAATAAATGTAACAAATATGCATTGAACAGAAGATTATATACAAGACCATTGTGTATCTCGAGAGGAAAAAAACATATTTGGGAAACTAAAACTCTAAATAAAGGGGATGTAAAATATAAGAGATACAATTATGGGATCCTTAATTATGAAAATTATTGTATTGATGAAATCATGCTTGATAATGATAACATTAAATAATAAGAATAATTTTTAAAAAATATTAAAATGAGCATTCAACTAAATAAGAGGAATTAAATAAAAAAAAATATAAACTAATGATGAATATATCATATTAAATAACTTAACTAACTATTATAGTGATAAAAAATATACATTGGTTCATATTAATCCACTAATATGTTATACAATGAAAAAGTGTTAAAAATAATCTATGACACAGAAAAAGGATAAATATATATTATTTAACAATGATATTGATAAAGACAATATTTGAAACCCTATGATGATAGAATCCTGTATGAAAAATCTCTATATGCAATAATTTTAAAATATTGTTGGGAATACATTTTCCTTAAACAAAAAAAATGAAAATAGAGTAATATTATTGTAGGATCAAAATTATTGATATATTAATCAGTTTAGTGGAATAAATATTTAAATTACTACAATGGATTATATATAGGGTTTTGACATTATTTTATGAAATTTATTATAATGTTTCTCACTTATGGAATCATAAATGGAATTAATTAGGGGTTTTTTATCCCGAAAATAGTGTAATATAGTTCGGGAAGAAGCAATAAATTAATATAAGTGTGTTATAGTTACCTATCCTAGATAGATTTGAGTCATAAAATTAGACATTTGGTATATTTATCATGAAATTTCTCTATATTGATGACAATATTACAATTAATCAAATATATGATCAATACCTTATGATTCAATAAAAAAAGAAAAATAATAAAATCATTACAAGATGAATACATTGAGATTAAATAAATAATTTCATTTATTATTATTGTCGATACTAGGTACATAAATTGGATAAAATTAAGTATATGAACAAAAATTTCCCCAAATATGATTTATAAATAAAATAAATGAATAATATTGAAGAGAAGTTTTTTTTGTTACTTTTGGTAATTAAATATCCCTAAAAAATCAATGAATTGATTTATCTAAAATTGAATCCCAAAATATAATGTTAAATGTAGTTATTGATAGATTGGATTATACAAACACCATCAGGTCTTATTCATCAGTTTTATGATTCAAAAATGATTATTTTTATGAAAAAATACATATCTCAAAAATAGAAAAAAAGAAGGAAAATGAATTTTTAATTTTTAAATAATAATGTTTAACCATTCAAAACTAGTGCCCATATTAATTTTTATATTTCATATAAAATTATGAAATATTGATGGTGCATAGAATTCTTTCAAACTCAGTTAATTATTCTTAATATTTATATCAAAGCGATAGATGGATTGAAATTTTTATCATCTGAAGATGAAAGAAAAAGACTTATTTGAAACCTAAAAATTGTTATATAACAATAAAATATTATATAATGGGTGATATATAGACAACTAAACCACTTGAGTTGATACAAAATGTTTTTTCGGGAAAGGAGACAAAATTATAGAAAATTTTATCTTGAAAGAATAACATTAACAATTAATTATAATATAATGACAAAATGTTATGTTTATAAAATGTTTCCATGAAGCTGTAGAAATTTTAGAAATCATTAATAGAATATTGAATATATCATACCATAGATAATCTATCAGATCTAGTGCTAATTACACATACATTACATACTAGATTTGATAATAATTATTGATTTCCATAAATATCTTTAAAAAAATTACCTGATATGAATATAATATTTCATTATATAAATTTCCATGGGCTTTTATATTTAGATCCTTCGATAATTTTGTATAAAAATTAAATAATAAATTTCAATCCATAATCCACCAATGGATATTTTATTCCACGTTATATGAATCAATATCCTCCCAAATATGTATTCAAATAACCAAAAATTAACAAATCTAAAAATAATCTATGAATTAATGTTATTAAAATATTTATTCATATCGTAGAGAAATTGAAACTAAAAAGGGGGCCATATTGAAAGGACCATATATTTTAGAAAAAATTTATCTTCAAATAATATTTTAGGTGTTTAATATTATTCTATAACAAACACAAATTTTGGAATGAATAATTTTATATTATGACAAATATGTTAAAGAGAATGTTATAAAAATATTAATCACAATAATATATACATGTATATATATATAATGTTACTACACAATTAAAATGTATTTATGATTTCATAATAATTATCTAGATAATTTTTATGAATTTCATTTTACACATAAAACGAATTTATTAATTAAAATTTGTATTTAATTACATGGATAAAAAATATTATAATTAAGTTGTATAATGTTTCGAAATCATAGTTGGGGATTGAATATAATTTTTTTCATGATTTAAATATCATTAAATGGTGATTGTTTTCAAATTCCAAAATATAATTTTTCAATGTATTAAAAAAATATCTCTTTTTAGGAAAATCTTTTATATTAAGATATTGAATTAAATTATAATTCCATTTATTATTGGAAATTTTGAAATAAATTAAATTATTTCTCCTTCATCAATAATTAGTCATATTTATTGCACATCGATGATTATAATTAATAAATTAGGTGTAAGATCATGTTTACCCCTAAGAATTAATTTTTTCTAAAAATTAATTTCCATTAAAATGTAAAAAATAGAATTACATATATTTTGGATAGATATAGATATTTTATTTTCAAAAATTTTATTCCTTATTTGGAATACCAAGGTTCAAATTTGGAAAATATGATCCCTTTTTTCTATTAATAGTAGCATTTTCATAAATATTATAATGAATGTCAAAATAATGTGTCTAAAAAAAAATATAACTATTGGATAATGTGCTAAAATAACAATAAAACCCATATATAATCTTTTTTATGGGTTTTCTTGATTATACATATATAATATTATTTTTATCTTACTCATCTATACTCATACTAATATTGGTTGAATGCTTTAGATCATTATTTACTCCATTTTTCTTAGGTTTGTATCTTCACATGCATCTAATATTATCCAATAGTGAAATATAGTTATATTTTATTACTCCTGAAATTGTTTACCTCCATGTATATTTTATTAGGATGATATTCTATTTCGCTATTTTAAAGATGTAAGTTAGGTTCAAAAAATTTATTTTAAAATATCGAAACAATTATTAAAAAGGAAATGCTTAAATTTTGAGGCCAGACATTATTTTTTGTAAGTTGATTATAAAACACTGAAATTATAGAATAATTAGATTTTTATTTATTTTGAATGTGACATACATCATAATACTTATATAACTGAAAAAAATAATTCATTAAATTTAATCTCTATGATAACATGAAGAATATGAAATAATGAGACTAAAAGAACTATTACACATAATATGATTATAAAATATTTATTAATTGAGAGTGTATAAATATTAATAAATAAAAAAATTAATTTTTCTCTATTTGTTGGTAATAAAATTTTATTCTTCTCAAATAAATATTTTTCCCAAAAAATTATTTTCCCCTAATAGATATGATTGTCATTATTTGTAAATATAATATAATTTATTAACCAATTTTATAATAATATTTTAAAAATTAACATAATTTTTTAAATCAATATTTTAAATGTAACTTATGATGAATTGTTTGGATTTTTGAGAAAATTCACATTTTATAATAAATTTTGAAAACACTGAATGTTAAATGAAAATTGAATTTTTAAAAATATTTTGTTACTTAAATTATATTTTTTAATATTTGAAAAATTAAAATTGTTGAAAATTAATACATATGATTCTGATTTATGCCATTGAAATAATTTTTTTTAATTTTTGATTCAAAAATATTGTAATCTATTGAACATTTTATATTTGAAAATATTCTCTCTTATTGTGTCTATAATATTGATTTGGAATTATAATTTTACACTTAGGTGAATTTAATATTTTCAAATAAATTAAAATTATTAATAAAAATCATTTATAATACTACAAAAATAAACAAATTGACAAAATTATATTTGTAAAATAATAACAATAAATTAACATAGTTAATGTAAAAATAGATTTATAAGATGTTTATCTAAAAAATATAACTGTTAAAAATAACATTCCAACATTACCAACCCCCATTTTATTGCCTTATTTTTACTTTATATCATTAAGATCTATTATGGACAATTTTGGACGATTTTGTAATGGTAAAAACATTAATATGATTGAAACTATTCACAACATTATAAGCATGTCACCCACCTCACTTATAAATGGGCACAACCTACTGTCTCTTATTCACACCTTCACACCAATTGGGTTTTACTGAAAAGAAATGAAATAACATTGTAAAATCCATCCTATCATGTTATAATCTATTAATTATTCCACATCTATCCATGGAATGATTTTATGCAACAATAATGTTGTTACCTGATAGAGAGTATCATTATCCAATTAGATTTTTTATTTTATTTTTTCATCCACCAAAATTTAATAAAAATTAAATATTAATACATTATAAAAACAATATAATTAATTTTATTATTTTCTTCTATAATAATTGTTGGGTTTAAAACTCCTCAACCTAATTTTTTTTATAGATTCATCATTCGTGTGTATGGTGGTTTACAATCTCAGGAAATTATATCATTCATTTTTCAATTATCACCATTCATGGTTGGGTATGATGATATATTTAACATATATATATATATATCATTTTAACTTGTAAATGACTATATGATATATATATTTTTAGTTTCCACTTTTTAGGCGATGTCACATTGTGGTTTGTGTTTATAGTGGACAACCCTCTCTTAATGTGATATAATTTGACCTTCAATAATGATTTATAGAGAATGTAATAATGTTACTAATAAAAAATGTACATGATATATAAAAAATAATATTTTAATTCATGATATAAAATTCATTAAAAAATGTAATTTTCTTCATTACCATTTATCTCACCCAATGATGGTAACACCATTCTAATATATGTGGACTAGGACCTTTATGAAGCAATTTTATTATCTTTTAATAACCATCCCACATGGATGATATATATAGGAATATTTAATGCATTAATATTGTATATATGAAATTATTATCCCTATTTAATGATAATAAATTACATACCACCGTCCATAATCATCATTGAGAAATGGAAATGTTAATTATAATTATGTATGACCTATCGTCTCCATGATTATAACATAATTAATTTTATATATCCATAACATATGATTTTTCTATATGTATATGTTATATATTAATATATATTTTATGCCATGATTATAATTTTGGTTATTCTAGAACATAATAATATGTCCATTAAATGAATAATAACAAACAAAACATGTGTGAGAAAACATGGTCATTTATTGATGAAATAATAAAAACAAATATGGATTATTGAATAATGAGTTAAAATATGTTATAAATGGAACATATAGGATACGATAAATATTAATATGGTAATTTAATAATTTTATAACAATCACTACTAGAAATATGACCTTTCCCAACACGTCTAGACCAACGGTTTGTAAAAACCATTGGTATAGGTTCCCTTTCCCAAAGGTTTTGTGAAACCGTTGGGAAATCCTTCTTTGAGGCCACCTTTCCCAACGGTTTGGCCAAAAGGAAAAACCTTCAAGCTGGGTGAAAACCCATCACATCTTGTATGTCAAAGAGGAATAAAACAATTACTAAAGAAGGATTAATGATTAGTGCCAACCACTAACTTATATTATTACTTGGTTAATATGTCATATCATTTAAATAATTTTTTTGAAAAAATAATATTAATTATGAACCAATGCTTTTACTTTTTAGTTCTAGAAATTAATGTGTTATATTTTATTTATTATTCTGGCCATATTTGTATTGGAAAAGGGTTAGAGATATAAAATAGAGTTTTTACTACTTTATGGATTATAATATTTAATAATAGAGAATATTAGTGCATAAATAATATGAATTAATTTTTTGGATATTCATTTTGTGGAGTTATAGATGAAATACTAATATCTCGAAATACAACTAAAGTATGAAACTATGGATATTAAATAGAAACATATCAATTATGCTTATTTTATTATATTCATATATTGTAATTGAATTCATTTACTAAAGGAAAATAATATTTAAAAAACATATATCCTAATTTATTAATATTATATGAATTAAATTTTGATTTAATATGTCACATATTTATGGTATTAAGGCCTTTAACATTCCATTAATCATTCCCTTAAATGTGATCAATGACATCAGTCAATCTCTATAATTTAAAATAATTTTATTACTTATTAATATCATAATTTTCCAAAAATAAATCACTTTTTTATAATCTTAGTTGTATATTATTTCACATTACCTTTTCATGTTCTTATCTACCTTTTTAAAATAGTTTTTTATTAACCCTTTCTTCGACATGGGTTATTTCAACTATGGTATTTCCAAATATATATCCATTGATTTTTATGGAAATGTTTATATTTTGAGGATGATATTAATTCTATAGGTGTGAATATAACACATTTAAATTATAAAATAATAATATTTCATTCTATAAAATATTTGACATGCAATTCCATGGTTAAATAACACACAAAATAAATTCCATTAAATTTAATATATTCAATAACATATAGAACACAAAACCCCATGTATAAATTAATAATAATATAGAATATGATTATAACCTTGAAAATAAATTGATGGATATAAATATTTAGAAAAAATTATGAAAAATATAGTCATATATATTATTTACTAATAAAATGATATTTATTTAAAAGACAAATAAATGATTTATAAGATAATTTATTTTTCTAAAAGATGGTTTATTCCATATTTGTGAACATAATAAAGAATTTTTTCCCATGTTTATAAAATTTATTTCTCAAAAATAAATCTAATTATGATATAATAATATGATTTTTTAACATAGGTTGTTTTTTATTTATTTTTCATAAAATTTGCAATTCTAATAAATATTAAAATATAATCAATTATAATTGAATACCATTTTTTTAAATAGTTTATGGTGGTGAAATATATATTAAATTTTATTTAAAGAATCACTAGTGAAATTTTATATCATTTAATCCATTTTTGGTCATTAAAATTATATTCATATTTAATTATAAAATAAATACAATGTTAACATTCTGATATTTTATCTTTAAAAACCGCTTTCTCATTATGTATATATGATTAATTATAAATTATATTTTCCAACTTATATAATATTAATATGAAAAAATCCGTGTAGTATTTTCAATAAACAAAATTTATAATGTATAATAAGGATAACTTAATGTTTGAAAAAATCTAATAGTCAAATGAGTGGAAATTATTTACTATGTATAAGGTAAAAATTATTTACTATGGGTTAAACTAATAAGATTAGTCATAAATATTACCTAAAAACCTATTAAAACCTAATTACATGCCCATATTTTGAAATTAAATATTCTAGGTTAGATAATTTTACATTTTAGAATCATTTTCCTTGATAAAAATTATGGATAGATAAATATCTTCAAAAAATTACAATTATCCCACCCACGTTACTTATAAATGGACACTCAATATACTAACCCAAATCAAATCAACAATTCCATCCTCTCATACCAGAACCCTTTTTATGGAATAAATCTATCTATTTATATATTTTCTTAAATCCTAAAAAGGTTACATGATGGATAGAGTGTTTTAAGAAATGAGTTATTTTATTTAATTACTTCCTAAAAATAACTTATTGAATATTAAAAACTTATGATTTATTATAATAATTATCTTCCATATAAATCTTTTTTTTATAAAAATTGAATTACCTACATAAAACATTACTTTCATCCATTTAGACTATCTTCATGCAAAAAATATGTCCTTAGTTATTCCATTACCTCTAATCATGGTTGTGTGTGATGATGGATTTTAATAATTAATATGATATTTAATACAAAATTATACTTTATGAGTCATAATATAATTTATATTTTTTATATTACATTTTGTATGGGATTAAAAAACGTCGCTCATGTGTACGGTGAATTACCGTATCCTAAAGCGATGTTATTCCTATTTCACAAATTCATTTCATGAAATGTAATATAGTTAATGTTAATAAATATATGAGACTAAAATTAAAAAATGATAATTTTCTTGTAATATTTATCATTGTGAGTAGATAATATTTTTTCTTTCCATTTCACTCACATAATGTATTTAACATCATTAAATTATGTTTGAACTACAACAACTAAGATGTAATGTGAATCACTTTTCACCACCAGAACACATGAATGATAAATATAAAAATATTAAAAGAAATAATATTGTATATATGATAATATGATAATTAAATAATGATAATATATTACAAACCTCATATCAATAATGATCTAAAAAAATTGAAATGCTACTCATTTGTATGTACAACATATCGTCTCAGTAGATGTAACATTCTTCATCTTTTACAACTATCATTCATTATTCATCATAATTTCAATATTTATGTATAAATTTTAATTTATTACATCATTATTTTTAATGATACTATATTACTATAAAATATTAATAATAATTTTATCTGTTATGATGAAATAAACATGAGAAAACAAGGAAATTAACAACATAAATAATTAAAATAATGAAAGGGTTTTAACAATTGAGTTATAAGATGTTATATAAGGATCTTATAATATACTATAAATATTAATATGAATCAATAATAACTTAGTTACACGTTTATAACCATTATATATTATTTTAAAATACATTCAACCAAATGGAACTATGGGGTAATGGATTCATTCTAAATTTTCATTCATTGAGGCACATTTGTATGTTTTCACGAATTCATTTTTTATGGATTATATAAATCATCCTTGATATTTAATATAATGATTCCTTAAGTGTTAATTATATTTTATTTCTCAATTTATATATTTAGAAAAGGGGGTATATAACATTAGTTTTACAATGTGGTAAATAATTTTATACCTCAAATTTTGTTCACTATGTTTTATTACTTATTCATCCCCTTTGATATAATATGATTATTTATAAAATGAATATTGATTATATTAAATTTCATTTAATCTCTTATTGTGTGTATTTATAGTTCATACAGTAATTATATTCATTGACTAATTCTCACATCAACATTATGATCATTTTAATTGTTTATTTACCAATCATAGTATTTTCGATATTATTTATTTATGATTTTGAGTTAAAAGAAATTATTAATTAGTTATAAAAATATATATATTTATTATCATAGGTTATTAAAGATTTTTTCATGTTATTGTAAAATTTTAAACTATTTTTTAATTAAATTGATAGAAAAAATGTTTTTAATAAATCATCCATCATTTATCGCATCATTCAGAAAACTGTTTTCATCCAAAACATTGTTTCATAAAAATAGTTTCTAATAATTTTTTTCAACCATTTTTTTGGACAAATAATTGAAGTTGTTTTGATAGATTTTTAAAGTTTTAAAAAAAATTTAAAAATAATTTTTATTTATTTTCCAAAATAATTCGTAGATAACTTTTACCAAAATAATGAAATGATTCATGGATTTAACGTATACATATTGAATGAAATTTAAGTCCATGGTGAATATTGAAATGTTATAAATAATCATTTGTTAAAGTGAATTATTATTAAATAAATTATTTACCAAATGTTATGTGGAATTTAATTTTTGAAATGAAATTTTGAAAATTAAAATTATATTTTCCTCATGATTGTTTTTAATGATCAGTTTAATGAAATTATATTCATCAATGGAAGGTACCCTTGGTCCATTTTCAATCAGTATACTTTTGTACTAATATAATACTAATTCTTCTAAAGTGTTGTTTGTCAACATTTTGACCAATTATTGTAATGAAATTTACATCCTTGATTCATTTTTGTATTCATTAACATTCCCATAATATATTACCTTTCATGGGGAAATTAAATTTTCCCTATATATATATATTATTTATCAATGATATATTTATTTCATAAAAAATATATCATTTATAAAAATAGTGCTCTATATTAAGTATTATTTGTTAATCTAATGAAATATTTATAAATCAGTATTCAATATTCAATAAATATATTTGATAATATGGAAAATTACTCCTGAATTAAATCGATTATTTAGTATATGATGAATTATTTGTAAATTCAATCATGATTGGTGAAAATTATATATAGCTAGTCGATACCTCAATAGTATCCAGAGATGAATTTGTAATCAATCATGATATAAGTTGGGAAAAACAAATGAGTTTATTGCCAGAAGATTTAAACTGCCTTGTGAGAGGTCTGGATGATAGATGTATAATGATCCTGATAAATAACATTCAATAATTAAACTCTAACTTCATTTTGAATTCAGTTATTATAATCATCCACTATATCATTGAAATTATGAAATCTATGGATTTATTTCATTCATAGTTATTGATTAAATTTTATTTGTTTCGAGAAATTTAATTATCTATATTGAATATTCCTCATGATGTTATTATAGTCAAGTTATTTATTAAATGGTTTTTGATATCATTATTTACCTTATCGTATTTATTATTATATAGGATAATTAATAATTTTAATTATATATGGATGAACTATTTTATTATTTTATTGATTACTCTTCATGTGTTCAGTTATTTACCTTGACATATTTGTTATTTTTTATTGATTTATGATAAATTCTGTTGTACATAACCCTTAATGTCAATTTGAGATCAACATATTTTTTGTTTCAATTCCCTGTGATTGCTTGATGTGTATAATGTATTATATTCCACAATATTCTGGAGTTAAAAGTTTCATTCTTCAAAAAAGTCTATATTGTAATTTTTTTTTTCAACTGTAATGAAATGAACATTTATGTATCAACAATAATTATACTACTAATAAATTTGTTCCTTTTGGGTGTGATTCCTTGTATCTTATGACAAAAAAATAATTCATAAACATGATCCATGTATATTGGGTTGGGTTTATTACATAATTTATAATTTAGTGGTCTGGATTCAAAATATATTATTGAATTCCAAAATATAATACAAATATAATTCAATAGTAAAAAAATATAATTATTGATATATTATATAATATAGATTTTGAATAAATGGATTGGAAATTGTAAAAAAAATTCAAATATTACATATTGAATGTAAAATTATATAAATATCAACAAATGAAATTTTCGAATTTTTTTTGACTTAATTAAAATTTTAAAACCTTAATTATTGAAAATTTTGTAATAATGGAAGAGGATAAAAAAGTTTCAATGGGGTTAAACTAATGTGTGAATAGATAAAATGGATTTCAAAAATTTCAAAATATTATTAGATTTTCTTATTTAAACAATATATCGTCTTTAATTATAATTAATGTAAATAAGAAAAAAAATCATTAAATGTGACATTATAGTATTTTAATGTTTTCAAAAACAGTAATTGTGCATCCCCCACTCATATAAAAGAAAAACTCATCTCATCAATTATGAAAACATTATTGTGCATTATAAATAAATAATAACATATCAAATTCTATTCCATACAAACTTATATATATTATATAGATGACATTGATCTTAAAATAACATCCCTATGGTATTTATTAGTTCATTTATAAGAGAAAACCAACTAAGAGGCATATGTTCATTCTAATGTTTGTCACATCTATTTATTTTTTAATAATTATGCTAATATTTTAAAACCATCATAAAATAATTATATATGTATAATTATAATCAAAATTTTATTTTACATTATTGTTATATCTATATTCCTTCAACCTCTATTCAACTAAAAATGGTAGTGTCACTTGTTCATACCTATAGACTAAAAAATCCATGATAAGATGTTTTTCATTGTTCATTTTATACATACCTGAAATTTTTTATCGATTTATCGTTAGAATATATTTTTATATTACAAATAAAAAATATAATGATTTGTGTAAGGGTACACTGACTTTCCATTATCTTATTTCATCCATCATAATTTGTAAATAACACTCGATCAAATGTTGATATTATCGCCTCCATAATGTGATAGATTTTATTTTTCATCACTGCATTATATAAATAAATATATAAATGAATATAATTAATACATATGATAATACTAAAATGAATTACATTATATAGATTGTTAAACCGTTATCAATGTACATTTATTAATATTTTAAACTAAAAAACGCAAAAAATGAAAAAATTTATCACGTTATTATTTTAATAAGGATTTTTTATAAATGGTTTATAATATCTAATATGTAAAAAATATATTGTTATATATATATATGGTATTGAAATATATTTAAAATATATTTATTTATTTATTTTATAGGATGTATCAACATGTTTGATGATATATGAAATGTGAGGTAAGTGTTTTTATCCTCTCCCATTCTCATCACATGATAAATATTCATTAGTAACATGATTCTTTTTTATTTATATAATATATATGAATTTATTTTCTGATAATTCCCATGAAAATATTACAGGATAAAATATATTTTTATTATTATCTCATTCATGAGGTTTTTTTTCATAATAGAAAATAATTAAAAGATTTTTGTCTCAATTTTATTTAATGTGGGATAATGTGTCATTGAACACACATTGAAGGAAATTATATAATTATTATATTGTAAAAACATTTCATTATATTCTTGTCTTTTTTAATAGAATTGTAAGGTTACAATAATATGACCGAGAAAATATTTTTATGAAATATAGACATTATTTTCACTTTCATAGGGAATATTTTTTATCCATATCTATATTGTATTAAATGTTTCCCATAATTATTTTTACAATATCCAGTTAATTATAAAATATAATTGTACCAATGTCGGATTTTAAAAAAAAATTCTTAAAAGAATAATTTTTTAATTTTATTAATAAGTTAATTTTTACGTATGTTTTGAATTGACAAGTTGTATTTTTATTTCATATGATGTGAAGGAAACATCCCACTGTCATTGTAAGATCACATATAAGTTCATGAGAATATCAATTTAAGATTCAATAATCTTATTTGTACTATACTACATTTTTTATTCTTTTATGGAAATGTGGTGGTTTTGGGTTATAAGTGAGATTTATAAGGGTTATAAAAAAATTACATAATTGAATACTTTTATGATATAGAAATTTAATTTACAAAATTACTTCTTCATGCTAACCCCATAAATCAAAGACTAGTCACGATTCATTCTGGAAAGCATGATGACAAACATGTGACATGAAATATTATATTAGGCTGTAATATTCATTTAAATTGGTTTTTATCCCAAGTAAAAAAAATGTGTTGTATATGAGAATATAGTGACTAACAATGTAAATACCATGTTTTATGACATTAATATGCCACACCCAATGTTTTAATCATATTGATCTAAATTATCATGGTTCACATCTCCACTAATTTTTTTAGTCCTTTTGTAGATGAACCTTACTGGTTTATCTTTAATCCATGAGAGAGTCTGTACATATCATTTTCCTATATAGTTATTTTGAATTTGCATGGTTCCATTGACAAGAGGGATGAACCCAACATTGCAACATATGTAGTGGCTCTAACTTCTTAAAATATTCTATTGAGGGTGGTGGTCTATATCATATCCCTAATTGTCTATTTCCAGTTATTATTGTCTATGAAAAAAATGTATTTTAGAAGAACAAGCCTTCTGTGACCTATATAAGTTTATGGTTTTCAATTAATGTCCTCTCTATGTATAGACCTACTAGTGGATTCCTATCAAACTGTTCAATATTTATACCGAGACATTCATCCACCTAATTGGTGTGTCTATCATATAACATACTGAGGAATTTTTATTTTTTGTTTAATGTGATGAATGTTTTGTATTTTTTGTGTATTTTATTAATCTTAAAATTTTTCATAACTATAAAATTATAGTGACTTCTTGAGATTGAATAAATTTAATATAAATTATTTAATTAACATGTTGATGACCTTGGGATTTAAAGGGATTAATGAATCTATATATAATCATTATAAGATGATAAAATGCATCCCAAACATACGAAATGTAAATATGTAGATAAATTTAAATTATTTTATTAAAGATTATTTAATATTTTCCCATGTTGTTTTGAATTCTTGGTATTTATGTTTTAATAATTGTAGTCCCCCACCCAATTATGTTATAATTTTACAGGGAACTACAAATTTATATTAAATTGACAATAATGAAAAACCCATTTATGAAATAATTATTTGAGGGTCCTTCCCCTTTAATCAGAAATGATTATAGTGTATGGACCAAATAAAAAGTTAATTTCTCATAATTCTTGGAATGGTATTATTGTAATGGTTTTAGGGAATTACTCTAATTTTTTGTTTATTTGTTTTTTTACATTATAACATCATGTGGTAATTTACTGAGGAGGTTAATGGTTATGTTAGTATTACTATAATTTAATCCTCTAAGATGTATTTCATCATATTAAGGATGGTCTGAATTATATTCAGTATCACATGGAAAATCAAGAGTCATAGGGTTTATATCTTGTACATTATTAATTTAATATTTTAATACAACAATTTTATTTCAATATTTAATACACTATTTATATCTAATGATTTTTTTGGAAAATTTGGTTTAAAAATAATGTGTTTAAGTAAAACCCTATATGGTAAACCATTTAGTACCTAGGGAGATTTATTGGATTTTATCCTAGATTGGTGAATGGGGACCTTTAATTGATTGTTGGAAGCATGATGGGCTAGATTCATGACACAATAACAATGTGTGGATCCAGACTATGATCATAGAATATTTATTTGATTCTTTATACTCATATATATTTGTTAAATTATGTTCACAATTTTGATACATTAATCATAACATTATATGTTTAAATGAATATAGTGTTCTTCATTATTCTCATACGGACTAATGGTTGTTGATAATATTAATTTATTATTGTTTCTTATCTTTAATTATTTTTCTCTGTATTTATTCTCATTAATGGAGTGTACATTCTCCCATTAATCTAAATTAAACAATTCCTGCTAGTTGGAAGCCTATAGTATACTAGGTAGTGTGTCTGATGCCACATTCCCAACCTTATTTCAGTTTCAGGAGGGAGTACCGTGCTAAGTAATGTTAAAGAGTGGTATAAGTGTAATGTTTCCCTATATTAAATATTTTATATTTTCAAATGGTTGAGAAAAGAATGGGATGTTTCAAGACAGGGTGATGAGATTATTTATAGGGGTAGTTAACACATGTATATGGAAAAATCAAGTGACCATGTATTTGACAACTGTTTATGTTATTGAATTTTTATTGTTATGATTTATTGCCCTTTGCTTGATTCAATAAATCTGTGATTTAATTGTATATCTACAATTTTCCCTTGGAATAGTGTGGAATGTGATTAGTATTCATGACTCATGGTTGACACATATAGATATATAATAATTTTCTTTATTCATAATACGGAAAAATTTAGTGCCTGTGACATATCATCCCATATGAATTGTGAAAATTCAATATACAAATATACCTAATGTATACGACTAAATAAATTTTTATGTTATAATGAATTTTATTTGAATACATGTATATAAGAACATAATATTAAAGGTCATTTATTTTGAAAACCTCCTGGGGTTGTTTTTTAGTGTGTCCTATAGGTGTGTCGGCCTCTATATTGAAAATTAATATATGTCTTCTTCAAGGTGATAGTTAGAGTACTGGTGGTCGTCACAATCTAAAAACCACAGATCCATAACATATTAAGGCACCTAAGAGGAATATTTTTGAACTTATCTATTAAATATTCATGTCGGTTCTTCGTAAATGCATATCATCTGGTAAAATTATTGGGTTGTATAACCATTCTATCATTGCATAACCTATAAAAGGTAAAAAAATTACACCTATTAACATCATTAACATAAAACATGTTGTGAAATTATAATAATGCTTCCCTTAAATCAAAACAATAATAATGAATATGAAACAAAAAATGTTTTCATATTCAATGGAGGATGTTTTTGAAAAATCACATAGGAATTATAGTGAGGAAAATACAATTTCATTGAAAAAAACAATTAATAAAAAAATGAAATAAAAAATTTATGCAATTCATTCATTTAATATATGAAAAACATAAAAAAAGGCATTAAAAATAAATTAAAAAATTTTTTATGAAAAGAACTAATCTACCATGAATAAAGGGTTTGAAATATAAATAGGTGTTGAATATGTAATGTGTCTCAATGAATTAAAAAGTGAAACCAATTTCATATATTTTAAGTCTCAATATAATTATAACACTTACAAACCTATAATATAATAAATATAATTTATTATATATATATTATAGAAAAATATATATATATATATGTATATAATTCCATATATGATTCACATATGAACCGTTACTACTCATTTATTTTAAATTCCAAGTTAATGGCATGTTTTGGTTAATAATTACATTTCTTTCTAGTGTTTTTTGGTTTATTTATTTTTTGAAATAAGTCATTTATCATGGTTAAATAATCTCTAGAATTTTAATGATGTAATAGATATCATATATATTTAGTAATTATGTAATTATATTAACTCTTAAATATAGTAATTAAAAATGAAATACAGTATATATAGAGATGCTGGGATTTATAAATGAATGAATAGTGTTCCCAATTTATATATGGGTGAGATGAATGAAAGGTAAATAATATATTAATTTTAAATGATATTTTTTATATCATACATATAACTTCTATTAATTTAAACATTTCCTGAATACCTTTGATGTAAAGTGTGTGTGAAGAATGAATCACATCGCTTTGTTAGGTGGTAGACCACAGTACACACAAATGGAATTATAATATTAACATGAAATGGAAATAAAGAAGGAATATGTGATATAATGATTTTATTAGAATAATAAAATTATAAATATAATATAAATAAAATAAACCATTTTTATATCCCTATATGATTTGTGGATATGGAAAAGGAATAACACTAATTCGTGAGGCTGTAATCCACCCAAGACATGAATGACTAATTCTTAACAAATTAGAAGGAATTGGGGAATTATATGGCATATACCCTAAAAATAATAAATTATATTTATATAAAATTATTGTTGGATGTTATAACATAATTTTTAAATAAGAATTTAATGATGTGGGGAATTAAATTAATTAAATAGATTGGTTATGGATGTGACATATTCATCAAAAAAATTCTATCTGTTTGAAAAAATAAAATCATCCGAAATATTTTTTTTACAAAACTAAGGCCCATAAAATTAAATTGGTGGATTAGAGATGTCATTTATATAATTTATTAATTAATATATTTTTAAATTATAATGAGGATATGAAATGTGAAGACCTTTTATAACTGATGTGAGTATGAAAATTATTTTTTTCTAATATAAAACTTATACACATGTTTTTCAAATGAAACTAGGATCAAAAATAGGAAGTTATTGAACTTATACGTGATAAGGATGATATATTTCCATCAAATGGTTCAAGTAATTTTTTTTGATTATTTTTATTCATTGCATATTAAGTCTAACCAATCAAAAAAATAATTAATTACTTCACCTTGGTAAATATATTTTAATTTTTTAATATTATATATGGTTATAATATGAATGATAATTATAGATAAAATAATTAGTCAATATTTGAAATATGGAATTAATATTTCTATATTATATTTAAATATGAGTAAAAATATAATTCCAAATCAATCCCATAAGTGCGATAATAATGTTGTCTTCCAAAACTATACGTTAAAACAATATGAATCAATTTTATATAAAATTTTAATATTAAAATCTTCCAATGAAGTATATTGTACTAATATGTATATAATTTAACTAATTTAATATCTAAAATAATATCAAATTAATTTTTATGGTTTTAAATTCAAAATTGAAATGAAAAATATTAATAAAAAAAATATATTTAACTATTCATCTGAATATGTTTCTTTCCTTTAAATTCTCCCAAACTCACCAAAATAAATATTGAAATAAAAATTTAAAAAATTAACATGATTATTTAAAATGAATGTCTATAAATTTTAACCAATTAATTTAAATTTTTTAGAATAAACTATCCAAACTACTTTTTAGAAAAAAATGTTTTCATGATGAAAATTTTATTTATTTTTCCTATTGTTTAGAAAGAAATATCATAAATTTTGTAAGAAAATAGATCTTAATTTCATTTATGGATCTTGTTTTTCGGTGTTTTTGAGGAAAAGGGGATAATTTGGGAAAAAATTAGAACATGTCGTGTACTTAGTACTACACATTGTGTACCCTATTACCCCATCTAGTCATGTCATTGGCTTCTAACGGTTGAGACTTGGACTTGGGGGTGATGTGGGTGCCTGTAAATTCTAGGGGATGGTTTTGGCTAGTACACGGTGTTTACAATAAATTAACACATGGTCTACTTATCATTTCTATTTGATTAATCAGCCTTGGGGAGCATCTAATCTCAATATTCATCTTCTTCAATCCCTATTTTGTCCAAGAGTAATTAAGAGCGATAATTCTTCTCGAAGTTGACAATTTTTCATCTGTACATAAAATCAAACACAGTCAGTTGCGTTGGATTCTCCACGGTGAGCTCTTACATCTTCTAGAGCCTCTACTCCAGATTTCGCTTCTTTTGTGATATATTCAAGGATGAGAGTTTTTTACGTTTTTATATCCCTACAATGTTCTAGGATGATTAAAATAATGATGTTGAACTCTATTAATGTTACTACATTGGGGTAGGTGGATTTTTACCTTTCATGGGTTATCTATTAGTTTATGTGCCAATGTTCCAATTACAAATGTTTCAAGTGTTTTGGGTTAAGGGAATTGAACCATGTTTTATCTTCCATATATTATTTTTATGATTATGATTTTTTGTTGTATTATGTAAAATTTCATATTAAAAGAACACCCATTTGTGTGTTTCCTTATTTCAATGTTTAGGTTCATTTTGTCTAGGTTGCCTATATGTTAGACCTTGTTTCCTTGCCTTGCCTGATAGGAAGGAACTGATTCTCTCTTCCTTCATGTTACATGCTTGTTATCATATATGCATAATTTAATTACACAGAGCTATGAAAACATTTTGTAGTTATACAAGAGGGGGGTTAGCTGTGAGTGCTCCCTCAGGTTGTATAGTCACATTATGAGATAACTGGGTGAATTGATGTTGAGTGCTTCCTCGGAGTGTCTGATATAATTTAACTATGAGACAACATAAGGGGTTGATTTTTAGAGCTCCCTCTGAGTGACTATATTTACATTACAAGACCATAGTTGGAATTTACGTTGAGTGCTTCTCTAGAGAGTTTGTACTCTTATGGAAATATCATAGGAGGAGTTGAATGTGAGTGCATCCTCAGTGTCTATTTAATATATTTATATAATTTTACCAGAGCGGTTAGACTGTGTGAGCTACCCTGAGGGGTTAATAAAAATATTAAATTTTTATTGAGTTTCTTCCAATCCAATGCACAATCTTAGATTCTATCTAGTTAGGTAGACTTCTGAGAATAAGTTTTTTGATACTATGTCAATTAATTTTTTCACATTAAATTCTAGTGATTTTAAATTGAAATTGATGGATTGGTTAATTTTTTGTAATCCTAGTATATTTTCATCATTTCCATTTTTAATTTCAATATATACTTAGTGAATGATTGTCCAAGATCATGGGGTTGTGGTATTATTGGATTCATCTCACATCATATTTGGGTCATGTTTTTGGACCCAATCAGATTATGTAGTTCCATGAATATATAATGGAATGTTTGCTTCTACTTCTAGTAATTGATTGTTGTAGATATAGAGATCATGGGACTATGTTGAGGCTTTCAATGTTGTTGGAGTTATTTACTCTTTCAGTAATTTTTATTTATTACTGTATTTACAATGGTGTTACTTGCTTCGATTATTTCCTATATATTTGTGACATGCATATATATATGTCTCTGTGTGTGTGTGTGTTTTAGTTTTTTTTATTATAAGTTTTCCACTATTTACAAAAATTTTTGTATTACTACATCCGCTACTATTTATTATTTTTTTTCTTCTATGGTTACTCTTCCAATGATGGTATTGTTTCCTCTTTATCACACCCATGGTCCTCGCTGCTAGTTATTAGATTCAAGAATTCAGGGAAATGCGCATGAGGACATGTGACCAATCGGGTACGAGGCACCTTTGGGGGCACCCAGAACGGGGAAGTTACAAAGTTTTATTAGAGGGATTCTTTTCATCCTTGACTTACTTTTTGGAAACTATAGATAGGGATAGGAAGGAATAGGTAGATGGTAAAAAGATGTGCCTAGGATTATCTAACCAGTGTTCATGGAGTAAATTATGCCTTGAATATTGAAATATTTTCCGTATTTTCAATTATTAACTTTTATATGATTTCACCATTGATTGATTCATATGAATTTTGTTGTTATAATTTATATTATTAGGGTTATATTTTTATTGTAACCTAATGAGATGAGGGAACACCATCTCATGCATCATATATACACATGTTAGAGATCACATGTCTGGTATTCTCCTCATTCAATTTAGGGTTCATTCCCGATTGCATGTTGTTATGATAGATGTTGTTTTTGATATTAATTATGTTGCAATTGATGTCTTGACATGCTATTTGATAGGGTATTGTGATAAAAATAATAATTCATATGAATGGTCTCCAAACATTAGAATGTGACCTGTTATTAGCCATCATGGATCGAAATATGGTGGATCATATAATTGACTTCACTGTTATACTTGTGATATACATGAATATGATGCCAATAGTTTATTCATGTGGAGTATGGGACCCCACAGCTCAGAATATGGAACATTAATATTTATTCATTATATTTAATGGGTTCAGGTGTAGTTTATGTAGATTACTTCTGAAAAAACAAAGAATACATCCTGTGTTATGATGAATACACACAATGTGTCCTTCATTTTGGGAAGGAAAATTTTTTATTATGTACACACACTGTACTATATGTACATGCCTTGTATTTCTTGACCATGTGACCGAATGTTTAAGAAGAGACACAGGGTTTGAAAAATTTTGTAGAACATGTAGTGTTTTGGGAGTACTCATCATTACAATTAATCAATGTATCTAGTTGTGTGAAAAATGACACAGAACCCTGATACTAAGGTAGTACATAACGTGTCCATTTTGTAAATGATATTTAGTTTTGATTGTGTTTTTTTCCACATGACACATGACATGGGTCAATTAAATTCTTCTACTGGATGTTGCCTCTGTCACATCCCCACTTTACAGTTTTTTTTAAAGAGAACTGTGTGGTTTTTCCAGGATTCAAAACTCGGGTAAGAGGAAATGATTCTAGTACATTCCTTTTCAAATGAGAACATGCTGTGCGTATTACACAAATAGGGTTGGTAAAAGGAAATACCAATGTATAGGCTACAGATAACACATCATGTATGTGTCATATATTATGTGTATCCACGTTTTTAATACCAGGAATTCTTTCTTTATCATGTACCCTTCTTTAACATCTATGTTTCAATCCTTATAAATATTGAACTGAGGTGGGAACTTCAATGTATAGATTCATTCCATTGAGACATCCTCCAGTTGTAAGCCATATACAGGGAAATTATTAGACACCCAACAAGTTAGATCAGGGTCTACAAGCATATCCTCTTGAATTGCTTGTTTTTTACAAGCCGTCATTCCATATATATCTGTTGATTCACAGTTCTAAGAAGGAAACATGAGGATGTCACAAACCTTCTATGGCATACAACATCATACATAGTCTATGGTTGAGTTGTAGTGGTTTTTTCAGTAGCTACATCGTACAAATTTTATTGGGGATGTAACATATTAGGAAGCAAAGTCAATGTTGGAAGCCATGTTGTTTATCATCAAGAATATGAAGACACTCCAGAGGGGATGTTGAAGCGTAATACATAAATGTTTTGTGATTCTTCCATGATATGATGGGATGTGATATCATAGGTGAGACACTAGCATTTTATGGCTTCAGATGAGTTACAACGTACCTTCTATGACTGCATCTACCTAGAGAACATGAGGGTCGACCGAGCCCGAGAGTTCATGAGTCTGGATTAGGGTACACTCTCAGTCATTCATTATTCTTCTTGCTTTAATTAAATGTAATGATTCACACCCATACTGAGTGGTAATGAGTTATTTATAGTGGGAAAGTGTGAGTATGGTCTCAAGTATGACATCAGATATCATGTTATGATTTTCAGGTTGAATTCCATATCTCTTTTAGTAACCCATGTGCTGATCACCGAGAAAAACCTTAGGGATTCTAGATATTCAAGAAATGGATGATACATTTCCCATGATGGTAGCATTCTGTCTGATAACAAGAAGCAGATTAGGGGGTGGGTGCATATAGATGCGAGTAGGTGGTATTTTTAATAAAGTAGCTATGTGGTGTGCTACTAGTGTGAGAAGGGTGGACATAAGAATCCTTAGTGCCAAATAATCCTAGTTGAGTGTCGATTTTACGTCAAGATTGTACATCTTCGGCATTTCTATAACTCCATCCTTCTAGAAGCTAAGGAGGGAGGATCTATTTTGACTCTTCGTGCAAGAGAAATACCACCAGTCCCAAAATCAAACATGGCAATGGAGTTCCCCAGGTAGTTCAGGTCGATTTCATGGCCATGGCTACAGTGGTCAAGGATAGGGTTTTCAAAAGCCTCATTGTGGATCAACTCATGGATCACATACAACATCACAGGGATGTGATGTAAGAAATTCTTTTGTGGGAGTGAAAATCTAGTAGGATAAGGATCGTAGACCCTCAATAGTTTGATGTGCGATTTTGGTTGCCTAACTTTTTTCTTCGACTATTTTCAATCTTAGGGATTCCAATAGCATTATATATGTGCAAGTTGTGGAGAGGCTTGTTCTCGATATATTTAATTATGCTGATATTATGATTTTTGACACTCCGTTGGAGACTATATTGACTAGTGTATGTCAGTTCAATGAGTTCCCTCATGCGGTTGGTTGGTGTCACTTCTTATGGGATTTTTTTGTTTTAGAGGTGATAGGCTATGACTTCATTCATAGAATGGACTGTTTAGTTCTTCTCTAGTAGATTTTTTTTATTTTTATCACCATAGTGTGTTTTCAAATCACCAAAGGGAATATTTATTCTATATATGGTTTAATGGGACATCTAGGTTACCATAGCTCGATCCAAGCATCATGGGTTAAGAAGAGTTACAACCCAAATTGATTGTTCATATCTAGATGACCAGGGGATTTCACAGATAGTCATTCTTCTAGTGTTTGATTATTTTAGGTATGTCTTTTCCCGATGATATTACATGTTTACCTCTAGATTGATATATAGATATCTCTATTGATCTTATGCCAGGGGTGGAACAAGTGAACATTCCTTCTTATAGGATGGCTACTCCAGAGTTGCAGGAGCTCAAGAATAAGTTAGATGACTAATAGGAAAAGGATTTCATTAAACCTAGTACTTCTCCATAGGGTTTTACTATCCTGTTTTCAATGAAGGATGATTTTAAACTTAGTCATTGTGTTGATTATTAGATGATAAACTAGTTGTTGGTCCTGAACAGATATCTATTTATGAGGAATGATGATTTCTTTCATTAGCTTTGAGGAGTCTGGTTTTTCTTGAAGATTTTTCTGAGATATAGTTATCATATGTTGAATGTTATAAAATCATATACTCCTCTTAGAGACATTCAGGGAACATATTTTCTATAGGTGTTTGTGGTTATACCCTTAAATCTGATGAACATAGTTGTAGTTATTATTGAACTGATGAACCGAGTGATCCATCAATACTTGGACACCATTGTGGTGGATTTCATGGAAGATATCTCAGTGTACCCTCACACTCCAAATTACCATGATACCTATATTAATATCATTTTGAGTACACATAGAGAGCATCTGTTAAATGATAAGCATTCAAAATGACACTTTTGGATGGACCTGATTCACTACTTAGGTCATGTTATCTTAGAGAGGGGAGTTTTAGTAGACCTATATAATGTGAGATATATATATTATTTGGAGTATATAATGATAATCATTGAGGTTCATAGCGTTCTAAGGTAGGATTGATGGTATAGATGTTTCATACAATGATTTTCATGTTTAGTATCACAACTGATGGGCCTAGCATTGAAGGGTGTGAAGTACATGTGGACAGATTACTTCAATTCATCATTTTAAAAGGTGAAAGGATGGTTTAAATTAGCACCAATACTAGTTTTACAATGATAGGAAAGAGTTATAATGTTTACTATGATGCATCATGGATCATAATGGGAGTAGTAATTTAGAAAGGTGGTGGAATTATTTTTTACATGTCTCATCAGTTGAGGCCACTTGAGAGAAATTACTCAATGCACAATCTCTAGTTGGTTGTAGTTGTTTATTCTAGGGACTATTGGAGAAATTAACTTCTAGGGGAGGATTTTGATGTGTACACTGATAAAAAATGACTCAAGTATATCCTTACCTAATTTGACATGAATTTGAGACAGTAAAGGTGGATTGGGTACATTCATTGGTTTTACATTGAGTTTCCCTACATGCCAGTAAATTTTTACTCAGTGGCTAATGTGTTGGGTAGGATGAATCATATAAATGTTTTCTTGTCTATTAGAAGTTAGTGGCATCTTATTGAACTATCCAATGAGATGTTTAAAGAGGTTCATGACCTATAGGGGCACACATTTATTTCTTCTATTTTGGTTAACACTACTCAACTTATTCGAGATAGGATGATGAAGTTATCAGATTATAAAGACATAGTCTTCTAGGAGAGTGTGTCAAAAGATGTCTTTAAACCTTGATGGACCATATTTTAAGAATACATCTAGTGTTTGAAGGGAACATGTGGTTGTTATTTGACATACGTGAGGAGATTTTGTGGGATTTTTATTCATTATTTTGGGTAGTTCATCCATGTTTCACCAAGATAAGTCCAGATCTACACTATCAGAATTGGTGGCATGGTATGACAAGAGAGGTTGCTAGTTTTGTTATAAGTTGCTCCACCTATTAGCATGTGAAAGGAAGCATCCTCGACCAAAATGGCTTTTACATATTTTACCCATTTCTTAGCATAAGTTGAATGATATTGGGTTGGACTTCGTGATATTTTTACCAAGGCCTTCTTGAGGGAATTATGTCATTTGGCTTATCATTGAAAGACTCATGAAGGATTCACATTTCTTACCAATCTTGGTGGTTTTAAGTGATGATGAGCTGTGAAGGTTGTACTTCCATGATAATGTATATTTACCAAGGGTTATGCAGTCTATAATTTTAGATATGGATGACCATTTAAATTATAGTGTCTAGAAGGGACTAGAGAGGGATACGGGTACCTTGGTATATATGAGAATATCATACGATCCCCAATAATATATCCAGTCAGTGATCATGATTCCTATGGCGGAGGAAATGTATTAAGCATGTATCCTAAATCTTGGCAAATCTTGGAAGAAGTACATACCTCTTATGGAGTTTTTCTAGAATAATAGTATTCATTAAAAAAAATTAAGATGGAACCTTATGAGGAACATTATGATAGGCCAATAACATCACCCCTATGTTTTCTAGTTGTAGGAGAGGCAGCTCTATTGGAACATCTTCTTGTCCAGGATGCCAATGTGCTATTGGAATGGCTACAGAAGAGGATGACTACTGCATAGTCATGACAATATTCATATCCTGATCGATGGAGATCACCACATGTTTTTGAAGTAAGAGATCATGTTTTCTTACATGTCACACTAATGTTGGGACATGATTTTATTAGGATATAGGGTAATAATTCATCGAGATACATTGTGGCATTTGAGGATTTGGAGATTGTCAAGATGGTTGACTATTGATTACAGTTACCTCATAGGTACTGGGCTATGCATGACGTGTTCCACGTTTCATAGCTTATAAGTCTCTTATCATGTTTTTTCAACCCGAGGATGTTTAGTTGGAGGTGGATGCATCATATTAGGAGTATCATATTCATATTATTAATCACTAAGTGATGGTTCCATGTGGCCAATCAGTTTATATGGCATGGGTGTTGTTGCAGCCTGAGCGAGTACATGATGATACTTAAGAGAGGGGGGCAGATGTGTGATCATAGAGGCTGAAGCTATTCAAGGATTCTTATTCGGCCCCTTTTTTGGGAAATTCTAGGATGAATTTATTTATGGTGGAATTTTGTTGGAACCATCATCTTCATTTCAGATATAAATCTTTTTTTCAGGTGTTTATGAGAAATATGGGATAATTATGAAAATTTATATATATGCATCATGGAAATAGGATAATACATTGTGTACCCTATTAATTCTTCCATCCTTGTCGTGGCCATGTAATGACCAAGCCATGGTCGTGTGGGGTGATGTGGCAGAATGATATTGTCGGGGGCGAGTTGAGGCTAGTACAAGGCATGTAATAAATGAACACACCGTGCAATTTTCTATTTATTTGATGAATCAGACTATGGATGCATCAAATCTACATATTCATCAGCTTCTAACTTGTTTCATTCATGGTCAAACAAGAGAGAAGATTCCTTTCTATGACACTGTTCTTCCATTTTATCTCAAAATCAATAATTGTCAGTTGTGATGGAATCACCAATGTGATATCTTCCTTCTTCTAAAGCCACTGCTCCTAATTTCTATACAATCACGAGATATTTGATGTTTTTTGTTTTTTGAAAATTCTATACATACAAATCCTTCAAGGTATATTGAATGTCTGGACTCCAAATATGTCGATATTACTGTGTCGATATAGGTGGTTTTTTGACTTTTGTGTTTTTTCATTGAGTTCGTATTCCAAGGTGATGACTACCCATTTTTCAGTTATTTCATTTCAAGGGAATCGAAACCTATTTTATCTTCCATAGATATTTTTTATTAAGTGTTGTTTTTTTATATTTATTTTAAATTTTGTGTTGAAGGAAATCCCATGGGTGTGTATCCATGTTTAAATTTTTAGGGTCGTTTTCTCTAGGTCGCCTATGAGGGAGACCTTATTACCTTTCCATAACTAATAGAATGGACCTGATTGTCTTTAACATCTTAATACGTGCTTGTGATCTGTATTGGATCTATTTAACAAGGAAATAGTGGATATTAATTTTGGATCCTTGTTATCATAAATTCTTGATTTAATTAAATAGGTTTGTGAGAACTCGGTGTAGTTAAATCACATGTGGGATTGATTGTGAGCGCTCCCTCATTATGTTTATAGTTACGTTACGATACCATATGGGAAGATGACATTGAGTGATTCCTTGGATTTTTGGATATAATTGTGACACAAGATCACATAGTGGACTAACTATGAGAGATCCCTCATAGTGTCTATCATTACATTACGAGACCACATAGGTAATTGATGTCAAGTGCATCCTTAGAGAGTCTATAGTTGTGTGGTAAGACCATATGGGGAATTGGCTAAGAGTTCTTACATAGAGTGTATTTACTTTATTTCATTTTTTCACTAGACAGGTTAGAATATGTGAGCTATATATAAAGGATAATATAAATATTTATTGTTTGTGGCACGTCTACCATACCAAAGCACAAGTATAGATTCATCCCATTTAGGTAGTCTTCTAAGATACCTGTTTATGATACATTCATGATTAAATATTGAACAATAAATTATAATGAATGTAAATGTAAACTATATGGTTTTTTTATTTTTTCCTACTCAATTTTTGTTTACTGCATTTCCATTTTTACTTGATATATATACTCACTGACAGTTAGGCACTGATCCTATGGTGATTGCCTACATGGATTCGTCTCACTCCCCATTTGGGTCATGTTTTTTAACCAAACATATTTTATGGTTTCATGTATAGAGAATGGAAATAACCCATCCACTTCAGGTATATTATTGTTGTGAAGATAGAGTGTGCGGGGCCAAGATGATTCTTGTAATTTTGTTAGAGTTATTTACTATTTCAGTACATTGATTTTAGTGTTGTATTTACATCATTGTGACTTTTTTTCTTCTTTACAAGATACTTGTGACCAGAATAATTATATATATATATATGTCTGTGTGTGTGTGTGTGTCTGTGTGTGTGTTGAATTTGTTTATATATTTAGACTTCTACTGTTTACTTACTATATGGTATTGCTACTTCCTCTATGTTTTATTGTTGTTATTCTATTGTGCATACTCTACCAGTGAGGACATTGTTTCCCCACTATCACACCCATGGCCCTCAATGCTAGTATGCAGCCTCTAGTTTTTGGGGAAATGCATTTGAGGATACAAGACTAACCATGAAATGGGCACCTTTGGACGACACCATGAACCAGGACATAAAAATCGTAAACATTTTATTGACTATATAATATATATATCATTAAAATATTTCAAAAATTGGATTTAAAAATTTATTGAGTTAAAAAATGTTTGTGTTCATAAATATAGTTTTCATAAAATGATTTCTATCTTTTAAAAAATCATTTGTAAATAAGCGGACAACCAAAGAATGACAAAATATAAATTTTTTGAAATCAAAATTTTTATTTTTGGGAAAACTAGGTGAATATTCCTTTAAATTTTTAGAAGTATAAAATGGATTGAAACATCATTAATAAATAGTTTATTGAATTTAAAATCTACATTTATAATAATTATAATAAAACATGATTTCCTGTAATAATGATTTTCTATGAAATAGAGAAGAATATATTATTTTTTACAACAACATTATTTTGAACCATTGAGGTAATAATGTTGGGAAAATGAATGTAAAAAATATAATATCATTTTATAACTAGTAGAGAATAATATAATTATTAAATTAGATATGGATCATAATATATCTTTATTCAATTCCTTAACATAAAAAATTATGTAAAATAATAATATTGTATTATTAACCCACTACAATATTAGAAATATTGACTCATGATATACATAAAATAATGATCTATAATGGATATGAGAATACCAATAATTTTCCATTAATTAAAATAATAATATTTCCTTGTTATGTGTATAGACACATAGAATAAATAGGTGATGAATAGGGATTGACACTCAATGAATGAAGATGTGATAAAAAATACCATAACGTAACTCTTGATATCCTCTATACCTATTAGAAGATATCATGTAAAAAATAAAATTTTATTATAATTCTGTTAAATAACATTAATTGTATATAAAAAACCAAATATGATTTAATTTTATAATTCTATAAATAATTTATTTATAGTTCCATGTTAATATAATGTTTTATGTATTAGTGACATTATTTTTCATACTTGTTTTTATTTTTTATTTTTATTCCTCTTTTAATGGGAATGGTTCCATAATTATTTGTGTGTTAAATAGAATATCAATATCATATATATTTAATATAAACATATTTATATGAATCAATTAAATTTAGATATAGAAAATAAAATACAATACTCATGGAGATTGTAGGTGGTATATACACATTAAAAATGTATACATAATCTTGATGGGTGAAATTAAAGAAAGGTAAATAAAATATAATCGTTAAAGAATAATTTTTATGTCATATATATATAATTATTATATATAAATAAATCCTTATTACAATTTGTGTAAATTTTATGTGTTGAATGAATCTCAACACATCCTGAGGTGATAGTCTCTCGTATGCCTGAAAGAGGTTATTGTATTCCCATAAATTTGAAATTTAGAAGTAAAACATGTTATCAGGAATAAAAATGAAAAATAAAATCATTAATAGGATATATTAAAAATTAATATTCCTTATATAACTATATAATAGAGGTTGAATGAAATATAATAACATCACTTCATGAGGAGATAGTCTACTATATCATTATATAACAATTTTGTAAACCATTTACTGGAATATTAGAAGGAATTAGGCTATTAAATTAGTGTTATAAAAAAAATACGGAAGATTATTAGGAGATTATTTCATCATGAATTAATAATAATTTAAGGAGGTGGGAAATGATATAATATAAAACATTAGGTTTGAGACATTACCTATTCTTCGGACAATATATTTTGTTTTTCATCAAAAAATAATCATATCAGAGAATTCCGACAAAATCGCAACAATGATGATATGATGGATCTTTCAAATCTATTTTTTCATGTATTGGTTGATCTAATTAGTTGTTCAATTTCTATGTAAAGAGTATAGGGGGCCATTCATATGCCAGGCGACTCAGACATATGTTGTTTTCAAAAAGAGAAAGGTGTAACCACATTTTCACATTCCACTAACATAAAAAATTGGTTATTATTGATATATTAATATAAAAGGATTATATTTTTTCAAACAAAAGGTGGTTTGAAAATTTTTTGGGTCATTTTATACACTTATATTTTTATTTTATCTCCCCAAAATGTTTTTTCCAATAACTATAGTAAAAAACATTTATTGTTATTTATTATTTCTAATGTTAAAATATAATGTTTATCTTTTTATAAAGTATTTTTTATTATAATTAATAAGATGTAATCCATTTGTTATAATTCCATTCAAAAGTGTGATGATTTCAATTTAACAACAATCCCATATAAAATATAACAAATTGTATTTCCAATGAGGAAATATTTGAATGAATAAGTTTTCAATATTAAAATTCAATATGAAATTGATTCCAATCACATAAATTTTATAATAAAATTATAATAAAACATATTTTAATTTTAAAACCTTCTTAAAACAATTTCACTAATTTTAAATTCAATAATGTGAATTAAAATTCATTATAAAAACCATCATTTTATATTAATATTTGAAAAATATATCATTTTATAAAGATTGAAAATATTACCATTTAGAAAATATAGAAATAATTTTTTCATAAACAAATGTTAATTTTTTATAAAAATTGTAAACTTTAAAATAATTATTTCTAAAATAATTTTGTCAAAAATTGGTAAAATTTATTTTTTTAAATATAGTGTCATGTATAAAATTGAAAATATTATTATCTTTAGTCTAGAAAACACATAAGATAAATACTAAATATATTATTGAATATATAATATAAATATCTAATTAAAATCATTAAAAAAATAAATTTTTATTTTTATTAGGGTAAATTTGTTTTTTTCTATAAATTGGTTTTTCAAAAAAATATATATATTTAAATTTTAATGGATTTTATTTAAATATCTAAATAAATGGTAACAAAATATTTCGTTATATATACTTATATAAAAATAATATTTTTATAACTTAACTAATATGATTATTATCCTCCATTCCAGCATCCTAGTGATAATTATCATATTAAATAATAATTTTCTAATAGTATATCTGATTTTGTTAAAACTAGGTCTTGAGTGTAACCCATGGTAAAATTTATATTCATTGAAATGAAAATTGTAAAAAATATTAGATTTATTTTGAATAAAAAATATAATTAAATATTAGTTTTTTATAAATTTATTGATATTATACCCTATTAAATATTAATTTTCAATATTAATGACTTAAAAAATTCACGTCGAATATTAATTTATGAGAGTTAGATAAGAATATTAAATTTATTGATGCATAAACAATTGATGAAAATATTCTAATGGAATGAAAAAATCAGGTTAATAGTATTATTTTCCACGATGGTAATTGATTTCATCATCTCATGTATGTGGATGATAAATATGTTTTTCCTTATGGGGAATGTACCATTCAAACTATTAAGGAATATTTTTTGAAACCCATGATTCTTATAATGAATCATAATTGTTTCTAAAAATCACTAATTAAGAGATATTATGTTCAATGATAATGAAATCGAAATTATATATGAATAAACAATGAATATATACTTTTTTTTAAATGTTATGATATAATTATTTAGTTATGTGATTAAAATAATTTAGAGTGATAAATTTTTTGAATTGTGTATAATATTACATTATAAGATTATAGAATAACAGTTTCTCAAAAATAAGTTTTCAAATTTTGATAACCTGATTATCACGCATCACTGAGCGTCAAATGATAATGAAATATTATAATACAATAGTTGAAATAAAAATTATGAATACAAATATATTCATTATGAAATATTTAAATATATTAATTCATTACTGAATTACTATTTTTTATTAATGAATAAAATATTAGTAATATATTATTGGAAAAATTAATTTATGTATGAATATATGTTTTCATTAAAGGGATTTCTATTTCATTTTTTGTAATTATAGTATATTGAAATTAAATATTTATTAAAAAAAATTAGTTTTACTGATGTTATTTTTCTAATGCTCAATTTCAATAATTTTTTTTATTTCAGTTATAGTTGTAAATTGATTTTTTCTATGAACTTTGAAAAATACTCTTTTTTACAACATATATTTTTATTCATTTAATAATATAATTTAGCATTTCAATTAGTATTGTAATTTTATATTAAATTTTATGTTTTCTATATTAATTATAAATAATATAACTAATTATATTATTTGTAGAAATATAACTGATTTTTGTAGAAGATCGTTTTTATGCATAAAAAGAACTTTCAAAAAAACATTTTTTCTATACATTTGATTTACACCTAATATTAATATCGAATCATAAATAATTCTTCCCATTTATTAAATTTGGAGGTTCATATTTTAAAATAATTTTTTTAATCATTATAAATAGTAAACTTCATTTTAAATGTTTTCATCATAGTAATGGTAAAATAAGTAAAATATAGTTCAAATAATGGGATACTAAATTGTAATGTCAATAAGAAATCATTTAAATTATTGGTTTAGAGGGTATTTGTAATCTTTCTCACAGAATAAATTTCATTTCAATTTTACACAAATTTTTATAGTTAAATACTTTAATTTTAATTTATGTGATAAAAAAATATGAAATTTCACTCTCTTATCTTTGAAAATAATATAAAATTTTTATGAGAATAAAAAATGTATATGGTTATATATAAATTGTAATTTTAATCATATAAATTATTTTTAACTATATTAATATATATTTAACTTTTTGTAACAATATAATTAATATAACAGAATACACAATAATGTCATAGTTCTTATGCAAAAAAATAGTGAAAACTGAAAAAAAATCAGATAAAATATTCATTAAATGTTTTTATTGATGAATTGAGGAATCGAAGAATGTTTATGTTTCATTACAATATAAAAGTAATGATTAATAGGTTTATAATATATATATATATATATATATATTTCTATCATTTTTTAAAGTATAAATTACAAGTCACATTAATGAAAATAATTATTATTTATGTTATATATTATTTTATTATATAATTTAATTGTGATAAAAATAACGGAACGGGAAATGTGGAATGATAAATTTTATAAAATGTAATTCATGAAATTTTTATGAATTTTTTTTAAGTATAGATGTAAATTTATAACCCTTATTGACTGGAAAATTTGTTACTGTGGTTATGGAAACAAAATTGTTAACTAAGGTTAAACAAAATAAATAATTGTTAAAATTACCGTATAACAAGTCCAAATCCTATTTTAAGATTTTATTTCAAACAAATATCATCAATAAAAATATAATAAACCAATTTCAATCAAATTAACAATGAATGTCACATTATTATATTATATTAATTTGAACAATTACAACACTTACCCTACCATCAGTTATAAAATAGAACCTCCTCTTATCTCTTAGAAATTCAATCATGACCAACATATCATGACTATAACCTACATATTTTTTGGAAAATAATTATATATAATCCTAATGTATTTTTTAAAAATTTAATCACTAAGGTCCTAAAAATATATATATACAAGAGACACCAGATGAAGTAGAATTTGTTCTTTTAGGTAATACTCAAGTATAGTTCTTTTTAAATAACGCTAAACTAATATAAAATGCTGATAATTTTATAAAATAAATAGACATACTATAAATGTAAATTTAGTTAATTTAATTTTAATTTTCTCTTTCATGGACATCTATTGAGAAATGATAATTTCCCTCATTTATATTTGTGTACTTCCACCTCCGCAACCGTGTAAAATTTATTTATCATTTTTTCATTTAGATGAAATGTAATATTGAATTTTTTTGATTAAATATTTTAAATAAGATAAAATTTTCATGACCCATCCTATGAATCTCATATCATGAATACCCCATGCCTACCTCCCATTGTTCAGGGGATGTCGACTATTGTCGAGTATACATATTCCATAACTAAGAGGCATTTTCACAAGTACATGTATACATGCACCTACATCTAAGAAAAATTTAGAACTGAAAACACTATGTAAACACAGATACAAAACAACTACAAGTACTCACTTGGGGTAAGGTAAAAAACAATATGTAACGGTGGGAAGGAATTCAATCCCAACTAAAAAGAAAAATACAATCTCCTAGATCTCATTTGAAAAAAAGCATCCCAAATCGGTAGTTACAGTAAACTCTTTAATTTCCACTAAATCATACCATTTTTTTGGATCACCAAGCATACAACACCTGACCATAGACCATCAAGGACTCTATTAATGTTGATGATTGTCTGAATAATACAAAATAATATTGGGAGAAGAGTGTGTATGGGTGGGTAAAAAAATTCTTAGTAAAGACAAAACGATGAATTAAACAAATTAACACAATATTAATAACATGAAGTATAACTCATATAAGATCACTATGAAATACAATAATTAGACTACGAAAGAGGTACATGAAATGTATCTTCTAATAAGTGCAATCAAAAGAGTCACTATATTCATATCCAATCACGTTTAGGTCTATTGTATGAAAACTGTATTGTCATATGACTTCACAATACCCTCATGTAGTAACATGAAGAAGATTGGTTACACATAGACTGTAGGTTTCACATGGAGATTCAGGTATCACATTGTGTATAGGTAACACACAGAGTTTCATCAAAGAATAGGAGATCATCGTCCTGGTGTGGATGATGAGTACTGACAAAGTATTGGTAAGACCTAATGTTTAGGCAAAACACATAGTCTAGGTATGACACATAGTAAAAGTATGATATGTTGTTCAGGTAATCACATAGATTCATGGTCGCAAAAAACCACATGATTAAATCAAAAGAATGCCCATTCCATGATCATCTATCATCAATCTAAAAGTACATATATAACATCCACATAAACTCAATTTGACTATCTCAAAAGGACCACCTTTCCATGAGGGTCCCATTTCTGCAAATGACTCGTTAAACGAAAAAATGGTTTGAGAGATATGAAAATTTATGTGAAAAAATTGTTTTTTGGGTCTATGTTTGGTCGGGCTAGGATGGACCGAATAACCTCCTCCATGAAACAACACGCCATGTTTAACCATACCCTCAGGGTCAACCAATCCAACTATGCCATTGATGTTTCCTGGTTGTTATGGTTCGGCCCGTCGTGTGCAGGTCATTGTGTTCCACTGGTTGCGGCCCACCTTTCCTGCAACTCCCAAGTCCCATGCATGTTAATTAACTTCATGCTACTCTGTCAATGTCATCAAATGGTGAGGTGCGGCTAGACCTTGTGGCATAGCTAGTTTTCGTAACCATCAGATCATATGGTTCTACCACTGGTCCCTTCATTGACTGATGTCGCTCGATCAATCTGCATCTATCTATCATAGTGACCCACCATCGTCAAGGCCCGCCTGGTCGCAGACCCTCAATGTCACCCATGGATTCTATCTTCATTGACATCATTTACTGCATATGGTCACCAACGCTGCTCGAGACCATGTCCCAGCATCTTCCTGTCACATCCATCCACATATATGGTCCCACAAGGAATGTGGATCCCCACCACCTCCGGAAGATTTTCTGTTGGGTTTGAATGGCATGGTCGCACCACTCAGCGAATGTCACCTCCCCCAATATCCACATCTCTCTGGAGGCCTCCCCTCATTAAGCCTCTAAAACATCAGAATCATGGTGATTTCAAATCCCATTACAGATCGTTTCGGAGATGAAGAACAAGAATTGATTTGGGGAAGGAAGAATATCATGAGAACGCCCATTGGGGAAGTATCTAGGCCTTGTTCATGTCAACCGTGATCCTTCCACATTAAAATTGAAGAAAAGTGATAAAAAAATCAATTCAAGTAAAAATATAACATGTATTACATTCCCAAACTACATCATAAATTAAAACCCATCCCTCAATATATGTAAGATCCAGAATCAATATATTTGTCTATTGATTAATATTTTTTGTAGGAAGCTTTTAAATTGGAATGAAAGCATGAAATAAAGATAAACTCCGTACATCAAGGATTGGATTGATCACTAAAGAATCATGTGTTCGGAGTTTGTCACTTTTCATTCTACCAATACCTTTTTTGAATCCTATTATTGATCTGCCTCCATCCATTGATCATCTATGATAGGATTCTCCAACACGATTATTTTTTCAAAGCCTCTAGTGATTGTAAATTTGATCCTTTATCCATAACTGGAAATTAGATGAAGAAATAAATTTTACCATCTTTTTCTGATGAGTATTAGTGTTTCCACACTATTTCATTTATGAAATGAAACAAATACATATTCGTGTAATTTTTAGTGAAGCTATATTTCCATGTTACATAAACCAAAATATATTTATTGAATATTATAAGGATGATAACATACAAACACAGTATTTCAACCTCAACACACAAATTTTGATGATAGGTGCTGAATAGAGGATTCAAAAACATCATGTTCTAAACAGTGGTCTCAGCTTTTAATCCTTGATATGATTCATGAGTTATATGGATATTGAAATAAAATTATTTTATTTAATTATTTTATTTATGGTTATGTTTATTATGAGTTTTCTTACTAGATAAATATACCAACTATAGTCGCACCTAATGTATACCCACAATCCTGACGGAAATGGTGCCTCATAATTCTTATATGGGTATTTTTTAGGTTTTATTCCTATTTTATAGAAGGTCCACCCATATGTGATATTTAAAATTTATCATTTTTCATCAAAACATTATAAGCACACTGGACCTTAGAATTGCAAATCATCATGATGCTTTGTCTTGGAAATTTCCGATATATTTATTAAAAATAAAACTATTAAAGTATATTCCATTGAATTACCCCCACATGAAGGATTTTCATCCCTAAAGGGCCAACAAATGTATACCAAAACTGATGATGGTATGACCAAATACATGAGACCCACACACCCATGTGATCTTCAAAATATTCGCATGCTGCCACAGAGCATGAACTAAAGGAATCAACTGCCCATGTAGGGTCCTCTTCTACCAATCCTCAATCTCTATGATTAGGCAGAAAAGAAACCCTGTTGATTAGAACTACCATGAATGGGATTCCATGTATTATAGTAATATCTTCAACGTAGAGGCATACCATGCTTTATACTGAACTCTCATACTGAAAATCTAAGAAGTGGAAGAATTGTTGAGATGATCAATTATCAAACTTAGGGTATCTTGTCCCCTGGATGTACGTTGTAGTCTCATCCATAATTATATTGATATTCAGCCCCACATAAATTTTAGTACCTTAAGGGGTTGAGTAAAAACAATTTGAACCTAGTTATCGGCCTTCAAATGATGAAAAGTGAGGTATCTATAGACAAATTCCCCCTACCATCTTCATCCCCCATGCTCCAAAACTAACGCTAGAGGCCCTAATACATCATTGTTAGGCCAGGATGTACTGTCATTTTAGATTTATGAACTCCTTAAACATATCTTCAAATATGGTATATGTTACTACAGTGCATCATCTAAAAAGAATGACATTCTATCCAACATTAAAATATTCATTAGGGCATGCCTTGTTGACATATGGAATCATATAGTCCCACAATTTACACATTTTAACAATGAATTCCACACACACTGTAATAGTGGAGGGGTAACCACCTTCAACTACAGATATGATTCTTCATCTCCACCCACAAAATATGTCATATTTGAGGCCAACATCCCCGAATCTTTATTCAGTACATGGGAACTCAATATCTCAATGAGATAATTGACCACCACATTCCCATTCCTAAGAGTATAGAATATATTGAAGTGAAATTCCTTGAAAAAATATTGCCAAATGCCACTTTCTCTGGTTCTGATACATCTGATAAATGATATACCTGAGATTTTTTTGTCTGAGTAGATGATAAATCACTCCCCCAAAAGGCACTATCACTGTATATTCAATGTGATGACTACCACATCCATCTCTATAATAAGGGTCACATATTTCCGCTCATGTGGTCTCAACTACAATGAACCGTAGACACTCGCTACTTGACCCAACCTTAGGTCACTACCATGGTCAACCCCTAATTAATCATATAACACCATGTACGTAACACCATCCTCTTGTAATATCAATATTGGAGATCTTGTCAAACTCCATCTCTGCTGCTGAAAGCTCTCCTAGAACATCTAGGTCCATAGGAAAGGTTTCTCTATTCATGTCTAGGCTATCATGGATGCTTCTACTCTGAGAAATTCTGGAATGATCCTTTGATCATAACCATCCAACCCAAGGAATCCTCACACCTCGATAACATTTTAAGGAGGCTCCCAAGAAATAATAGCCACAATCATCATTGGATCTACTACAACTCCAGCCTCCAAAATGACTTTCCATTTAAAATTGAACTCTAATATACATAAATGACACTTAGAGAGGTTCACATAATGATTTTCTTCTCTAAGTATGTCTAGGATCTTCCTCAATGGTATTGTGTGGTCCTCCTCAAATGTCGAGTACACCAGGATTTCATCAATAACAACTACAGAAAACTGGTCTATGTAGGGTTGGAAGATCATGTCCATGAGTCCCATGAACAATTATGGGGTATTAATTATTCCAATCTACATTAGAATGTACTCATAGTGGAAATGGAAACATTTGAAATCCATCTTTGGGATGTCCTCATATCAGAGCCGAGGATGATGATAGCCTGATATAAGGTCTATCTACGATAACCATGTCACTCCCTTCAGTTGATCAAAGAATTAGTCAATCCTCAGTAGTGGATACACATCCTTCATGGTCACATGATTCATTAATTGAACGACCACCTAAAAATTCAAGCTCCAATTTCCTTTCATGGAAAACAATACTTGGAAATATAATGATGAAACACTAGGTCTCACAGATACCTTAATCTAAAAGTCCACTAACAATAACCTTATGTCAAAAATATCTTTGGATCCATCAAATATGATGGTATATATATATGATCTATTGCATGGTACATGAAATTTTTAATTCTTCCTCTCTGTGAGGAGGATATCCAAGAAAATCTCCCGGAAAGATGACATTGTACTCATATGCCAAAGCTATAAACTGGGTACTAGTCTCATCACCTGAACCATGGTTCATACTGAAAAAATGATGTTTGAACATATGAACCCTCATTTATGTTAGTCTATAATATAATTTATGTGTCTCCCATTTTCTGAAAATGGAAAACCCAGTCCCATCTCTACAATCACACCACACATTGAACATATGACTGTCGTTCATAGCATGAACAATGGATAATTGGTCCATACCCAAAATGAGGTTGTAAGGCCTCTATGCTGCCAAGAAGTGATCCCAACTGAATCTATCACCCCCTAGATTAAGGGAAAATTATTGTAACCAGTGTGTGCTCATATAATCACGACCAATAATATTCTATAAACTTATGTATATAGTAAATTGTTCTACTATGATAATAGTGTATCAAACAAGGTATGTGCTAAGGAAGGAGTGATTGGTACCCATGTCTATCAAAACGAAATCTAGGGTGGGACATACATATTTTTGTCTTCTTATCATCCTAGTAAATTTGGGATTATATTCCTTCCTTTCTTTGAGATGGTCTCTCCCATGTCCACTAGATCCCTGAGCCCATGGTGGACCACTTGGGGGTGGTGGTGGTGGTTCCTCGAACCTCTGTCTACATCTTACTGCTTGTCCTACTCATCTTCCACATCTATTTCATGGTCGAAAACCCTATACATGCTACCTCCACTGCCTTATTGGACTCCGGACCTTCTCATGGTCTGTCATTTGATGGGTTGGGTAATCACTAGCCATATGCCCCCAATCATTGTATGAGTAGCACAATTTTTCCATCAGCTAACTTGCTCATCCTTGGGAGGCTCGTACTACAGATCTCATATTTTGTGGTCATCCCCTATAGTGATTGAACTTCATGGATCCTTGAATCATATACCAGCTGCCCGCTGCTAAAGACTCCACTACCTTTCGCCAGGTGGTAGCACACTTCACCAGTACCTACTGCCCATTAAATCACTCTACCATTAATGCTCTCCCCCGCACCCAGCATGCATAGGGATGATAAAGGATATCATTGACACCCTGGTTTCCAAAATTATCCCTTTATCAAATGTAATGTCCCTAATGAACGGGTCCAATATCATGTCTATATATTAGTGAGAAATATCTGTGAATCCCATTGATTACTCTACAACTATTTGGACGTGCTACTGATGGGGTAGTTTCTCTGGTATATACAAAGAGCATAACATGTTTATAATGAAATGTTCCATAAAGAGTTTCCCAATGTATATCCAAGATATTGTTTCCTCGTGAGGAATTTGATTCATTAGGCTCCCCCATGTGCCCGTAGATCCTTGATGTTGGCTCGTATCTAGGACTGTCATCTTCCCTAGAGGCATCGTCACAAAGTGGACGACTCATAACACCTCATTAAACTAGTCGTCAACTACCTAATGATCCATCTGACCATGGATCTGGGGAGGTTAGTTGTTATGGGACACATAAATGCACTGAGATTGCATGCATCCAATCTCTATAATGCTGGTAGAAACTGCCTCTCTCTGGGTGGTGGTATTGATAGTACACCACTAAGATATTTTATCTCTAGAAATAGTCCCTATGTTGATGCCTCATCACTCTGTGGACTATCCTTGTAGCCTACCCAGTAAATTGGGTTGGTTGTCTATGTAGAAGAATTCTGAAACATAACAAGATACACCATGGTCATTACAGTATGACTAGTGAGCTGACATAGGATCAAGAAGGACCTGAGAACACATCCAATTTTTATATGATGCAAGAACCACTTTTTTTAATTGAATGTAGAATTTTTATATAATGAGTCGAAAATAATAATGGTCCACGTATAAGGATACATCGGCCAATGCAACAATACTAGGTTCCCTAGAATGAAAAGTGAACCTAAAACACATAATTATATTTTACAAAAAAATGTGTAAAACCAATCTCCCTCGGATACCACTCTCTCACAACACATCCCCTATGGCCCATATAGTTACTACCCTACACCAACCTCCTACAGGCCAGGGGATAATGTCTAGCACTATGTAGGCATATCCAATAAATACGAAACATTTTTCCATGTATTGGTACACATGCACCTATCTCCATGATGATTTTGAATATAAAAACAATAAGTAAACATGGATTCTGACCAATATGATGACCCTCTTAGAGTAATGAACAAACCTGTATGAAATATTTTCCAGAATAAAATCCAACAATAATAGAGAATACATGATTCTAAATCTCATATATGGAAAAACCTTCCTGAAGGGTAGGTATTGTATGCTATCAGAATATCATTGAAGCATACCACATCAATAGGGTCAACCCACAAACACCACCACGGCCCCATTCAACTGATGACTCCATCAATTTTGTTACATGTTTGAACAAGATACATCACCTGTGGGTGAAGCCTAGAAATGGGTGTTAAAATAAATCTTAATAGGGACCCTAAAACATAAATCAATTACTCAAAGTAAACCACATTAAATCAAACGATGTATACCTACAATATGATCCCTATGAAATACACCACATACCCTATCAATGATGTACACAAAATGTATCCTCTATGAATTATAATTAAGTGATTCATGAGAGTAATATCACACCATGTATAGGTATGTGGTATGTATACAATAATTTCTTAATAATCAACGATACCCTTAAGTAGTAGCACATGGAGAACTGGTAACACATGGAATTTTTGTTACATACAGTGTGTCTGTAACATACAATGTGAATGTGTCACATGAAGTGTAGATAACACATGTAGTGTTGGTAACACAATAAGTCAATTAAAAAAACGACGTGTCATCAATAACTACATGACATGAACCTTGGTCAGATTGTGGAGTGCCGACTATGTATTAATAAAAAAACAAAGCCGAGATAAGACATATAGTATACATAATACATGATGTATAGGTAACAAATGGAGTCCAGGTAATAACATACCTTCTTGTATGCATCTATCATTAGAATTCCATGTTTACAAGGCACACTCCATGTGTACATAATCATTGATACAGCTGTCAATACACCCATATCCATAAATAATATCATTGAACATCAAAAACAGAACACCACATCATGTGGGTCCCATTGCCACAAATCACACATCAAATGGAGTCGTGGATTTTGAGTTATGGTCATTTACTTTAAAGGGTCATGTTGGGTTAGGGGCCAGTCCCAGGTGGTCAAATCGGCTCACCTAACTCGAGTCCTGTGTGACCAAACCTATGGCTCTTTCACCAGGACCTCCTGGCTCGGCCACACTGTTAGCCCACTTCCACCTCTGCCACCGACCTCATCACATTTGTAGCCTCAACACATCTTGCTGCCCAAACATCTTTATTATGGTGATTTTATATCCCTTTCTTGATCATTACGTGATGAATAAATATACAAAATTTGGTGGAGTAAACAGATCACAAGATCGCTTGATGTGAACAATTATGTGAACTTTTCGTTTCATCCTTGACCCTTAAAAATTACTATTGAATAATGTGCCTTAAATAAAATAAATTCTATCACAATTATCAATTGTATAAAATTCCCAATCATCATCCTAATCATACACCATCTAGTATGTTATGCACGATTTGTGAATAAATCCATTCTTATATTTATTCTAATTTTTCATAGGAAATAAAGAATGGGTAATGGAATACTAATGAAACGATAAACCCATAAATTGTGGATTGGATAAATTGTTGTCAGAACATGCATTCTGTATTCATCATTTGTCAATCCGCAAATGCTTGTTTCAAATCTGAATGTTAATATGATAATGTCTGTTGTTCGTCAAAGATGGGATTTTTCTAGACAATATTTTTTTCAGAGCCTTCAGGGATTGTGAATTCGATCTCATATCTCTTCTAATATTTTAAATAATGAAATATGATTCAACATCGCAATTTTCTGAGTTCTTATGGTTCCACCCTATTTCATCTATCAATATAAATAACTTCTTAGTTGTTGGGTCGTGGTGCCATTGAGTTGCCACATTAATTCAATTAAAATATTTTAATGACTTTCATGTTGAATAATTGTGTTTCACACTTGACCCAAAAATGTTGAGGAAATGCCCCAACTAGGGAAATCACATCCCTACAAGCTCAACAGATGTCTATTATATTTAATATATTTTAACATTCATGTGTTATATGGTTTTAAAAATTAAATTATTTTATTTACGGTTACATCCTTTTCTAGTTTTTAAAGTAGAGACCCGTACATACTAATTTTAAGTCACCCAAACGGTAAACCCTCCATCCAAAATTCAACAGTGCCTTTAAATTTCTAAATCAAGCACCTGTTTATGAGTAATATGACTTTTAAATAAAATCCACTCAACCATGCTATTTAGAAAAAAAAACAAATTTCATCGAACCATTCCTGGATCATGGGGACTTAGAATCGCATCTCCTCACTGTGTCTAGTATTATAGTGTTCCTAGAAAATCTCTAAATATTAAACTATGAAAAATTGAGTCACTACAATAATTTTAATTAAATAAATTCAAAATTCCTATTTTCATTTCATTCTATTTATCCACAAAAAATTAGATAACAACTCATGTGTGCATATAGAAATCCATCTCCACAAATTAAAACACTTCATCTTTCATTAAAAATTTATAATAATTATTTTTAAAATGAATATAATTAATAAATTTTATAAAAAAATATTAATATCACTAAAGTGATGATGTAACTATAATCATAGTAAATTGATAAGGGAATTGGAAATTAATCATGGATTAAAAAATAATCAATTATCTCCCGAAACAATTATTTTAATGAGGAAATGATTTGAAACGGTTTAAAAATGATTATTGTAAATAATTTATTATATGATATAATGTATGATGATTATATAATATATATATTATAATTACAGATATATTTTAAATTATTTTGAACATGTATTAAGAAAGAAAATACCAATAGGTGGTTACTACTCACCTCACATTTATTTCATTCACACATATTCTATATTACCAATATAATTTTTTTATAAGACTAAATTAAATAACTATATTTAATAATTCTTATGATAATGATTTAATATTATCTTTAAATCCAAATACGCATCTCACATAAAAGTGGTTTTTTTAAAAAATTCAATTGTATAAATGATTTTATATTTCAAAATCAATTTCTTTAGTATTTTATATCATTGAATTTATATTACGGTACGTTAAAATCTGAATATCTAAAAAACCCATTTAATTTTATGATATATTATAAATTACTGAAGTTTTCAAATTTTATTACCATTTTTCAATATTAGATAATTTTATTGATTGAGAATCCATTTTTTAAAACTGTCTTTATTTATAAATTACCCATGAACTGTCTCTTCCATATCAAAAAACACTGAAATTTATTATTTAATATTATTATAATTTTTTAATTATTATTTCATTACATATATACACAAATTTAAATTTTAAATTTTTTTAAATGTCCTTTTTCATTTTCTATAAAAGGAACATTTATGTTGTTGTGAATAGATTTCTTGGTTTTAACGATTACTTCCAAAATAGAATGCACTACCATCCTAATTAATCTATGTATTAATGATTTCACCCAAAAAAAATACATTTTAATTTCAATTATTTTTCTCATAAAAGTTTGATTAATTTTGTTATATTATCAATGTGATTTAAAAATAAAAATATTTATTTTATTTATGAAATATTCATGATATCATTTAATTGAATTTTTCATCAATATTAAAATCATTTCCTATGAAATATTCATTAAATTTTATATCATTGATTAATTTAATTATTAATATTTTAATATATGGATTATTATTATAATTTTTTGGTTATTGTTCCCATTTAACTTGCAAGAGTTATGTTTTAATCACATGTAAATATTTTATGATAATTGGCATAGTTATTACTGTATTATGATTAGGTGGTGTTTGAGTCATTTATTGACCTTCAAGTTGTTGGGTAATGTGTTATTGATTTATCTATAATTATGATTGAATTTTATCATATGATTGTAAATAAATTTATCTTATTTTAAAATCTTATATAATTTCTTCTCACTATTCTACCAAGATTATCTAGGGAATTGTTGTCAAATTTTTTGTTATAATTTTTATTCAATATCTTGAAGTATTTTTATATTAACTCTACATATAATGAGTGTAAATGATTTAAAATATATATTACCATAGGATTATAAATTTTTTATGAATCAACATTTTTTTTATGAATCTTTCATAATGTCTAACATTTTAACATAGTTATTGATCTTGTAGCACTACATGTCTTGATATTATAGTTAATATTATATTTTTTTCCTTAGTATAAATTATTTATTATGATAATAATTATTTTATTATCTTATAGTACCATTACGTTTATATCTATATGAATTTTTTTTATACCTCCCATGTATACACTTACTATTATCCTTAGCTCGCCCCTTCTTAGCTTATAATTTTCCACCACGTTTTGATGACTAGTACTATTTATGATGGGTGTATAGTATTACCATATGAAAAATAATTTTCAAAATCTGATAAATCTTATACATAATTGTCATTTTTAATTATCTAGTGTCTGAGAAACTTATAACTATATGGTTCCTATGAAATTTACATGAGAGATATATTTAATATTATTCAAAAATGGGTAATATATCTTTTTGTTAAAAAAAAATTTTTCAGAGCTCAATCACTCAATAATGTAAATATATGAGAAAACAATTATTGATTACATGTTAAAATAATATATTCATAAAATATATTTATATAATAGATAATAATCAATATTTCTAAAATGAAATGAAACTAAAAGAATAAAATATCTTAATAGAAATATAGAATATAAAGGATTTAAAATATAATATTACCTGCTCAATAGGTTGGAAATTATAAATTCTTGATAAATAATTGAATTTATTATGAAATTAAATCATAATAATATGAATCATTATCTTACATAAAATTCCATATTTCAGATAAATATTTTATTCTGTTCATGAATTCACCGACATACCCTTGGTAGTTTTTCCAATGAGTCGTATTGAATCACAGATTTTTTATTACATCACTAACAAACTAGTAATTAATTATAATCCATTAATTTCATGATTTAATGAATAAAAAATGTGGTATATTAAAAATCATTGTAATCATTAAAAATTCCTATAGGGAAAAAATTAATTAATTTCAATAAATTCCTAATCAGCAAATTTAATTGATTTATATGTATTAATCTATTAAATTAAACCCAAATAGATTAATGAGATAAAATTATGTTAATAATAACTATAATGAAATTAAATATAGTATCAATAAGAACACTTATAAATTTGTAGAAGGTGATATATTATTTCTCAAAAAGGAAATAAATTTGATGAATAATAATGAATATAATTATTCAATGATTAAGAAATAAAAATTCAGTGATGGTCATTAATTTGATATAATATTTGACGAAATTATCGATAATCTTATGTATAGTTGATTTTAATATTTGTAATGTTTTTCTTGATTAAGAAAAATACTAGATAAATAATGATGAAATTATTGTAGAATTTGATTTGGAGTTTTTTATGATTTTTTTGGAAAAAGAAATATCCATAATAATTTGAAAATATGTTAGGTGAAATATTTTATAGATATCAGAGAAACAGATATTTTTAATTAAAAATGTAATCATAAGAATAATTTTTTATATAATTTAAAAAACATTGTAAAAAGTTATGTTTACAAGCCAATCATTAAAAATATATACTTTTCACCAGTTAATGGATGTGATCTATAAAAAAATATTTAAAATCATCGTAAAAAAATGATTAAAACTCTAATTTAGTTTATTGATATTTAATTTAATTGTATAATTTTATATAAGGATATTAACAAATGACTTTAGTGAATATAGGCATTGAAAAAGGGGAAATTAATATGAAATGGAAATGGAAGGTCAAATTTCCATAAAAACAAATGTAATGTTCCTCACTAGAAAATGAAATATATAAATTAAAATTATAAAACCAAATTATTATATAAGAATAAAAGTATACAATTTTTATATATATTATTATAATTATTCCCTCGATGTATTCTAATTTAAAATAGACCACTATTTTCATATGATATTTTATACTAAATCCCCACAACAATTATAACATAAGATGTGAAAGAGTATTAGAAACAGAAGAAGGAATGGAAAGAAAAATATAATGAAATTGAAGATGTTTTAATATATGGATGGAAGAAGGTATTAAATACCCTATATAAAATAAATTATGTTGTACAAAAAAACATGACTCATACAGCTGAATATGAGACAATGAAATCATTACAACCCCAGAATGTGTCTAGAAAAAAATTAAAGGATAAGATTATAGATTTAAATATAAATACCTTGAATAATGAGAGGACAAAGATACAAAATTATTAAGTGGTATATAATAAAAAATTAAAAAAATAGATGGTGTATAAGGAGGAGGATATCTCAAGTTGTGACAATTGAGGAAAATAAACCCTTATATTAGTTCATGAAATCCATTAAATATGTTAAATTTAAAACAACAAATTACTATATTAGACAGATTTTTTATAACCATACTTGTATCCTTATCATTTTATTAATAAAATATATAAGTACTACCGACATGTATAATATTTATTATCTATATTTAGTATTTATTATGAGCAATTTTTTCCAATTTGAACTAGTTTAAAAATATTCTTTTTGAAAACACTCTTCTTCTAATGTTCATCATTCATAAATAAAAAATTTGTTATAATTGATTTTATATAATTTTTCTTATTTTGAATTAATAATATTTTTATAAAAATAAATAATGAAGAAATTATTAAGTAACTTGTTTTAGTGATATCTCGTGAAGCAAGGTTGGAATCATAATTAATTAGTTTTAAATTGTTATTAGTAATTGAAATAAATTATTCACTTATTTAAATTATCTAAAATAAAATAATTCGTATATATACTAAACTTATTGAATGGGTTATGTAATTATTCTCATGAATATTTTATTGATGCGAGTCATATGATATCCTATATCATGATTCTTAGGAACACATCCCAATCCCATTTTCAAAGCATCCTTATAAAACAGAAACCCTTTTACACATTGGGGATCTATGATTAGAGGTTCACTAACAAACCTTATTTTTAGAAAATGGTACTTTTCTTCATCTTCATCATGTCCAAGGAACCTGAATCCATTCTAAGTTTAGCATTAGGATTATATTATATTTTATTGAGAAATTATTCACCAAGATTCAATAATATCTAGCACAGCATAGGGAACAAAGTATATATATATATATATTTTGATATTCTATGAATATAATGAATAAGAATTTATCAGTGATCCACTACATAAATTATAATATTGATAATTAAAAATAATTTTTTAAAAAATAAATGCTCTCTAAATATTAAATAAAACACTACCATAGGATCATTAGTACATATATAAGGTTATATATATGTTCTTCCATACCCCTGGTATATTTAATAATATATATTATAATAAATACCTGAAACAAATCCCGGTAACATCTATATATTAAGTTCAATAAATACATGAAGATAGTGGGGGAATTAGTGAGAGTAAATGGAATACCTATAATTTTATAGTGATCCTACAATGTATAGAATCTTATCATTATTATTACATCACATTTTATCAGTAATTTATAGTATCCAGAGTGAAGGTAAATCTAACAAATTTATCTCATCATACCTGATCAAGAAATAAAATAATATATATTATACGAATCTTATTAATAATCATAATATTATTTAGTAATTCAAATTAATATTAGTTTTCAATTTATAATTCTATATTAAAAATAAAAAATCATTCTCACCATGGAAATTTAATTGTCCAAATGAATCCCATTGTAATATTTTATTGTGGTTGCATAATCAGTTCATGAAAATCTAATAGAGCCATTATATTAGAGGTCAATAATATTTTTGATGAACCTATAATTAGTTATATTTTAATATATAAATTATAATTTAGAGGATTTATATGAAATAATTATTGATGGACTTCAACAAAAATGAGTATAATAAGAATATAAATAAATGTTGACTTTTTATATAAAATTATAAAATAAACACCAACATTGAAAAGACATAAATACCCATGTTATGTATTAAATTTATATTGGATGTCTATATTAATCATTACAGTGAATGACATCATAGGTTGGTAATGAATATCAAATTACACCTCCCATTAAAGATAATTGACCAAGGATCTATATAAATAAAAACAATAAAATGCCATAATTTTATAAAAAACTAGTGGGAGAATAATAATATTTGAAATATGAACCTTATAAGAAACATAAATTATTCATTAATGATATAAATGAGAAGTGATCATCATACAATTATGATCAATCATCACTAATTCCAAATCTAGTTCGGATGTATTATTGTGACAAAAATTTCAAATTCATTCGATATTGAATGGTGGGGAGAACCATAATCATTTATGATATTATCAGTTATTGATTGGATGGAATTATTATGACACACCACTACATTATATTAACCCATATAAAAAATAATTATCACATGATATTTCTTTTTCCTCTTGGATTGATATATCTCTATTTTGGATTTACATTTTTAGAACTAATTTTCTATCATTCGAAAGATTAATTCCAATAATATATTCATTTTAATAATATTATAATGGATGGTTCATTATATGAAAATTTACAACATTATTTTACTTCCTACAAACACATAATCAATTGATTTATAGATATCTGTCCTTTATATAAATAATTTTTTTATTATTCTCCTTAAGAATTTTTATCCATGTTTATTTCCAGACTCTTAGAATAATTGAAGACTCGTCTTTTTTACATCCATTGATATTATTATTATAACAGTTAATGAATTATATCAGACATTAATATCAAAATATTAGAAATATGGGTGATATAGTTCTTTAGTTCTACCTGTAGAAGAGATCTTTTTATATTTGTATAATAACAGATGTAAATTATAGAAAAATAAAATAATTGTTTTGGTTAAAAACAACTACAAAATCATTAATATTTCATTCATGTAACATTATAATACCATAATAATACCTCAAATTTAATTTAAAATTGTCCTCATACGTACTAATAGATTCATCATTCATATAAATTACTTTAATGATTTCTTCCCCAATTTATTTTTAAAGAATAATATTTAATTACATGTAGAAAAATAAATATCTAATCTTATATTACTCCACAGAGATAAATTTATCACATTTCCTCATGTTCAATATAATATTTTTTCATTGATCAAATTTAATATTAAATCATAGAATATCCAAAATAACATATAAATTCTCCATGCATTTGAGAATGTTAAATGTCATTTTAGATAAATATATCTATTTATTAAAAAATAGGGCATTAGATAACCCATTAAAAGAAGTTGGTTGTTTCCTCAGTATGTACTAAATGAAAACATATTCCACTATTTTATCACTTGAATCTACTCATAATTTATTTCTATGGATTGTTTCATAAGCATGAAAATTATATTATAAATCATGATCCCTTAACTTTTTTCCTCTTAGGAGTACAATCATACAATTACCTGTCTCATTTGGAATTGACATAGTTATTTCAGATCCAACAATTGAATAAAATGAAAATTCATATTGTGAAAAACAATAATCAGTGTAAACAACCCTATAATATTTAAGTATCCTTTATATTTTATCTATATAATTAAAACATATTAAATCGGGTGTACCTTTAGTTTGACCTAGTCCATCCACAATAATCATAAATTAATGTCAATATTTATGGTTTATTATATAACATGATTTAACAAATGAATATCCCATTATATAATCATTCTAGTGGTGAGGTATTCTAACCACTCATCTTGATTAGTGACAATATACTTAATACCCAATCCATTCCTTTTATGTTGTTAACTTTGTTTTTTTGATAGAGCCATATCCTCATGATAGTATTAGACCTGTAATGTATTTTCTAGGAAAATCATACACTATTATTCATTAAATCCTAGGTTATTTCACAATATATTGGATTATCCTAAGCGTTATCACATTTTTTCCATTGTAGAAACCAAAATTAACAGATACTTTAATGACACCAACCTAGGTAACAAAAAAATATCCTCGACAAATACATCATCATACAAGATTAATATTATTAAAATATTATTACAATCCAACTAATTACCATAATGGATTTGTTTCTCTGGAAACATGGATGAATAATAAAATTGTAATTAAAATATAGACATCCAATCCTATATAATGTTTCACAACTAGAATCCTAATTAGATGTAATTACACCCAACCATATTATCTTATATTCATTGGTTACATTATTTCATTAGTAGAAGATATAGGTATTCACGTCCCAATGTAATGAATAGATTAGTAGTATTAGTTAACTATATGCATAATTTAAATTGATATTATGATTAAAATGACAAAATACGCAAAATAATTTCATATATAACTCTATTATTACTCATAGAATTTCATTGCATATCCATCACGAAACACACCCATATATCCAAGGTAAAATTGAACAAAAAACCCGATGAGATTAGATACATAGTATGGGTATGAAAATAGATGATGTTATGGTGAATTAATAAGTTTATTGATTTGGTATTGGTAAATAAAATGAAAAAATCAATTTAATAAATAAACTAAAAATAATATTGAAGATGTCAATGATGATCAAATATATCCACATTAATAATCTGTTGATCATGAATCTTATCTGTGGATATTCTAACGGAATGAATTTTGAAACAGAATTAAATAACAAAACAGATAATGAAGAAATTCAAATGTCGGACATGTAAAATATAATATCAATACCATACACTAGATAATATAAAAATGTATATATATACCCATCTAATTAGAAAATAATTTATATTATGTGATCAATCAATGATTTGAAGGGATATTTATTACTAGGACATGACTAAAATATACCAATTACAATAAATCACTTATAATAAAACATATAATTATAATCAACATAATCATTAAAATTGAAAAAATAACATATAAAATCTTAATACATTCTCAAATTAAATACACAGAAACATCAACCGTATAGAGTAATAAGGTGAATAATAAAAAATGGTACATCCTTTTTAAAATAGATCAGAAACCATCAAAATAATGAATAATGATGATATGATAACAAAATATATATAGTTATAATATGTAAAATATTGTTTTTAGCCATTTATTAAATGAAATACCACAAAAATTACATTGAAATCTTTTTTTAGGAAAACAAAAATTTCACTTTGTAAATAATTTTAAAATAAAATTTGTTTAGATTATTTTAAATATTTTATTGAAAAAATATATTATATAATATGTAAAATAAAGTTTCAAACCCAATGTTTTCATAATGGTGAATGATTATGCTCATTCTATTGATGCGGAATTTATGATTTATTTCACATATTCGATAAAAATATAATAGTTCTTATTCTCAAACGACATATTTTCCATTATTTTTTATAAATAAAAATGGGTAAAATGTAATAAAATATATCATTTTAATATAGCCCAAAAATTTTGTTTTTTTAATAAAATATTTATTTTGATGAAAAATTATTCTCAAAAAAAGAGTATATAATGTAATATTTAAGAAAATTTATTTTATAAAAAAGTTGAATAAAAAATTGATAAAATTGTATAATATTATATGAAAATTTTCAATAATTTTCATAGGATGATATATTTTATTGACTGTAAGATATAAGTATTAAATAATTCCACCAAACTATACATAAATAAAAATATTCCAATATAATGAATATTTTATAAAACAAACTCTAACAACATTGGTAAATTCTATATTGTATGAACCATTTTAGCAATAATAATAAATTTAAATTTAAATTATATGAAGATAAATATATTAATGATATGAAACATAAAATATATAAGTATATACATGACAAAAATAAATATGTTTTGAATATAAGAGATCTCCCACCAAAAGTAACGTAAGATGAGGAACCACCACATTAAGATTGACTTATTTTATATGATTGTAAACCTAATATATAAGAAATATTGGTTTATTAAAAATTAATTTGAGATAAGTAGTCATATATCCAATACCACGTATTATTTACATATAGTATTTTATTACCTATTAATTACAAATATATTTTTAAATTCACTGTTTTAGGTTATTTATTTGTTGGTTTATTAATATAAATATATTTTTTAATGTTTTATAAAAATTAATTCATAATTCCTTGGGATAGAAGGTTATACATATGCATGTATGTTGTTACCATTTTTCTAATAGGATGGAATGAAATGAAAATAAATATTAAGCCATCATAAATAATAATTTATATGTATTATATGTAATTAATATTAATTAAATAAATCATTATTAAAATTAAAAATAGAATGGACAAAATTTCACATCAACCAGTCAAAGTGGTAGTCTACATATATGTATGAGAGACATTATTTGTTTCTAATGGATTGTAAGTTGATTAGTTACATGTGATATTATACATCCCAATATATGTTTAAATCATATATAATAAAATATATTCCATACTATTAACCTTAATACAATTTATTAAAAGAATAAGATAAATTTGAATAGCATAATTCCATGTGCCGATAGTCCACCATACATACGAGTGATCTTATCATATCACTGATAGAATTGAGAGTAAAATAGTATAGAAGATTTTATAATTTTATAAGTTTAATTATAAGGCCCCAGCCTTAAACCTTACTTAATATTGAATTAAATGAATAATTCACATTGAGGATCTTTTCAGGTTTAGAGTTTTAGAGAATTAGAACATAACTATTACATCTTAAAAGATTACAATGTAGAGACTTCTACTAAGTCTCCATAAAATAAAAACTCTTAAAAAAAATGTCTAGATTCCATGTTTTAGATAGCATGACATTCCCTTGATCCTATCCTTGACCTTATTCCACTTTAAGTCCTGTGAAAAACATTTCAAAAAACTTGGGGTGAGCATAAAAAGCTCAGTAAGGGATACAAAGAGAATGAAAACTGTTAGTTTTTCAAAATCAAGTAAACCATGTATACTCTATCAAAGTAATACCTTCACCTTCATGAAGTAGTAAAAACTTTTCACTGAATAAAGTATCATTACTTACCTATTTGTAACCAAATTATTAACATAAAACCCATATAAAGAACACATAACATATATAAAGGTAACATTGGACAAAAACATACTTAAGTGGAATAACCATACGGTCGACTTCCACACATATCACTTAATGGAATAGCCATACGGCCAATTTCCATACATACTTAATGGAATAGCCATACGGCCGACTTCCATACCCAATGCATTGGAGGTTATAACGTAACCACCCGTCCTGGTATTCACGGCACCACCCTTCATATGGTTTATAACGTAACCACCCGTTAAAATGTCCAAGTACCAATATAAAATCATAAAACATAAAACCAATATAATGGAAAGATAACATTTCCACATTTCAATCACAATATATCATAAATATATTGACATAATAGAATCCTTTATCAAAACCATTTTCAATACCAAAATACATAAAATAGTATATGGTATTTATTTTATTTTAAAAACATTACGGCTTGTTGAGGAAGCCAAAGACCAAATAATACTCGCGGCGGCGGAAAAAGTCGTTGTCACCGCGTACATTAAAAAAACATTCCTTTTTGTCGTTTAGTAAAACGCTTCGTAGAAAAAGATTCCTTTTGTGTAAAAGTAAAAGTCAAAGGGGTTTATACACCGTATAAAAGAAAGTTGTGTATAAAACGAAATATGCCTCAATGAAAGGAGATTGAGACGAAGTCCCTTACCTTGGGTCCGACTTGACTCGATCGTTCTTTAACGTCCTGAATAATAAACTTGATTTAATTTATACTTGATTAAGATCCTTTTTAAAGTTAATTATTCTTTTTATATCACTTATTTCCATGTTATAAACATTATGTAACCATTTAAGTTGATAATGTTTGTTTTGTCAATATTTGGTTCTTAAGTCGAAAGTTGACTTCTTACAATTATATGTTGTTCGTGTGGTCAAAAGTTTTTTATATCCAGAATGAAATTCCTGATTTGGATATCATATATATCATATATATCCAGAATATACATTTATTTATAATATTACATAATCATTTAGAGGTAATAAATGAAATGCACCGTTCATGGAGAGGGTAAGCCGTACGTACGCATGAACGCTACTTTCATTTCTTTGTCATATTAGTGGAATTAAAACTAAATGAGGGGTATGTATATTTTAATTCCAGAATTATATTCATCATTTAGATATATCATTAATTATATATATACATTATATACATTTAATTTTAATAGTACATTACATTTGGGGATAAGAAATGAAATGCACCGTTCATGGAGACGGTAAGCCGTACGTACGCATGAACACTACTTTCATTTCTATCTCATACTTTAATGGAAATAAATAATAATGATATAGAGGTATATTATAATTCCAGTATAACATCATATATAATAACTTTAAATCCATCCTTTACACGTCCCACATATGGCATTAACGAATCACATCACTTTTAGGGGGCGGTAGTCCATACTTCCTTAAATGAATATATTGTGTTACCCATAATGGAAACAATAAATGTATGCCAAAAATGAAAAATACAGAAGCTTAAAGAAAACATAAACATATTATATATCATATATAAAAATAGTGACATCATAATGGCCACCCTTGAAGGTGTTAAATGAGTATTGAACAATCATCGTTTCGGGAGGCAGAATTTCGCCATCCACGGAAACCATATGTTCTTTAACCATTTGATGTAGTTTTGTGAGAGTGTAGCTCAAATAAATTTTATAAAAAAATCCTACTATATTGAAGATACTGGTGTTGTTACAAAAGAAGTAAATAAAAAGATTTTAGAGGGTTGGAGAAGGAAAATAAAACAAATGAACAAGAGAGAATGAATTACCTTTAAAAGTGTAACTCCCTTTTGATTAGAGCCTAAAGGCTTTCTTTGAAAGGGTTCTTCCCAAAGGGAATCCTCTAGGATGAGGATAGGGATGTGGAGAGAGTAATTGGTCAGGGTTTGGCCGAGCCAAAGGCTTTAGAAGTGTGTGAACTGGGGTAGAGGTGGGGGCCTTTTATAAGAGGAGAGGAGGGGCACTTTTGGAAAGTAAAGAAATATTACATTATTTTAAAATGTGTTTCGGTTTTAAAAGGTCCCACATTGATATAATTCGTGGATAAGGGGATAAGGGTTCGAAATCCACTCATCCAATTGGTTTTGGCCATGTGTAGGTTTTAGATTTTTCATTATCTTTCCATTTTATTTAAATTGTCAAATAATGATGTCATCGATGCATCATTATTATGTCATATATAATTTAATTTATTTAATGTCTAAAAATTATAAAAAAAATACTATGATGTAAGAAATCTTTTTATCTTTCCAATGACTATTTATAATCAAAATTTGGACTTGTATAACCCCACTCAAAAATTATTTTAGTAAAACAATTTATGTTAGTGTCATTTTCACTTTAACATTAAATAAAAATATATTAATGTCATTTTCCAACTAAAGTGGCTCCATGGGGTCCCCAAGTTGGCCCATGGCATGTCTTGGTCGGCCATGACTCACCCAATAGGTGTAGGACAAGTGTCATGGTTTTTCCACATTCTTATAATATCATTTTTACCTTAAACTACACTAATTACCTCTAATCGCGATTAATGAAAAAAAGTTACTATTCACCAAAAATTTATTTTAATCTCATTGAACCACATTTTACTTCTTAATGACAACCATGTATGTCGGATTTTCAAAATTCAATACACATTAGTGGTAAACTTTCATTTAACTGAAAAATCAGTTTGCTTGATTACCACTTAGTGGTTTCACTATTCATCAAAAATTGAAGTTTTTCAGAAAATTACCAAAAATACATCCTAAGCTATATTTGATATTACGAATTCAAAAATGTAGTCTATTTTAAAAAAATTCAAAACATATAAGTCACATTAATTAATTTAATAATTAATTCCCACTGTCAGAGCAAATAGCGTGTTTTTATGAAACAATAAGTATCAAAAGATTGACACTAGTTTAAGTCCGATTTCAAAGTGAAATTGATTCCAATGACCACCATTGGATTAAATGGTAAAAATATATTCATATTAAAAATTAATAACAATTCAAAAGATAATCTAATCATATAAACAAATTAGATTAAAAAGCAGTTTTGAATTAAAATACAACATTTTACACTATTCATAAAAAAATGAACTTTATCAGAAAGGTACCAAAAATTTACACAAAGTAAATTTTGATGTCCCGATTCTAAAGAAGAGTTATATTTGGTCCAAAATAAATTATAAGAGTGATCAAATCTATATTTAATGACGTTTCACTATTAAAAGGTGATAAGTGAACCTTTAGTGAAAATTAGGGTATAAATGCCTAAAATTGAACTCTTTCCGTATTTTAAGCCTTTATATTTTATTGGGTAAATGTATAAACATTTAAAAACATATCTAATCATATTTTAGTTATTTCTATCCATTCCTGCCAGTACAACGGCTACTTGTTAACTAACATTTAAAATAATCTTATTTTATTACTTCTGTGCAACGTAAGTTTTCAAAGAAACTCATCGTTGCGTATCGGGTACGCTATCGAACATAGCAACCCCTTTAAAATAAAATTAATATTTAATTCGTAAATATTAGTATATATGAAAATTCTTTATTCTTTAATTACCTGGAATGTTACATCCTTCCCCCCTTTTGGGAATTGCGTCCTCGCAATTTTATTCACTTATCAAAATAAGTGGGGGTAGTTATCCCTCATAGCATTTTCAGATTCCCACGTTGCCTCTTAAATCACATGGGTTTTCCACAAAACCTTTACCTGATGAATCACCTTATTCCGTAACACTTGCTCCCTGTGGTCAAGAATCTGGACTGTTTGTTCCTCATATGATAGGTTCTCTTCCAGCTGAACTACCTCTGGAATCAAAACATGAGATGGATCTGGCATAAACATGAAAAACATTGTGTACCTGAGATAAACTCGGAGGTAAAGCCACTCGGTATGCAACTGATCCAACTCTTTCCAGAATTTCGTATGGTCCAACAAACCTTGGACTCAATTTTCCTTTCTTACCAAATCTCATCACACTTTTCCAAGGAGAAACCTTGAGAAAAACATGATCACCTACCTCGAATGATAGATCCTTCCTCCGGTTCTCCTCATAACTCTTCTGCCTACTCTGAGCTGTTCTAATGTGTTTCTGAATCTGCTGAACTTTTTCTGCCATCTCTTCTACCAATTCTGGTCCCATCAGCTTCCTTTCACCCACTTCATTCCAAAACGATGGAGTTCGACACCGCTTCCCATATAATTCCTCAAATAGTGCCATCTGTATACTGGAATGAAAACTGTTATTATAAGAAAATTCAACCAAAGAATGATGTTGGTCCCAACTTCCCGGATAATCCATAGAACAAGCTCGTAGCATATCCTCCAATGTCAGGATTGTTCGTTCTGACTGCCCGTCTGATTGAGGATGAAAAGCTGTACTAAAATTTAAGTCAGTACCCAACGACTTCTGAAGGCCTTTCCAAAAGTTAGAAGTAAACCTGGGATCACGATCTGATACAATGGAGAGAGGAACTCCATGTAACCTAACTATATCTTTATGATACAAACGGGAAAGTTGATCAAGAGAGAAAGTATCTCGTATAGAAAAGAAATGAGCAGATTTGGTCAAGCGATCAACAATAACCCAGATTTCATTATTACCTCGAGATGTCTTCGGTAATCCCACAACAAAGTCCATGGATATGTTTTCCCATTTCCACTCTGGCACTGATAAATGCTGAAGCATCCCTTTCGGTAACGGTTGCTCTGCTTTAACCTGTTGACATGTCAAACACTTCACAGTAAAATCAGCAATGTCTCTTTTCATTCCATCCTACCAGTAATACTCCCGCAGAACTCTGTACATCATAGTACTGCCAGGATAAAAAAAAAACTCATTCTTCAACTGTGAATCACAAGCCACACATAACCTCTTCCCAAACATCAAAACACAAACAAAAACTTATCCAAGAACTCATGGAAAATTTTATTCATAAGGTCCATGAATATAGTAGGTGCATTGGTTAACCCAAAAGGCATAACTACAAATTCATAATGGCCATATCTAGTAAGGAACGTAGTCTTCGGAACGTCTGCTTATTTTACTTTCAACTGATGGTACCCCGACCTCAAGTCAATCTTCGAAAAATACTGAGCTCCCTGGAGCTGATACCACTTCATTCGATGGCCCAACATCTGCTGAAGTTGTTGCAAAGGATTTCACCACCCCTTTCTGCTTGTAGTCTGGCTGCATTCCCCCAGTTGAGTTCTTCATTGGACACTCGTTTGCATAATGACCCATTTCATTACACTTAAAACATCTTACCGTTGGCTTTTCATTTCCTGCTTGATCATCTTCCTTACAGTTACGAGCAATATGACCAGACTTACCACACCAAAAGCACTTACCAGACTTGTATAAACATTCTCCATGATGCATTTTACCACACATCTCACAGGATGGATATTTGGTTTTCTTACATCCTTTCTTTTTTTGATGAATTCTTCCCCTTTTCCTGCCAACTAGATCTCTTATTCTGTTGTTTGTCATAGAACACCTGATCATCGGCAAACTCCATTTCCACCTTCTCCGTACATCGAACAAGTTTTTCATAACTTTTGAACTCACGAGAAGCTAAAGCCCTTCGATACCTTGGATTTAACCCTGAGTAAAAACGGTTTATTTTACTATTAAGATCTCGTATGAAGTTTGGAGCATACCTTGCCAATCGAGTGAACTTTTCTTCATAAGCAGCCACTGAATCATCCTCCTGCCTCAATTCTAGGAACTGTTTTTCCTTCCTAAGAAGAACCACCTTAGGAAAATATTTCTCAAGAAACATACCTTTGAATTCGTCCCAGTGAAGATCCTCAATCTCATCACTATCCCTTATATTTTTCATCATCGGACACCACTAATCAGCTTCACCTTCAAAACGGTAAACAGCAAGACTAACGTTTTGATGTTCTGAACACCCCATGACATCAAAAATCTTCTCCAGTGCTTTAATCCACCCTTCAGCTTGCACAGGGTCAGATGATACTCTGAATGATGGGGGATGTTGCCTCATGAAATGTTCCACTACTGACATGTTCCTCTGTGGTTGATCTGGATGATCTCGTGCATGGATACCACCACCATTTATAGCCTGAGTCAACTGTGCCACCACTGCAACAAATTGTTCAGTTCCGATTCCGACCATCTCAGGTTGCTGATTTGGAAGGTTGTCTTCCTCCTGATGTCGTCCCAACATAGCTGCTTTGTTTCCTCTACGGAAAACCATTTTGAACACAGAAATATCTTAGGCGAAGCAACATGGTAATCCTTAAATGCTATATCATTTAAATCATATTATAATTTAACACTTTTCTAACTCCTAAAGTTGTCTAAACCGTCCTTTGATACCAACTATAAGGCCCTAGCCTTAAACCTTACATAATATTGAATTAAATGAATAATTCATATTGAGGATCTTTTCAGGTTTAGAGTTTTAGAGAATTAGAACATAACTATTACATCTTAAAAGATTACCAAGTAGACACTTCTACTAAGTCTCCATAAAATAAAAACTCTTAAAAAGAAAGATGTCTAGATTCCATGTTTTAGATAGCATGACATTCCCTTGATCCCATCCTTGACCTTATTCCACTTTAAGTCCTGTGAAAAACATTTCGAAAAACTTGGGGTGAGCATAAAAAGCTCAGTAAGGGATACAAAGAGAATGAAAACTGTTAGTTTCTCAAAATCAAGTAAACCATGTATACTCTATCAAAGTAATACCTTCACCTTCATGAAGTAGTAAAAACTTTTCACTGAATAAAGTATCATTACTTACCTTTTTGTAACCAAAGTATTACCATAAAACCCATATAAAGAACACATAACATATATAAAGGTAACTTGGGACATAAACATACTTAAGTGGAATAACCATACGGTCGACTTCCACACATATCACTTAATGGAATAGCCATACGGCCAATTTCCATAGATACTTAATGGAATAGTCATACGGCCGACTTCCATACCCAATGCATTGGAGGTTATAACATAACCACCCATCCTGGTATTCACGGCACCACCCATCATATGGTTTATAACGTAACCACCCGTTAAAATGTCCAAGTACCAATATAAATTCATAAAACATAAAACCAATATAAAGGAAAGATAACATTTCCACATTTCAATCACAATATATCATAAATATATTGACATAATAGAATCCTTTATCAAGACCATTTTAAATACCAAAATACATAAATGATTATATGGTATTTATTTTATTTTAAAAACATTACGACTTGTTGAGGAAGCCAAAGACCAAATAATACTCGCGGCGGCGGAAAAAGTCGTTGTCACCGCGTACGTTAAAAAAAACATTCCTTTTTGTCGTTTAGTAAAACGCTTCGTAGAAAAAGATTCCTTTTGTATAAAACTAAAAGTCAAAGGGGTATATACACCGTATAAAAGAAAGTTGTGTATAAAATGAAATATGCCTCAATGAAAGGAGATTGAGACGAAGTCCCTTACCTTGGGTCCGACTTGACTCGATCGTTCTTTAACGTCCTGAATAATAAACTTGAGTTAATTTATACTTGATTAAGAACCTTTATAATGTTAATTATTCTTTTTATATCACTTATTTCCATGTTATAAACATTATGTAACCATTTAAGTTGATAATGATTGTTTTGTCAATATTTGGTTCTTAAGTCGAAAGTTGACTTCTTACAATTACATGTTGTTTGTGTGGTCAAAAGTTCTTTATATCCAGAATGAAATTCCTGATTTGGATATCATATACATCATATATATCAAGCATATAAATTTATTTATAATATTACATAATCATTTAGAGGTAAGAAATGAAATGCACCGTTCATGGAGACGGTAAGCCGTACGTACACATGAACGCTACTTTCATTTCTTTGTCATATTAGTGGAATTAAAACTAAATGAGGGGTATGTATATTTTAATTCCAGAATTATATTCATCATTTAGATATATCATTATTTATATATATACATTATATACATGTAATTTTAATAGTACATTACATTTGAGGATAAGAAATGAAATGCACCGTTCATGGAGACTGTAAGCCGTACATACGCATGAACGCTACTTTCATTTCTATCTCATACTTTAATGGAAAGAAATAATAATGATATAGAGGTATATTATAATTACATTATAACATCATATATAATAACTTTAAATCCATCCTTTACACGTCCCACATATGGCATTAACGAATCACATCACTTTTAGGGGGTGGTAGTCCACATTTCCTTAAATAAAGATATCGTGTTTACCCACAATGGAAACAATAAAGGTATGCCAAAAATGAAAAATACATAAGTTTAAAGAAAACATAAACATATTATATATCATATATAAAAATAGTGACATCATAATGGACACCCTTGAAGGTGTTAAATGAGTATTGAACAATCATCGTTTCGGGAGGCAGAATTTCGCCATCCACGGAAACCGTATGTTCTTTAACCATTTGATGTAGTTGTGTGAGAGTGTAGCTCAAATAAATATTATAAAAAGATCCTAGTATATTGAAGATACTGGTGTTGTTACAAAAGAAGTAAATAAAAAGAGTTTAGAGGGTTGGAGAAGCAAAATAAAACAAATGAACAAGAGAGAATGAATTACCTTTAAAAGTGTAACTCCCTTTTGATTTGAGACTAAAGGCTTCCTTTGAAAGGATTATGCCCAAAGGGAATCCTCTAGGATGAGGATAGGGATGTGGAGAGAGTAATTGAGCAGGGGTTGGCCGAGCCAAAGGCTTGAGAAGTGTGTGAAATGGGGTAGAGGTGGGGGCCTTTTATAAGAGGAGAGGAGGGGAACTTTTGGAAAGTAAAGAAATATTACTTTATTTGAAAATGTGTTCCGGTTTTAAAAGGTCCCACATTGATATAATTCTTGGATAAGGTGATAAGGGTTCGAAATCCACTCATCCAATTGGTTTTGGCCATGTGTAGGTTTTATATTTTTCATTATCTTTCCATTTTATTTAAATTGTCAAATAATGATGTCATCGATGCATCATTATTATGTCATAAATAATTTAATTTATTTAATGTCTAAAAATTATAAACAAAATACTATGATGTAGGAAATCTCTTTAGATTTTCAATTAGTATTTATAATCAAAATTTGGACTTGTATAACCCCACTCAAAAATTATTTTAGTAAAACAATTTATGTTAGTGTCATTTTCACTTTAACATTAAATAAAAATATATTAATGTCATTTTCCTACTAAAGTGGCTCCATGGGGTCCCCAAGTTGGCCCATGGCTTGTCTTGGTCGGCCATGACTCACCCAATAGGTGTAGGACAAGTGTCATGGTGTTTCCACATTCTTATAATATCATTTTTACCTTAAACTACACTAATTACCTCTAATCGCGATTAATGAAAAAAAGTTACTATTCACCAAAAAATTATTTAAATCTCATTGAACCACATTTTACTCATTAATGACAACCATGTATGTCGGATTTTCAAAATTCAATACACATTAGTGGTAAACTTTCATTTAACTGAAAAATCAGTTTGCTTGATTACCACTTAGTGGTTTCACTATTCATCAAAAATTGATGTTTTTCAGAAAATTACCAAAAAATCATCCTAAGCTATATTTGATATTACGAATTCAAAAATGAAGTCTATTTTAAAAAAATTCAAAACATATAAGTCACATTAATTAATTTAATATTTACTTCCCACTGTCAGAGCAAATAGCGTGTTTTTATGAAACAATAAGTATCAAAAGATTGACACTAGTTTAAGTCCGATTTCAAAGTGAAATTGATTCCAATGACCAATATTGGATTAAATGGTAAAAATATATTCATATTAAACATTAATACCAATTCAAAAGATAATCTAATCATATAAACAAATTAGATTAAAAAGCAGTTTTGAATTAAAATACAACATTTTACACTATTCATAAAAAAAATGAACTTTATCAGAAAGGTACCAAAAATTTACACAAAGTAAATTTTGATGTCCTGATTCTAAAGAAGAGTTATATTTGGTCCAAAATAAAGTATAAGGGTGATAAAAACTATATTTAATGATGTTTCACCATTAAAAGGTGAGAAGTGAACCTTTAGTGAAAATTATGGTATAAATGCCTAAAATTGAACTCTTTCCGTATTTTAAGCCTTTATCTTTTATTGGGTAAATGTATAAACATTTAAAAACATATCTAATAATATTTTAGTTATTTCTATCCATTCCCGCCAGTACAACGGATACTTGTTAACTAACATTTAAAATAATATTATTTTATTTCTTGTGTGCAACGTAAGTTTTCAAAGAAACTCATCGTTGCGTATCGGGTACGCTATCGAACATAGCAACCCCTTTAAAATAATATTAATATTTAATTCATAAATATTAATAAATATGAAAATTATTTATTCTTTATTTATCTGGGATGTTACATTAATAATTTCATATTTTTTTAAATATGTTAAATAAATAATTATATCCATCATTGATATGTGGTCTATGAAAGTGAATTATATCAATTTGTGTGGGGGTAGTCTGTCATACAAATGATCAAATGTTTTGAATCCAATTTGATTTAAATTTAGAATGATATAGTTTATCACACTAAAATAATAACATTATAGTATATAGGATATGGTTTTTTATATTGTAATTTTTCTATGAGGTTCTAATGTGGTGGATAAATAAATAAATCAAACAAATAAAATTAATATTTTACCTCTTATTCATATAGAATCATCATTATTATTCTAAAAACCATCATAATTGGGAGTCCAGATAAACATATGGATTATTAGACATAGTAATGTAATTAATGAAGGTATTTAGGAAGGGGATTTCTAATCCAATGTTTTTTTGATGTCTGAAAAAAGGAGGAGATGGTGTTTCCTTTTACACATGGCGAGACGACAAACATAGAATTTTAATAGAGTTAATGTGATGCGGTTTGTTTCAAATTAAACAGCTACCAAAAAATGTTATTAAATATTTTTATCAATTATATGGTCAGAATAATCCTAGGAAAAATTATTTTTGAATGTTTAATGTCAATTTTACCCCTTATATTCTTAGATTATCCATCAGTAAACCCATTTCTACCTTATCTATGTTTATTTTTATTTACTTTTTTCAGTATTTATTATGGTCAACAATTGAGATTAACATTTTTTATAATATATACTATTTTTATTCCAAATATGAATGAAAATTTTCCAAATCAGATTCATATAAGGGGATTTGTTAAATATAAAAATATATCAATGATTCAATAAAAGAGCTATTTCCATTGTAAAAATTCTCATATTTATTTTATATTTTAATATAAAAATTCAATGTGGAATAGATTCAACAAATATAAAATAATAAAATTTTATTATATATGAAATAATTTTAATTTATGATAAACTTTTAAAATAAAATATTTCTTTAATAATATAATTTAAAACAACTTATTAATAATGAATAATATTTTTTATTATTCCTAACCAAATTATTATATTCAATGAAATCTATAATTTTTACTATAATATAAACTATACATTAAAATTTCAAAAACAAATTTCAAAATTTCAATTAAATATTCTATAAGTCAGTATGATAATTTTTTATTATGTGTGGAATGTGTGACAATATCTCCATTTTAAAAAATACTATTTTTTAGAGAATGTTTTCTTTACTATATTATTATTATTATTTTATTTCTAATAAATAGATAAAAATTAAATTTATTATATAAATATTTCAAATATTTAATTATCATAATATTTGTAGTTCATGTACTTGGAAAAAAATGCTATGTTAATATGGTCATGTTTAGATAATAATATTTTAATAGAGTAGCACGTTTTGTTTAAACGTGATATTTCATTCATTGCTAACTAATAAATACACTAAATTTTTTATAAGGAAATATATCTTATCATGTAATGGTTTTTTACTATCTTTTAGTAATGATTTATCATGTAATATATTCTATCAATCATGATGTTCCTCCATTAAAATAATTGTATTTTAGATTATATAACCCTACAGAAATTTCTTCACAATTAAATCCTGAACTCAACAATAATGGGTTTCATTTTTTGAAAAACTTTTATTGGAAACCAACTTCATAAAAATGACTCATAAAACATCATATTGATAGGAGTTAAATGGATTTATAAATTTCATATACAATATCAGATTCCTTGTTATCCATCTTGGAGAACATTTATGGGAAGTGAATATATGAACATAGATGAAAGGTGTACATAATTATAGAGAGTGACAGTAAATATTGATCACAATAAATATTTTTATATCAGGATGAGTAAAAAGAAGAAAAAAAATTAAATCATTAAAAAGATGAAAAAGTATTTGTTCAATATAAATTAATGTATTAGGGTAATAACATTTTTCATCGTAAATTTTATGGAGATTAATAATTTGACTAACATTAAGACTAAGAACACAAGAAAAATTATTAACATGGTATCATTATATTTTATAGGCATAATTTTTTTATTTATTCTTTGATTAATTAATAAATAAATATTCATTATTTTAAAAGAATATACAATAAATATTTTTATGCTTGATGCACTAAAATTTACATTTCTGAGATCACATGCTCAATAAAATAATGAAAATCAATTCTTCATGTACCTATATATTTTAAAATGTATTAATTATTAAGATAATATATAGAAAACTATATTTTAACGTAATCCATTATATAAATAATTTACCATAATACTCATATGAAATATACTTTTCATATTTCATAGTCTAAAAATTTAGTTGGTAGGTCAAAAAATAAATAGAGTCAATATAACATTATATTCCCCAAAAAACATAACAAATATTATAACATTAATAAAATGTATTTTAATACTATGATCACCATGAAAAATTAATTAAAACTTGAATTCTTCCAAATATAAAATTTCATGTTTTCAAAATATATTTTCTAAATATAAACACCTAGTAATCCTTATTAATTATTACATAAACCAAAAAAATCATTAACAAATTTCCCTATCACTGATTTTATACCGTAAAAATATTATTATCATTATTTGATCAAAATGGATAACATACTATGGATTATATTTCCTCAATAATTTGTTACCCAAAATGAATAACATTCCACTAAATCAATTTTCATATAACTGGTTATTATTCAACATATTCTCTAAAATCTAAATGAAAATGTAATACATTTCATGTAATGACATAAACTGTAATAAACAAAAATCATCACATTTTATTTAATTAATATCATTATATATAATATGGTTATATAGAGAACATGCAATTATTTTATTTTTTTATATCCAATTAAATTAAATATTCCTTTAAGAATATTTTCCATCGATAATATCATCGATGAACAGTGATCAATTTTTTATTATAAATATAGTGTTTTTAATAAATCCAATTGACACAGATAAAAACATTGTTATCCTCAACCAGTGGGATCATACCCTTATAATCCCATTTAATATATAATATGAGGTCTATATAATATTTGGTATTTTCCCTTGACCAATCCTGTTATGATATCCAACAACTTAATCATGAGTGAAATTTTTTATATGACAAGTCCAAGTTTATCGAGATCACGTCCCAAACCATATTCGGTGAACCACCCCATTAATGTCCCATACATTCAAACCTTTTCTTTAGAGAGTTTTCTTGTGTATTAATGGGAATTTTATCAAGACCCTATATATATTTTTATGTATATTAATTTGTATATAATAATCAATATATTTTCATCTTACAAATTTTACATTGTAATTGATTTATTTCGATTCAAAAAAATAGAAATAATATATTTGATTATTATTAAAATTCCATTAAAGAATATATTTTGATTTAATAATATTATTTTCAAATGAATAAAAATTTTATATAATATTATTTTCAAATAGTTGTTATTAAATATGTATTATCATATAATATATATTTTTTATGTACTCAAATGTAATTTCTATTAGGGATAGAAAAATGTTTTTGTCCAAAAACCTAGCATTAAATAATAAATTTTGATTTTATTTTAATGTGAAAATTTATATTTTTTGAAAATTGTCTGAATCACAATCATAATATTTTCTGAATCAAAATTTCAAAATTATACAATTGTGAGTTTTTCGAAATTTTCTAAAATAGTCAATTTTATTGTTAAAAATTCAATATCGAATAAATATAAATTGTGTTTAAAAACATAATAATGTCACAAATATGAAGTAACAATTATTTTAAATGAGATACACAATAAGAAAATAAATTCTTTAAAATAATGGGATTTTATGTTTATATTATTTATATTTATAAATCCATTATGAATCTTCCATAATAGATAATAAATTTTAATGTTTTCAAATTAATTATTAAAGTGTTAGACTCCCCTCCACATATGAATGGAAATTATTTTAATATGTTTTCACCTCATAATTATAGAAAAATTATAACCACTCTCTTTTTGTATAATCCATTGGTAATACTACGAAATGGATTGTGGTTTTAAATAATATATTATATATAGTCCAGAACCTAAATATTAATTTAACACCCATATTGTCTTATATAATCCTAAAAAATATCTCATTCATCATCAATAAATGTAATTTAATCATTAAAATACTATTCACATCACCCTCTAGAGCTCTCCCAATGACCCCCCATGCTCTCAAGAATCCCCTCTCAGGCATTTGATGTCATAGTAATGGATTATCACATTCCCCTCCTCCTTTAAATTTCAAACTCCTTTGTTGAAATTAATTCCTATAATTTAAATTGGTTATATATTGAAGAATATTTTATGATTACCATAATGAAAAAATTAAATTATTTTAATGATATATCATTTACCATTTTCCATTTTCACCCTTACACATATCGTTGCATGGAAGAAATGTTTTAAGGGATATTGACCTTCCTCTCATTCTTTTAATTAGACAATATTATTTGGAATTTTCTTACATAATTGAAATATTTTATGATTTAATTTATTTATAATCATACCCTACAATCAGAAATTTATTATTTTAATGATATATTATTTATTATCTCTCATTTTTATTTTCACCAAATCTATTACGATGAAAAAATTCCTTAAGGGGTTTATCTATTCTCCATTCCATTAAATAAGAACTTTTTTGTTATTTATTTAAAATTTTATTATAATTTGTTTGCTTATGATCTTTCATATTCAAAATACTATAAAATTTATATATAAATTATGATATCCCACTTCTTCACTCTCATTAATCCTTTTACTATCCTTTATGTACATCGGTTACCATATCGAAATTTATTATGGGATCTTTTCCTTTATCCTATTTATTAATATCTCTTATTTACATTATATATTTTATATTAATTTAATTATTATTTAATACTATATTTCATAACTAATTATATAACAATTTATTCATAAATTATGATACATGATTTTTTTTCACATCATTCCATTTTATGTACTTTTATTCAACATCGTTACAATGCCAAATTTTCACAAAAAGTTTCCAACGAAATGCAATTGTGTAGTGAATATCATATCAAATTTATATAAATTTGTTCACCTCTATGATAATTTACATATTTATGGGATAAAAACATGTATTTTTTTCCAAATTAGTTGATCATGTAATAAATTATGACTATAAATAAATCCATGTTGTACTATCTATATGGAACTGTAAATGAGGATTACAAAATGAATATGACAGATGCACCCATATAACCCAAAAATTTATTGGGAAATTTTTAGTATCATGATACATCATATTGAGAGCGGTATGGACCCTCATTCAATTATGGTATATTTTTCACCATGTTGTCTTGGTGGGATTATCCATGACATATGACTTTGATTTAGTGATTTATGTTGCTTCCACAATTGCCATGTTTTGTTTAACATGTTATATAATTCCTTATTAATCATATTCTTTTAAGTACTTTTTGATAAACCTATTGAATAAGTCATGTAAATTATGCCCCATTTATTCCCTTATTATTCTTTATATCTTCCACATTCTTTTTTAAGACTTTATTTTAACCCATTTAGATTTAGGATCCAATAAGTATTTCGAGAGTGTTTAAGAGGTTTTGAATACTGATGATGAATTACATGTTTTTATTGTTATTTAATGTACCTAAATCACAATTGAATTATACATATTGATCATTTGAGTTTTATTTATTGTATATTTATGTAACTAATCATATATTGTTGTGATATAATGATAAGGGATGTTATAGATGGTATCAGAGAAAATTTTTAGAAATTTCATTGATTATGATTAGAAAACCCCATAGGGACAATACTACATATAAGAAAAAATCCCAGAATATAGGAACCTGTAGTATACATCATGTATAAATGAAATACATCTCGGTGTGGATACTACAAGAGGGCATGGTTCTATAAAAGATGTACACATATGTAACAAATCTAACAAGTTGTTCTGGTTCTGACTTGGGGAAACCTAGTACATTCCAATATTCTATAATGCCATCCTAGTTTCTCACTCCACTGGGATATGCTCTAATAAATTCATAATAACATTATGAACCATTATTAAGGGGAAAATACCTTAAGAATATAAGACAGAAAATATATAATGTATAATTGAGATTGAATCATATAAATTTATTATTTAAGGAAATAAAAGTAATTTATATGTTATTAATTTAATTTTAATGTATTACCACTAATATGTTTAATAGATTAAATTTAATCATACCTAGGTCAATATATGATAATTTAGAACTAGATTCATTGTGTTAATGTTATGGCCATCATCTATAGTTCTACACATTTTTTTAATATCATTATAGTTTAGTATAAAAATTTAAATTCCACACAAAGCATTAGATGTAGAAATATTGGGGAGAACATGAAATGTAGATATTATTACATCCCAAGTGTATAACACATCCACTATCACAATTTTTGTAATAAAATTCCCAATGAAACTTTTTATACTACATTTGGTAGAATTTTATGCAATTTTGGACAAGGATTTAACGTCCACATAGAGATCCAATATTTCTTTTCATGAGTAGGAAATCACCACTTGTTTGGTGAATCGAACCCTAATTCTATACATGTGGAAGGAGGTGGATGCATCAAATTCATAACTATCATATAAAGTATAGATATTATTTCTCTACATTCGTACATGTCTATATAAAATTATTGAGTCTATTGAAATGATAATATTTGAAGACATGAATTTTTTGTGGAAATATACTGGTGTGCTTATTATAGTATTTTTTTGTCTTAATCCTAGTCGTGATATTGATTTATCATTATTGTAACTGGTGAATTTTTAATATTTGATACTCCATATAGGATAGTTTTTGTATAACATTAGGATCTAAATACACAACTACATGAGAATTTGAAGAAAGGTTTATTTTCCCAATTGTATCACAAAAGTGTGAAAAAGTCCTCATCTTTATGAATAAGGATGTGAAAATGTGTCTCTATATTGATAATTATTATCTTAACAAGATCACAATAATGGAAAAGAATAACATTCCATGGAATTGTTACTTATTCAATTATCTACATTGATAAAAATAATTATCCACGGAGGACCTGTCATTTCCATATTGCTATGAATTGGTGAAGGGGGAGGATATCTACAAGACTGCTTCTCGTACATCACAAATGCAATTTGAGATCATAGTAACGCCATTATGGTTCTTTAATGCCTTAATAATATTCATGTAATTGATTATTATAGTCTTTATATATTACCTCGACCAATTTTTGGTAGTCTTGATATATTATATTCAAATAAAATATAAAACCAAGGAGGATCACATAGAGCATCTGGCCACTATGCTAATAACCTTCTTCAAGAATATCTTTATGAAAAATCCATAAATGGTGATTTCTGGTTGAATTATGACTCATTCCTCGAAAATATAATCTCATAAAATGTGTTATCTATAGATCTATCTAAAAAAATAAAATAATGAATGATTTGAGCCATCATTAATGATGGATATCAATAGTTTCCATGGGTAAAATGGATTGGATTGCCGAATCATGAGATATTTATCAAGATTCTCAATCTCTCTTACCAAGATAATAGAAATGGTATAATAGTAATCATATAATGTTCAATGTGATGAATGCCTCAATGAGTTGAAATGAATGATTATATTTGTCCATGTACTTAACCTACCCACCATTAGTTATCTTTTTGTAATATTCAAGATGCTTCGATGAAGTTATTGGGATGTGTGTAAATGACAATGAAAAAGTCATAGCATATGGTTCAAGGAAATTGAAGGTTAATAAATATAACTATCCAATGCATGATATGTATTTGTATATAGTAATAATTTTTAAAAAAATAATGTGACATTATCTCTTTGGGGAGAAGATTGAAAATATATTGATAAAAATTGTCTTAATTATAAATTCACAAACAATGATATTAATTTATTCCAATTAAGATAGTTAGAGAAGATCTATTGATATGAACATTAAATTCACATCCATACTAATTGACCTAATAATGTGGTGAATTTTCTAAATAGAAATGATCCAAATATTATATTAGTAATGAGATTTGAGATTGATTCGATCTTCTTAGATTTACAAAGGATGGATATAGGAATCAGAAAAGGAGGTAACATCATCAATCCTTTCACATATAATTGTTCAAGAATCCTATATGAAGAGGTTAAAATATTCTCAAATTGATGATGTTGGGATTTAGAAGAATGTGGAAACTATATGAAATGAGGAATACTCATAATTTTACGTTGACGAAGAAAGATTTGTTATATTTGGGTCAAGACCATGTGTTCCTTCAAATTCAGAGCTGAGGAAGTAACTATTTGATATTGAAAATAGTTCATCATTCTCAATTAACCAAGGATGGAAAAGATGATTAATGATCTATGTGTGCTCTATTGATAGGAAAATATGAATCAGTAAATAGATAAATATATATCGAAATGTTTTTTTATGATCACATGTGAATGATGAAAGGCAGATCTATAAGGGGAAGGTGCCACCAATAACCATACTAACAATGAAATTAGACATATCACCATGGAAATTGTTACCAGACATTTTGAAGATAGCCATGTGAACAAATTCTATATGGGTTTTAGTGTATTGTATTACATTTAAAACATACCATACCCCAATTCTATTGGACTTATCATAGGATAAAAATGAATGGATATACATCATGGAAGTGGTAAGGCTACATGGAATACCACTATCGATTTTATCTGATTAATATATGAGAATCTTCTCCAAGTTATTTAAAATCATCCAACTAGCTCTAAATAAGGAGATGGACTATAATACAGACGTGAATCCTCAAATTGATGTCCAATTTGAGTTTACTATTTAGACATTAGAGGAAAAGTTTCAAGAATTTTTCATATACTTCAAAATAGTTTGGGATAATCATCATCCTCTAGTTGAGTTATCATAAAACAAAAGTTTCCTCTCATGAATCCATGTGGATCCCAATGAATCCCATTTTGGGAATAAGAGAAAAATATATTTATGTTAGGATGTTTATGGGGAATGTAAACTAATAGTTCTTAAAATGCGATTTGAAATGGTGGAAATGTATAAGACCATTCAACAACTAATAAATTTTACATAAAATTGATAGAGGAGATATGATGCCAATCAACGAAAGGACCTATAGTTTGATAATGGAGTCATAGAATTCATCTTCTTACCTCCCTTATTGAAAGTATTGATATTTGGTAAGGAGGCAAAGCTTAGTCCAGGATACATCATGCCCTTTGAGATCCATGATTTCATTGAAGTGGTATCCTATAAACTAGAACTCCCCCCGAACATATATCAGGTATTTGATGTATTACAAGTATCTTTCTTAAGAAATTATATCATTGACCCCTCACTTCTACTAACTCTTAAGGTGGTACTATTGTATACTGATCTTTCCTATGAGGATAAGTCATTGATAATACAATATCATAAATAATAATATATAAGAAATAATAAAATGAACTTTGTCAATGGTTTGTAAAGAAATAACAATTTTGATGTAGTAACAGGGGAACCAGAGGAAGTGATGATACACAGTTACCCTAATCAATTTTTTATGAAAAAACATATAAGGTCAAATTTTATATGGGGGATGATTCTTACAACCTGAACTATTATAAATAAATATTTCCCAATGAATTAAATTAAATCTCATATTATATAATATGGTCATAGAAAAAAATTAAATTATTTTTTTATAATGTAAAATTTGATTTAAAATACAATTTATAAAGTCTACAATTTATAGTATAATCATTGAACATTTATCTGATGATTAATATAAATATAAGAGTTTTTTAAAATCCATTTGACATAGAATAGTGATGTAATGACCTCAATTAGTATAATAATACCCTATTAACCTCATTCATCAATAATTCAAAGGGAGATGTTGTTTCATGGACATTCCCTTGACCAATACCATGATGAAATACAAAAACAAAATCAGGAGAGAAACATTATACATGAGTGATTCAATTTAATCGATATCAAAACCAAATCCATGATTGTCGAACCATCCCATCATGGTATAACAATTGTGGACATTAATCTCAAGGAATTTACTTGGGTATTAAAGAGATATGTTTCAAGAACCTAAAAATATGAGTGTTTAAATTATTATGTATTCATTAATGAGTATATTCTAATCCTATTATTTTTCCTTTTTAAATAATTTTATTTCGATTCAATAAAACCAAAATAATATTTTTGGATAGTATTCATGTTCCATTAATGCATTTATTATTATTATTAAATAGATTTACTAAATAAATAATTATTTAATTAATAATATTTATTAAATAATATTTATTAAATATAAATTATCATGTAATTGTAATGATTTAAAATATAATTTTTATAATGTTTTGAAATCATATATTGTCAAAAAAACAAAGCATTTATTAATAAATTATTTTAATATATTAAAAGTGAAAATTAAATAAAATAAATAAATATTTAGAAAAAAATTAATATTATTTTATAGTAATCAGAACATCAAAATTATCCAACGGTTAATTTCTTATAATTTTTTGAGATTCTCAAGATTTTTGGAAAAAATTAAATATTGTATAAATAAAATTTTTGTTTTATTACATCATAATGTCCACGAAGTGAAATGGTATATAATATAAATGGGATAGAAAAAATAAATTATTTTCCTTTTAATAATTTTAAATTAATTTTATTTGATTTATTTTTTAAATTGATTAATAATATTTAAAACCATAAAATGTATTTTAAGGTTTTAAAATCTATTCATTAAGAGTGAGACTCACCTCCTCCTATGTAAATTGATTGTTTAAATAATTTATACCATTAAACATATAAAATATTGAGAAACTCTCCATTTTGGATGATTCCACGGGAAAACCCATGTTATGGTTTGTTGTTTCTGAATATTTTATTATTTACAGTCCTAATCCTAAATAAGAATAAAATACACCAATTTTCTTATATAATCCCACCAAAACTCTCATTTGACATCAATAAAAATCAGTGGAGCATGACCATATTCCTACCTAAAACATATAGAGTTCTTCCAAGGCAATACATCCACTCAATAATCCCTTTCCATTATTTTGAAGTCACAATTACGGGACCCTCACCTTAATCTCATGCTTCTAAATTCAATTATCTTTTGTAAAATTAGTTCTTTTAATTTCAATTTTTTATGTTGTTATTAATTTATAATAAATACCCTAATGTCCCATTTATGTGATTTTAATTAGGTTTAATTTATCCCTTCCCATTTTTACATTTACTTAATTTTTTAGTTCACTGAGATTCCATAAGGGATCCTCACCGTCTAATTTTACATTTAATTCAAGAACCTTCATTTGAATTTTTCATCTTAATTGTAATTTTTTATGAATTAATTTAATAATAACCATCACCTACTATAAAATTTATGTTATTTTAACGATATATCATTTATTCTCTCTCATTATTACATTAATATATTTTATTAAAATGTTGAAAATATTTAAGGTATTACTCTCATCCCAATTTCATTCAAATAGTCACTTCAAGTTATGTCAACTAATATTAACCTTAATATCCATTTAATATATATATAATTATATCTATATTTCAGTACAATTATTCCACCCATGATCTGTTATATACATCTATTATCATGTCAATATTTCATGAGGGATTTTTTCTCCACATTATTCAAGTATCTTTATTACATTATATATTTAATATACATTTAATTTTTATAGGATATGTTATCAAATATCCCCATTAATTTCAAATTTATTCAAAACTTATCAGATACCACTCTTTCTATCATAAAGCATTTTTAATACTTTTAAAAAACATCATTACATAGCTGAAATTTCACAGCACTTTTCAATACCAAAACAATTGCATATTGAATACCAACCCATTTTCTATAAATGTTATTAACCATTATGAACATATACTTAGTTATTGGGTAATTAAATTTATGTATTCCATATTCTATTATCATGTAATAAATTATTATGATGAATGAATCCATGATGTATGATCTATGTGGACATCCAAATTTTGAGAATGAAGTAAATATGATGAGTGTGCCCAAATTGTTGTCCCATGAATCTTGTGTTGTATAATATCATGTTACATCTTCTTGGGACTGTTAGTGGACTTTACTCCTTTATGGTACAATTTCCACTCTAATGTTTTGATATCTTTAGCCTTGACCTATGTGTATGAATCCGTGTTTTATAGTGTTTCCACATTTCCCATGTTATGATTATCATTCTATATCATGCCTTATTATTTTTATTCCTTTTATTACCCATTATTATAACAATAGTCTAACGTGTATAATGTATTTCATGTATATTCCCTTACTGGGATTTATATATCACCCCTTTCATGTGTATTCCCATAGGTATCCCTTGATGTTTTATGCTCGATAGAATGTTTTGGGCATTTGAAAGATGCTTTCAACATAGATATTATAATACATGTTTTATCATGTAATGAAATTTACCAAATTACTATGAAAATATGACTTATCAATCATACATGTTTTATTATGTGTATTCTTATATAATTAATCAGTTAATAATTTATAATTAACAGTTGGATTGATTTTGGTTAACGCATACACATTTCACAGTAATTATAAAAATAATAACATTGATAATATTATCATGATGCATAATTCTTGAAAAAAAGTCATAGAGAGGTAAATATTTACCTTTTTCTCATTAATAATTAACTGTGTCTATTCATATTATTATATACTACCTCAAGACTTTTATATTTCAATTATTGTATCTTAATCATCTAAAATATTCTCATAATCAAACATCCTTGATGATTCCCTTCAAGAGAATCCCACTAAAGAAATCGATTTTAATAATTCTTATAAATATAACATTTAAAAAATTTGATAATATATATAACCACATGGATACCCTTATTTTCATCTTATATATATACCAAACATTTCATTTTTCCTAAGAAATTATTTTCATGGCATCCCCATTTTCCACTAATGAAACAATTTCTTATTGCTTCGAGACATCCTAATTGGATTCTCATTCAAAATTTATAATATGATGGAAATCAAGAATTCATTCCACCATATTCTATAGTATTCTAGAAAATAGTGTACTCAATAATTCAATAGTTATTTATTCTATGTGTTCGTTATATAGGATGATGTCGAAAATATATAACGATTGTTGGAAAGAAATAATTACAATATCCATCACCCCAAACATCATCCCATTAGGTTAATCATCACCACATTATAATTTTTTTTCAATTAAAAACCAATTATTTATAATTACATCGATATAATAAATTAAAATTCTCATTTTCAGCGATAATAATAATAGTGAGAGACAACCCAGAAATAAATAAAAAATTTACGGATGTCTAAATCATATTGAGTTATAATAAATATATGACACCTTAGGTTTACCCAAATACATTCATAGTAATCCTCCATTAAAATACTTCATGATGTTTGTAACATCCCAGTTCTGGAATCCACCAAGAGGCACCCCGTACATGGTTGGTCACATGGCCTCAAGAGCATACTTCTAAATGCCAGAAGTTGCCGACTAGGGGAGAGGGCCTTGGGTGTGTTAGTGGGTAAACTATGCCCTCATTGGAAGAGTAAACATCAGAAGTATACAACACATACAATAGTGGACGCAGTTAATATCTAACAATATTAAACATCAGAAGACTAAAACAATAAACAACTGGATCTCACAAACATATATGAAATGATGCACGATACATATGTCTAGGAATTATTCCGAACAAGTAACAATGCTAAATATAATACTAAACCACAGTAAAAAAGAAAATAGATATGAAACTTCTAAGCATCGAAAGCCTTACCATGGTACCATTCTCACCTTCTCATATGCAATATGAAACCACCCGAAGATCTGTTCCCAAAAGCATGACCCAAATAGGATGTGATACTAAATTGTAGTAGGATACCACCCGAATATATGTGCCTAAATGATAGTGAGCATATGGCAGGTAATAGTACAATAATAAGTAAACAGTAAATAGTAATCTAGTAGGTACACAACTGTAAAAAACCATAGATCAAAAAACAGATATAAAAAAATAGCTAACCACAAATAAGAAACCCTCTAGGAAGTACTCACAGCCATCCCCTATATTCCTATCTAAGAAGTACCTATAATCCTATGGGCATTACACTCAGCCTAACCCCTCTGGATTGGTCATATCAAAATATAAGACTATCTGATGATGCACACTCATTAAATTACAGTTATAGTCTAAGGTAGTCATGGACTCTCTGAAGAAAATCATGCAGTGAATTACCCTTATAGCCCCAATGTCTAGAGATGCTCTAAGGAAGAATACTCGGTCAATTACTCTTATAGCCTTAGGTTAATCACAGACTCTTTGAGGAATCTCACATGTTAAATTCCTCCTATAATAACTTGAAATCTTACTTTTCCCAACACTTGATTACCTATGGTTCTTTTAAAACGTTGGTATAGTTGTTTTTTATCAATGGTTTGCATAAATCATGGGCAAAGATGGTTTTTGATGGAGTATTCCCAACTATTTCATCAAAACCTTGGGAAATTATTGTTTTATCAATGGGTTTTAATAACCTTTGGGAAAAAACAACCATATTTGACTATGGTAGGTGACCCCCCCCCCCCCTCAATCTAGAAGTAGATTGCATGACGACTCCTAGAAGCGATTCCGGACTCCCAAAATCCCTTTAAAATCTCCCGCACAGGTGGACCTCTTCCATCTAATCAAATTCTAGGTTAGACTACTTCTACATCATCTCATGTATATCCTTCCAACTCTTCTCAAGGATATCCTTCTATTCTCAAGGATATCATTATTCACTATTTCTAGGGATTTGGGAAAATTTATGATTCACTACTCCACGAATTGTGTACTCAAATCACTACATCCCTGAATTATGTTCTCAAATCCCTACATCAGTGTGCACATTGTCCAATTAAAGTTTTCATTACACATATACATTTATAAGGGCATGCATTCTCTTTATTGTGTTCTAATTTTAAGGATTCAATGTTTTTTAAATCTCAATGCATCAAATATTATAGCATCATGTATATGAAATCATAAGAAATTGTTTGTAATATTTATTCATAGTATTTCATGAAAATAACTCCTTCCATTAAGTTCATATAAAACAGAAAGATCTTATTTATCATAATTTCTTTATACTATGTTTATTACATAACATGTATGTATCCTATTTCTATCAAGATCTATACATATATATATAATGACACATTGTTCACTTATCCGTTCCATAATAGAACATATGGTGTATATTCTTGAACAATGCCATATAATATATGGTCCCTAAATATTCTTCATAGAAGAAATATGAAATACTTAACTGTAAAATCTAATGTTATTTATGAATATAATTTCTACAATGTGATCTCTCGGTGGGAACTCTACTTTCCCCATGAATTACTTCTTCATTATTCATGAAGCTAATTCCCAAAATGTCAAATTCACAATATTAATGAATATTAGTTTTCCTAATATATACATTAATCATTCTACCTTCAATATCATACATGAGTTATTAAATCATATTTTTAAAATACAATGAACATTTTCAATTATTTGGGGTTCCTCAAAATGCTTGGGAAAATCAGAAAAATGCATGTACTGTATCATGGTTCTTATATGGATTCATGGATACAAGTTTATCTTGCAAATAATGACTGTGTGGTTTAAATATCAGGAGTACCATGGGATTATTATTCATCACACAAATGATGTTGTTTTCTACAACTATGTGTTTTTGTTTTCACTTTTGATTTGGCTGAAAGTGGAGCTTTTCTGTCATTAATCATGGTTGTGGGTGGTCATTTAGGATGATAGATAAAATGAAATCATTTTACTTGATATGTAAAATTTTAATATTGATTAATGTTCAATTTGATCGTCTCTGAAAAGTGATGTTGTGTGAAAAGTTGTTATTAATGGATGTAATAATGATGGTATTGTATAAGGATTCACATTGTGTGTATAATGGTTGACATTGTGTCTATGTTAATCTAGTGTACTGGGAATGTACATGGGAATGTACACACAGTACATGACTTGGTTATCCATATAAATACACATGGCCAATCCCTTATGGTGAAAAGTATATTTGGCCAAATGGGGTGATGAAAACGTCCCATTAAAACATGGATTTGTTTCATGGGTATGCCCACATGGTGTGTTGGACATACTATAGAGCAGGTAGAAATTAACACAGTCAAAACACTTTCATCCATGAAATTCAATACTACATTCTTTAATGGAAGAACCCATGTTCTAACGACATGGATGACATGGTTTCTAACTCACCTCACCAAAAAATAAACTAGAACACTGGTTAAATTCAATAATTCATCCTAAACGGAAACTACAACATTGGTTAAATGGATTAAATCATCATCATTATTGAATTCAATAAACATTTGTGAAAAAAAACTATCATTCATGAACATCACTATAATGTATAAGATTTTCAAAAAACATGTATCCCTTAAATGTCATGAAATTAAAGTAGGCAATAAATTAATGGTTTCATGATTACAGGGGGAATATTTGCAGCTTTGGATAATATATTCTCAAAACTATAGAGTGGAACCCCATTCGGTGGTTCGAGGTCCACCGAGGACAACCCCCTCCTTCCAGGACCCAGGATAACCCCCCTCCTTCATAGACCATAGACAGCCATCCCCCACCCTCCTCCCTGGACCCCAAACAGCCCCCACCCTCCTTCCATGTCCCTGGATATCCCCCCCCCCTCCACTTTGTACCCCGGACAGCCCCACAACTACCTTTCTGGACCCATGAAAGCCCCAATATTTCCTGGAACCTCAGCATCCCCCCACCCTCCTCCCTAGACTATGGACATCCCACCACCCTCCTCCATGGACCCCGAACATCACAAAAATCATTATTCTTTTGTGAGATAAAACACCATAGAACTTTAAGATCCCTCTCTAATGAGTATCCATCTCGCTTCGGGTCACTAATGAGTGTCATCCTGGTTTGGGATTTCACAATTCCTGGATATCATTTTTATAGTTGTTTCTAATCAAATCCATAACTATAACTATTAAATGTTCCTTTCCAAAATCAATTTGGACAATATTTAATGAATACACCCTACCAACCTATGATCTATAGCCCCAAACCTAGGATCATTTAATCAATGGTTATGGTGAAACATGATGAGGCCAAACTACTTTTTATGTGTTCATCATTTTACTCATCATCCTGATCTTCCAGAAGATGTTATAGTATAAAACACATGTACTACCAACAAGACCCTTAAGGATTATGTATTCCTTGATATACTTCCAATATCTTACTGGTAAATCCATGCATATTGGCATTATAAATTTTGTATCTTATTTTCTTATATACAATGTACTTTGTTGTATTTCTTAATATGATTCTCATATAGAGTAAGGTGTCAGTTATGCTTTTATTTAATGTAAAAAAATTTCAATTACATAAATATTTTTTTTATTGAAAATCAATATTATTTAATTTCTTAGAAATGACTTATTTAAAATTTTTAATAGAATTGATAGAAGTTGGATGTATGAAACTGATTGGATTTCACTGATTTGCATAATAATTTGAACAAATTTTTATATTTTTCATTTGACAAGGATTTAGATAGTGGTCGCATACACTGCCCATGTTCTAATTATGTTGGAAGAACTCAGTTGAGTCGTGAAGAAGTTAGATATAATATAACCAAATATGGTTTCCAAACAATCTATTATGTGTGGTATCACATTGGAGAGAAAATCGAATCTAAAAATGTTGATTATCCAGATGGTAGGACTGAATTGGATAGTTTGATATATGATCTGTTTCAATTAAATCGGAATCATGAGAAGGAAGGTATTTTTATCCAACAAGGTTTCAATACAAGCACACATGCTGCATCCAATGAAAATGATGATGTTGATAGGGTGAAAATTTTAATGATTCCACCATGACTCTAGTGTATCATCAATGTGGTAAATTGAAAAAGTTGGAATTTTTAATTTGATTGTTTCATGGGAAATCTATGTATGGAATTTTAAAATACTACAATTGATTACATTTTTACCTTCATGATGGACATATATCCAAATGATGAATATATTCTCTCAAAACACTATATGTCATTGAAGTTAGTTGATGAAATTGGATTCTAAAAAAATTAATGCTTTCCTAAATGATTGTAGCATTTTTTGGGTGGAAACTGCTAAAAGAAATGATTGTATCAAATGTGGAACATCCCACTGGAAGCCAAAAGATGATGGAACACCATCTCGTGTTCCACAAAAAGTAATGTGGCACTTTCCATTGATCCCCAGATTATAGGTCATTTTCGTGTCTTATGAAATATTAGTAAAAATGTGATGGCATGACACCGAGAAAAAAAAAATAATAGTGAAGACTTGATTCACCCTACTGATAGATTTTCAGGGTATAGATTTGATGCTCAATATCCGGAATTTTCAGCTGACATGTGTAATGAAATATTGGGTCTTTCATGTGACATTTTTAATCCATTTGGGTAGATGCTTACTTCGCATAGCACATGGCCAGTTTTCGTACACATTTATAACATTCCTCCATGGTTGTGTATGAAAAAGCCTTACACTATCTTGATTATTCAGATATCTATCCCTTTTGATCCCAGTTATGATATAGATGTATACATGAAACCTTTAATAAAAGTGTTGAAATTATTCGGGATGTGGGTGTTCCTACAAACAGTCCTTGTTCGAAAGACAAATTTTAGATGTGTGCTTGTAGAGACCCGAAGCTTGACGTACATGGACATTAAATTACTATTGCGGAATACTTTGTACATAACAAAAACACACACACAAGGACCGTAATAGTTTAGTATCTTTGGAAACTCGGAATATAATCTTCTAATTGTGGTGAAAGATCTTCAATATCTCCCATAAAGATCTTCTTTTTTTATCCTAAATCCTTTCTTTATGTCCTGCGGAAAAGAAAACATAAAAGGGTGAGCTCAAATACTCAGTAAGGGTAAACAAAAGAAATATCAATCACGTCATATTCATAAGAACATATCTTTTGGAAATCTTAACCTGCAAAAGAGATCATAATTTCATAACATGGGATAAATCATAGTATTGAAATGTGATCCCAATAATCATAACATAAAACATGAAACTTTGTGGCATTCACACATAATCATATAGAATCATTTATTATTAGTCAAGACTCATTGACAAGACTATCTTAGTGAACAAAGTCCCTTTCTGAACCGAGTTCACTCCTTGTTTCAGTCCTGTTTCACTGAACCGGTATAACCTACCGTTCCAGCCATGTCTATCTCATGAGATATAAAATCTTTACCCAATGCATTGGAGGGAGATATATGTCCCACCCATCTCATAATGATACCATTCTTATGTGTTCCACAAAATCATAAACCATACATCATAGCATAACCCATGTAATAAAAATGAGAATCTTAAACATCGTGACATCATAAAAAAAATCATATAATATAATGGAATCCATAAAAATAATTCCATCACAACATAATCAAATCAATGTAATAATAGGGATATAAACAGAATACCTTATTATCTTAGATGGAAAATAATTTCGATAAAACACATGAACTCCATTCTTGAGGAAAATATCATTTCTACTTCAAAAAAACTTTTCCTTTCTTAACATGTCATAAAATTATAAACTAAAAGAATTCGATTAAAAATAAACATGAAAACATGTAAAGTAAGATTCTTTGAAACAATGTTTTAAAAATCCATCCTTTCCGTATAAGTTAAAAAAAACATTCTTCGTACTTTTGTCGGAAAATTCAAAAAGTAACTCGTACGAAAAACTAAAAAAGATTCCTTTCATATCCTTTACTAAAAACTCATCGAAGGGTAAAATTGGATTTAATAAATTATAGGTGGTTGGAAATAATATTACATATTGAGGAAACATGGATGTGATGATAAAATAGACCCTAGTAAATGCCAAAGTATAAACAATCTCCGATAAAAATGAGACTGTGATATTTCCCTTACCTTAGGTCTGATTTGCTTCGTAAGTGTCCGAACCTCTTGTATAATGATTTAAATAATGTCATTTAATTATTACAGAATAATACTTATTGATATGATATCATATATGGTCATATTTGTAGCTTATTATTAGTAATATTTCATTGTTACTTGTTATTCGGGTGTTTATTAGTTTTTGTTCTTATGCGTGTTTTGTCGAATAAATTCTTATTCTTCTCTTTAAGATACAGATACCTCATTTCCATAATGGTATTAGTGTAATATATATCATATTAGTTCATTCAATTCATTTATATAATCATTATGAAATGAATATCATGTAGAACGAGTCACATCACATCGTGGAGACGGTATTCCGTACGTACGCACGAGTGATGATATCGTTCCTATGATCATGGAATTGTATTGGAGTGTATGTATACTATTTCATAATCCGTATCACTTTATAATAGTCATATATAGTCATTATTTACACCATTATACCAATCCAAGTAAGGTGGTGGTGGAAAATAGATTACACCACGGCGTGGAGACGGTATTCCGTACGTACGCACGCGCGGTGATTTCATTTTCCATAGGATGGATAGATGGTGAAATTGGGTTCTTTCATAAATATAATAAAATATAAGTATATGAGTGATACTGATTTTATTACATCATAACGAAACAACCTAAGAAGAACAAGTGGAAGAAAAAATAAAGTTGAAAGAATCGATAACAGACATTACCTCTTCTTTGAAGCGCCTCTTTGAGATCACTTTTTAGGGCACTACAATTGGACTTTGAGGAAGACCAGAACCTCTAGGATGTTTCTAGGAAAGTGGAGAAGATAATTTTGCAGGGTTTGGCCGAGCATTGAGGCTCAAATTGGTGTGAGGAGGAGAGGGAGGAGGTGCCCTTTTATAAGGGAGGAGAGGGGCACCTTTGGAATAACTAAAAATATTATTTTATTATAAAGGCAAATTCGGTTTTAAATAGCTCCAAATTTATTTATTTCAAAGATAAGGTAGGGATGGGTCGAAATACTCTCATCCAATAGAATTTAGACAAGTTTAGGTTCCTATTTTATCATTATCATTTAGATTTCACATTAAGTTAAAAAATTTTACTTTTACCGTGTCTTCTTGTGTTCTTATTCTATAAGGTTAATAAACTTACTATAAGCAGCCAAACGAACCCCAAGTTGTTTATTATTAATATATATAACCTTATCTATGTAATTTGGCCAAATCTTAGATTTTTCGGAATACAATAACAATTACTAATATAATATTTGTTTTAAAAACTATTTTATTTCAATTTTGACACTATTTAGTAATTTATTTTTGCGAATCTCATAACAGAATGATTAGTTAGAACAAAGTTAATTAAATAAATACTAACATGTCATATTAATCTATAAAATTAGTGGAATTCATAAAAAGTCTCAAATTACATTTATTTTGGTGTTTATAACATCAATTATGTCAATATTTCATTAATAAGATAATTACTGCATCATCTTTGTGTCATAAATAAATTAAATTATTTAATGTCTAAAAACTACAAATAAAATACCATTATGTAGGAAATATGTTTATATTTATAATGAATATTTATAGTCGAATTTATCTTATCTTTAACCCTATATTAAAAATGATTTACTTATTAAACATTGATTTTAACTATTATAACCTCTCTTTAAATAAATTAATAATAAATGTCCTAATCTAATCCAAGTGGGCCTAAATGGTCATATTTTATTCCTAAGATGTTTTTGGTCGAATTAAACTTATCAAATATAATTAGTACATGTGTTAGGGTAAAAATAATATCATTTTTACCCTTAGTTACCCTATTTACTTTTAACCGTGGTAAAAAAAAGTAAAAAGTTACTATTCACCAAACATTATTTTCATCTCATGGAACCACATTTTACTTACTGACATCAACCGTGTCTCTTGAATTTTTTAAATTCCACTCACAGAAGTGGTAAAATTAAGTTTTATGAAAAATTCTTTTTTTTACTACCACTTAGTGGTTTCACTATTCATCAAAAAATGAAAGTTTCCAGAAAAATACCAAAAATTAGGCCTAAGCTATATTTGATATTATGAACTCAAAAATGATGTCTATTTTAACAAATTAAAAACATATCAGTTAAATTAATTAATTTCCGTCGTCAAAACAAATAGCATGTTCTTAAGATATAATAACTATCAAAAGATTGACACTTGTTTATGTCTGGTTTAAATGTGAAATTAAATCCAATGACCAACATTGTATTAAATTGTAAAAATATATTCTAAATATACTTTAAACCCACTAAAATTAATAATTTATCACTATTAATTATTTTGATTGAAAAAGTTGATTTTAATTAAAATTTAGTAATTTTCACAATTCCTCAGAAGATGAATGTTATCTGAAAAGTACCAAAATTTCACCCTAAGCTAATTTCGATATTCCGAATCCAAAAATGAAGTCCATTTTGAAAAATAAAATTTACAAAATTTCAAAAAGTTGTTATTACTATTCATAACGGCTAGTTTTAATAATATTTTAATAGCATATCGTTGTTTTGTGAAACTCGGTATTGCGTACTACACACGCTATCGAGGAAGGTCACGGTTGCTTTTAATGCAAGGCAAGTTAAGGATGCGTGTTGGGAAAGATCCGTTTGGTGTAGCGTTCAACAAAAGACATTAATGAAATTAAAAATAATATTTTTCATAAAATCTCAGGGTGGTACATTCTACCCCCCTTAAAATGAATTTCACCCTCGAAATTCGTCAGGGTTATAAATGGTTTACTATTCGATAGTTTCTTTGATAGAAACCCACATCATAAAAAGGAATACCAAAACCAATCTTTAAAAACAAAAGCATGAAACTTAACGGTTACCCAAATAAACTAATCACTGGGTTTCCACATAAGTGAAAATATGGATATGGAATAGAAATCTAAACATCATGTTCTGATGGAGAGTGGTAGAGAACATGGCTATGGAAAATCCAGCAATCAAAATGCCATAAATTTGTGATGATCTAAGGAACCATCTGAATCATCAGATATAAGTGCACTAGGACAACATTTTTGGTTTTCAAGATCATTTCCCTAAAGTTGATGAAATTGGAATTAGAATTAATACTTTCATGATTTTGGTATAGTCTCATTGTTGGTCGTTCTTTGGACAATTTCCACTTCATCGATTAAATAAATGAAGTTGAATTTGTCATTCGTGATGTGTTATCAGATCATGTGATAGAATGATGGGTTATTCCATCTATTTCAAATAAATGGTTAGAAAAAATTATCAAATATACATAAGTCCATCTATTGAGAGATTAATCATATATGGTTCCTAAAATGGACTTATACTTCATATATCATACTGCTTAATATAATAAAACTATTTTCTACTAAACATGGAATTCCTGTAGGCCATTGGTAGGCGATAAAGGCTAGTCGCACTTCGGTTGTCGGTTCGATTCCCACGGCCTTGTCTGACGCGATGGGATGTCGCACGTCCTACAGGTTGTCCTTTTTCTAAAACTATATTACTATAACATCCCATAAATAACATAGAAAAAACTTATATCCTTAAACAATACTAACTTATGTCCAACATAATCCATTCCAATCTTTAGGCTTATCCATAATACTGCAGTCCACTCTCATAATATAGTGAAAACGATTACTAGAGATTTAATACCATCATTGATCCCCATATATCATAAGTTATGTCTTGTTGGTCACATTCCAAACATTCAAAGGCATTAATCATGTATTCTTTTGAATACCCATTGAACATTAGTGAAAACATGAATGCTGTTAAAAGTTACCTCTTTCCACATACCAAAATCCTCTAAATTCTATATACTCTAACCATGATATCACATAGTCCTTATATCAATCGTGAGATCATGAATACTTTCAAACATTTCATTTTCTCCTTATCCCTTCATTATTTGCATATCATCTACTTTCCAAAATATTTTAATCACTTTTCATGGATATCGGTACCTTAAAATTATTGAATACCACAATAGACCAATACATGAATATTTCAATACCCCATAAAAGTACCTCAATAACATTATTCTTGAATACCAATACATAAACACTTCAGTCCATCCACTTCAATGATTGTCCTGGAATAAGTCCTTCCTTGATTTAGAAGTAACTTTTTAGGTCAGGGCATTGAGTTGGTTAATGCCCATGTTCTCCACAAATAAGACATTGAACTCCATAACAGTCTGTCACTCTATGACCCTTTTCTCCACACAGAAAACATCGGTCCCTCCATTTGAGGTATTCCTCAAGGTTCTTTTTCCCTTCTTTAGAAATCTCAATCTTCTTTTCTTTATTCTCCTGAACATGTGAACATTCATAATAGTTTATCTTCCTCTTCTTTGATGAATTAGGCATACCACAAAATTTCACCTTGTTAATCATATATTGTGATGACTGATTCGGAAAAATAACAATATCTTTCTCTTTAGGAATTACAAAATTTTGTTGCTCATAATCACCAATTTGTCTATTGGATTCAATGTTAAACGAATTTCTTCTGATTCCCTCCATTAACTAAAACACAAAAAGAATCTTGTAAGAGGAAAAAATCATGCCAGAGAAAACAACATAGTAAAGGGGGAGTACCCTCAATATCAAACATCTTAGGTTAAATTCTAAGATCGTTAGCGCAATTCTAGGACAATAACCTATACATATACTTAACCTTAGAGACATCCCTAGACATACCATAGAAATATCTCTAGGGATCTCACTAACGTTTTCGCATCCTAGTTTCCAAAGGTTGACTAACAATTTCCTCTGATGCCAACTGTAGAGACCCGAATCTTGACGTACATGGACATTACCTTACTTTTGCGGAATACTTAGTACATAAAAAAACACACACACAAGGACCGTAATAGTTTAGTGTCTTTGGAAACTCGGAATATAATATTCTATTCATGGTGAAAGATCATCAACATATCCCATAAAGATCATCTTTTTTTAAACCTAAATCCTTTCTTTATGTCCTGGGGAAAAGAAAACATAAAAGGGTGAGCTCAAATGCTCAGTAAGTGTAAACAAAAGAAATATCAATCACATCATATTCATAAGAACATATCTTTTGGAAATCATAACCTGTAAAAGAGATCATAATTTCATAACATGGGATAAATCATAGTAGTGAAATGTAATCCCAATAATCATACCATAAAACATGAATCTTTGTGGCATACACACATAATCATAGAGAATCATTTCTTATTATTCAAGACTCATTACCAAGACTATCTTAGTGAACAAAGTACCTTTCTGAACCGAGTTCACTCCTTGTTTCAGTCCCGTTTCACGGAACCGGTATAACCTACCGTTCCATCCATGTTGATCTCATGAGATATAAAATCATTACCCAATGCATTGGAGGGAGATATAGGCCCCACCCATCTCATAATGATACTATTCTTATTGTGCCACAATATCATAAACCATACATCATAGCATAACCCATTTAATAAAAATGGGAATCTTAAACATCATGACATCATAAATCAATTCATATAATATAATGGAACCCATAAAAATAATTTTTCACAAAATATTCAAATAAATGTAATAATAGGGATAGAAACAGAACACTTTATTATCTTAGATGGAAAATAATTTTGATAAAACACTTGAACTCCATTTTTGAGGAAAATATCCTTTCTACTTCAAAAAAACTTTTCCTTTCTTAACATGTCATAAAATTCTAAACTAAAAAAATTTGATTAAAAATAAACTTGAAAACTTTTAAAGTACGCTTCTTTGAAATAATGTTTTAAAAATCCATTCATGTCGTATAAGTTAAAAAAACATTCTTCGTACTTTTGTCGGAAAATTCAAAAACTAGCTCATACGAAAAACGACAATAGATTCCTTTCATATCCTTTACTAAAAACTCACCAAAGGGTAAAATTGTATTTAAAAAATTGTAGTTGGATGGAAATAATATTACATATTGAGGAAAAATGGATGTGGATGATAAAATACACCTCAGAAAATGCCAAAGTATAAACAATCTCGGATAAAAATGAGATTGTGATATTTCCCTTACCTTAGTTCCGGTTTTCATCGTAAGTGTCCGAAACTCCTGTATAATGATTTAAATAATGTCATTTAATTATTCCAGAATCATACATATTGATATGATATCATATATGGTCATATTCTTAGATTATTATTAGTAATATTTCGTTGCTACTTCTTATTCGGGTGTTTATAACTTTTTGTTCTTATGCGTGTTTTGTCGAATAAATTCATATTCTTCTCTTTAGGTTATAGATACCTCATTTCCAGAATGGTATTAGTGTAATATATATCATATTCATTCATTCAATTCATTTATATAATCATTATGAAATGATGATCATGTAGAACGAGTCGCATCACATCGTGTAGACGGTATTCCGTACGTATGCACGAGTGATGATATCGTTCCTATGATCGTGGAATTCTATTGGAGTGTATGTATACTATTTCAAAATCAGTATCACATTATAATAGTCATATATAGTCATTATTTACACCATTATACCCATCCAAGTAAGGTGGTGGTGGAAAATAGATTACACCACGGCGTGGAGACGGTATTCCGTACGTACGCACGCGCGGTGATTTTGTTTTCCATAGGATGGATAGATGGTAAAATAGGGATGTTTCATACATATAATAACATATAAGTATATTATTGATACTTATGTTATTACTTCATAATAAAACAACCTAAGAATAAGAAGTGGAAGAAGAAATAAAGTTGAAAGAATCGGTAACGGACATTACCTCTTCTTCGAAGCGCCTCTTTGAGATCACCTTTTAGGGCACTACAATTGGACTTTGAGGAAGACCAGAACCTCTAGTATGTTTCTAGGGTAGTGTAGAAGAGAATTTGGTAGGGGTTGGACGAGATTGAAGGCTCAAATTTGTGTGAGGAGTATAGGGAGGAGGTTCCCTTTTATAAGGGAGGAGAGGGGCACCTTTGGAATAACTAAAAATATTATTTTATTATAAAGCCAAATTCGGTTTTAAATAGCTCCAAATTAATTTATTTAGAAGCTAAGGTGGGGAGGGATCGAAATAATCTCATCCAATAGAATTTAGACAAGTTTAGGTTCCTATTTTAACCTTATCATTTTGATTTCACATTAAGTTAAATAATTTTACTTTTACCGTGTCTTCTTGTGTTCTTATAATATAAGGTTAATAAACCTACTATAAGCACCAAAACGAACCCCAAGTTGTTTATTATTAATATATATAACCTTATATAAGCCATTTAGCCGATACTTAGATATTTAGGAATAAAATAACAATTACTAATATAATATTTGTTTTAAAAACTATTTTATTTTAATTTTGACACTATTTAGTAATTGATTTCTGTGAAACTCATAACAGAATGATTAGTTAAAAACAAGTTAATTAAATCAATACTAACATGTCATATTGACCTATAAAATTAGTGTAATTCATAAAAACTCTCAAATTACATTTATTTTGGTGTTTATAACATCAATTATGTCAATATTTCATTAATATGATAATTACTGCATCATCTTTGTGTCATAAATAAATTAAATTATTTAATGTCTAAAAATTACAAACAAAATAAAATTATGTAGGAAATCTGTTTATCTTTCTAATGAATATTTATAGTCTAATTTATCTTATGTATATCCCCATATTAAAAATGATTCACTTATTAAACATTGATTTTAACTATTTTAACCCTTCTATAAATAAATTAATAATAAATGTCCTAATCTAATCCAAGTGGGCCTAAATGGACATAGTTTATTCCTAAGGTTGTTTTTGGTCGAATTACACTTATCCAATAGAATTTGGACATGTTTTAGGGTAATAATAATTTTATTTTTACCCTTAATTACCCTATTTACTTTTAACCATTGTAAAAAAAAGTAAATAGTTACTATTCACCAAAAATTATTTTCATCTCATTGAACCACATTTTACTTACTGACATCAACAGTGTGTCTCAGATTTTTGAAATTCCACTCACAGAAGCAGTAACATTAATTTTTTATGAAAAATTCATTTTTTTAACTACCACTTAGTGGTTTCACTATTCATCAAAAAAAGAAAGTTTCCAGAAAAATACCAAAAATTAGCCCTAAGATATATTTGATATTATGAACTCAAAAATGATGTCTATTTTACCAAATTCAGAACATATCAGTTACATTAATTAATTTAAAAATTAATTCTCGTCGTCAAAACAAATAACGTGTTCTTAAGAGATAATAACTATCAAAAGATTGACATTTGTTTATGTCTGGTTTAAATGTGAAATTACATTCAATGGCCAACATTATATTAAATTGTAAAAATATATTTTCAATATACTTTAAAACCACTCAAATTAATAATTTATCAGTATTAATTATTTTGATTAAAAAAGTTGTTTTTAATTAAAATTTAATAATTTTCACTATTCATCAGAATATTAAAGTTATCCGAAAAGTACCAAAATTTCACCCTAATCTAATTTCGATATTCCGAATCCAAAAAAGAAGTCCATTTTGAAAAATAAAATTTACAAGATTTCAAAAAGTGGTTATTACTATTCATAACGGCTAGTTTTAATAATATTTTAATAGCATATCATTGTTTAGTGAAACTCGATATTGCGTACTACACACGCTATCGAGGAAGGTCGCGATTGTGTTTAATGCAAGGAAAGTCAAGGATTCATGTTGGGCAGGCTCCTTTTGGTGTAGCGGACAACTTAAGACATTAATGAAATTAAAAAGAATATTTTTCATTAAATCTCGGGGTGTTACAGTGCAATGCTTATGTTGACGATGAATGATTTTCCTGCTTATGCAATGATGTCTGAATGGAACATAAAAGGAAAATTTTCTTGTCCCATTTTTATGAACAATACTTGATCGAGAAGACTGAAAAATCTTCGTAGTTTTAGTTTTATGTGTGATTGACGATTCTTTAAAATGAAACATCCATATAGAAACAATCGTCAATGATTTGACAATACCATGGAGACTGACGATCAACCACAACATATGTATGGAATTGATGTTCTTAATTAATTGAATGATTTCAGTTATTCATTTTGGAAGGGTGTAATGAAATCTATAAAGAGGAAAAATGTTTCCAATGATACCTATTACAATTTTAAGAAGAAGTGTATATTCATTGAGTTGTCGTATTGGACAATAAACTTATTACGTCATTACTTAGACGTAATTTGAATTTAAAAGAATATATGTGAAATGTTCCATTCGATTCTTCTAAATGTCAAGGGGAAGAAATAAGAAGATTAATGATCTCGGTGTGAAATGGTTGGTTGTGGGATCAGACCAGAATTGCATCATGTCTGTATGAGTGAAAATAAATGGAATGTTCCATGTGCTTCTTATGTGATGACACCTGCTGAAAAAAACATCAATTTCTATAAGTTCTAGAGACTATTAATTTTCCCGATGGCCATTCAAGCAATATAACAAAATGGGTCAACAGAAAAGAGTTGAAGCTGAAATCATTGAAGACTCATGTTTATCACGTCCATTTTCATGAGTTGATTCCCATATTAATCCTTCATCTCTTGTCCAATAATGTAAGAGTCTCAGTTATTCAGATTTGCTATTTGATTATAGATCTTTTTTCTATGTATTTTTCCAAATTCTTCTTGAAAAAAACTGTTGGTAGAGTCACCATTAATTTTGTGTGAGTTAGATAAAATATTCCCTCCATCATTTTTTACATGCATGTTCATCGGAATGTCCATATTTCGACCGAAATACTTATTGGAGGACCTTTTACTTTGTGTTGGATGTATACAACTGAATGAAACATGTACACGTTGAAATTATATGTTTAGAATGGGAATTATCCTGATGGTTCTGTTATGAATTGTTACTTGGCTCAAGAATGTATGGTGTTCTACTCAATGTCTTTGACTGATCTTACTACGAGAATAAACAGACCAATCAGAAATGAAGAAGAAAAGTATGAGAAAATTTACCCCAGTTTTCCATTACTTCCACAGATAGGATAAATTCCAGGATCATATACATTGATGACATTAATACTTGAAGAGTGAGAGATGGAACATCACACAGTTTTGTTCAATTGTGATGTGTTCGATGAGTATATCAAGTAAGTAAATTTTAAATGTATCTCTTATTTAATCTCTTGGAATTTTAAATATTTTCTAAACTATTATTATTTTTATCTACAAGTAACATAAGGAATTGATATATAGAAATCATAGTTTTTTATCATTGAGAAGAAATGAGACTTTTCATAGTAAAGGGTTTTATTCTTTGTTGAAATTGAAGGTAATTTTTTTATAACTAAATAAAAATAATAATTAATTATCTTTACTATTTGATTACTATTTTTTATATTTCAGGTATCATGTTTTCCTGTAAAATTTGTTTCTAAGGAAATATGAGCTTTGGAATTTGGTTTTAATACCATGGTTCGTGCTTATAAATCACTTTTGATTAATGGATACAATTATATTATCATTTAATGATCAAGAAACATGGGAACACAGCATGATGGTGTTGTGCTAATTGCCAAAATATACTGTTATGCCAGTTCATCATATAATAGACCTCATTCTGAAAATTTAGATCATTATGGAGTCATGGAGAAAATAATAATTTTGGATTATTACTTTCATGGTCTAGTCACAACAATGAAATTTCAATGGTTTGATTGAATGACAAGGAATGGTACCTTTATTGATGATTGTGGATTTCGAGTTATTGAAATCACTCTCACACTTTCCACCGATGAACCATATGTATTGGAATCAATGGTGAAACAATTTTTTTATGTTAAATATCATCATCATCCTAAATTAAGTGTAATTATTAAATTAAATCCCAGACATGTTTTTCATGATGGTTATGATGATGTTCACACTATCCCTACTGCAATTGGAAGAAATATGTTTATTAATTATGATGACTCCAATAGATCATTTATCAGAGTTGATTGTGAACATGAAGTTATGGTGGGAAATATATAGAATCATACAGTCATTTTCTCACCTACATGTTTCACCTACATTATTTAGAGAATGTATCCTAGTACGTACCTTCAAACCAACAAAAATATTTTGTTTCTCTATTTTTTTTATTAGAATGGTTTTTTAATATTTTCATTCTTGGGTTAGACATTAGTTATTTATTTCTAAATATATCCATATCTGTTTTAACTGTAGGAAATGACACCCATTGAAGAGATGCGTCGAAAAAAAAAGATGACAAAAAATAATCGTCAGATGACACAAATGGGCGTTCCTCCACTCATTCCTGTTCTGAGTATTTTATTTCAAATATATATATTTCAATAACTTATAATATCTTGTGTTTACTTTTGTGTTGATATTTTTTTCTGGATCCACCCCCTAGACGAGAGATATCCAATGAGGAGCCTAATATTGATCCCAGTACAGAGGACGATGGTAGGAGGGGGGTGGTGTCAGAGTTAGTTAATCATCTGGTGGTCCCAATACTGAGGTCGGTAGTACGAGGGATCATGGTGAGATAGTACAACAATCCACTGGTCGTACCCTATTGGATTGTGCCCCTACCACAGACATATATTCAACGCCCCATTTTGATCCTGGTGTGTCTTTAGGGACACATGAGGTTTTTGGGCCTTCGATGTTTACACTACCAGTTGTCCAGTCGTCTGTTCCATAATCTTTTTCTTCTGGTTCATTATCTTTGAGATATTATATTCCACCTTCTTCGACTCATGCTCTGACACATTATGTGGCTGTGGAGTGTACACTGAGATACACTCCACCTATAAAACATATTCCATCAGCTTCTACACATCTGGTGATGTCCATTTTTCTGACTACCATAGGTATATTTATATAACTCTACCAATTGTTTATTCCAAAATTTATTTATATTATAACTTCCACTGATATATTTTACCTTGAATAATATATTCATCTACTGATAGGAGGTAGGGGAGGGGGTATACTCTCTTGCGTGTAGTGTGGAACCACCATACCTAGTTGATGGTTGAATACAATGATAATGGATATATGATTGATAAATCTAGGCACGAATGTTGTGGTTTTTATGTGACGCTATCCAAATACTCTTACATCATTCTGGTCAGCCCTATTTCTTAAAAACATATGCCACACGAATTCGAGGATAAATTCTGGGGCACATATATGTTTAAATAAATATTTGATTTAATATAGATTTTTTATTTATATGAATTAATATATTGGGTGTCAGCTTTGGTTTAACTTCCCTGATACAGAAGGTGAATGACTAGAACATTTAAAAGAGATCAGAGAGTTTTTGTAAACTTATAAGCATGAGTTGTATGATGGATACTGTGATAAAGTGGGCACAGTGTTGGAGATATTACCTATTGTGGATGACTACTTGATAAAGAAATATCACCACATGATTACCCATTAGGAGACTGACAAATTTAAGTTATTAATCCCATTTTAGGTATTTAAAAGACATTTTTCATATTTTCCATTAATATTATCTTATTTTTTATGAAACATTAATTAGTAATCCTCTGAAAAAAATAAAAGAACAGTGATTCAAAGAAATACCTCCACACATTGGGGAACACTACTATTCCAGATCAGGATAGGTAGGTAGTACGATATAGTTGATTATAATTTTTCATTAGGACATTCCCTTTTTATTGTTTCTTACTTATGTTATTTGACTTGTTGAATATTGGATATATGATTATACATGCACGTTATATTTTTTCAATGTCTTTAAATAAGTACAAATTCAATATTTAAGGAAATATCCCTTAAGCAAAATTGTTTTTCTCATGTAGAAGGATTAAATATGGAAATGTAGTTAATGAACCGAAAAAAGAAAATATTGTAAGTTTTAATTTGTTTATATCACATTTTAATATCTATTCTTAAATTTAATAATATATTAATATTTTTAACAGGCTGCTTTGGAACCCTTGATTCCCAGGAGCCTAACAATTTAGGGCCACACAATCATTTATATCATGTTTTGGGAGAGGACCACTCAGTTCGAGTATGCTGCCGGCATGGTAAGAATGTAGTCCCAATGAGGTATTGGTCCTCTCCAGGAATCCATTCTAGTACCACTGAGTTGGAACTGGTTAATGAGCATGAAACATAGTCTGATAAAAGCGTTACAGAGTTGGAAGAATAGGTTCAATTTAGGGATAAAGAATTAATGAAACTGATCAAATCATTATCTTCCTCACTTCCACCAGAGGACAACATGACTTGTCAGACATATATATTATCAACGGGTGAATTATCCAATGATCCAGGAAGTTTTTCTAGTTGCAGTTGATATGATGATGTTCCTAATGAGGAGGAGGATGTTGAAGAGGATGAGGTCGAGGATGATAATGAGGACGAGGGCATGGATGGAGCTGAGGACGAGGATGGGGCTGAGTTCAAGGATGGGGTTGAGGATGATCATGGGTACGATGACAAGGATGATGATGAGGAAACAGATGGGGGAGAGGATGAGGCTAATGAATACCATTGTGATTGTGATGGTGATCAGGTGCAGATTTATCCATTACATTTTTTAATTATGTATATCTCTTTATTTTTGAACCTGGTTTTTCACTATGGTATGGATATTTTTGAATTCATTATAACACTTTGTTTTTGACAAAATACTAGAAATTTTTTTACTTCCTTTTATTACTAAAATAAGATATTTGAATAATTATTGCATCCACTAATGCTCCTCCCACTTCTATCCTTCCAAATACGTCTTCTTTAGAAAATAAACATTATCCAATACCACCATGATGGTTGGAAGGATTAAAAGAACAAGAACCAACCAAAAATTGTCCCTTAGTCCCATTTTAAACCAACAATATTTTTTGTAATCATTTTTGAAATGATCTAGTGCATGATTCACCAACTCAAAAAAGTTGTTGGAGAACTCTAGAAGCGTACGCTTCACTTTTTCCAACATCAGAAACACAAAATTATTTTGCACGTGTAAATTCTCATAATTAAAAGTTGGTTAAATATCATATTGAATGAATCCTAGGTAAAACCTTTGTGAAACTTATCCTATACTATAAAATCCCAAAATTTTAATTTTTTTCATTTTTTGACATGTATGATTCATTAACCACACCTTATTCCGAGACACGGTTTGGCCGGTACCACTCAAAGTGTCTCACTTTTATTTGAAATGGACAACATTTTAAGTAAAACCAACAACTGGAATTCCTAAAACAAAAAAAACGCATCCATATTGTATTTATACTTTAGGAAAATGATCCATGGATAATTTATGATGTGTACGATTCATCCCCACATCAATCAGACGCATGGTATAACCAGTACCACTCAAAGTGTCACACTTTTGTTTGAAATGGGGACTCTTTTAACTAAAAACAACATCCATATGGAAAACCAACCAAAAATATTATTATTAAGTTGATACCTCAGAAAAATGATACATGGGTCATTTGTGACATGTCCAAGTCAACTATGGTTTAATCCGAGACATGGTTTGGCCGGTACCACTCAAAGTGTCACACTTATATTTGAAATTGAATACATTTTAAGAGAAAACAACAACTGGCATATAGAAAACCAACCAAATGCATTTAGATTATATTGATGCTTTAGGAATAAAATACATGGGTCAATTGTGAGATGTAAGAGTCAACCCATCCTCAATCCGATGAACGATGTGGTCGGTACCACCAAAAGTGTTGAACATTTTTTGAAATGGACACTCTTTTAATTTAAAACAACAGTCATATGGAAGAACAACCAAACATATTTTTATTGTGTTGGTACTTTAGGAAAATGATCCTTGGGTCATTTGTGCATTTATAAGTCAACCTTGCCTTAATCTGAGACATGGTTTGGCTGGTACCACCCATAGTGTCTCACTTTTACTTTAAATGGACAACATTTTAAGTGAAAACAACAACTGGCAAACAGAAATATGAACAAACGCATTCTGATTCTACTGAAATATCAGGACAATGATTTCTAGTTCATTTGTGATGAGTACGAATCAACCCCTCCTTAATCTAAGGCATGGAGTGTCCAGTACCACTAAAAGTGCCTCACTTTTATTTGTAATGGACAACATTTTAAGTGAAAACAACAAATGTCATATGGAAAACTGGACAAACCCATTCAGATTTTATTGATACTTTAGGAGAACAATCCATGGGACATTTTTGACATGTAAAAGAATTCCTAGCCATAATCCGAGGAATGGTGTGGCCGGTACCACTCAATGTGTGGCACTTTTATTTGAAATGGACAACATTTTAAGTGAAAACAACAACTACAATACCAGAAAACTAAACAAACAAAGTCAGATTCTTTTGATACTTCAGGAAAATGATCCATGGGTCACTTGTGATGTGTACGATTCAACCATGCCTCAACATGAGGCACAATTTGTCTAGTAAAACTCAAATTTTTTTACTTTATTTCAAAATGAACAAAATTTTAAGTGAAACCAACATCCTGCATACAAGAAAAATGACCAAATGCATTATGATTCTATTGATACTATAGGAAAATGATCCATTGGTCATTATTGACATGTACAAGTCAACCTTGCCTTAATCCAAGGCACGGTGTGGCCGGTACCACACAAAGTGTCTCAGTTTTGTTTGAAATGGACACTATTTTATGTAAAAACAACAGCTATATGGAAAACTAACCAAATGTATTATGATTCTTTTGATACTTTGTCACAACGATCCATGTGTCATTTTTTACATTTAAAAGTCAACTGATCCTCAATCTGAGGCACGGTTTGGCCCGTAACACTCAATGTGTCTCACCTTTATTTGAAATGGACAACATTTTAATTGAAAATGACAACTGGCTTACAGAAAACTGACCAAAAGCATTAAAAATATGTTTATACATCTGAAAAACGATCCATGGTTCATTTGTGATGTGTACAAGTCAACACCGAATTAATCTGAGACACGGTGTGATGGCTATCACTCGATGTGTCTGACTATTGTTTAAAATTGACACGGTTTTAATTAAAAACAACCATATGGAAAACTAAACAAATGTATTCTAATGGAATTGATACTTTAGAACAACAATCCATAGGTCACTTTTTTATGTGTATGAGTCAACAAGCCTCAATCCAAGGCATGGATTGGTTACTACCATTCAAAGTGTCTAACTATTATTTGAAATGGACAACATTTTTTGTGAAAACAACAACTAGTAGATGGAAAATTGACCAAACACATTCAAATTCTATTGATACATAAAGAAAATGATCTATTGGTAATTTTTGACATGAAAGAGTCAACCATGATTCAATTGTGGGCACGGTGTGGCAAGTATCACTCGAAGTGTCTCTCTTTTGTTTAAAATGGAAACTGTATTAATTTAAAACAACTCTCATACATAAAACCGACCGAACATATTTTTATTGACTTTATACTATATAAAAACGATCCATAAGTCATTTTTGATGTTTATGAGTCAATTTCACCTCTATCAAAGGCACAATTTGGCCAGTACCACTCAAAGTGCCTCACTTTTATTTGAAATGGGAAACATTTGAAGTGAAAACAACAATTGTCAAATGAAAAACTAAAAAAACACATCCAAAAACTATTGATACATTATCACAATGATTTATGAGTTATTTTTGACGTGTATGAGTCAACACTACCTCAATCTGTGGCATGGTGTGGCTGGTACCACTCAAAGTGTCTCACTTCTGTTTGAAATGGACACTGTTTAAAGTAAAAACACACAACCATATGGAAAACCAACCAAACATATTTTGAATGTGGTAATACATTATCACAAGTATCCGTTGGTCATTTTTGACGTTTACGAGTCAACCGTGCCTCAATCCATGGCATGGTCTGGCCGGTACCACTCAATGTGTCTCACATTTATTTGTAATGTACTAAATTTTATGTGAAAACAAAAACGGGCATACTAAAAACCAACCAAACGCATTCGGATTATATTAAAACATCATTAAAACGATCCATGGGTCATTTGTGATGTGTATGTGTCAACCTATCTTCAATCTGAGACACGGGGTGGTCGGTACCACTCATAGTGTTGAATTGTTTTTTGAAATGGACATTCTCTTACGAAAAAACTACAACCACATGGAAAATCGACCAAAATTATTCTGATAGTGTTGATACATTAGCACAATAATCCATGTATCATTTTTGACATATATGAGTCAACTGTGAATCAATCCGAGACACTCTTTGGCTGGTACCACAGAAAGTGTATCACTTCTATTTTAAATGGACAATATTTTAAGTGTAAAAAACAACTGGCATACAGAAAACCAACAAAATACATTTGTATTCTATTGAAACATCAGGATAATGATCCTTGGGACATTTGATACGTGTATGAGTCAACCCCACCTCAATCTGAGGCACGGTGTGGCTGGTACCACTCAATGTGCCTCACTTTTATTTAAAATTTACAACATTTTAAGTGAAAACAACAATTGGCATATGGAAAACAGACCAGACGCATTCGTATTCTGTTGATACTTCAAGACAACGATATGTGGGTCATTTGTGATGTGTAAAAGTCAACCAAGACTCAATCCGATGCACGGTGTGTCCGGTACCACTCAAACTGTTTCACTTTTTATTTTAAATGGACAACATTTTAAGTGAAAACAACAACTAGCATATGGAAAAATGATCAAACACATTCATATTTTGTTGATATTCTTGAAAACAATCCATGGGTTATTTTTGATGTGTACGAGTCAATTGTGGATCAATATGAGGCACAATATGGCTGGAACAACTCAATTTTTCTCACATTTATTTGAAATGTACAACGTTTTAAATGAAAACATCAACATGCATACATAAAATAGACACAACACATTTGGATTCTATTGATACTGTAGGATAACAGTACATGGGTCATTCCTGACATGTATGAGTCAACCTCGCCTCAATATGAGGCACAGTGTGGCCAGTACCGCACAAAGTTTCTCACTTTTGATTGAAATTGACACTGTTTTATATGAAAAAACATCCATATGGAAAACCGAACAAATAAATTATGAATGAGTTTATAATTTATCACAAAGTTCCACGGGTCATTTTTTGACGTTTACAAGTCAACTGAGCCTCAGTTTAAGGCACGGTTTGGCTGGTACCACTCAAAGTGTCTCACTTTTATTTGAAAAGGACAACATTTTAAGTGAAAACAATAATCGGATAACAGAAAACCGACCAAATGAATTCATATTCTATTGATACTTCAGGAAAATGATCCATGGGTCATTTGAGACGTGTATGAGGCAACCCCAACTCTATCTGAGACATGGTGAGGAAGATATCCCTCAATGTGTCTGACTATTGTTTAAAATGGAAATCATATTAAGTAAAAAAAACCATATGCAAAACCAAAAAAATTATTCTAATTGTGTTGATACATTAGTACAATGATCCATAGGTCATTCACAACATGTACAAGTCAATCGTGCCTTAATCCCAGACATGGTTTGACCAGTACCACACAAGGTGTCTCACTTTTATTTAAAATGACCAACATTTTAATTGAAAACAAGAACTGTCATATGGAAAACTGACCAAACACATTCGGATTCTATTGATACTTCAAGACAATGATCTACGTGTCATTTTTATGTGTACGAGTCAACCACGATTCAATCTGTGGCACAGGGTGGAGGGAATCACTTGATGTGTCTCTCTTTTGTTTAAAATGGACACTGATTTAAGTAAAAACAAAAAAAATATAGGAAACTGACCAAACATATTGTGATTGTGTTGATACTTTATCACAACATTCCATATGTCATTTTTTTACATGTAAGAGTCAATTTTTCCTCAATATGAGGCACGATTTGGCCGGAACCACTCAAAGTATCTCACTTTTATTTGAAATATACAACATTTTACGTGAAAACAACAATTGACATACGGAAAACCAAACAAACACATCCAGATTCTGTTGAGACTTTATCAAGACAATACATGGGTTATTTGTGACATGTACGAGTCAACCCCACCTCAATCAGAGGCAGGTGTGGCCGGTACCACTCAAAGAGTCTAAATTTTGTTTGAAATGGACACTAAGTAATGTAAAAACCACATCCATATGGAAAAACACCAAACGTGTTCTTATTGTGTTGATACTTTATCACAAATATCAATTTGTCATTTTTGATGTGTACGATCTAGCCGTGCCTCAATCTGAGTCATGGTTTGGCCGGTACAACTCAAAGTGTCTCACATTTATTTGAAATGGACTACATTTTAAATAAAAAAGATTGGCATATGGAAAACCAACCAAATGCATTAAGATTCTATTGATACATTAGGACAACGATCCATGGGTAATTTGAGACGAGTACGAGTCAGTCCTGACTCAATCCGAGTCAGAGTGAGGTGGGAATCACTCAAAGAGTATGTCTTTTATTTAAAATGGAAATAGTTTTATGTAAAAAAACATCCATACAAAAAACTGACCAACTGTATTGTGATTGTGTTCATACTTTAGCACAATGATCCATAGGTCATTTGTGATGTGTACGAGTCAAATGCGACTCAACTTGAGGCACGATTTAATGAGTACCACTCAATGTGTCTCACTTTTATTTGAAATGGACCACTTTTGAAGTGAAAACAAAAATTGGCTTATGGAAAACTGACGAAATACATTCGGATTCTATAGATACTTTAGGAAAACGATCCATGGGTGATTTATGATGTGTAAGAGTCAAACCTGTCCAAATCTGAGGCACGGTGTTGTGGGTATCACTCAATGTTTATATTTTTTTTAAAGTGGTGACTGTTTTATGTAAAAACAATAGACATATGAAAAACTGACCAAACATTTTCTGATTTTGTTGATACTTTAGTACAACGATCCATAAGTCATTTGTGACATGTACTAGTCAACGGTTACTCAATCCGAGGCATGGTTTGGCTGGAAAAACTCAAAGTGTCTCACTTTAATTTGAAATGGAAATCATTTTAAGTGGAAACAACATCTGACATATGGAAAACTGATCAAATGTATTCAGATTCTGTTGATACTTTAGCGCAATGATCCATGGGTTAGTTGTGACGTGTACGAGTCAACCCTGCCTCAATCCGAGGAACGGTGTAGCTGGGGCCACTCAATGTACATCAAATTTGTTTGAAATGGACAACATTTTAAATGAAAACAACAATAGGCATATAGAAAACCGACCATATTTTGAAACTATTGATACTTCAGGAAAACGATCTATGATTCATTTGTGACGTGTACAAGTCAACCCCGGCTCAATATGAGACATGGTGTGGACCGTATCACTCAATGTGATAGTCTTTTGTTTATAATGGACATCATATTATGTAAATACAACTAGCATACAGAAAAACGACCAAAAATATTTGTATTGTGCTGATACTTGAGAACAATGATCCATTGTCCAACCTCACATAATCCACTTGTCATGTGAGGAACTCCTACACCTATTCTAAAACACAGGTCTTTTATTACTCCAAGGACTACAACATTACAAAAGTCACACAGTCTCATTGATACACACCCATTATCATCATAACTAAGTTCAAAGACACCTTCCCCAAACCAAGAGACATTATATCTGGGTTTGGTTGAATTCATTTATCCATTTACTTATTTTGGGGTTATTAGCTTCTAATTTATTTGTTTAATCATATATGTGTTATAAAAAATTCAATTTTTTAAGTATTATTAATTCTGTATAGAATTTATAATTTTGTATTTAGTTTTTTATGTATTTTATTCATAATTTATAATTTAATTATGTATGTATTCAATTTAGTATTCTATTATGAATTTAATTTCAGATTGCACATGTAATTGACTCTTAGAATTGAATTCTAAATCAATTATCTATGGTTATAATTTCATTATGAGTAATGTTTTCATTCTATATGTTATTAGTTTCTTGAAAGTGGAAACTATTTGATTTAGAATTATGTTTTTCATTGTATATGATTTCATTATATGTATGTATTCAATTTAGGCATCGAAATCACTCAAAAAGGCCAAGACAGCAGTACCTTACCACTCACAGCAACAGCTTAGAGCGGCCTGCTATTTCAATTTCATAACATTCCCTATGACAATGGTTTAAAAACGTTAGCCTAGGGAGTTTTATACCATCATGTTATATTCCAATGGTTTACAACCGTTTTCATAGAGAGTTTTATACCAACTCTTTGCCAACGATTTCAAACAGTTGGTGGAAAATTTGTACCAGTGGTTATGTAAAACCGTTGGTATAAGGTGGATATCCAAAGATATACCAACAGTTTTCCACAAACAATTTGCAAACCTCTTTCCCTATGGCTTAAATCCCCATGGATTTGATGACTGTTGGTATATATATTATACCAACTGTTATCCATCCTTTAAAAATGGGTTTGAACCATTAGTAAATAATTATTTTCTAGTAGTGTATAGCCTGGAATTGGTTATGGAAATTCAAACAAAACAAAGACTCTTTGAGGATGATCACTCTGTCAATCCCTGTATATTATATAATGATCAAGAATCTATGATAAAGGTCACTCATTCTATACTCCAATGGTCTATAATTTCCAGGACACTCTGAGAAGCTCACTCGGTCTATCCACTATAGTCTATGATGTCCAAGTCTCTTTGAGGAAACTCACTCTATCTATCCTGGTGTAGTCTATAACACGATGTTCATACGGCCCCATGAAATTCAGTGAATAATAATGATATATGGAAAAAGTAAACCTATAGAGCTTTTTGGCTAACAAGTCTACATCATAATAAGCATGTCAGGGAATAACACTCCATCATACGGTCCCAAGGCATGTAAAACATTTATATCGGCCAAAGGCTGAACAAGACCAAAAGGTCATTAATAGAACACGGCCAGGTAAAAACATCCAATAATATAAATTATCCTTATACAAAGCCATATTACCTCAACCCAAGAATAAAAGAAAGGCAGGAAAACCACAGGGGAAAAACAACAAACACGCAATAACCCATTCAAGGGTATTGGTGTAATTTTCACATAATACTCAAAGACATTGAATGGAAAGGCACAAACCACCTACCGTGATGATAGAAGATCAGTATACTTGAACAATGTGGATTTAATCTATTTATAACGTTGCATATATATGAAAAATCAAAAAACGTTCAACCCACGATAACATATTGAAGAGGTGTAATTGGAAAATGTTGCTCTAGAAGATGGAAGAGCATACCTCTACGGTTACAATGTAATAGATGGTGGTCAACTTGGAGAATGGACAGAGGCACGAGGGTTTGAAGAAGTAATGGTGGTATAAAGATTCTCTCGGTTGAACAAAATCTAGAGGAAGATGATTCAGGTGGTCATACGAGAGCCTGGTCTGTTTAATGAAAAAAAGAATGTACACGACATGTAATTTTGGAGTACACAGCGTGTACTAAGCTTATCCATAATCCGAATTAAGTGGACTCCACATCACCCCACAAGACCATGTGTGTGGTCTGGACACGGCCAGCACACGGCCACACGTGGCATCGTAGTACAAAATGTGTACTTATAAAGTGCATGATGTGTACGTCAAAAATTTCAAGAAACTCCGATTTTCTAAAAAACATTAGAATAATGGAAAACAAACCTGAAACGAAGGTTCGAGTTGTTTCAAACTTCCCCCCTTAATGAAATTTGTCCTCGAATTTCCCTAGAAAGGCGTGGAAGAAGTAACCCTGAACAAATCCATCCACTATGATTGTACATCGACCTCCCATTCCCAAGTCTCATCATTTACTCGCCCGTGCTTCCATAGCACCTATACTAGATGAATAGATCGACCACAGAGAACCTCAATATTTTGATCGAAAATCCAGATAAAATGATCCTCAAATGATGCATCCACTTTGAGTTCAACCTCCTCAGGTTGAAAGACATGAGACTGGTCTAAAAAGTAACGTCGGATATGGGAAACATGGAAGACATCGTGTAGGGTCAGGTAACTCTGAGGTAACTACAACCAATAGGAAACCGACCCAACTCTATCCAACACCTCAAATGGCCCGATGTACCTTGGTAAAATCTTTCCATGTCTCTGAATCCTCTTGTGTCCCATCCTCGGTGTGACATGAAAGAAAACCCGATCCCCGACCTCGAACTCTAGGGGTCGTCTCCGCTGATCAGTATAAGACTTATGTCGAGACTGTGTCACAACCATCCTCTTCTGAATCAACTCTATCTACTCTGAGGATTCCTGAACAAGACGAGGTCCCAGAAAATCTTCCTCTCCAGCCTCTAGCCCGCATAATGGTGATCAGCATGGCCTACCTTAAAAATCCTCATAAGGTGACATATGAATAGTTTCCTAAAAACTGTTGTTGTAGGAGAACTCTACAAGAGGTATATGCATCTTCCAAGAACATCTAATGTCCTGAATGCAAGCTCGGAGCACATACTCAAGCATCTGAATCACACGCTCGGACTGGCCATCTGTCCGGGGATGGTCAGTTGTACTCAAAAATACCTGTGGAACCAAATCCTTTTGAAGCCCCACCAGAACCGTGAAGTAAAACGTGCATCCCAATCAGAAACTACGGTGTGTGGAACTCCATGTAGACGTACAATCACTCGAATGTACAACCGTTCAATCTCATGAAAAATAATGTTATCATTGATCGTCAAGAAGTGAGAAACCATCATAAACCTGTAGATGACAATAAAAAAAACTCCATTCAGTCAAGGTGACCTCTGAAAAATTGTCACGAATTCTATCACGACATCATTCCACTTCCACTCTGGAATAGGTAACTACTGAAAAATACATGCTGCTAGTTAATGCTATGCTTTCACCTAATGACAAGTGGAACAACACATGACATAAAAGAAACAACTCTCCTCATACCTGGCCACCAATATTGGTGGTGTAGATCATGATACATCTTGTTGATGCCAGGATCAACTACCCAAACCGAGGAATGAATGTCCTTCATCATCTCCTCGCGTATGTCTGTTGGCACCCATACGCATCCCTGGAAACGCAAGATCTCATCCTCGCCTACTACCCATCCATGAAGAGGCCCCCCTCCTGACAAAATCTCACGTAGGACTTGTCCTTCCGAGATTGATAGTTTCTTTATTTGTACCTGATCAAGTAGAGTAGATGTAATGGATACAGAAGATAGAAAAGTATGCGCTTAACTATCGTGAACCTCCAAATTTATCTCAGAGAACAAAACCATAATCAACCAGTCACTGTTGTCCTCTTGAACTGCCTGTATCTGAGTTCTCCTACTCAACGCGCCAACCACTGTGTTTCCCTTTCCCAGCATATATGGAAGCTCAATGTCAAAGGACTACAGATACTTGATATAAAAACCCATACTTTACATACATTGTTAAAACTTTAAAACTGAAGCATACTTATTACAACATATAACAAAACCATGGAAGGACCGTATAGGTATAGTGTCTTTAGAAACTAGGAAACATAAACAACTGATTCATAAAGAGTCTACACTGTCTCCCATTTATTTCATCATATCAATAGTCCCTTTTGGCATATCTTACTTAATAACTTTCTTCCTGACCTGGGGGAAAGAAAACATACAAAAGGGTGACCTCAAATGCTCAGTAAGGTTAAACAAAAGGAAAATCAATCACATCATGAACATAACATTTTGGAAATCTTAACCTGCAAAAGAAATCAAAATTTCATACCATTGGATAATTCAAAGAAGTGAAATGTAATCCCAATAATCATAACATAAAACATGGAATTTTGTCTCATACACACATAACCATAGATAATCATTTCTTATTAGTCAAGACTCATTGCCAAGGCTGTCTTAGTGTACAAAGTCCATTTCTGAACCGAGTCCATTCCTCGTTTCAGTCCTGTTTCATTGAACTGGTTTAAACTGCTATTCCAGTCATGTCTATCTAATGAGATATAAAATCAATACCAAATTCATTAGAGGGATATATAGGTCTCACCCATCTCATAATGATACCATTCTTATGTGTGCCACAAAATCATACATCATTGCATAACCCATGTAATAAAAATGGGAATCTTAAACATCATGCCATCATATCATAATCCATATAAGATAGAAGGAGATCATAAAAATAATTCCATCATAACATAATAAAATCAATGTAAAAATATGGATTGATACCGAACCCTATATTATCATAGATAGTAAATAATTTTGATAAAACATTTGAACTCCATTCTTGAGGAAAATATCATTTCTACTTCAAAAACATTTTTCCTTTCTTAACATGTCATACAATTTTAGATTATAAGAAGTTGATTAAAAATAAACTTGAAGACTTGTAAAGTAAGATTCTTGGAAATAATGTTTTAAAAATCCATTCATGTCGTATACGTTAAAAAAACATTCTTCTCTTACTTTTGTCGGAAATGTCAAAAAGTACCTCGTACAAAAAACGACAAAAGATTCCTTTCATATCTTTTACTAAAACTCACCGAAGGGTAAAATTGGATTTAAACAATTGTAGGTGGATGGAAGTAATTTTACATATTGAGGAAAAATGTATCTGGATGATAAAATACACCCTAGTAAATTCCAAAGTATAAACAATCTTGGATAGAAATGAGATTTTGATATTTCCATTACCTTAGGATCGATTTGCTTCGTAAGTGTCCGAACCTCTGGTATAATGATTTAAATAATGTTATTAACTTATTCCAAAATCATAGATATTGTTATTATATCATATATGGTCATATTATTAGCTTCTTAGTATTAATATTTCATTACTACTTGTTATTCAGGTGTTTATTATTTTTTGTTCTTATGCGTGTTTTGTCGAATAAATTCATATTCTTGTCATTAGGTTATAGATACCTCATTTACTGAATGATATTAGTGTAATATATATCATATTCATTCATTCAATTCATTCAATTAATTTATATAATCATTATTCAATGAATATCATGTATAATGAGTCGCATCACATCATGGAGACGGTATTCCGTACGTACGCACGAGCAATGATATCGTTCCCATGATCATGGAATTGTATTGGAGTTTATGTATAAAATTTCAGAATAAATATCACTTTACAATAATGATATATAGTTATTATTTACACCATTATACCCATCCATGTAATTTGGTGGGGGAAAATAGATTACACCACGGCGTGGTGACGGTATTCTGTACGTACGCACGCGCGGTGATTTCATTTTCCTTATGATGGATAGATGGTGAAATAGGGTTGTTTCATAATTATAATAAAATATCAGTATATGAGTGATACTGATGTTATTACTTCATAATGAAACAACTAATGAAGAAGAAGTGGAAGAAAAAATAAAGATGAATGAATCGGTAACGAGCATTACCCCTTCTTGGAAGCCCCTCTCTGAGGCCTCCTCTTAGGGCACTACAATTGGTCTTTGAAGAAGACCAGGACCTCTAGGATTCTTTCTAGGGAAGTGGAGTGGAGAAATTGGGAGGGGTTGGCCGAGCATGAAGGCTCAAATTGGTGTGAGGAGGAGAGGGAGGAGGTGCCTTTTTATAAGAGAGGAGAGGGGCACCTTTGGAATTACTAAAAATATTATTTTATTATAAAGTCAAATTCGGTTTTTAATAGCTCCAAATTGATATATTTGGAAGCTAAGGTGGGTATGGGTCGAAATCCTCTCATTCCATTACTGGTCTTTATAGCTCACCCTTTTCTTATGTATGTCCTCTGGGTATCCCATTCAATGCTAAGTACGACGGAATGTAGTGGTCATGTAAAGGAAGTTTTCAATAAAGATGTGGTATTTCATGTTTCAAGTTTTTATATAATGATCATAAGCCCCAAATACACTAAACCACTCAATAAACTTTGTTGTATCAAGTGATGTTTTATGTATTGAATCATGTTTATGATGTAATAAATAGAAGGGTTGTCATAGTTGGTATAAGAGGATAGGTTTAGTTAATTTTGGGATTACAAAACCCTAGTAAAGCCTTAAATATAAAACTAAGTATAATAAAAACATCCCTAATATTTGGTAAATACTAATAAAGTGGTTTTTAAAACAAATACATCCATGTCTGGATACGAGCAGGTAGAGGCGGCTCTGGCACAAATGTATCCTAGGGGTAAAACCCGAAAACACCGCATTGAGCTAGACTCGAACGGGAACTGGTGCACGAAAACGGGCCATGCTACAGTCTTGGTTATGACACTCCTGGGGGATATGTTTTGATAAATTCACAATCTTGATATGAAACCTTATTAACGGAAAAATGCCCCTAAGAATATATGTTACAAAGTAGATCATGAAAAGCCTAGATTGAATCCTATAGACTCATGAGTTAAAGAAATTAATGTTTATTTATAAGTCATCAACTATTGACTTTGGATTACCCTTTATGTGTTACCCCTAACTTTTCTTTTATTCCAGCCAATGGCTGGTAATAGGAGGACTCAGGCTAACAACCGTTGTGAAGATCAGTGTGATGATTTTACTAATGAGACGCCCAGTCCAATGGGAGCGGGAATCGCGAACTTTGTCACTCTTCTCTCTCAGTTAACTCAAGTTTTGAATAGAAACACGGGTCAAGAGGAACATTCAACCCCCCCCCCCCTAAGAAAGAACAAGTCAGTATAGAGAACTTCATGAGACAAAGGCCTCCTACTTTTAGTGGATCATCCGATCCCACGATCACTGAACAGTGGATCAACTCCATTGAAAAGCTTTTCCCCATCCTTCAATGTTCTGAACTAGAGACGTTTCTCCTGGATGCTTATCGTATGGATTATGATGCTAATAAATGGTGGGCGTTGATCAAAAATACGAAGCCTAAGGAGGAGATCGAGGCTTTGGAATGGAAGGAATTCTGGAAGATGTTTTTCGATAAATATTTTCGGCGCACCCTACAGATTATGATGGAATGGGACTTCCTTTCCCTCAAGCAAAATGATGAAGAATCTATGGGATCTTACGGGGAAAACATCACAAGGCTTGCACGATATGCTTCTGGAATTGTAGTTACCCCCGAATTCAAGGTTTACCGCTTCTTTGGTGGGAAGAAGCCTAGCTTGCGGAAATCGTTAGCGATCCATTACTTCGACAGCTATGAAGAAATTGTCTGATGTGCCCTCAAGGTCGAAATGGAGATTCGAGAATCATAGGGGCATCATGTGGACAAGAATCGTAACGTGGACTTCAATGATGGTGGACCGATGGATAAATCCAACGACGCTAAAAAGTTCTAGCACCCCACTTTCCAAAAGTGCGGAATGAATGACCTTGGAAGTTGCCTTAAGGGGAAGAGAAAATGCTTTAGGTGTGGAAGAGAAGGGAAGCTATATATTAACTATCGGAAAGAAGGACCCGCGACTGCGACAAAGGAGAGGAATGCTCCGTTCGAACCTCAACATGTTGTTCAATGCTACAAATGCCAAGAACCGGGTCATTTATCAAATCAGTGCCCTAATCCAAGGGTTATCGGAGGCAACCAACAACCTCCAAGACAGCAAGGAAGAGCTTTATCCATCAGTTCTTCCGAAGTGAACCCCAACAACGAAGTGGTGGTAGGTACGCTAGTTATTCATTCAAGAATAGAGAACTTACTTTTTGATTCAGATTCTACGAATTCTTTTATATCTCGATAGTTTAGTAGAACAATCCAAGCACCACCACAAATCATGGAAGTAAAAATGTCGGTGAGTACGGAAAATGGTTCAATCATTGCATCCCATGAATATAAGTCCTCCCCGGTTATAATATGTGGATTGAATTTCCCAGAGAACCTCATCATACTCCCTTTTTTGGAATTTGATGCAATTCTTGGCATGGATTGGCTTTCCTTATATTAAGCCAACATAAATTGTCGGGAGAGGGAAATCACACTCCATATGGAGAATTGACCCATGATTCTTTACAAGTGTCATGAGGAAGATGATTCTCCATTAGCTCCATCATCCCATGAATGGATATTACTGCCCTATGAGCATGCGTATCTGGATCAGATGATTGAGTCCAAATAAGAATCCATCCTTGAAGAAATTCCTATTATGAGGGAATTCGCGGATGTGTTTCCCGAGGAACTGCCTGGTTCTCCTCCTAGAAGAGATGTTGAGTTATCAATTGAACTTATACCTGGGGCATTACCAATATCCAAGACTCCATATAGAATGTCTGTTGTTGAGCTTGAAGAGATGAATAATAAACTACATGAGAATATGGATAATGGGTTTATACTCCCATGTGCTTCACCATGGGGTGCACCAGTCCTCTTTGTCCAGAAGAAGGATGGGTCAATGCAGCTCTGCATTGATTATCGTGAACTTATCAAAATCATGATAAAGAAAAAGTATCCTATCCCAAGAATCGATGACTTGTTTGTTCAGCTGCGTGGAGCACAATACTTCTCCAAGGTGGACTTGTGGTCGGGATATTATCAAGTAAGGGTGAAGAAGGAAGATGTCCCCAAGACTGATTTTCGTACAAGGTACGGGCACTATGAACTCATAGTAATGCCATTCAGACTCACCAATGCTCCAGAAATATTCATGGACTTGATTAATAGAGTCTTTAGATATTACCTTGACAAATTTGTGGTAGTCTTTATAGATGATATTCTAATATACTCCAAAACCAAGGAGGACCATGAGGAGCATTTAAGAACTGTACTGGAGACTTTGTGTAAGGAGAAGCTCTATGAAAAGTACAACAACTGTGATTTCTAGTTTAAGGAGGTCTCATTATTGGGCCATATCATCACAAGTAATGGGATATATGTGGATCCCTCGAAAATAGATGTAATTGAGGGATGGCCGAGGCCAACATCGGTAACCGATATCCGTATCTTCTTGGGGTTAGATGGATATTATCGATGATTTGTGAGAAATTTCCCATGATTGTCTAACCCTCATAGCATGCTATCTCTAAAGGGAGTAATGTTTGCTTGGAGTGATGAATGTGAAGAATGCTTCAAGTATTTGAAAAGGAGGCTTATCATTGCCCCTGTACTCACTTTACCCACATGTGGGGAGCTTTTTGTGGTATTTAGTGATGCTTCAAAAAACGGATTAGGTTGTGTGCTAATGCAGAATGATAATTTGATATCCTATTCCTCAAGGAAGTTGAAAATCCATGAGAGAAACTATCCAACGCATGATCTGGAGTTGACGACGTTGGTCTTTGACTTGAAAATCTGGCAGAATTATTTCTATGGAGAAAAATGTGAGATATAAACTGACCACAAGAGTCTTAAAAATATATTCACATAGAAAGAGATTAATATGCGCTAGAGAAGATGGATAGATCTCATAAAGGATTATGACTGTTCAATACATTACCACCCTGGGAAAGCGAACAAGGTGGCAGATGCCCTATGTAGAAAGGATCCAACGATTCTATCAATGATGACAATTGAGAAGGATCCAATCTTCTTAGACTTGATGAAGATGGACATGGGAATCATAAAGAAGGGAACATCATCAATCCATTCAAAAATGATTTCCCAACCATCTCTTTTGGAATGGTTAAAGGATGCTCAAAAGGATGATGTGGGAATTCAAGAAAAAGTGGAATCTATCAAAAAGGGAAAATCCTCATAGTTTAATGTTAATTAAGAAGGAATTGTGCGGTTTGGGAAAAGACTATGTGTTACATCAAGACCGGAGCTGAAGAGGGAAATTTTGGATGATGCACATAGTTCAAATTTCTCTATTCACCCAAGTAGCAAAATGATGTATCGAGATCTCTGAGAAAACTTTTGGTGGGATGAAATGAAGAAGGATATCACTGAATATACATCAAAGTGCCTAGTGTGTCAGCAAGTGAAGACATAGAGGCAGAAGGCTACGGGGATGATGAAATCATTACCCATACCAGAATGGAAATGAGAGAACATCACCATAGACTTTGTCACTAGACATCCAAAGACATCCAAAGGAAACAATGCAATCCGGGTTGTTGTGGATCGTCTTACAAATACTGCACACTTCATTTCTATTAGAGAGGATTTCTCATTCGATCAACTAGCACAGATATATATTGGGGAAGTGGTAAGGTTTCATGGAGTACCAATATCTATTGTGTCGGACCAAGATCCAAGATTCACCTCTATGTTTTGGAAGAGTCTTCAACATGCTCTGAATACTGAACTAAACTTCAGTATGACCTATCAGCCTCAAAATGATGGTTAATCCAAGCCGACTATCCAAACACTTGAGGATATGTTGAGAGCGTTCTCAATGGACTTTAAAGGAGGATGGGATCAACATCTTCCTCTGGTTGAGTTCTCTTATAATAACAGTTTCCACACGAGCATCCAAATGGCACCATATGAAGCCCTATATGGGAAAAGGTGTAGAACATTGGCATGTTGGGATGAGGTCGGTGAATGTTAGCTACTTGGACCAGAAATGGTCGATGAAATGGTGGAGAAGGTGAAAACCATTTAGCAGCATATCTGGGAATCCCAGAGTCGACAGAAGAGTTATGTAGATAATCATCGATGAGACTTTAAGTTTAATGTTGGAGACATGGTGTTTTTACACATATCTCCATGGAAGAAGTTCGTGAGGCTTGGAATGAAATGGAAGTTATGTCCAAGGTACATCAGCCCCTTCGAGATTCTTGATCGTTTTGGGGATGTGGCCTATCGACTAGCACTTCCACCTGCTATGGCCAAGGTGAATGATGTCTTTCATGTATCCCTCTTAAGTAAGTACATACCCAACCCTTCACATGTACTCTCTTCCGTGGTGATACAAATGGAAGATGATCTTTCTTGTGAAGAGCAACCAGTGAAGATCATAGATTGTAGAGAAAAATTTCAACAAAATAAGACAATTCCCCTCGTCAAGGTGTTGTGGAGAAACCACAAGTTTGAAGAAGTGACTTGGGAGTCAGAGTATATGATGAAGCTGAGTTACCCACATTTTTTTAGTGTGGGATAAGGAAAATTTCGAGGGAGAAATTTCTTAAGGGGGGAATATTGTAACAGCCCAAAGTTTAATTAATGGAAAATCCCTCTTGATCCAGTTAAATGTCTCTTTCTGAAAAAATGTTTTTATAAGATGTCAACTTCTTTGGTTTTATGTTATGAATTGTTACCGTTGTTAATATAGTCGTTTAATAGTGGTCACATGATTAGTATAAATATAAGGCTTTAACGAACCCAATTTTACTCAGACAAAGGAAGCGATGAACTCATCTAGTAGAATTTCTCCATACGAAGCCCATTTTTCAGAGCTCGGAAAAGATGTGGCATCCTTGAGCTTCTCCCTTGACCAAGCCCAAGCTGAGCTTCACCATGTCAAGCTCGAACGAGACCGTCTACGTGAAAAGTGGAAGTTGATTGAAATTACCACTCAAGCGATTTATCTGAGCCACCCCAAGAGCCTGTCACCATCTCACACCTTACCCATAGGCCTTATGCAGCTATTTTAAGGGGTTATGTAACAAATAAGTACTACTATGTTTATGTACAATATTTTTGAATATAATAATGAATATAATTTCTATTCATTTTTGATACATTGTAAATATTTTTTAAAGTACAAATGGTGTTTTTAGTTATTATTTAATTAAGAAATCTATTTTATTAAATTAAGAAATTTTTGAATTAAATAATATTTTAATAAAATAATAATATTATTATTAAATTAATTAAGTATAAATGATCTTATAAATTTATGAATGCAATTAAAATGTTATATTAATGTTTGAAATCCATTTCTGTCAAAACCCGTGAGTTTTCGATAAATGTTGGTTTTTATTTTAAAAGTAAAAATTAACATATTTAGAAACTTTTTGAGATAAAATAAACTTCATTTCTGGAATCAGGACATCAAAATTATCCAACGGAGAAATTTTCATAATTTTCTGAGACAGTCAAATTTTTGGGTAAAAATTAAATATCGTTTAAATATATAATGTGTTTTATGACAGCATAATGACCCAATGGTGATGTAATAAAATACTATAATCTGTATGTTCGGCCAATATATGTTTTAACATTAAAATAAAGTGAGTTTGGGTTTTTCTGAATTACTTTTCAAAGAATTAATGAACCTCTCAAGACTTAGTCAACACTTTGCCTTTTTAAATTAATTTCCATGGGAGTGTGACTCACCTCCACATAAGAAAACATATTATTTTAAAATTTTCGGACCTTGGCCTTGTAAAATACTATTTTCCTATTTCCTTTTCCATAACCCATGGGCAAAAACCATGGGATGTTTTGTGGTTTGGATTAGTTTAATATAAGGGGTCCCAAACCTAAATAATAAAGAATTCACTCAACTTTCCTATATAAACCAACCCAATATCCCACTTCCTCCTCACTAAAATCTTTTGGAGTTAGTCCTACCTCTTCCCTACTCTCTCTAGAATCCTCTCAATGTGCCCCAAGCTCCAAAGAAGCCTCTCACAAGCCTTTCTCTAGCCTTTGGAAGCACACTTCCAAGTAAGGGTTTTTTCTTCCGTTCTCATTTTTGTCAATTTTCATTAAGTTGTATTTCCCTTTTAATTTTAATTATGAATGTTGGGGTATGTTTTATTACCTCCCCCATACTACCCTCTTATTGTTTGAATGATGTGAGACCCCTTTCTCTCTCATTAAATGCCTCCCATGTACACCCGTTACTATGCCGAGATTCCGAAAGGAACTCCTCTCTCTTCTTTTGCATTCAAGCAATACATTTGTATCATGAATATAAATTCCTTTTAAATTGTTGGAGAATGTATCTATATGACCGCATTATTGTCCATTACATGTAAATATGATGAGTAACCCCTTTATCTCTCATCAACCATTTTTATGAATTCTTATGTCACGCTGCTACGCTGCTGAAATCACACCAATTTTCTAAGCCAATGTCATTATGTAGTGAATACCATGTCCATTTCTCCATCAAGGGTATTCACCTTTATGAAAATTTACTTATTGATTATAATGTTTCATGTATGAATTCCACATTCCTTTATCATGGAATAAATGATTATATTTTATGAATCCATGTTTTATGATCCATGTGGCACACTTATGCATGAAATGAAATGATCAAGAAGGGTGTGCCCTTATAGCGCTCCAATGTGTTGAGTAAAGTATTGTATCACGATACATCATGTGCAATGAGTGTTGACTCATGCTAATTCAAGTGAAACAAGGGTTTACTTGTGCTTCATGTGCAATGAGGGTTTACTCATGCTCCATGTGCAATGAGCCTTGGATCATGCTAATTCAATGTTCAGTGTTGTTGCCACATTTCCATGTTATGATTATCATGCTTTATCATGCCTTTATGTTAATTTTTATTTTATGATCTATTGATATTCCTATTTTCTAACATGTATTTTACTCCTCATGTTATTCCTTGTGTACTCCCTTACCGGGCTTTATAGATCACCCTTTTCTTATGCATGTCCTCAGGTTATCCCATGCAATGCTAAGTACGAGGGAATGTAGTGGACATGTAAAGAAAGTTTTCAATAAAGATGTTGTATTTCATGTTTTATGTTTTTATGTAATGATCTAATTCCCCAAAGACACTAAACCTCTCGATATTCTTTGTTGAATCAAGTGATGTTTTATGTAATGAATCATGTATAAGCTGTAATAAATAGAAGGGTTGTCATAGATCTGACCTTTTCTACCATTTCATCAATGAGATCAGGTCCTAATAGCTTTCTTTCCCCAAATTCATCCCAGCATGTTGGAGTCCTGTATTTCATTCCATAGAGAGATTCATAAGTAGCCATAAGAATACTGGAGTGAAAGCTATTATTATATGAAAATTCCACCAAAGGTAGGTGTTGATCCCAACCACCTTTGAAATCCATAGAGCATGCTCTCAACATATCTTCTAGAGTTCAAATTGTCCTCTCAGACTGACCGTCTGTCTGAGGATGATAAGCAGTGATGAAACTCAACTATGTATCCAGAGTATGCTGAAGACTTCACCAGAACTTTGAGGTAAACCTCGGATCCCAATCGGATATAATAGAAAGTGGTACTCCATGCAATCTTACAAGTTCCTTGACATATATCATGGAAAGATGATCTAGAGATAAATCCTCTCTAATAGCAATGAAGTGTGCAGACTTTGTAAGATTATCAACAATGACCCATATAGCATTATTTCCTTTGGATGTTTTAGGATGTCCTGTGACAAAGTCCATAGTGATGTTTTCCCATTTCCATTCGGGTATGGGAAATTGTTGTAACATCCCTATAGACTTCTATATCTCAGCTTTAACTTGCTGACAAACCACACATCAAGAGACATATTCGGCAACATCTCTTTTCATGCCATCCCAACAGACGTACTCTTCCATGTCCCTATACATCTTCGTGCTTCCAGGATGAATATGAGAATTAAGAACTATGAGCCTCATCCGGCAGCACCTTCTTTAATTATGGGATGGGAGGAACACAAACCCGATTCCTAAACATTATTATCCCATCACAATAAAGGTTGAATTCAGGAGCATTTCTCATCTTCTTTTGTTACTCTACATCATCTTTCTGTGCCTCTTTAATATTCACATGTATAGATGGTTGAACATTCATTTGACAAAGATACGATTTTCCCATTCCACTATAATTCCATGATTCAGCCTTTGTAAATCCATAAATATTGGATCTTTTGTGATCCTCATCATGGATAAGCTAGCATGGTCTTCTCGACTTAATGCATCTTCCACCTTGTTTGCTTTCCTAGGGTGGTAATGAATTGAGCAGTCGTAATCCTTAATCAGCTCCAACCATCTTCTTTGGTGGATATTCAACTCCTTTTGTGTGAAAATATACTTTTAAACTTTATGATCAGTATAAATATCACACCTTTAACCATAAAGATGATGCCTCCAAATCATTAATTCAAATATTACCACAGCTAACTCCAAATCATGAGTTGGGTAATTTTTCTCATGTATTTTCAATTGTCGTGAGGCATCATCTATCACCATATCATTTTGAATAAGAACACAATCCAATCCCTTCTTCGATTCATCACTGTATATCACAAACCTTTCTCCACTACAAGGCAGTGTGAGCACAGGTGCACTGGATAACCATCTTTTCAAATCCTTGAAATTCTCTTCACATTGCTCCGTCCAAAAAAACATAACTCCTTTCTGAGTCAACCTGGTGAGTGGTTTAGATAATCTTGGAAAATATTTCACAGAACTTCGATAATATCCATCCAAACCAAGAAAACATCTAATCTCAGTTACTGTTGTTGGTCTCAACCATCTTTCAATAACCTCTGTTTTAGCTGGATCCACAGATATCCCCTCTTTTGAGATTATGTGACACAAAAATGAAACTTTTTGAAGCCAAAATTCACACTTGGTAAATTTGGCATAAAGCTTCTACTTTCTCATGGTCTTCAATATAATTATCAAGTGATCTTCATGTTCTTCCTTCCTCTTTGAATATACAAGAATATCATCAATAAATACTACCACAAACTGATCAAGATAGTCTCTAAAGACTCTATTCATCAGATCCATAAAGATAGAAGGGGAATTATTAAGACGAAACAACATCACTATAAATTCATAGTGTCCATACCTTGTACGGAATGTCTTCTTTGGTGTATCCTCCCTTTTGACCCTTAATTGATGATACCCTGAATGAAGATCAATCTTGGAAAAGTATTGAGATCCTCGTAGTTGGTCAAATAGGTCATCAATGTGCGGGAGAGGATATTTGTTCTTGATAGTGATCTTGTTATCTTCTCGACAATCAATGTAAAGTCTCATTAATCGATCTTTCTTCTTAACAAACAGAACAGGTGCTCCCCAAGGTGACGCACTAGGGAATATGAACTCCTTATCAAGATTCTCTTGGAGTTTCTTATTCAATTCCTAAAACTCAATTGGGGCCATCATATAAGGTGTCTTTGAAATAGGCAAAGCACCCTGTACGAGTTCTATTGAAAACTCAACTTCACGATTTGGTTGAAGACCTTGCAATTCCTCTTGAAAGACATCATCAAACTCCAGTAAAATGGGAATATTATTATTCGTGAGTTTCTCTCCAGCCATTTGAAATAAATAACCTTCATTTAGTGGAATCAAGACCCATAAGATGGAAGAAATTTCCACTGGAAGGTTATGTTCATCCTTGCATTGATATACGATCATAGATTATCTGGAATATGAAATGTGACTTCCCTTATTTGGAAATTGATGTGAGATCCATATAAAGAAATACAATCCATGTCAAGAATAACATCAAATTCCACTATATGAAGGATCAGAAGATTTGCAGGAAGCACATTCCCACAAAGTTCTATCGAGGAAGAATTATAAACATTTGATGCGACTGTTGTGCCATTAGGTGTTGTCATAGCTAACTTAGCATCTAATTGTTGAGGTATTATAGTGATACCCTTAGAAAATTCATCTGAAATAAAAGAGTGGGTGGATCCAGAATAAAATAAAACATTTACTTCTTTAGAGTGGATGGTAAGTGTACCTTTCACCACATCGTTATCGTACTCCACATCGCTGATAGAAATTGCATGTGACATTCCTTTGTCTTTAGCCTTAAGAGTTTGTTGACGTCGACCACCATCATCAACCCTTGGATTCGGGCATTGATTGGCATAATGTACCATCCTCTTACACTTGAAACATTGAAGTGTAGTAGGTTCATTATGTGTATCACTTCCTTTGTTTGCATCATTAGACATCTTCTTCCCATCATTACAGCATTCAAATGCCCGATGACCTTCCTTTCCACATTTTAAACATTTACTTGTCCCTTTAAGACAACTCCCTCAATGTTTCTTTCAACACTTTGAGAAAAAAGGAAAGCTCATCTTCTTTTCAGTGTGCTCTTTTGATTTTCCTTTTAATTCCATTTTCTTCTTCTTATCAAACCCATATGACTGATGGGTTACTCCAATCTCCATCTCAACTTTGAGAGCACATCGAACGATTTCCTTGTAGCTATTGAAGTCCCTTATGGATAAGGCCCTTCGATGACTTGGTTTTGTACCACTAAAGAATCGATCGATCCTACTCTCAGGTTGGATAATAATACCATAAGCATACCTTCAATGTCTTGTAAAATTTTCATCATAAGTACCAATAGATTCATCATCCTTTTTCTTAAGTTCAAGAAACTCATTCTCCATCTTTGTTCGTAGAATACGGGGGAAGTACTTATTGAGAAATAAGTTCTTGAACTCGTCCCATTCCATGGACTCAATTTTATCCCTTTTACTCATATTATTAAAATGATTCCACCATTGATCAGCATCTCCATCCAAATGATACACTGCTAAGATGACTTTATCATGTTCAGAACATTGACGAACTGAAAATATCTTTTCAGTAGTACAAATCCATTGTTCAGCAACTAATGGATAAGTAGACCCGCTGAATGAAGGAGGACGTTGCATCATGAATGATTCAACAGAATTTTTCTCCTTCCTTTCCTCGTTTTAGAGTCCGGAATAATTCATAGCTTGAGAAAGTTGTGTGAGAATGGATACAAGATTTTTCATTCCAGCTCCCATAATGGTTGGTTGATAAGGAGGACAATCATTTCATTGCCCGTCGCATTCCGCATTAACATGGTTCCTTCGAGTTCCAGCCTTTGACTAAAGCCAAGATGAATAGTGTAAGAAACACTAATTATAATATGAAAATCACATAATCAAGAATAAAATTTCACACTTAACGTCTTATTCTAGGTTATTAATGGACATTTCTAAAACACTATGATTGTGTTCTATGCTTTGACATATCCTTAGGGTTCTTACTAAGGAATTCACATCCTATTTTCCAAAGGTTGACTATACATTTCCTCTGATACCAACTATAACAACCCATACATTACATATATTGTTAAAACTTCAAAATTGAAGCATACTTATTACAACATATAACAAAACCATGGAAGGACCGTATATGTATAGTGTCTTTAGAAACTGGGAAACATAAACAACTGGTTCATAAAGCGTCTACATTGTCACCCATTTATTTCATCATATTTATAGTCCCTTTTGGAATATCATACTTAATAACCTTCTTCTTGACCTGGGGGAAAGAAAACATACAAATGGGTGAGCTCAAATGCTCAGTAAGGGTAAACAAAAGAAAAATCAATCACATCATGAACATAACATTTTGGAAATCTTAACCTGCAAAAGAAATCATAATTTCATTCCATGGGATAAATCATAGAAGTGAAATGTAATCCAAAAATCATAACATAAAATATGTAATTTTTTGGCATACACACATAATCATAGATAATCATTTCTTATTAGTCAAGACTAATTTCCAAGACTATCTTAGTGGAGAAAGTCTATTCCTGAACCGAGTTCATTCCTCGTTTCAGTAGTGTTTCACTGAACCGGTTTAACCTGCTGTTCTAGCCATGTTTATCTCATGAGATATAAAATCTATACCCCATGCATTGGAGTGATATATAGGTCCCACCCATCTCATAATTGTATCATTCTTATGTGTGCCACAAAATCATACATCATTGCATAACCCATGTAATAAAATTGGGAATCTTAATCATCATGCCATCATAACATATTCCATATAAGATAAAAGAACATCATAAAAATAATTCCATCATAACATAATAAAATAAATGTAAAAATAGGGATAGAAACCGAACCCTATATTATCTTAGATGGAAAATAATTTTGATAAATCATTTGAACTTCATTCTTGAGGAAAATATACTTTCTACTTAAAAAACATTTTTCCTTTCATAACATGTCATACAATTTTAAACTAAAATATGTTGATTAAAAATAAACTTCAAAACTTGTAAAGGAAGCTTCTTGGATATAACGTTATAAAAATCCATTCATTTCGTATATGTTAAAGAAAACATTCTTCTCGTACTTTTGTTGGAAAAGTCAAAAAGTAGCTCGTACGAAAAATGACATAAGATTCCTTTCATATCTTTTACTAAAACTCACTGAAGGGTAATATTTGATTTAAAAAATTGTAGGTGGATGGATATAATATTACATATTGTGGAAACATGGATGTGGATGATAAAATACACCCCAGTAAATTCCAAAGTATAAACAATCTCGGATAGAAATGAGATTGTGATATTTCCTTTACCTTAGGTCTGTTTTTCTTCGTAAGTGTCTGAACCTCCTGTATAATGATTTAAATAATGTTATTGACTTCTTATAGAATCATACTTATTTTTATGATATCATATATGGTCATATTCTTAGCATATTATTAGTAATATTTCATTACTACTTGTTATTCGGGTGTTTATTACTTTTTGTTCATATTCGCGTTTTGTCGAATAATTTCTTATTCTTCTCTTTAGGTTATAAATCCCTCATTTACAGAATGCTATTATTGTAATATATATCATATTCATTCATTCAATTCATTTATATAATCATTATGCAATGAAGATCATGTCGAATGAGTCACATAACATCGTGAAGACGGTATTCCGTACGTACGCACGAGCGATGATATCGTTCCCATGATTGTGGAATTGTATAGGAGTATATGTTTACAATTTCAGAATTAATATCACTTTACAATAATCATATATCGTTATTATTTACACCATTATACCCATCCAAGCGAGGTTGTGAGGGATAATAGATTACACCACGGCGTGGAGACGGTATTCCGTACGTACGCACACACGGTGATTTCATTTTCCGTAGGATGGATAGAGAGTGAAATAGGGTTGTTTCATAATTATAATAACATATCAGTACATTAGTGATACTTATTTTATTACTTCATAATGAAACAACTAAATAAGAAGAAGTGGAATAATAAATAAAGATGAAAGAATCGGTAACGGGCATTACCTCTTCTTTGAAGGGCTTCTTTGAGACCTCATCTTAGCGCACTAAAATTGGTCTTTGAAGAAGACCAGGACCTCTAGAATGCTTCTATGGAAGTGGAGAGGAGAAATTTTCATGTTATGGATGAGATTGAAGGCTCAAATAGGTGTGATGAGGAGAGGGAGCAGGTGACCTTTTATAAGGGAGGAGAGGGGCACCTTTTGAATAACTAAAAATATTATATTATTATAAAGTCAAATTCGTTTTTTAATAGCTCCAAATTGATATATTTATAAGATAAGGTGTATATGGGTTGAAATCCTCTAATATAATAGAATTTAGTCAAGTTTATGTCATTATATTAACATTATCTTTTAGTTTTAATTCTTAGTTAATTAGATTGACATTTACCATGTCACTTTGTATTTTTATATTATATAGTTAATAAACATACCATATACATCCAAGTGACCCAAAATTGGTAAATTAATGATACACCTATCATGATATAAGTATCATGGACGAACCTTAGATTTTTAGGAATAAAATAACAATCAATAATATAATATTTGTTTTAAAAACTATTTTATGACAATTTTGACACTATTTAGTAATTGATTTTTGTGAAAATCATAAAGGAATGATTAATTCGAAAAAAGATAAGTAAATAAATAATAACATGTCATATTAACATATAAAGTTAATTTAATTCATAAAAAGTATCAAATTACATTTATTTGGGTATTAATAACATCAATTATGTCAATATGTCATTAATAAGATAATTACTGCATCATCATTGTGTCATAAATAAATTAAATTATTTAATGTTTAAAAATTACAAATAAAATACCATTATGTAGGAAATATTTTTATATTTTTAATGAATATTTATAGTCGAATTTATCATAAGTATAACCCTATATTAAAAATTATTTACTTATTAAACATTGATTTTAACTATTTTAACCCTTCTTTAAATAAATTAATAACAAAGGTCCTAATCTAATCCAAGTGGGCCTAAATGGTCATATTTTATTCCTAAGGTTGTTTTTGGTCTAATTAAACTTCTATAATAGAATTATGACATGTGTTAGGGTAATAATAATATCATTTTTACCCTTAATTACCGTATTTACTTTTAACCGTTGTAAATAAAAGTAAAAAAGTTACTATTCTCCAAAAAATATTTTCATCTCATTGAACCACATTTAACTTACTACCATCAACCGTGTTTCTCAGATTTTTTAAATTCCATTCAGAAAAGTGGTAAAATTATGTTTTATGTAAATTTGCAAATTCTCCTACGAGGTGGGTAAAAAACAGTGAAAATATCAATAAATTTTTTATATATCTCAAATTATTATAAAATTACTCCAATGAATTACATTGAACTTATATAGGTATTATGTATCAATTTGGACCTAAAATAAATTTAAATAAAATAAATAATTATTTAAATAAAAATTCGGTTTTAAATAGTAACCCACTGTTTTCACTATTCATCAAAAATTGAAAGTTTCCAGAAAAAATACCAAAATTTCACCCTAGGCTAATTTTGATATTATGAATCCAAAAATGAATTCCATTATGAGAAATAAAATTTACAAAATTTCAAAAAGTGGTTATTACTAATCATAACGGCTAGTTTGAATAATATTTTAATAGCATATCGTTGTTTAGTGAAACTCGATATTGCATACGAGGAAAGCTATCGAGGAAGGCCATTGTTGCATGTAAAGCAAGCCAAGCTAGTGTTGATTGTAGTGGAATATTCCTTTGATGATTTAGATAAAATAAAAACAAAATATTTCTAATAAAAGTCTCGGGTGTTACACTCGACCTACATGCGCTGTCTCAAATTCATTTCACGCTGAGTGAAAATGTACTTGAGACTTTTTTGGCTGATTAAACCCACAAAATGCTTACCCAAAAGAATATGTCTCTAACAATGTAAGACATGGTCAATGGCTGCCAGCTACAGATCGTGTGTTGGGTAGTTTCTCTAATGTGTCCTCAATTGTCGAGACCCATATGCAATGAATCCATCTCCCTGCATAAGCATGGCACCCAACCCAATACCTGAAGCATCATAATATACGGTATTGCTCTTTCCCAACTCTGGAAAGACTAGTATCATTGCTGATGTCAACATCCCTTTCAACTCCTGAAATCATGATTCACAAGAATCGGACTATAAGAACTTCACCCCATTCTTGGTCAGACCTGTCAGTGGTGCAGCTAGGCGTGAAAAGTCATGTATGAAGCATCAGTACTATCTAGCCAGGCCTAAGAAACTACATACCTCAAATACATTCATCGGCTGCTCCTTGAAAAATACTTCCATTACATTCTCTAGGTCTACTGATAATCATGTCTCTGAGATAACATGACCCATGATGTGAATCTGATCCATCCAGAAGTGGCATTTTTAGTGCATAACATATAACTGATGATCTCTTGGTGTACTCAGTATGATAACAATATGGGTAGCATGGAAGTGTCGAGTGTGATATTACAACAAGATTTCATCCACGAAAACCAACATGAAGGAATAAAATTATGGATGGAACACTCGGTTCATCAGCACGATGAAAACTATAGGCGCGTTTGTGAGACTAAACTAAATAACAATATACTCGTATAGACCATACCTGCTCTTGAAGGCTGTAAGATGTATTTCAGATGGTCTAACATGAAAATGATGATAACTGGATCTCAAATCAATATTCAAAAACAATAAGGCTCCTCAAAGATGAACGAAGAGATCATCGATACTCGGCATGGGATATTGGTTCTTGACTGTCAAATAGTTCATCTTTTAATAGTCCACACAATGCCTGATGGTACCGTCTGCCTTATTCACAAAAAGGATAGGTGAACTCCAAGGATAAGTACTGGGTCAGATTAAACCCTATGACTGTACCTCCTCCAAAATCTTCTTGAGCTCCTGCAACTCAGGTGCAACCATCCAATACGGAGTGTTAGACACTGGTTCCTCTCCTAACACGAGCTCAATAGAAAATTATACCTCATGCTCTAGAGGAAAACATGAAAAGTCCTTTGGAATTTCATCTTTGAAATGGTCCACCATTGGAGGAAAGTGTAATTGTCAAGTTACCTATTCATCCAGATAAAGACTAGATATCTAGGCTATAACTCCTCCCATCCCATGATACTCTGGACCCACTCTGCTCAGATGGACATCCCACTCGCCTCAATAAAGAAAGGATCCACCCTCTAGTGATACGAAACTCACCCTATGGCGATAGCACTCAATGAATACCTGGAAGAGGACTAACCAGTCCTTTCCGAGAATGACATCATATCTCGTCATCTATAGGACATAGATGTCCCATAAGAAGTGACACCCTACAACCTCAAGAGGGCTCTCTATGCACTGACGTACACTAACTGCTCTAGTCCCTAAAGGTGTGTCTAGCCTCATAGTATCGGTAAAGGAAAAATATTTAGATCCCAAGGATATCCACAACAACAATAGAGATAAAGTTATGCATAACACCAATATCAAAAAAAACCTGTAGATAAAACTACAGCTACTAAGATAGTTCCTCGAACTGTAGGAGTGTTGGGATCCTGCTCTTGAGGGGTCTGCTCCACTACAAATGTTTGGACTTCTCCACGGCCATGTGACCTAGCCTGGCCACTCTGAGCTGATCCACTATGCTATCACTGGTAACCTGGTGACTGACCAACACGGTCGTGACCTCCACCTCAGCATGTACGGTCGAAATAACACTAGTTCCTAGACTGGTGAGATACTGGCATTGCATATCCTAAATTAAGGGTCATAAAAGAACCCCTACCACCAACTATAGGTGAGAAGATTTGACAAAAACGCTGAAGATGGACCATCTTGTTGTAAGATCAGCACTCCATCGGGTCTCTCTGGCACTGTGGCCTATTATACCCACTCCTCCTGCACTAGTAGAATACTACCTGGCTGGATGAAGATACATTCTGCCTACTCTGATCTCCTCAAGCAGACTCCCTGTTGTTCTTCCTAATATCATTACAAGGAATATTGACTCTAGATGTCAATTTTCCTAGGCTCATAGCTCCCGAATCCCTCATATTGCGCTCAATGATCTACACATGGATGATGATAGATGATATCGAAGTCAACCTGATGATGTTCACCTATGTGCAGATGTCGTTCCTTAGACCATCCTTGATCTTTCGTGCAAGGAACAACTCATCACTTTCTGGAATAGGTGTGAAAAACTACAGCTCGGTAATGCGAGCCTATTACTCCATAACAGAAAGAGTACCCAACTACAGATTCATAATCTCCCAGGCTCGATTGGCCCTCAAGGTCTCCGAGTAGATGTAATAGTATAAGATTCAACAAAACTCATCCAAAGTCATACTCTACTGGTTCCCTGAATGTGAGGTCACCTCCCACCTTCTCATGGATAAGTCTCACAACATATAGGTAGAATGATTCAACCTCTTCTATGGAGGTATCTCTAGACGCTCAAAAATTGTCAGCATGGTCTCTAGCCATGAATCTAAAGAATAAGGTCCTCCATCTGCTGATAATGTAGAAGGATGCTGCTGCTAGAAAACTCATGTCAATTCTTCCATCGGTGGGGTAGGAGGTGACTCAACCTGTAAGGATTGAATCATCCTTAGAAAATGTTCTATAAATTGTGTATCAGCTCCTACAACTATTATAACTGCTAGTGCCAAGGCTGGCACAACATGATGATCTGTAGGAGGTCCCTGATCAGCCGTATCTGATGTCTGATAACCGTCTACCAGCTGACATGCAACTGGACGACATCTTGGTGGAATAGCTCTGAATGTCGAAAATCACACCTTAGATAAAGATTATCAACGTCTGAGAACAGAATAAAAAAAGAGGAGAATAGAAGTATGAAACATTCAAGCATTTCAAAACATGACTACACAGCGTGTGTAATAACTAAATGGCATGTTATTTTATGCCATTCACCTGGGCCTGTACTTCTACGACAACTGGTCGTGTAACTCCCCAACCACACGGCATGTTGTCCCCACACATGGCGTATACATGAACTCTATTACCCTACCTAAGTCTTCTTACACAACTACCGCACATGGTCCTCTTAATCCTAGACAAAATAGCGTGTTCATGAAGTTCACGGTGTGTACTAGACAAGGTTTCAACGACCCATGTTGTTAGTTAATCTACTGGCTACATGGTTCACTCTACATGGAGTGCTCCCAAAGAACACAGTGTATACTTGATGGTTTTCACTAACCTATGTTGTTTGTGACATGGCCGGGTACTTAGGTTATATGGAACAATGTGTAATAAAATGACACAACTTGTATAGTCAATGTTTCATCCATCTGTGTCGTTAGTCACATGGGTAGACACACAGTCACTACAACATGGCTTGTACGTACCATACGTGACGTGTTCCTGAAGATTTATCACAACCCTGTGTTTCTTCCCACACAGTCAGTGACACAGTTTAAAAACTACACAGTGTGTATTAATAAATTAAACGTCGTGTATTCTGGGTTTTTCCGTGAAATAGCTCAGAAACTGCACTGAAGCCCAGAAAACATAGAAAACATGAGTTAATGTACCAAATTCCGATCTCTGAGGGCCCATAATCCCAGAAAAACAATCCTTGGAATCTTATACCTGTAATAAAAATGAATCCAAGAAATGATACACCAAATTCCATTCCATGAGGTCCCATACTCCACAAGAACAAAATGTTGGAATCCATCTAATCAAACTACTATATAAACAAATTCTCTATCAAACAGATGAGATTATATCAAAGCATCTATCACAACAGCATGAATAATCTATCCAACGTCTCTCATTGGGTTGCGATAGAAATAGAACTGCAAAAACAACAATGGTAACAGCACAAAGCATGTGAATCACCCAACGGGGAAATCTTATCAACTGTATAAATTGAAAAACCTAAAGAAAATGCAATAAATGAGGTAAATTAGATTTTCCATGTACATGGGTTAGATACTCTTGGGCATAACTTACTACCAAGTACTGATTCCATCCTATCTATGGAAATAGCCTCCAAACAGTAAGTCAAGAGAAAAGAATTCCTCTGAAACAACTTTGTAACATCTTGGTTCTGGAAGCCACCCAGAGGAGCCCCGTACCTGGGTGGTCACATGGCCTGAAGCACATTTTCCTTAACACTAGAGGCTGCCGACTAGTAGTGAGGGTCTTGGGTGTGTTAGTGGGGAATCTATGCCCTCATTGGAAGAGTACACAACAGAAGAATACAACACAAACAATAGCAGAAGCAGTAAATATCTTACAATAGTAAACACCAGAAAACTAAAACAAAAAAAAACTAGAGAACACATACATATATGTAATGATGCATGATACCTATGTCTAGGAAAGCATCCATACATGTCATAATGCTGGAAAAAATACTAAACCAATGTACAAAATAAAACATATAAGTAACTCATCTGAATCGCATGCCTCAACTTGGTCCCATGCTCTTATTCTCCAATGCTATCAAGTTCCTGATGTCGAAGGGAACTTTCACTTGTCTATACTTGAAGCAATATAATCTGTTTTGGCACAAAAGAATGCCCCACAGAAGGTGTGAGACTAAATAACAGTAGGTAACCACGCAAATATTTGTGCTTAACTATCAGTGAGCATATAGAAGGTATTAGTTTAATAATCAGAAAACAGTAAACATTAAATAGGAAGGTACACAATAGTAATCAATCCACATATCAACAAGTAGATTGAAGCAAACAGCTAACCACAAACAGGAGACCCTCTAGGAAGTACTCACAGCTATCCCCTCAGGTCCTATACAAGAAGTACCTATAACTCCTTGGACAGTACACTCATCAAATCCCTTCTGGTTTGGTTATATGAAAATATAGGACTCTCTGAGGAAGCTCCCATAGTCAATTATCATTATAGTCTAAGGTAGTCAGGGACTCTCTGAGGAAAATCACGCGGTCAATTACCCATAAATCCCATGGTCCATAGAATATCTAAGGAAGCTTACTCATTAAATTCCTCTTATAGCACTAGTTCAATCACAGACTCTCTGAGGAATCTCACTCGGTCAATTCCTCCTATAGCCTCGATTGGTTTAAGGAAATTCAAACAAAACAAAGACTTTATGAGGATTCACACTCAGTCTATCCGGTATATTCTATAAAGATCAATTATCTCTTATGAAGCTCACTCGGTCTCTCCTAATATGGTCAATAATGTCCAAGACTCTCTGGGATGCTCACTCAGTCTATCCCCTATAGTCTATAATATTCAAGACTCTTAAAGGAATCTCACTCGGTGTATCCCCGTATAGTCTATAACAACAGGTTCTCATGGCCCCATGAATGTAAGTGCATAATGAAGCTATATGTCCAATGTTAACCTACAAAGATACTTGGCTAACCAGTATACATAATAAAAAGCATTTTAGGGAACATCACTCCATCTTACGGTCACAAGGCATGTAAAATAGGTATAGTGACCAAAGGTTGAACAAGACCAAAAGGTCGTAAATAGAACAATGCATGGGGAAAAAATCCAAGAATAGAAAATATCCTTATACATAGACAAATTATCTCTACACAATCATAATATCAAGGTAGGAAAACATCAGGGGAAAAAAATTAAACACGTAATACCTCGGTCAAGGGTATTGGTGGAATTTGCACATAATACTCAATGACTTTGAATAGAATGGCACAAACCACCTACCTTGATGCTTGGTGATAAATATACTTGAACCACGAGTCTTTATTCTCTTTATAACATCGTAGATCTACAAAACCACACAAAACGTTCAACCTATGATAACATAGAAAATATGAGGAATTGGAAAATGATGCTCTAGAAGAAGGAAGAGCTTACCGTTGCGGTTCCAACATAATCAATGATGGTCGATTCGAAGAACGAACAGAGGCACAAGGGTTTAGAGAAGTTCCAGAACTGTATAGCTTCTCTTGGTCAAACGTGATCTAGAAGAAGACGATTCTAGCTGTTAGACGTGACCTCGGTCCATTTAATGAAAAAAATGAAAGTACACAGTTTGTACTATTAGAGTACACGATGTGTACAAGGCATTTCAATAATCATCTTTAAGTGGCCTCCACATCACCCCACACGATCGAGTGTGTGCCCCGGACATGGCCAGCACACTGCCTCGCGTGGCGTCGAAGTACACGGCGTGTACTTCAAAAATTTCTAGAAACTCACCTTTTCTCAAAAACACCAGAAAAAGGAAAAACATACCTGAAACAAAGGTTCGAGTTCGTACAATGTTTCTTGATAAAAATGATATATAACCCAAAAATTATCCCATAGGAGTGTCAATATAGGTTTATAGTAAGGCACATTGTTTTCCACTAGGTAATGCTTTAGTCATGCCCCTCATAAGTTTTATATAGTTATTACACCTATATATATCTCTTTTATAACTAATTCCACATGAATTATCATGAAAGGGATATATTGTTTGGTATAAAAATATTATTTATCTTACAAAAAAATTATGATGTTTTTCAATTAATATTCAAAAATTAATTTCCTATGGTTATGTTCCATACTATTATGATCCATAATCAAGTTTAAAATATTTATACTAAACATCCTCAAATACTAACTACAATTATCTGACCATATTATCATAGATGGAGTGGTTATATTTATATATTGAAATAATTTACAAAAAATAAAATGATAAAGTACATAATAGATTACTATTTTTATTACATTCAATAATATATGAAATTTTAAGAACAAATATAAAATAAAATAAAAAATTGTAATATCCTTGGAAATTAAACTTTTCAACTTAGCATATCATATCATGTCAATCACAAAATAATCCATTGTATCATGTGGAAAATATTACATAAAAAGGGTGAGATTATATTTTTAGTATGGGTAGGATTATAGTAGAAGATATTTGGAAAAAATAATCATAATAACTATTATAAGGTATACAATAAAATTTTATTTCACATATTCAATAAAATGACCATAATATCGATGAAATAAAACATGATCAAATAAATCCATATTAATAATCAAAATATCATGAAAAATATCCATGGATATTAAAACTAATTGAATATTAAAATGTATATAAATAACCTATATCATAATATGTTAATTCATAATACTAGACATGAGAAACATAATATTAAAGAAGCCCATAAGATAGTTTTAATCTATGGGTTGAAACCCTTCTAATTTATTCAATTAATTTGTTCCATGATACCAACTGATTCATCCAAGGGATATATCTAACGAGTCTCAACCAATAACATAATAATTCCAATGTATTGTTTATAATATTTTTTAAAAAAAATAATCAATATAAACATTCGAATTGTGAAACTAACATAATATATGTTGATACATATCCATATTAATTAGATATAGTTATAGATCATCCAGAATAATATTCTAAATTATTAATAAACTATACATCCTCATTCAAATATACCATAAAACAAAAAAAAGTAAATAATAATTTTGACATAATTAAATCATATATATTATGGATAATAATTAATTTTTTAATGTCATTGATGAGTAGTAATACCACAAAATTATAAATAAATATTTATTTGACGAAAATGATTTTTTTAATTTAAATTATTTTAAAAAAAATTAGTCCCGAAACATTATGAAAATAATATTTATTTAAAATAAACTTGTAAGAACTGAAAAATAATAAATAAAACATGTATTGGCCCTAATAATAGAAAACTAAAATCCTAGCATACTTGTTAAATTAGGGATTCCAATCATATTTTTTATAAAAAAAAGTAAACTTATTTTAAATACAATAGGTATATTCCATAATATTATTTTAGATAAAAAAATATAAAATTATGTTAATAAAATATTTTTAAAGGGATGAAAATATTTTTTAATTCGTTTTTATAAAATTTTATCTTGATGAAAAATGATTTTCAAATGATGGGAAAAATAGCATCAGATTTTTAAAAATTCCCTCAATTATTTTATGTAACAATGTTATTGAAAATGGTAATATTATTTGTAAAAAATAATTAATAAATATATGAAATTAAAATATATTTTATATAGGGTTTAAATATAAAATAATTCCCCATGGTCAGACAAAAACAAACACAGTCATGAATAATGATGAGATTATAAAATAAACCATTACCTCTTTGGTACCCTCAAAATCATAATCTCCCTAAAAAATATATAATCAAATGAAAAATTATAAAAAATAAATTTAACGTTAATAATGATATATAATATCATATATATATATTTTAAACCACACAAGTAATAATTGGTGAATATATCCTATGTCTCCCAAATTTGAATGTGATATAAGAAACCCTTACCTTGGGTTCAACATAGTTCATATCTGTCAGAGATTTTTATATATTATATGTATTATAGTTATAAATATATTATATAAGAACACTAATATATTTCATATAATATATTATTTACATAGAGTCTTTATCAGTAATTTATTAATTGTTCGTTACCAAAATCAATGTTTTTTAATAATTTTTTCATTTTTGTTATGTGTTTTAGTTTAGTAATTTTTATCCTTTTTATTTGAAAATGGATAAATAAAATAAATAATATAAAAAATAATGTAAATATTATATATTTTAATTATATAAATTTTTATCTTAATATATTAATAATAGATATCGAAAATAGATTACACTGTTGATGGAAATGGTAGGTTGTTTGTATGCATGAATGTTGAATGAAGTATTTTATATATTGAATACAAGAAAAATAAATATTAAATGAATATTAAATATTATTATTAAAATTATATATATATAATTTATATTAATAAAATTCATTCCTAATAAATTATATGTTAATATTAGATGGGAAACACTTTATATTTCTATATGGTGGAAGTAGTTCCCTTGTACGCACAAGCGGCATTTTGTTTTATAAGAGACAAGAAGATAAGATGTTATATGTCATATTATATTTCAAGATATATTATATGATCATAAATATCACTGGGTATTATTATTTTTATCCTTCAAAACATTCATGTAATGTTTTTTTGAAAAATGAATTTCATCCTTCAACGAGGGTGTAGTTCACCGAACACTCGAGCGACATTATCATAAGCATCGCTGAATATAATATATGAATATATATATATACTATTTATTAATTAAAGAAGTATATAAATGTACAAAATATGATATAAATATTATAAATCTTCCATTTCAGATTTAGTTTAAATGTGGTTATGGAAATAATTAATAAGGTTTATTTGGCGGTTGTGTGACGCACAAACGATTGTCAGATTCATTTCATATTTGATGGATGTGGATATGGATCTAAGTGATTCCCTAACATATAAAATTTAATTATATATTATATACTTGTGTTAATATATAATCATATATTAATAAGAGATTAATTAGGTGGATTATGAAATAAAAGAAAATATACTTTTTATAATTTAGCCTCTTTTTCGGATAACCACATTATATTTATAACTATGGCCTTCATAGAATGAATTTTTAAAAAAACCAATACCTCCTAAACATATAGGGAGATTTTTAGAAGGTATTTCGGTAGATATATTACTTTATAAATAGTTTTATTAGGAGTAAGCGTTATATGTTAAGTGGTGTCCAATTATATATGAGTGCGAAAACAAATAATAAATTTTTTTAAAAGATAACTTGACACCCACAATTTTTTTCATTCAAAAAATTAAAAACTATTAAATTTAAAATATTAAATTATTATAAACTTATTACATTTCAATTTAATGTATTTTTTATAAGTCTGTGTCATTTTATCTCTTTACATCATATTTTACCACCCCCTCATCATAAATGCATTTTTGAATGACGTGTGCTCTTTAATGTCTACAATTGTCACTATTAAATATGGTAAAAAATTATTTTGAGAAAATAATATAATATATAATATTATTATTAATTATATAAAATTAATATTCCAAAATTAAATATAACTATATTGTATTAATATATTTAACATTAAACCACATACATGATGTAATAGTGGTCTTCCAAAGAGAAAATTCAATCATGTGTAGAATGTTGTAAACAAATATAATATGACATTTATTCCAGTAATATTAAATAAAAAAATTATAATATATTGGAAAAAATCATTAAATTCAATTTTAAATGTAACATAAATTTTTTAAAAATTGGAAGGAATTTTAATTTATTAATAATTAATATTATTTTTCACCATTAATTAAAAAATTAATCAGCGAATAAATTCTTGAAAATTCATGATATGATAATATCCAAATAAATATTTCAAAAATAATGTTTATTTATTAAATAATAAATTAAAATTAATATAAAAATTTATCAAATTAGTTCATCAATGTTTGACTAAACCGTCTTTATGAAAAAAATCAATTTTTCATAAAGCGATTCATTTTAATTCTAAGGATTCCAAATTTAATATTACTCAAAACATATGAATTAAATTAATTTTATAAATATTTAATAATTATCAATTATCAATTAATATTTTCTTATCCATATCCACCATCATATTGGATATGTTAATATTGTCTTGTTTAAATAATAATATTATAATAGATTATTACATTTTGATAAAGCTCGATTTTGAATTTATCACAATATATAAAGGAGATTGAATTAATTTAAAATGAAATATATTATACAATATAATTTAGAAACCATATCTCCTAATCATTATATTTTATTTCATATACACTACCAAACATGATGCTCTAATTTTGGATTCTATGGATGTTAAATTAGAGATAACCTACATAAATCAATTTATCAAATGATTAATAAAAATCAATATAATAATTGGTTTGATGAGATGATCATTATGGTTAAATAAGGTAGACACCATCATGTGATAATTAAAAATTATAATATGTCAAAATGTGTATGAAAATAAGATATTTATATTAAAAAATATTACCCACTTATTCATTGATCAATATCTTTTGTGGAAATGAAGAATAGAAGTTTACATGATTGGATATTTAATTTAATTAACTAACATGATTAATGAGTTAATATCATTGGAATACATTAATGTTATAAATATATTGAATAAATTTTAGAATTATCTTGTTAATTTAATTCATATGTAAAGGATACCCTCAAATATATCCATAACATATTTGGCCAAGAATAAACACATTTGTACCTGCTTCTAGTATAGGATAACTTCCCTTGTAACCAATATTAGGTTTTTAAAATGACATATGTATCCTCTACATGGCATGGGATGATCACCCATTTAACCATTGATATTATAAACTGTTAATATATTCTTAATGTACATGAGGGATATAATAGAACATAAATTTAAATTATAATAATCCATCTAAATGTATTCTTAAATATTATGTTAAAATTTTCCTTTTTAACACTTCTATCCCAATGGAAAAGCATATATGTTTCATAAATATTTCATTGTCATAATTATAAATAATATGTACTATTAATATGTACAATAACGTTGGATAATGTCTCTAATGAATAATATTTAAAATAAAAATTTACTATCTCAAAAGATATTACTATTTAAAATATCACATGTACATTTCATGTGAAAAAATTCCCTTTTAAATTTAGATTTAATTTATATAGAATCTATAAATTTTAGAAATATTAGGAAAACATTATTTTTGAAATAGACCGTGATAAATTATAAGGGATTCTTCAAATAAAAAAGTATTAATGAGAATGTGATAATATTTTAACGAAATATATGTCAAATGAAATGTTATTTTTTTTTGATAGGTATAATGACACACTTTTACATAAATTAAAGAAGTTAAATTTTTCATTCTGTATAAAATATACAAACATGGGTAAAAATTTATTTATAAAATCAATGAAAAATATTAAAAACATACCATAAAACGTATTAAATAAAATATTTACATTTGAAAAATGATTCTTTTAGAAAGATAAAACTAATTTTAGTTTTACATAAATTCATTCATTGGGTCTCTTGATATCATTTTGATGGAAAAATCAATGTTATATATTTAATATATATTAAAATGATATGAAAGAATATAATATTTGTGAGGGATGGATCATATAATTTCAGTAATTCAAATTTTAGTAAAAGGTATACTTGTTACAATTATTATTGTTATATAAAAAAATTAATCAGCAATAATTTGATAAGTGTATGTGTTATTAATAATATTATCTCTTAATTTATCCACCATGTAAATTGATTTTATTATTAATGTGTAACATAATTATATACTATTAACTCGTGATTATAGCCACAAATAAATATGTTATCAATAATAAATTTTTAAATTATGTTAAATAATATGGTATCCAATTAATTTAATTTATCATTATTAGATTGATAAATTAGTTTTATTATAATTAGATAAAAATTATGTAAATTTTTTTAGAAGAAATTTGTAATACTTTAAAAATTATATTTACTCATTCCATTCCTTGTAAAATCTATCAAATTAATTTTAAAATGTTTTAAAAAATATATATTTTATATATTCAATTAATAAATTTCACTAATAGATATTTATTTAGTTTATTATGATAACAACAAATTGCACAAATGAAAAAACGTCTCTGAAAAATAACTATTCTTACTATAAAATGATATTATCTTCATTCCCAAAATTTTATTTAATATTTTATTACTTTTTCTTCTTTTTTTCATATAAATAATCTATATATTTCATTGAAGTATTTTTCGCATAGTGATAAATATATATATTTCATAAATAATCATAACATACTAAAAAATACCCTTCATTAAAAGGGTGATTATATTAATCATGAAATTATTTTTTTACCAATTTAACTATTATTTCAATAGAGTTTACCAATACTTTTTACAAAATGGAAGATTTTCAATGGAAATATCATAATATTGTTAATACTAATGAATATTTATAATTTAATAACTATGTTTTTAATGTTATAATATTTCAAAAATTATTTACAAATGGGATTTTTTGTAATGAAATACATTGACTACATCATTTTTGTTTCAAGGGAAGTATATATAAAATATTGCAGACGAACAGTTATAGATCTAATATGGCCGTCAAAAATGTCCTGAACTCATAAGGAATAGATAACATTATTGGTAACAAACCATAAATAAAACAATTTATGATGATATTATTATATCATAATTGAATTCTATGTTTGTGGTTGTTTAATGTGAGTGGTTCTAGAATATAAACAGTCACACAATTTTATTTGTAAATAAAATTATAAATTTTATACCACATATTTTTCAATCCCTTATGTATTATACATTAATGGTCATGGGAAGTATATTAAATTATTTTCTCTCATTAATTTTTCACCATCATTCATCAATATAACTCTAAAATCCCATATTACGTTTATTTTTAATAAATAAATGGTTAGATACAGAAGTCATTAAAATCAAGATTTACTATATAGATATAGATTCTATGAAGTTTTATATAGTCATTCCATTAAAAGAATGTGAATAGTAATAAATTGAACTATTCATATCACTATTTCGAGAAATAAATCAATAATTGGAATTCATGAACATTATATAGTCATATAACACTTCTAGTCCTATTTATATAAGCATATGGATGAATTATACTATAAAATGGATATCTAATAACTCTATATATATTACTATCACTAATTGGTTAGATACATCCCTTGATAATTATTAAAGGAATATCTTTGAAAATTTATCGATTCACAATAGTACAGTTGACGTGGTTGCGCCGTATATAGTCTGCCAAGATGATGTTCAAGATAATGAAATTGGAAAGTGAATCACATTCCTCCCTTAATATTATTATGTGTAAATATTTAGTGAATAATCATCAATGATGGTTGAGTTGATACACATGAATAAAATTATGATCAATACCTATTCAATGAATACCAATATGAATGGATATTGCTACAGATTTAGTTTATGCATATATATGTTTTTTTAATACACAAGACCAGAACACTTGATGAAGGACATGATTTTTAGGCATAGTTTAATCTATTATTAGGATATACAAAAAATCTAATTAGTCCAACCATGTTAAAAGGTATACAAGCCAATTGATATAATGATGACCCTATATCATCTACTCAATTCCAATGATTTTCTATATATTTTTACCCTAATAAAAATGATGTGAAATAGGAAATAATCACATATTCCCCTCTACTATTAAGGGAATGTGTATCAACCAATGTTGGTAGACTCATATAGATGACTCTACGTATTGAAATATAACTAAGTAAAATATATATTTATGCTACAATGACTCCTGAAGAACACTATAAAAATAAAACAATCCTAATTATTATTGAATTTTAAAAAAAATCCACTGATATTTAATAAATGGATCACCAAGTTGATACCCCTCATTATAGTCTACCGCACATACACCATTGATATAAATTTGTACAATAAGAATTAATCTATTCCATTTTTCTATATTGGAAGTTGTTGTGGCTAAACAATTCAATGCTTATTCATCCACGGAAGATAAATATCTAATATGGACAACCAATTAACTCATATTTTTTAGAAAATATTGTATTAGTTTTATAGAAGTAAATATTCACACAAAAACAATTATATTTCTATTCATATGATGTATATATTCATTGATGAAATAATTTTATTTCAATCCTTATCTTTTATAGAGTGACAAACTAGATATTACATGATTCCATTGGATCATAATTATGATTAATAAAATAATTATAAAAACCCTAGTTATCTATTATTATCAAGTAATTATGTTTGGATTGATGAATACATGATTAATCTAATGATATGTCATACATAATACTTTTTTATCCATTATAGGGAAGCCAATTAAATTTAACAATGATTATTTCATTCTAAAATTGAAATAACATTATTATTACCTTAGAATATTTGGAAATATCTCCAAATCTAAATTGACCTATCATGAAGATGAACCAGGTGACATATTCTTTTGCAAAAACATAAATAAATTATTTGCAACATTTTGAACAATTATAAATTTTCTTTCATTGTTACATTATTAAAGAGATACATTATTGGAAACCCCTAAAATAACATTTTTAATAGAGATTGCTCTTGAAGAACATATCATACATCATGAACATCATACGAAAACACACTTGATGATTTTTTTCATTAAAAATATTAATTTAGCAATAAATCACCCGTCAGTTGGATACAAATTTTTTAAATAATATCAATGATCACAAATTGTTCCTTCTATATAGTGTGGTCTTAATGTCTCCCATATAATGAAATCCCATCATCCAATATTTTGAAACCTTGGATAGATCAATTTGTTCACTCCACACATAATGGAATGATATAATCAAGTAAAATATTATTTATAAAAAAATTCGATAATTTTGTGTCATAATGTATATATTATAATATTAATATCAAAATCCATTAATTGGTTCTCGTAGTTTTGAATATAATACACTATTTTTACAACAGTGATGTCCATCTAGTATCTATTGTAAATCCATAAAAATATAGGCATAGTAACATAATTAAATTTGTGTACATAGCCAGAGAGAAAATAAATATTGAAAAAAATATTTTTATTAATTTCTCAAAAAAACTTTATTTGGAATGAGTTAGTGATCTCTTAAAAAACACATAAATCTATATTGGTTTCCATTTGAAATAGATATCCCAAAATTATAATACTTTTCCATCTATGTAACCCAAAAAATATGTTATATGAACTCTAATGGTGTATTTAATAGTAAAAATGTTGATGTAATTAATATCTAAATCTCAAGGGGTGGAATATCGTGTGGTTTTTATTATGGCTCCAAAATATATTATACATTACACCATAATGTTGTCTAACTTGTGTTATAATTACATAGAGTAATTCATGGCCAACATAAATGAATTTTAATTTTATATATAAATAAAAGATATCTAAATTATCCTTATGGGTTATTTACTGTTGGTGATAATGACAAACAATAGTTATTAGGACATATTAATGAAAGAGTTGATTCCCCGGATTTGTTATGTAAGAGGTTTGATGGTTTTAGTCCCCATATATGTAGCTCTATCTTGAAATAAATGTTACTAGAGACACTAAGATGAGGAAATCTACAATGTACCTATAAATTCAGTTGATCACAATCAAGGATCATAATTTCAATCATATAAATTTATTTTGATGTATCCATTTTTATTATTAATTATTTTAAAGAAATAAATTATGTTAAAACCACATTACACCAATAAAATATATCAGCTTTATGAAATAATGATTCTATTTTCTTAATGCATCCCATTTCAAAATAAATTTATAGAATGGAATTATATTATAAGATTTACTAATATTGTAATTAAAATGTATGTGGGTGAAAAATATCACGATTAATATGGGTCTATATTATAAATTTGTTTATATAACATTGTCATTCATAGAGTTCTATTCACGTGAAATGAAAAAGGACATATTATCTTTAAAATGAAGAAATATTAAATAGTATTATGTGACACAAAATTTACTATAATTAATATAATAAAAAAATCGATTCTTGGATACTTGTAGTAATAGAATATGTAGGAATTAAAAAATTTAAATCATGGTCGGCTTCTCATACAAAGGAATATTAATTCATCAACACAAATTTTATTTTTCCCTGTGAAGAAAACATCTTTCCATTTTTAGTATAGTGGATATATTTAATGTGACATTACACTCTTCCCATATCTTGATATATCATGTTTATTCATTCTATAAAAACATTTCCAAAAATTATTTTAAATATATTACAATATAAATTGCTAAGAAAATTTTTTAACAGTTTAATGATGTATAATATCATTAATATATTTTCATATCCTCACCTGATATTAACGTAAATTGATTAATATCTATATTATTGTTAATTAATTATGTTTATCATGAGTAAAATAACTATTCTACGCACTCATCATGCTATCAAACAGTGTTGAATTGAGATATATATAGCATCAAAAAAGCACTTACCAATGTCAATCAAAATATTGAGGATGAGGAATATCATTCTTGTTTATTTAATCTTATATATTCTATGTGGGATGACTATATAATGTCCTATAAAACAATATATATGATTAAATCCTACCTTTTGAACAGATATAAGAAATCATACCCATTTAACCCTAGTTTTCCTCACATATTATTTCTAGTTGTGATCAAATATCTAAAGAATGGGAGAATAAAATCCAATTAAATTAATTTTACATTCATAACGAGATATGTTATATAAAGATAAAAAATTATTGTTTCAATGAAATCATAAAAAATAAAAGTTCCATAAGATGGTCCATGATCACCCATTTAGCCACCAGAAATTAGGATGGATCATTGAAATATCATTATATTGGGGAATTAAATGCCATTTTATTAAAATTAATTGTAATCACCATTTAAATACATAATTTATAAATACAGATACATTATTTCTTAATTATATAAAATGCATTATGTTTCAATCCTAACAATTACAAATGGATTCTTAAGAAATACCATGTATAACTTCATGTTAAGAACATATAAGACATGTGTACCTGAAATTTTTGTCTATGAATATCACCCAACATATATGTCTTATATAACACCCCATTATTTTATAATGTATTATTATTAATTTTTCATTCATATCTCTCCTAGCATTAAACACCAAGAATTAAGAAGTCTATGAAATGCTATAAAATAATAATTACATAAATGTTACCATTATAACCAAGTTGTAAAATTATAAATACTAATAGGAATAATACAATTATCACAAATTGTTACAATGTTTTTATATAATGATCATTTACCTATTCAAAATTAATAACTAATTTTTAAATTTTAATTAATTTCATTTTCATCATTAAATGTATAATTTTAACAATAATGGATAAAAAAGTGTTTTCTCATTATAACATATTTAATATATTATTTTTTATATATGTTTTATTTTTAAAAATTGGATATTATTTATAAAATTATTGTTTTAATAGGATTTGGTTTATTTTTGAATTATTTTTAAAAAATATTAATTTTTTTTCTGAATATTGAAAATGTCGATTCTCATAATACAATCATTCTTATTACATTATTTTGATTTAAAAAAATTTAAAAAACATAAACCATTTTCCCCACCATATATATTTATATGTTGTAAAATTATACTTTTTAATCTTTTTGTTTTAATTTGGGAACATTAGAATACCATTTCTTATCAAAAGTTATATTATATGAAATTGAAAAACACGTTTTGTCCCTTTAATAAATTATAATGTTCTATAGTTATATTTTGTTTTTTGTTGAAACAAAATTATTCGAACCATTTATATTAAATTCATAATCAATCATATTAATTGATATTTAAAATTTAAATGATTTTATTATAAAATTATTTTTACCTCAAAATCATGAATTTTCTGAAAAATTCATTTTCATGACATTTGTGTTATTATATTAATATTAATATATTCCAGCCATATAAATTTTATATGATAAAATATATTCCATATTTAAAATTATTATTTAAAATAAATATATTTCCCCTTTTTATTTTTCTCAATTTAATTAAATTTTTTAAAAAAAGAAATATAAGTTACCATAGATAAGGGTAAAATATGAATAAATTGGTTTTTATTGGATATATGACTTCAAATATACCCAAAAATATAATAAATAACGTTTTTTAGTTTATTTATACACATTCACATATTGTCTTTAATTATATAGTTCCATGGAATTATTAGAGTGGATTATGATATATATTTTATTAAAATCATTCATGTTATTCAGCATGTTTAATTTTCCTATCATATAAAAGGGAAAATTATATTATCCATAAAAAATTTATTTACTAATATATATTTGAAAATACATTTCTTAATAATTTCCAATTTCAATTACATTTTTTATAGAGATTCTATTCATCCCTAATAATATAGTAAGAGTCTCTATGGTGTAAGTCAATTAATGTCCCTCAAAGAAGAGGTGACTTTCACACCCAACTCGTTCAATGATATCATATTCATCTAAAATGAATAAAATATAATATCCATAATATCATTATTAATAATATATCATTAATAAATAAAATTTATTAGGATAATGAGATGACCATTTTCACCACCTTTACATTAAATGGAAAAATATTTCACATCTCATGCATACACATGTACTACATTCTCTGTGTCGAGATATAATTAATTATACATAAAAATATATTAAAAATTCATATTATAAAGGAATAATGAATATATATGATATATATGATATATTTATTGTTTTATAATTATAATATATTATATTATTTCATTCCATTTTAAATGTTGGAAAATTTGAATGTTGTACATTTGTACGTGTGAAATATATAATCCATGAAACAATGTGATCCATTTTTAAATTTTTTTATTTCATTAATTGTAATTAATATATAAAATATATATATATATATATATATATTTTTATATCATATAAATGTCTTAATTAATATTTTTTAATTTTTTAATATTTTATACAAATCATACATTCAATCTATTAGAATTTGGAAACATCGCCACTATGTACGTAAGAACTACTTTTTCAAACATGTCATGTTATTTATAACCACATAACATGAATTGCTATAAAATTATTTAAAAAGAATAAATATGATACATATATAAAAAATATTATTATGGTGAAAATAAAATCATGAAATTGGCTAATGAAAAAAACCATTGATAAAAAAGATGCATTGACAATAAAATATTTCACACCCAACTGAATTTTTTTTAAATAAATTCATTGTAAAAAACAATTTACAACTATAAATAATTATAAATAGTATTTTTTGTATAAAATTTTTTAATACATAAATATTATGTCTATATATTTTTATTCATGTTTGAATTCATAAAATTAAATAAGGTTCATAAGCTATTGTAAATATGATACAATTTCATTTCATTTTCGAGCATTCCTATGCAATATATCCATTAACATAATTTCAATAATAAACATCCCTTAAACCCTATATATTATATTATACATAGTTTATTAAAAGGAATTTCATGCTTTCAAATCATTATTCTCAAATCTGTATGTCAAAATATTATGAAAATGTTATATGAGAAGATGAAATTATTTCATATTTGGTTAGGAAAATATTTATTCCTTGATAATCTACATTGTCAACTACTTTAATTAATTTTTTTATACATTAAAATGAAATATTTATGTAATTCCAAACATAATGTTTTAGATATATTATTTACATAAATTATCTTTTTTTTCTTTCAATAAATGTAATTTCTAACCAATAGTGTAAATAAAATATTTACATAATATATAATGCATGAATACATTATCCAAAAAATCATGAGTACTATTTTGTTTTTGAAAAAAACATTACTATATTTTCTGGTTATTTGGAATGGAAATTCATTTCATTATATTGTTAATGTTTTTTAACTTAAATTTTTTTTTTTAAATGAAAACAAAATATTCCTCAAAAATATATTCTAACGGTTTTTATTGGAAAATAAATTATTGTTATGTATGATTCACTAGGGATATGATCTAATGATACCCTAAAAATATTTTCTCTATATTTTTATGATGATGATATTCTATAATTGAATGTATGAATCTTTTTAAATTTCAATAATAATAATGATTCGATGAATTATTTTAAATCAACTTTCTTTTCCACATATTATACTATTAAATAAATTAAATGTTTTCATGTACCAATTTCAAATTTATGGATAGATATTATATATTTGGTTGTGAATTCATATCCCTTAAATGAATTGAGAAAATATTAATTACTCATGAGATAATTATGTAATCAGTGAACATGATTACATGCTTAATAAATTAATCATTAACATTGATTCATGACCATATTTTTTTATTTTCCATGTTTCATGTATAAATAATAATAATTTGGCCGAAATTTATGTATATAACACATTTATTGAAACTATTTCTATTTATAATTGTACATAATGTTATAAATTTATCATATTCTCACAATAATTTGTTTATAATATTATCTCAGTAATTATGACTGATTATTGAAGATTCCAAAGTATTGGGATTATTTTATTATGATATATTATTATCACATTAAACATGATTATTATTATTATTTAATAGATCTAGTGTGACCCCATTATGTTATGATATTATTCCCATTCAATTATTCTTACTTTTTGTCCCTGATTAATATCTTCTATGATTATCCTGGTTGATCATATGTGCTCACAGATTCTTATGCTTAAATTTTTCCTATGTTATGTCAATTTATTTATGTATTATATGTGTAAGAAGAATACCATTAAAAAAACCTTCTAAGAGATTTTAAATATCCATTGTGGAATAATATTTTTATGTTATTTCGTTTAATTTTTTTAAAAAACTATATTTGTAGGGAATTTATTATGTTCTCATTTATTTAATATTGATACTAAATTATATAATATACATGTTTGTAATAATTGTGTCCCAATAGTTGGTTATAGAGAATAGTTTAGTTATTTTTAGTTTCGTGGACATTAAATCACCAGTGAAAACCTTGGATATAAGTGTATGTATATAATAAGATAAAAAATAAATAGATAATATGAGTTTATTTATATTTATCTAAAATAAAACCTTGTCTTGAATATAGAATGTGGATACAAATTTGGATATAATTATCCTAAGAGTAATTACTATGTAGGTATAAATTTGAGTACTGACTCAATAATTAATCCGGAATGATTTGTTGTCCAACAATTATAAACATGGAAAAATCTCCATAAAGATATACCACAGTGAATACACATTCTCGTTATGTACCACTAAAATTTATTAGAATAGTTGAAGACCCGGGATAATTTAGGTTAATCCTATGTATAATTAGTTGATATGAAGTTTCTATACTGTAGTATACATCCAGAATTATTTTATGGACAATATTATTATCCACTATAGTTATCGATCAAGAATCTTAGCCCATTATTATGTTTGTATTCCTATTTTGGAACCAAAATGTATCCTTGAATACCAAATGCAACAACCAATTCGATGGATTTTATAATTATAAAAATAATTGATTCAATGCTTGGATAAAATATCATATGATTACTCTCAAAAAAATATTTCAACATAATAATTATAATATGGACTATATTAATATTAAAAATGAAACATGGTTAGATAAATAATCCATTTTTTCATTTATACAACAATTTTGGACCTGTTTCTATAAGTCATTTGATCCACCGGTTTATACATAATGGAAAATTGTGGTTTAGGTGACGTTGTTAATTCTATAGTTATCATATAAATAACTGATGTGATAAATGTGTATCGGATGGACGGATATTTTGATCAATTTTGGGTTCTTATAAAGAAAATATAAAGGTAGATAAATTTAAATTTATGTAATGGGAGGAGTTATAGTTGTTATTTGTCAATAAGTACATTCTATGAAAACATTGTACTTAAATGGATAATGACATTACATAGTTAATAAATAAGGAAAACTAATACATGATAAATATGAATAAAAATTTAAAATACATGTGGCTTACACTTTTGGTTATATTGATAACTTTTAATGAAATATGGATCATTTGTTGTGGTTTAAAACCAATCCATTAAACATATTTTACACCAAGTGATATTAGAATCTATTATGAAATTATTAGATGTGCATAAGAAATGGAATTTGAAGACGTAATCATCGATATTATTTATTTCATTAATAATAAAACTAATATATATTCTCATGGAAACCCTAATGATTTTTCACATGTAGGGAAGAAGTTATAACCTTTAGCTTTCCAAAAATGATGGAAGAAGTACTCAATTTATAGAGGTAACGAAATGTTAGTATATTTCAAGTGTGGGTGTCCTTACCTTAAATGAAAAGAATTTTTAAGGTACAGAAATAGATTACTAAATGGAATTAATTTATGGAAATTGGATTAAAATATGCCACCAAAAATTCATTTCATTATAAGAATGGTGACTGAGAATTATGTGAATCATTTCCTTACATGGAGGGATAATGAATCCAATGATACATTAAAATGTATAATGTCAAAGGAATAATGGAAATATTATGAAATCCCACCATATTAATATTGAATGGAGGATGATGTGGTAAAGGGGACATTTATTATCCAGTCTATAATTTAAAATGTTTTTCCAATTTCAGTTTATTCCCATTATTTGAAATATATTTAATTTTAATAGAATATAACATCACATACATATTTTTTTATTAATTGAATTATAAAAAAAATAATAAATTATATTATGATTTAAAATAACATTTCCTCATTGATTTTAAGCATGTATTTTCACTCTTAACAAGGAAACAAAATGACATGTTGAGAAATGTATGATATATTCAATATTTAAAATCTACTCATGATAATTTATCACTATGAGTATGAACATGAACTTCCAAGGGAAAAAATCTATCACCTAGTTTTTAATAACTATCTATAAGCGTTGCTCAATATAAATATAGGTGAGTTATTCAATATTGAAAATTCTAAAATTGTTTCTGAATAAGGGGATGTATTTTTTGATTACATACAAAGTATTCCACAATTACATGGTTTTAGTATTCAATATACTTCACATAATGTTCTCCACCTATTTTAATGTCTCTATTTATAATATCATAGATTTAGTAGTGTAAATTCAATAATAAAATATTGTTGAACATTAAATGTTGAATTGTTCTTCCTAGTTCATTTCTATGGGCCAAAAAATTCATTTTGTAATAAAATATAGTAAAATGTTTCTATATTTTGATTATTAGTATCTTAATAATATCACTACTATGAAAATGTATCCTCAACCTAATAATATGATATATTTGAGAAATTATAAAGATTTCAATATTTATCCATGATTAATCATTAATTTTTTCCCATTCTGTATGGGTTAAGAAGGAGAATATTCCCATGACTACATGTCATACAATGTAGGGATAATTTTTATTTTAAATCTATTCAAACTTACTAATTCCACTTTTATCATCATGGATGTTATTATTTGATCCATTAGATATAAACTTTATTTATTTGTTGTATTATGTATAGATGATATACTCATATATTCATTTATACATGATGAACATGTAGAATATTTTAGTATTCTATTGATGATCATTTTTAAGGAGATGTTGTTAGATAAATTGATGAATTTTTAATTTTTTCTTATTTTTGTCTCATTCATTAGTCAAATAATTTGATTTGAATTTATATTAGTATATCAATAAAAAATTGGTGGGAATGTGCAACATTCAATTAAATCTATGGTGATCAAGATCATTATTTTTATTGGATTTCATAGATATTATTGTAACATTATTAAGATTTTCTCATGAGTATCCAATCCATAAACATGTAATCATATATTGGATCAATGTTCTTTTAAACTAATGAATGTGATGAAAATATCAATGAACAAAAGAGAAGTTTTAATATTTCAAATTTTTTGGAACTAACATAGAGTAGATAAAAAAATGTTATACAAAATGATTCATTGAGCTTGGTATTAAGATGTGTTCTATTCATAATAATAAAATAAAGGCACGTGATTTCACGAATTTAAAAATCATGGAAAAAATTTATATGACTCATGATTTTGGAATTAAACTGGAAATATTAACATTTAACAAATATAATCATTAAATATTAAATTAAATATGTGATATATATATTATTCTTATAATAATGATTTTTATATTCACAAATGAAATTTTAATGTATAAAAATAAGCTTATTTTTGATCAAATAATATAATTTCTGAGAACATTACCACCTCAGGAAGGAAAATAAGGTATTAGATTCCTTGATTTAGAAATAACACACGTGTTATTATATAATGGGGATATATATATATATACCCAAATAATATGGATTTTTAATAGATGTATAATTTATTTAGGATTATTTGTGATAGAAAATATATTCCTATGATGAATAAACAACCATCCAACCATCTGAGGAGTAATGTAATGTACATGGGGATTTATAACATTATATGTTTTTGGGAAATGATTATAATTTCATCTTTGTTCAAGATGGATCAATAAGTATTATTAATGAATTATATATCCCCACAATAAAAGTCATCCAAAATGAGATATTTTTATTAAAAATGAATGGTGACTAATTGAAATCTAAAAATAGAATTTCTAGTGGTACGTCATTCATGGCGATATTTGAGAGTTTTTATATCTTTGTTTGGTATAAAACAATTTTAAAGGGAACCAATCCATAGTATAAGTGGAAAATATAACCATTATCCATAAATTATTGAAAATGGAGAAACCCCACCTAGATTTTTTCATTGCAATCTACAATACATGAAATGGCCATAATATTTTTCATGCTATAGTTGAACAAATTAAAAAATTAACACATTTTGATAGAAACTAAAAATATCATTAGAAGAGAACTAGTACTAGTCTAAAAGATAAATATTCTAAATTTACAGCTATTTTTGTTGAATAATAATTTAATGACTATGTTATTACATTTTAAAAAATGTATTATTTTAAATTATACCTATTTAATAAATATTCATGTTTAGTATGGGATTCGAGGAACCATAGATCCTAAGATTTGAAGTAATAATTATTAAACATATTATAAATTGCTTAAATAAATTATATAATAAATGAATATCTCAAAAATGGATTCACATATAGGATTTTTGATCCCACCATTAAATATATATTGTGGGTTTTACATTAAGAGAAATATAAAAAAATTTTGCTTCAAGTTTTTTTTGATGGCCTGTATTAAGAAGTATAATATTTAAATAAATTATTTAAATAATTTATTCGATATGATTTATCCAAAAAAATCAGCCTCATTTTAAGACTTTTTTTTAAAACACTAAAGTAAACTATATAACCCTTTCCAATTCAGAGGAATAATTAGAGAATAGAAATGGATAATGCTGAGATCGTTGCTAGGAAATAATTTTCTATGAATTTTTTATTTAATAATACTGTATATGAATATTTCCTACAACAACATAAAATTTTACTTCGTTAATGATCTATCTAAACTCACTGAAGAGTTTTTTTTATTTTGTTTTAATTCATGTCTTGGTTATCTGAATATGAAATGAAACCAATAAGTTGAACATATTTAATATTTGGTTGATCATTAAACTACGTGCATTTATTTTTCATCATAGTATTTAGAATTGTTATGTTTGTTTATCTATGAATATACATTTTGATAGATTATATATTAGTTATATAATTTAATAAAACCGAATAAATGGAAGAAATTATTTCCTCACATTGTTTTTTTATTTTCTCTCCACCTTCATCCTATGATAATTGTTGTTATTTCAATCGGTTAGAGGTATGATATAACTCGGAACCTGATCATTGTACAAGATATTATTGGATCATTAGATATCCTAAAAGTTTTTAACTGAAACCGAGATTATGTATTATATAAATATTAACATGTGTTGAAAATGATGGATAATAATAGATAATATCTGTTTTTTTGGATTGTTAGGTTGTGTGGAAGTGTGGTGCGATAAGAATCATCTTCCCAAAAAATTGGTTTGTCAGAAACTAGACACTAGGGACTCCTGAAGAGCGGTTCATCCCTGATCATTGTTATATGGGAATGAATCATAATACAATAATGGATTTTGGTGCTAAATGGGAGATACATTGATCAATCTAGTTATTATGACAAATTTCAAACTATAAACATTGCATTTTATTAAACACATGTCTTGTGTTCCCCTTCTGTAGTGTCTAGGGTTTTCATGATAAATTATATTTTCTTCACCATGTGTTCTCTCAAAAATTAGTTTTTCCTGATTCAATTGTATTAGTGTCTACCCGAAAATACATTGGATGAGACACGACTAAGTACAATTGTACAATCAGAGTACAAAATCATGAATAAGTAATTGTTTATTAGAATATCGAATCATCTATCCCTATTCCTTTTTCAACGTTTAAAAATTTCAATATATACATGTAATTAAATGTTTATGGAAATATAATTGTAGTATTTTTTAGATATATATACATTTATGATTTCCATTATACATTATGAGTAAAAAATTAAACCTAATACATAACAACATCAAATGAACTACCACCCTGAAAACACATTTAAAGATTTAAATTTACATATCAATGGGAAGAGAATCTACATAAGGTTATGGTAATATGTAAATTAATCAATATGTAAAGTGGAATCTATCTTTAATCAATAAATAATAATCAATTTGGAAATTTAAATAACTGAGAACACATTCAATTTAATCAATTAATTGACAAAAAATGCATCAAAAGATAACATAATTTATAAAATTATTTAAATTAAAATAACATAATTATAAGAGAATGAAAAGATTTATTACTGTATAGCATGTTTATGTAAGATGATACAACTACCATCAATTCCATTCATAATACATTCTTAACTATCAGTTGAAATTAGTTTAATTTTGACCAATTGATTTGTCTTATGAGACATAATGATGCATTGAGGGGATATATAATGTCCAGACACACCCATCACTGTAGGTCCAAATACTTATTCATATATAAAATGATATATCACAATAATGTTTCAATAGGAATTATCAATAAATATATATATTGATTAAGGGATATAAAATTTCCATTATTTACTCAATTAATCAAATAATGTTAAAGGAAATAATCATATCTAAAAATGGTTTACGTGTTTGGAAATTATAATATATAAAATAAATAAATATGATTATTTATTAAAAAATGTACTTAAAAAACATATCTTAGGAATGTGGTTGTTTTATGATATGGTTAAGAATCATAAAATAAATTGATATTGTAAACTCATATTATTTTCTTAGTAATTATCCAATAAAACAAGCAATGATAATATAATTAAAACTAATACATAAAATATGTTGAATTATAAAATAATAATTGTATTTTATTTCATGGTGGAAAATATAAAAAATATAAATTAATATAGTTTTATGACATTACAATATTCATCAATAAGGGGTAATTCTGATCGAGACCCTTACATGATGCTTCCTTTTGGATGAAATTTAGATAATACACATTATAATGATTTATCTTATTTTATTAACTCATACTATATCCATATTAATATTAATAACATGATATAGGATTGATTTGTATCATCTTAAAGGCGGTGGAGTCCTTACCCCTAGGTTTTGGGTTTCAGTCCCCACTAGGAAACATGCACAATATGCTAGAAAACCACTCATGGGCCCATCTACCATATTGGGAACTGTCCTAAACCCAAGGGTTGGCCACCTTGGCCCTTGCTGGGGACATGCAGCGCATAGGTTGGTAGAAAACCCTAATACCTCGATACCCATCAACATGTTTCTCCATCCATTGAAAAGTGAAAGCATCACCCATGTACTCATCGTCTCTCTAATGCTCTAGATCCTTACCATCGGTTTTTGCTACCCCCTCCCGATCGGAGGTGGGAGGCTTGCATTCGTCGACATCTGTGAAGTATGCCCCGTCTTCTAATCGTTCTCTGCCCTTCCCTAGGATTTCTATTTTTCCAAATGACCCATATCTCTTCCAGGAGGCATCAATGTAATCTATACTTCTAGGAGAGATTAATAGTGCTGAGGATATATTCAATTATACCATTGTTGATTGATTTCATTCTCATCAACCCTCGGTTGAATTGCTTACCCTGTTTTTCTATGATTCGTGGAAGATTAATGAGTGAGTGTTCATCGGGTTCCTTGTCCGATGACACATAATGGTGTGTTTCAGCTCAGAGGATGATTTGGTTTCTGCTTGGTCCAAGGATCCTCAGAGTTGCGGTGAATCTTCCTTCTTTTTATTCCGTTGGAGATTTGATTTTCATATGCAGTGGGATCATTCTTCGGTTTCAACATGGATAAGGCTCTCTATTCTTCCTCTATTGTTTCAAAATCCATCATTTCTCTTTTCCATTGGTAACATTATTGGGAGGTATTTATGATCGGATCAACGAACTGAGTCTGTGGGACACCAAATTTGCCTGCGGATCTGGGTTGAGGTCAACGTCGCCATGCCGCCATTGCGTTGTATCTAGATTACCGATGGGAAGGAATTTTTCTTGATAAAGGAGGTTGTATTTGAATCGTGGATGATGTTCTGTGTAGTATGTCGACGGTTTGGGAACTAGGATGCCATTTTACATAGTGGAAAGGTGGGTGTTATCTCACAGCTGGTGGAGATGTAGTGAAGTGGTGGCCGTGAGATTGGTGTGTATGAGAGGCTGCCTCAGGTAGTTGTGAAGGATGGCTTCTGGGTGGCTCTGGTTGGGTTTAGTAATTTTAATGGGGATCTAAGATCTCCTATGGAAACTGTGTTGTGTTCCAATGCTGGAGATTCTTCTGGGAAGGGAGCACGATTGGAGGCTTAATGCATTGATATGGCACTAGTTAAAGATAATTCTGATGGGATGTTATAAAGGGAGATGAGGAATGGTCTTATTGATGCTTTGTTGAGTCCTCGTTTTAGTATAAAGGCAGTGTAGGTGACTATGAACCCAACCATGCTACAGTTTTTTTAAAAACTGAATGTTGAACTTAGTGGTGAGTCCCAATATGCAGTGGATGGGGTATTCTATTTGCAGTTGGTTCCTATATCTTAGTAGTCCTTGGAAAAATCGTCTTTGGGTTCTTATAATATGGGTACCACTGTGAACTATAATCTGTTTGAGAATCGAGATTATGAGGAGCTTCCGCTGATGCGGGAAGGTCCACTAATGACTGAGGGTGTTGCCTTGCCGGATTTTGTCACTAATAAAGGAGTATAAGTGGAAGAGACAGTGTAGTGGGTTTATTTTGTTGATCAATGTATTTCTCATTGTGGGGAAAATAGGAAATATCTCTCAATTATTGATACTAATAGTCATTTTGATAAATAGGGAGAAGAAAATTATAATTTCTAGGACATGATCGTCTCAAAAAATGGGTGGATCATTCATATACTGAAAAAGAGAACACTAGTGGCAGGACCCGACTCTCTTATAGTGAGATTGTTCAAGGAGGGAAGAAAAATGTTTTCAGGAATGATAATGTTGGGACTTATCTTCCAAAAAGGAATCAAAGGAAGGATTACTCTTCTATGCCAATTTTGATGACTACTAGGTCCTTTATCAAAAAAGGAAAAAGAATACAGTCCTCTGAAGAGTTCCTATATTTGGAAATGTTAAATCTTACAAGGATGTATGTCAAGATCCTGGCACAATATGACAGCTATGAGTGGGAGTCGACTACTGTAGATGAAGCAATGGATCATGGTTATGGGGATGTGAATGATTTCTATGATATGTTGTTGTTTTCATGGATGGTGTTGTTTTCTTTGTGTACATTTGTTTCATTTTAATAAATGGTCAGGAGCTTTTCTCCGGCTGATCCTTCCTGGTTAATTACCTTGTTTTATAATTTCTTCTTCGTCATTAATGTTATGGTTCTTTTTCAAATTATTTAATTTTATAATATAATAAATAATAATAATAAAACAATTAATGTATTTATAAATCAATAATACTTTAATTATCTATCATGAGAAATGTTTTTTGAAAAATTAACTATGTTACGATCATGAAGACGACATGCCATGCGTACGTATGAGTAAATTATTGATTTTTCAATGATATTTTTGGAAAGGAGGTAAAAAAACATATTATAATTATTGAATTAGACTAATATAATATTAATTTTTTATATATCATTATAAATATTATCTATTTTACGTGGTGATGAAAATATTGTCACATCTCTTTGTGATGATGGTTGTCCACAAATATATGACCGATGTTATCATATTAACAAGAGTGAAAAATATAAATAAATAAATTATTTTATTTTATGATTTATATATTTGTCATAAATATAAAAATAATTTCATTTATTTCACATATAATTATTAATATTACCATTATATCCTTATATTTAAAAAATTGACAGAAAAAACATATCCCTTCGTGAGGTGGTAGTACGCCATACACACGAGTAAATTTATCACATCACTAATGAAATGCAATGAAAAGGATATATATTATATAATTATTCAATAAGTATAATAATTTTCTAATATATATATACATACACACACATTATATCTATCATAAAACCCAAATTGTAGAAGGAGGTAATAGAGAAAAGGAATGAAATCAATTCGTGATGTCGTAGTCTGTCGTACTGATGAATGATGATATCGTATCATAACTAATGTATTAGTAGGTGTTCATAGGTAATTACCATAACATTAAAAAATATCATTTTTAAGAAGATAATCATATTATTATGTCTACAAGGTTAAAAATAATTGAATTAGTATGAGGGTGAAATAAAATACAAATACTCATTGGATAATGTAAACTATTCTTCAGGAATCCTCTCTTGGATTGTACAAAATTATTCATGGATGGATTTATACCTATGAAATGGATTTTAGGATGATATTAGGTGGGTTTCTATGTTATTAATAATGTATTTTATGATCTAATAGGGTTTTATTTTTTGAAGAATTGAGTTTAGGTGGTGGACATTAATAATAGATGTGATTTGCACAATTATATATATTTCTGAAATAGACTAATAAAACTAATATTTTTATCATCCCACAATTTTAAAAAAATAAAAAACTAACATACGTAACAAATTTTAACATGAAATATTTCTAAAATATTATATATGTAGAAGTTCATAGTACATATAAACTATTATGATCTTTGTTTAACTCTAGCTAAATCACTCTTTACAATACAATTTTTTCTATTAATTTTGGTCAATTTTCATGTTAAATTTATTATACATTTTAAATTATTGTGATTCTAAAAAATTTAGACTTAGGTAAGATTTTAATTGAAACAAATTCTAATTTTTTATTTAAATTAATCCCATGGGAAGGATAAGAATGAAGATATGTAATGGGAAAATTATAACAAGGTGATTTATGGTTTTAAAAACTTTCTTCAAGAAAACTTTCACTATGTCCTAAATATGAATATTTTTTATAAAATAGAACTTCTCTATCTTTAAAATAAATTCAAAATATATTTTTATATTACGAAAAGTTTAAATAATATTTCTTTTTTCAATAAATATACAAATTTTTTCACTATTGATAAAAAAATGATGCTTTTTAGAACATTCCCAAAAAATATCCCTAAGATAATTTAGGTAATCACATTTAAGAAAATAATGTTTATTTAAAAAATAATTTTATAAATATAGTTGAAATAATTAATAATGTATCATGTGTCAAAATAAAAATTAAAACAATATTTTAGAAAAAGGTTTTTTTAGAAAATCTTTCTTTTTTTCAAAAATATTTTTATTTAAATGTATAACTGATGGATTATAAATGTAAATATGTGAAATATTTATTTTAAAAAATTAATTCTATACATTTTATAAAAAAAATTATAAAATATAATTTTCATATTTAAATAAATTTTAAAAGAGTATCAAATATTTTTTAAACATGACATTATGTGAAACATAAATAATCAAGAAATTAAATTTACTCTAAAAAATATATTATAAAATCCTTGTGAGTTAAAATTTGCAGTCCAACTAAAATTTACTATTTAAAATTTTAGGGATATTACCCTCCAAATAGATGATCGTATTTCTTCTTCTTAATATTCAATGGTTCTCAAATTGCTACCTCTTAATTATCACCTAAATGTAAATATTATTCCATTATTATATCCTATTATTCATGTGTTTCATTGTAAAAAAACATATTTTTAGATAATTTTATAACATGAATTTCATCTCTCATCAAATGTGAAATTCTTGTTTAAATATAAAATTTGGCCCCAATCAATCATTTATTTTTTGGAATTAATTTCATTAATTTTTTCAATTAGATATTTTGGGATATAATTTTTTCACATTATTTGTAGCATTTTATCTTTTATAAATGATTAATGAATCTCAAGGGACTATGAATATTATAAGTCATGAATTTAGAAATAATATAGATATAACATAATGGGCATATGGCCAATAAATCATATGTGGGTCCCATAATCCAAACCCAATAAAGCTCAAATTTTAACAGTAAAAATATATGAATATAAAAATCATTTCATTATGTTGTAGTCAAATCTAATTTGGATGTTTTCATAGAGATATGGTGATCCCAATTTTACATTTAAATACTTCTAGAGGACTCATGGGTGATGATATTTTCCATCTATGTCCCCTTTAGATTCGTAAACATTCAGTTACAAATTTACACATCAATAAGGTGGATGAATCTAGACAATTATCTTGGTCAAATTTTCAATATAAAATTTCCCTTGATTTCCCCACCTTCATTTTGACACTCTAAATTTATATAAATGGAATGTATCGAGGGCTGTTTTCCCTAAGGAACCAAATATTCATATATAAGAATATAGTGGTGAAGGTAATTAGGATCCTTGTTTTTTCGTTATATCTAATGACTTTCATTCAATTTTAATTTTAATCTTCCATATATAATCACATCTTCATTTTTTCGAAAAAAAATTTCTCAATAAATATAATTTCACAATAATATATGTTCTTATTATTAATTTATTTATTTAATTCAATTAATGTGTAGATACATTTTAATCCATGAGTGAATTTATTTACAACAAAACATGTAAATTTAATCACAAAATGGTGTAGTGTTCATTTTTGGTATTTTTTTTCTGACTCTATCCCACCCTCATGAGTCTACAAGCCACTTCAATTTATATAATAACATCAATGGGGGAATAATATCATATGGGTTTATTAAATGGAGAATAAAGGGATAGATTTAATGTTATTTTATGTTCTTCAAATTTTAATTTAGTTTATTATTTTAAATGTTTTTTTCGGTGATTTATTTTCTTCCTTGTCTTATCCAACTTTAACAATGACGCATTTCCAGTGTTAGTACAATCCAATTACATGGTGTTCCAATTTAATTGATTGTATATGACTATTGGTGATTGTCTTTATAATTGTTTAGGGAATAAATTAGAGAATGATGTTGTTGAATTATATCATTGTGTATATACATCATGAACTTGTGCCCAAAAGCCTTATAATAAAATATATGAATCAAATATGTCCCATGTGACAACCTATAATCAACCTAGTTTAATTAAATTCTTGATAAATAGTAATGTTTGTTCATTATTTTACATTAAAATAAATCACCATTTTTTGAAATGAAATCAATCAAAAAAGATAGCCACTTTATATCCTATACATCCACTTAAAGTAGTTGTCTCAAGTTCAATTCATCGATCCCTATGGATTTGATTCCAACATGTACTACAATAACAACACATATCTATAAGTTAATCTTTGGTGACACTAAATTTTGGTGTCTATGTTTTGGATCCACATAAGTTATCATAAAAACACATTTTCTTTTCTTCCACAATTATATTTTATCACCCTTATTTCTCTTATCATTCACATTTTATGTTACTTTTTTTCCTAAAACATTCATTTCAAAATTTCTATCTAATCAAATAGATTATAATAAATACTAACCCAACATAAAATCAAGATTGAATAAAATTGAATATTAATATTGAGAATATGACAACCTATTAAATCTCTCGGAACAAACATGCATAAATTACTCCCTTCAAAATGAGACGTATAATCAATGGGATGATGAATTATTAAATTATCAATTTACTACCCTTTCAAGGATGGTTAATGGTATCCAATATAATGAATTCCATGATGTCCAGATTCCTATCCAGCCCAATCTTTAAAAAAAATCTTCAACAATTTTGTGATAAAATAGTCAAAATGATTTAAAATGTATCAACTTTGAGATTAAAACATCAAAGCATTAAAAAATTTCAGAAACTCATCCCAACACTTAATGTCCTTTCCAAAACATTATTTAAATAATATTGTATCCCTAAACCATCTCTTGAATTATCTAATTTACCAAACTTTGGATTTTGGATTGCTGATGAACATAATGGAATTCTTGAAGGTTCATTAAATCTTGTAGAAATTTATTATTTCGAATTAAAAGAGGAAAATATCACATCATGGATGGATATTCTGGAATGTAGGCCCATTCTTATGTATTTAGAAATAATTTTTATTCAAATATCCCTCAAGGAAATGTTGAAACATTTGTGGGTTGGTGTAGTTTATTGAAAATGATGGTATTGATTTTAATTGTCAAGCATCAGAGATGTTGTTGTGAAAGTTCCCTGAAAAAGGAATAGATGATCTGGTGGCTTCCCAAAAAGAATAGATACAAGGTGGTGCTAGTTTTCAGTTTTAGCCATATTTTTGGTGTCCAAAATTTGGAGTTTAGTGAGAATAGAAATAAGTGAATTTCATTGAAGATCATATAAAAATGTGTAAAAGGCATACATTTCTAAAATATGGGCATCATGATGTGGAATTCAAAAAGACACGATGAATTTTTATGGTGTTCATCACGATTACGATGAGCATCTCGATTGATAGAGGTGAAGAGCATTACTGATAAGATTTGCATTCACAGAGTGATAGAGTCGACATAATGCTCTGCAAATTCCTGGGACCTGTTTTGTATTCATATTATATATATTTTTCATTTTCCATTGTAGGTGGAGACCATTATTCTCCAAATTATACACAATGTCAAATGGGTTGTTACCCCTAGGTCAATCTCTATGAGGTTAAAGTGAGGTGTCATCTTGTAGTCAATGGATTTGACACCTATTTGATATTAGTCTTAGATATAGTGATATTTCCTGATGAATGATCGTATATCATCATTTAGATACACTAGTAATGAATCCCATAAAAAATATAAATACAAATTGATCCATGTGCTAAAGGGTTTACAATATGTAGGGCCATGAGTCCCCCATATTCCCATTATATGATCATATATCTATGTATGAATATATTTTTAGTTATATAAAGTCCATCTTCATGAAGTGGCGTAAAAAAATGACCTCTCGTATGATAGGTATTGGTGTTATCATAAATAAAAATTGAGTTCTCCCAGATATGAATTACCATGATGATTTGAGTATGATCCTAGTCTGGATGTATGGTTATGAACATAACATGATACATGTTGTCTGTATTGATTATATCCTAGTTAAGTTTTCTTAAGTATCATATTTTGGTCGAATTATTTTCATGATGAAGGGATTACTTCGATATAAATAAGATTTATTTTATTTATTTTTTTATAGGGTTTTTTAAATCAATAATAAATATTATTTTCATTCAAGTGTTGTATCTTATGAAAATAAAATGACATAAAATGGATTCCTTGGTAGAATATGGGTACAAGAAGAATTTTTTATGTAGTTGAAAAACTATTGGTTCCTAGAGTTGGAATTTTTTGTCACCCAGTCTTTACTAAAATGAATGGATCTTTTCAACGTTTTTTGGATATCGTTTTCTGATTTATGAATTCTTCTACTTGTGTCATAACATAATGTTTGATATATATGTGTGAATAAATTCTTATATTAGTTTTATTGTACATTTTATTATTATATTAATTGTTGGTTATATGTTTTTTAGTACCGTTACCTTAGGTTATGGGCTCACGTTTGTGTGTTATTTATAATCGGTTCTTATCCCCACCCATTATAATATTAGATTTGTCCATGTGGGTTACACTCAGAAAACTTCAATCCAAAAATTACTTGGTTTTTTCGGACATGAAAATTTAACAACAAAGCCCATTATATATTATAAAAAATATCATTTTTATAAATGAAGTATAAATAAATGTATAGATCTAATAATTGGTAATAAGAAATCCATTAATGAATTCATGATGACGAATAGAAGAACGTTTCCATGATGAAAAATGATAAATCAACATTTTATCCATGAGTAATGTTGAGAAATATATGAATGAGTTCTTTGTTACATCGAATTATATAATAGTCAAGGATAGTAGAAGAAAAAAAAAACTTCAAATGAAAATGTGAAGATAAAATATTTATAAGATGAGAATGATGTTTTTGATAATATAAATTAAAGGAATTTTTAGTAATTATGATGAAATTAATAATATGTGGATAATTATTTAATGTTACTAAATAATGTATTACTATAATTAAATACCTATAAAACTTTCCTAGAATTATATTAGAAATTCATTCAAAAATTTATATATTAAAAAATAAAATAAATATGACACCTTCATTTAAATGTACTATTAATTATATGAAATCCATTATTAATATATTTAAACATTATCACAAGAATGAAGTCTTATCCAATTCTATGTAAAAGTGGAAAACAATGAAAAAGACTAACCAAAGATTCTCATATTAAACGTAACTTATATAAATCATTGAGGTTCCCCCTTATTCTATAAATTCAGGATTATATAAATCCACATATATGTAACTGAAGGCGGAGATTCATAGGTGTTGGTTTAGTTTTGTAGAGGTATTACATCATGAATAGATTTTAATATTGGAACATTACACCTACATTGATGATGGATGTCTATCCCCTTCATTGGATTAAAATTTAAAATGGAGCATTCACTATAAAACATTATGTGTTTTTATCCAATATAACCTCATATAGGAGTTATGATTGTTGAGATTTCAAGGATTTAGGGGGTTCTGTATGTACATAAGAATTATTCTAATGTGTTGTTTTGAATGTTTTTGGGTTTTTTCTATACAAGATTACCAGAATATCGACCAATATAAAGATGATAGATTAAACATTATGAAAGTGCTACATATAATAATTCATTATCTCATATATCTTTACATTGATTATATAATCATGTTTTGACATTGACATATCTAACAATGACCTAAATTTTTCTATTTAAATGATCTTTTTTCTAATATAAATCGAGTAATATTCTTGTCTAAATAAATGTTTTGGGAGTCTATGATAAATGAAGATTAGATAATATGAGCCATATTATTCATAATTCAATTTATTTTTTGGTAATATAGAAAATGAAAATAACTTCACATATGTGAAGAAATAATTGATCACTAATACTTACCTTGGTGATATGTGAAAATGTTCGGGCATATCTAAAAAATTGGGGGAAATGTTTACTCCCGTGTTTGTTTGGATGATTTTTTTCATTGTGTAGATATATTTTTTTTGGAAGTATCTTTTAAAACATATAGATAAAAATTATTTCTAATAAAAATAGAAACATAATTATGTGATACTATTCTTAGATATTCCATTATAGTCCAAACTTCATGATAATATTCCTTATCATAGAAGACGTTAGTCAATGGAATATATAATTATTATGAAAACAATGTTTTTTGGAATGAGGTAAGGAGAATTAAGATAATTAAATTAGAATAAAGTAAATATTTATAAACAATAATTTGGAAGAGTTTAAATGTCAAAATTTTTTATGTTGTTTTTCTTTTTAACTATTTTGTGTATTCAAGTTGAACCTGTTATAAAATTTTCTTTAGTTGGTTTTATATAGACTATATATTGATGTTTTAATTCAATATAAAGAAATATATGTTGAAATTAATTACAATGTATATATTTTAAATAAAACTAGATTGGAAAACATGATATTTTTTACAATAATCTTTTATGAGACCATCAATGAGAGGAAACCCCTTTAGAGAATCTTATATAGAATGACAAAAATTATCAAATATAATTTTAAAAAATATCAATGGATGAGGAATTATTTTATTTCATAATTATAGAAAATTTATATAATGTTATTTTAATTTATCAAATTAGGATATTAATATAATATATTGAATAGTGAGACATTTTTTGTTTCACATTAGATAGTGTATTGTTGTACATCAATTTTTTTTATAAATTCTTGATTTTTTATGAATTAATGTTTTCTATTCAACAAACATAAATCTATCATTAAGTTAAATATATTTTAGGAGGACAATGAGTGGACATTTATGTATGTTATTTTGTAGATTGTTTCTTCATAAATTTAGGAATAGTTTGTGGTGGTGAAATGGTGTTTGTGCTTATGTGGTAACATAAAATTTAATCCCACTAATCATTCTGGTTTTAGAGGAGATGTTTTTCTATATATAGTGGTGAAGTATCATTATAATTTATCTGTTACATGGGTAAAAAATATAGTTTCTTATATGGTTTTGAATTGAAAAAATAGAGTGAAATTTCAGAAAAATATTCTTAATTTTTGAACAAGATGATTATTTGGTTGAAGAGCTCTTAATGTAAGTCCTTACGAAAAATTATTACAACGTAATGAAGGAAGACTGGATAGTGGATCATATGAATGAGGTGAATCAAACTCATGAGTATTGGACAATGGTATGTGTGACACCATGATATATTTCTATCAGTTATTGTATAACGTTGTCATTGTTTATACTTCATTATCAAATTCTTAAGGCCCATATAGAATTGAGAGGATACTTGTAATAGTGAATTTTTATATTTTTTAGAATTTTTAAAATAAAATTGGTGAGTTATGAAATATTTTTGTGGATTTTAATGTCATGTAATGGTTTCATATAGAACCTAATAATTTCCTGCCAGATTCAATGAGATGGGTACATAGAATTATTTTTTACATGTTGTGTAGAGTCCACAATCCATTAAAAAAATAAACAGACAGATTGTTGATAAAATAGGTATGGGGTTTTCAGCTTATTTGGGACTTTAAAATTACAATACATGTACTTGGGTTATAATCCATGTTAAATCCAGAGTTTCAATTGTTTGATGGAACATAAGATGAAATTATTATTTCTATCCTCTGGTATTCCTTTATCTTGTCCTAGAGGATCTTTAGTTGGAGTTTTGTAAATCTAATACCCCTCTAATTCATCAGTTTTTGTGATTATCTATTGTAGTTTATAGTGTGTGTCTCTAAGTAAGATTTCATCATCATTCTTATATCCCTCTTCCTCTTGGAGATTGAAAAAAATATTGTTATTTATTACACTAACAACAAATATTTTGAATCTTGATTCTAGGTTGAGTTGCTAGATCATCTACATCTTAATTATTCATTCTAATGATTTATTGAGGGAATTATGTTCTCATTAAAAATATAGATATTTCTGTATAATATTTTCAAATTAAATAAACCATTAATTACATGATATAGAATTTGATTTAAATTTGATTTAATATAAAATTATATGCTTATTGGATGTTTTATTTGTGATGTCTTGAATTTTTTGAAAAAACACCCATTTCTAATAGAATTTAAATTTGTGGATTGTTTTGAAATTGAAGGAATTTTTAAATTTTATTTGTGAATTAAATTTTATAAAATGAAATTAATTCATTTAAAAAAATGATTTTTTTAATTAAAATGGAAAAAATTATTAAAACAATATTTTTATCTTTTTTGACAAGATATAAAATTATGAAAATTAAAAGTGGGTAATAGTGAATTATTTTGAAATGAAATGTATTTATCTATATTTATTGATTGATTGAGCACAACCAAATTATCTTTTTTACTTACTTATTTGGGACAAAGATGGTAAGAATAGAATTCATTTGTAATAGATTGATGATTTACATTTCTAACAAAATCCTAGTTCATTTGTTATTGTCACTCATAGGATGTTGATGGGTTTTATTTTTCTTGATTCTAAAGGACATGTGTATTCATCATTAATATGATCACATTTTTGAGACATGCGAGGATCCAATTACATATAACTACTGTGCCTTATCAAATAATCCCATACTTCATGTTGTGATTAAATTGATGTATATTCCATAGATTTAGAAATAACATTACTCATTCTTAATGATTTATATAAACTATTTTATATATTGTGTTTATTTAATCCATGTCTAAAACGTTTTCTATTATTTAAAATGAAAATAATGTTCCATTTTATGTATGAAAATATATTTCCATATATATTTAGATTTAAATTTGAATAATTATTTTGTTAAATGATGTTGAATATTATTATGGAATATTGGGTGAGACCATATTGGGATCTGTAGCTAACACATAAAATATTCCATTGTTAATTTTTATAATTTACTAATAGGTGTGAGTGAACGGAAGTGACACCAAAGAGTATCTAAGTGTTCGTGATTCCTTAAGGATTAGAATGATGTTTCCTTTAGGATGTGGATTTTTTTGTAGACATATGTTACTTTGAATACATACAGTGTGGGTTTCTAATAAAAGTGTTTGGTTTCTAGTATTATATCCCATTGGATTTTTTGGCCACACATCTATGTATCTATTTCATCAACTATGTTTTAGTAACATATGTTCCCACATTTATGCTATATGACTCCATGTTCTTCACTCTAACCCACATGATTCAGGAAGTTCCTTGGGATATTTTACTTCTAGATTATGCATCAAAGTATAGGGTATCCGGGTTGGTTTATGATAATGTAGTTTTGAAAATTCAGGTTGTTCATCTTTCTATGATTTCAAAATGTTGTTTCAAATATTTTCAAGAAATATGGGGTGTTTTATTGGGATTTCATTACCATTTTTCATTGTAATGAAACATTAATCATCATGGTTTGTTTGATAATGTTGTCTTAAGTATTACTTCTAGTCATTTCAATTTATTTTATATTTTTTGGATTAAAATAGAATAATTTTTATCTATCTAATGAGATTAACTATTATAGTTTCCCTTGTTGGAGTGTTGATCTTAATAATAATCTGATGTATTAAATTATATTTTTCAGATGATTTGTATCATGACAAATAAGATAGGATTTGTGAATAGGAAATAGGTGTATGCTCTTGATGAACCAAACTGAGAAAATCCTCCTATAGAATATAATATGTCAGAGTTTTTTTTATTATTTCAATGTTCTATGATAGGAACCTCCACCCATATGTGTTAATTTTCCAGTTTTGGGACCTCGTAAGGATGAATATTGTAATCATGCTCCGGTTTTCCATCATCAGAAACTAATAACATTCTAATTATCTAATAATATTCAAGATAATGGTGACTAGATATTATGTATTTAACATATCTATTACTTCTTTGAATATACTAAAGATTTTATGGATAATGGTTATGGAATTAATATTATGGAACTAGGGGAATATAGTGGGACTTTATGGTGGTAGAGAAAAAGATAGAGGGTTTACTATGAGAGGACTTCAATGTTCTCTTCAATGACTTATTCTATCCAAAATCTATGCTTCTATATAAGGATACATTATTTTCCAAACTCAAGAAGGAAAACAAAACTATGAATAAATATGAAAACTGATATGATATGATTTTTATTTTTCATATAATATTATATAAAAAGGGAAGATAATGATATGATGGTTCGAGATGGAACTCATATCTAATATTTATTATCTGGTTTTATTGTTGATGATATCTTCATATAGAGATATGATCGATGTGGAATGGATCATTGAAGTGGATATATCATTTAAATATGGGGTGATTGGATTTCCATTTTCCCATATTGGAAAAAATATGAGTTCCCATATGGGAACTACAATGATAGATGAGTCTTAAGGTGCATCTTGATAGATCGTTTTTTTCTAGCCCTCGTGTTGTGGCTAGAATATTACATTTTTTCTTGATAAATTGTGGAATGTATTTTTATTTGTAATATGTTCGCACTATGGAACCTGTCCTATGTGGTTCTTATGAAAATTAAAGATTCTAGTAAAAAATATATTCTATCATGTTTTGTACATGTATTGTCATATGATCATAAATAAAAATATTTAAAGTTGTAAAATCAAATTCATCGATTCTAATAGGTTTTAGAAACATGAATCCATAAAAAAGGTTCTCCAGTAACTGGAAGTGTCACCAGTGGAAGAAGAAACTGGTCCAGAGAGTATGAGTGGTACCATCACAATAACATAATCATTAGTGGCTACTTTTCATGATACTTGTTAATCATAATCATTAATTTTTACACGTAGTGTGATTTTTATTAATCATATTATGATGGATTTTTTTGTATATAGTATTACTATAAACAAAGAAATGAATAGATAATAGATTCATCCTTTTATAGTTTGTGATTTCTCTTTATCATTGACTAATATTTCATGGGATTTAATTTTTCCAACAAAAAACTGATCAATTTCATTTTTAAAATGTATTATTAGACTACTAATAAATGAAAAACTATTTGTTATCCTCAATGGGAATCATTTAATAAACCCAATGGGGTGTGTCATTCCTCTTAAAAATAATAGGAAAATAGGTTGTGTAGATACATAATTTTTTTATACAGAGTTCTGAATGGTTTATAAGTGATTTATTTTGATCTATATTAGGAATTATTGAGTTGTGTTCCCACTCCAGTTATAGTCGTGTATCATGAGGCTGTAACTTATAAATTATCACATTTATTGTCGGTAAAGGAGGTAAAATTTTGTATTGATTTAGATCATGGTACTAAACTGATATCTATACCTTCTTAGCATTTGGAAGTATCTAAAATTATAGATATGAGGAATTATTTGTACGATCTGATAGAGAATGGATTTATATACTCGAGAGAGTCACCTTGTGTGGTTCATATTTACTTTTCTTATTATGTTGGTTGATCACATTACTTCTGTATTGATTAATAGATGTAAAACAGTGTTATGGTAATGAATAAGTATGCATTTCCATAGATTGTTTTATCATCTTGTCCATTTGAATGGGATGCAATGTTTCTCAAATAGTGATATTTGATATGGTTATCAGCAGTTGAGAAAAAAATAATTTAATACAAATAAAACAATAATAAATAGAAGGTATGAAATTTTTTACTGCATTCTCAAACTTATTGGTCCATCTAATGCCCATGTCGAATTTATGGATTTATTATACATGATATTGTATAAGTATCTTGATATGTTTGTGTGGTGGTCTCTATTGATGAAATCAAATTCTACTCTATGTCCAATGAGAATCAAGTTCATCATTTGACTGTAGTTCTTGAGTTTTTGAGTAATCAATAACTTTATTTCATTCTATAGAAATATAATTTTAGAATCTAGGATGTTTGGTTCTTGGGACATGTAGTGTTGTAACACATAATATCAGTTGATCTTGGGAAGGTGAATGATTTTCTGACATAGGAGAAACCATTTACAGTATTTGAGAATATAACATTCTTGGGATTAAATATCTATTATTATCTGTTTGTAAAATATTTCATGTGTAACATCCCAGTTCTGGACGTCACCCAGAGGCATCCCATACCAAGTTGGTCACATGCCCTCATGTTCATTTCCCAAAATGCAAGAGGCTGCCAACTAACAACGAGGGCCTTGGTTGTGATATTGGGGAAACTATGCCCTCACAGGAAGAGTAACATAGCAGAAGATAACAAATATACAATAGCAGAATATGTAAAAATCCAACCACAGAAAACATTAGAAGATAGGGATAATGAAACAACTAGAGTATACATGTATATATATAAATGATGCAAGATACATATATGCCCAGGCAAAGCATCCAAACAAGTCACAATTCTGAGCACAATGATGAATTAAAACACAAAAGGATAAGAGATAAAATTCTCAGCATCACAAGCCTCAGCTTGGTCACATGCTCTCCAACTCCAATACAATCTGGAATCTAAAGTACAAGGGCGCTTGACCTTATCTATACTTTTAGATATATAATCTGTTTGAGACCAATACCTGACCCAAACAGGGTCTGAGAATAATCCCAGTAGGAAACCACCCAAAGATTCGTGCCTAACAGTTAGTTAAGATATGGAAGGTGGTGCACAGAAAGAAGTAACAGGAAAGTACTCAACAGTAAACAATGAACAATTCCATTAACAAGAAATAATTAACCAAATAGTTAAACACCAACTGGTATCCCTCTAGGATGATCCCACAACCTATCCCCTCAATTCATACCTAGCAAATACAAGACACTCTTTGGGTAGCGCACTCAGTCTAACCCCTCTTGGTCAGCATAAGCATTCATAACAACTCTCTGAAGAAGCACTCTCAGTCAATTACACTTATATATTATGGTATTCAAAGACACTTTGAGGAAGTACACATGACCAATTACCCTTATATCCCCAAGTCAATGAATCTCTAAGGAAGCTCACATAGTCAGTTCCTCTTAGAGCCCCAGGTCATTCACAGACTCCCATAAGAAGCTTAAAAAGTCAATTTCTTTTTATATCCTATAACGGGTCAAGGTAAAATCAATTTAAACAAAAAATCTCTGAGGAATCTCAGTCAGACTATCCACATCATAGTATATACAATCCAAGACTCTCTGAGGAATCTCACTCGGTCTATCCCTGTATAGTCTATAATGTCCAAAGAATTTCTGAGGAAGCCTACATTGTCTATCCCCTTATAGTCTATAATGCTCGCAGACTCTCTATGGAAGCTCACATAGTATATCCCCTTATATTCTATAATTCTCTAAGACTCTCTGAGGAAGCTCACTCGGTGTATCTTCTTTTAATCTACTACATCAGGTTCTTACGGCCTCGTGTAAGTCAATGCATGGTAATTCTTGTAAGGCCAAAGTGAACCTATAGAACATCATGGATAAACAGTTCATACCATATCAACATATCAAAATACAACACTCCATCCTATAATCACAAGGAATGGTAAAAATAGGAAAAACAAGACCAAACATTCATAAACAGAACATGCATGGAAAAACATTCATGCATGGTAAGCAATTCTATTTACATCCACTTAACATTTACATGAGCATACAAGCATGGAAGGAAAAACACAACGGGTATGATGGTAAATTCACAATACCAAGTTCAAGGGTGTTGTTTCAATTGCACGTAATATTCAAAGACCATTTGCCAAAATGCACAAAACACCTACCATTAGGGTTCCTGTGAAAAAGATCCAAAAGCTATTCCACCTCCTCAAATCTCTTGAACGCACCACTTGAAACAATCTAAACCTCCTTCCCTAATATCCACAAGTCTAGAAATCAAAAACCGAGGATACCAAAACACTATATCTGCACACAAAAACTGTAGGTGTAGAAAACTGGGGTATAGAGAGATATAGATCTTGAGGTAAACTCAAAGAAACCAAGAGGAGAGACTTATCTAAGAGTAATTGGCTTCGATCCGCCAAGAAAACCCTTCGATTTGCCTCCAAAATTAGTGGGAGAGCTCCTTCAACCCTGAAAACCCAAAATCCCTAGAGAGGCTTGAGTGGGAGAGAGTATGGAGATTAAAAGAAGAATCTCGAGCGGCCTGGGGCTCTAAACACTAATTTTTAAGTGGCTGCACGGCTTTCCCTCATAGTTTGGAAAACCTTGAACCAACCATGCGGTTGCCACTGTCTCTCCAAGGAACTACACACAACCTTCCTGCATTGAATGATAAACCATGCGTCACACCTGTAGAGCCCACTATCTATTATGGGAACTTCAAACGGGTTTCCCACATGGTTTGACAAACCGTGAGCCTCCCGTGTGGAGCCCACTGTCAAGGGTGCACAGTTTCCTGGGCAGGATGCACGGATTGAACAAACCATGCGCCAACAGTGCGCCCCTGCACAACCTCTATAACTTCAGATGTTTTCTTCCCAAAATTCCTCCTTGTCTCATCAATGAATATAAAAAGGAAAGATACCTCAAAAGAAGGTCTGGGTTCTTACAAACACCCCCCCTTAAAGAAATTTTTCCCCAAATTTCCCTAGCGCGGCATTGAAGAAGAAAACCCGAACAACTCTAGCCACTGAGCTCATACATCTGCATCCCTCTCCCAAGTCGCATCATGTACTTGCCCATGCTGCCATATAACCCATACTGGAGGAATAGACTAGCCACATATAACCATTTTACTGCGATCGACAATCCGGATAGGATGCTCCTCGAATAACGCATACCCTTTGATCTCAACCTCCTTAGGTTGAATGACATGAGACGGGGCTGAAAAGTAACATCAAAGCTGAGAGATGTGGAAGACGCCGTGCATAGACCAGTACTCTAAGGTAACTGTAACCAATAGGAAACCAGACTGACCCTCTCCAGCATATCAAATGGCCCGTCGTACCTAGGAAAAATCTTACCATGTCTCTTAATCATTCTGTTCCCCCACCTCGGTGTGACACAGAGGAAAACCTGATCCCTGACATCAAAATCAAATGGACATCTCCGCTGATCGGCATAAGACTACCGAAGATACCGTGCAGTATCGATCCTCTTATGAATCATCTAAATCTACTTCGTGGTCTCCAAGACAAGACGAGGTCCCAGCATAGCTGCCTTTCCTACCTCCAGCAAACACAGGGGTGATCGGCATGGCCAACCGTAAAAAGCCTCATATGGTGCCATCTGAATAGTTTCTTGAAAACTAATATTGTAAGAATACTCCATATGATGAATATGGTTCTCCCATGAACCTCCAAAATCCAGGATTATTGATCAGAGCATGTACTCAAGCACTAGAATCATATCCTCGGACTGGCCATCTGTCTGGGGATGGTATGCTATACTCAAAAGTACTAGTGTACCCAATGCCTTATGAATACCATACCAAACCTGAGAAGTAAAACGTTCATCCCTGTATGAGACAATGGAGTAGGGAAACCCACGTAGACGTACAATCTCCCGAATGTACAACCATCCCATCTCATCAACACTGATGGTTTCCTTGATCAGCAAGAAGTGATCAACCTTCGTAAGTATGTCAATGACAACCCAGCCTTTGTCATTTCTTCTAGCCGATCACGACAAACTAGTCACGAAACCCATCGCGATGTCATACCACATCAACCTGGTATTGGGTAACTACTATAAAATACCTTCTGGTTGCTGATGTTCCTCTTTCACTTGATTAGATGTGGGACACCTCATGATGAAACCAGCAACATCCTTCTTCATAACTGGCCACCAATAAGGATGGTGTAGATCACGATACATCATGGTGATGCCACAATGAACTTCCCAAATAGTGGAATGAAAGTCTTGCATCAGCTCCTCATGTATGTTTGTTGCAAACCATACGTGTCCTTGGAAGAGAATGATCTCATCCTTGCCAACTGTCAATCCAAGAATAGGGTCCTCTCCTGACACGCTTTCTCATAGGACTAGGCCTTCTGAATCTAATAGACACCTCATTCGTATCTAATCAAGAAGTTTACAGGTAACAGCTACAGAAGAATGAAACATCGGCCCCTAACTATCATGCACCTCCAAATGCATCTCAGAGAATAGATACATAAGCTTCCACTCACTACTAGCCTCCAGAAATACCAGAATTTGAGTTCTCCTTCTCAACACGTCAGCCACTGCATTGCCTTTCCCAGCTGTATAGGCATGCTAAATGCCATAGGACTGAAGATACTCGGCCAACCTACACTATCTCATATTCAGATTGCACTGAGTGATGATGTTCTAAAGACTGTTGTGGTAAGTGAAAACCAGAAAATCCTCTCCCAAAAGATAATGTATCCAACAACATAATGCATGAACAACATCTTCAAACTCCAGATCATGCATCGGGTAATTCCTCTCATTTGGCCTCAACTGCCGAGACCCTTGAGCAACGACTCCATCTCCCTTCATAAGAATAGCTCCCAGTATGATTTTTTAAGCATCACAGTAAATAGTATAGATCTTACCCGGCTCTCGAAAGGCTATTATCGGTGCTGAAGTCAACCTCCCCTTCAGATCTTGAAAGTCCGACTCATAAAAATCTGACCATAAAAACTTTTCCCCATTATTGATCTGACCCTTCAGTGGAACTGCAAGGAATGAATTGTCTGCTATGAAGCGTCTTTTGTACCCATCCAGCCCGAGGAAACACTACACCTCAAATATGTTCATTGGATTCTCCCAGGATACTACTGAAATCACATTCTCTCGGTACACTAATACTAATGTCTCTGAGATAACATGACTCAAGAAGTGAATCTGATCCATGAAAACTGGAATTTAAAGAGCTTATAATATAACTAATGCTCTATCAGTGTACTCAGAAAGATCTCATGATGGGTTTCATGGTCATGTCGAGTGTAAGAGTACACCAAGATAACTTCCATGAAAACCACCACGATGGAATGAAAGTATAGATAGAACAATCTATTCATCTATGAAATGAAAACTGCAGGCGCGTTCGTGAGACCGAACGACGTAACCATATACTCGTATAGACTATACCTACTCTTAAAAGCTGTGAGAGGTATATCAGATGTTCTAACATGAAAATTATGGAAACTGGAACTCATGTAGAACATCGAGAACACCCGAGCTCCTCAAAGAAGATCAAAGAGTTTATCAATCATGTTCAAGAGATATTGGTTCTTGACAGTATACTGGTTCACCTTCTGATAATCCACACAATGCCTTAGGGTTTCTCCCGACTTCTTCACAAAACATGACAAAAGAACCCCAACGAGATGTACTCTATCGGATAAAACCCTTCACCTGCTACCCCTCCAATTGCTTATTGGGCTCTTGCAACTCAGGTGTAGCTATCCAATAAGGAGGAATGGAAACCAGTTCCGCTCCTGGAACGAGCTCAAAATAAAATTCTCCCTCATGCTATAGAGTCAAACCTGAAAATTCCTCTGCAAGGACATATCTAAAACAATCCACCACTAGAGGAAAGTCTAAATGTGAAATACCCTCTTCATCTAGATATAGACTGGAAATATGGGTTGTATCAACTCCTAACCCCTCATGCTCTAGTCCCGCTCTGCTCGCCTGGACATCCCATTCGCCCTTATAAAGAAATGACCCACCCAATAGTGAAATAAAACTCACCCTTTGGAAATAGCAATCGAAGGCTACCTGGAAGGGAACTAGATAGTCCATTATGAGAATTATATCATAGTCGATCATCTTTGGAACATAAAGCTCCCAAAAGAAGTGACAGCCCGAAACCTCAAGAGGGCACGCTCTTCACTGACGTACACTAGATGTCTTAGTCTCCAAAGGGGTTTCTATAGTCATCATGTCAGCATAAGAAAAGATGCAGAGCCCAAGGCACTCCACGAAAACAACAGAGATAAATCATTGTGATGCCCCAGTGTTGAAAATAGCATAAGATAAAACTGAGGCTACTAAGATCGTACCTCGAACTGTAGAGGTTCTGGGATCCTGCTCCGGCTGGGTCTGCTCCATTGAAAAATCCAGACCAGTATCCTGGCCCTGTGACCCTGCCTGACCGCTATGAGTTGATCCACCCTACTGTCGCTGAAAGACCAATGACTAAACACCACGACCTTGACCTCCACCTCACCCCCAAATGTCGGAAGGACTCTATTTCCCAGACTGTTGAGAAACAGGTTGTGCTACTCCGGAACGAGGAGAAATGGATGTACACCTATCACCAGCTGCTGGTGAGAGAAACCGACAGAAGCACTACAGATGGCCCATCATGTTGTAGGATCGACACTCCATCAGGTCCCTCTAGAACTGCGGCATAGTATGCTTTTATTTTTCCGCACTGGTAGCACACCACCTGTCCACCAGAAGATGCATCATGCCAACTCTATTCTCTTTGAGAAAACTCCCTGTGGCACTTTCTGCTATCAGAAAAAGGAACACTAACTCTGGATGTCAAACCACCTTGGCTCACTTCTCTAGAATCCCTAAGATTTCACTCGGTGATAATGAGTGGTTGAAATTAGAGGATATAGAAGTCAACATGAAGATGTTCACCTGGGAATAGATCTCCAACCAGAGACCGTCTTCAAACATCTTAGCTTGGAAAAACTCATCACCAGCTAGGAAAGGTGTGAAATGCTACAGGTCCATGAAACGAGAAAAATACTCCATCACATAATGAGTAACCTTCTCAAAGATCATGAACATACAGGCTCGGTCGGCCATCGGGGACTCCGGGTAGAAGTAATCATAGAAAATATGATGAAACTCTTCCCAAGCCATATTCTAATGGCGTCCCACCTGAGAGATGACATCCCACCACCTCTTGGTGGAGTCATGGAGCATATAGGTCACAAGTTTGACCCTCTGTTCTAGTGGTACCTCAAGATGCTTGATGATCTTCAACGTTGCTTCAAGCCACAACTCTGCAGCAGGAGGTCATAATTTCCCTAAGAAGGTGGGAGGATGTTATTGCTAGAAACCCCACATCAAATTAGCCATTGTTGGGGAAAGTGGATTTTCTCCCTGGAAGGTCTTCATCATCCATATAAAATCCTCCCTATGTTGTGCATCAGCAGATGGGTTAGGTATAAATGTTAGTGCCAAGACTAGCACAATAGGAGGATCAGCAGGTGGACCCTGATCAGCAGGCGGACCCTGATCAGCTATATCTAGTTTCTGATAACCACCTTGTGGCTAGCATACAACTAGAAGATTTCTCGGTGGCATGACTCTACATGGTCATACGAACACCTCAAATCAAGATTAACAGGGACTGAATCATAGGAGTACATGACATGTACTTATGAAAGATTGTTTCTTCCCGAACAAAATAACACATGACGTGTAGTCAAAACTACATGGCGTGCATTCTGGGTTATTCAAGAATGTAAGCCTCAAAAACTAATCTGAAACCCAAAGGACATAGAAGATAACATTGAATGTTCCAAATAATTATCTGTGGGGTCCCATACTCCCCATTAATCAAAACATGGAATCTTACACTAGTTATAACTTGGCAAACAAGCAATAATCCCCCAAATTATGGTCCATGAGGTCCAATAACACCTCAAGAACCAACATTTGGTGTATATCTAGATAAAGAACTATAAAAAATTTTCCCTATCAAGTAGAAGGAATTACATCAAATCATTTATCACAACAGCATTGATAATCTACACAATATCTATCACAACAACATGAAATCTCTAATGCATCCTAGATGGAATGGGAAGAATGCATGGAATGTGATTTCTAACAGTGCCTATATGATGCATGAGATGGAAGACCCTCATCTCCTCAAGTTGTAATAGAAATAGAACTGCAATAACAACATGGTAACTGCTCAATGCATGTGAATCTCTCAACGGTGAAATCAAATCAACTGTAAAATTTCAACCCAGTAAAATGACAATAAATGAGGTAGTATGGCTTTTTTCTATACATGCGTTATCTACTCCTGAGTACAGATTATTACCAAGTACCTATTTCATGCTATCCCTGAACATATGCTCCAAACAGTAAAACAAGGGAAAATAATTCCTCTGATACCACATTGTAACGTCCTGGTTCTAGAATCCACTCAGAGGCGCCCCATACCCGGTTGGTCACATGGACTCAAGCGCATTTCCCCGAACACTAGAGGCTTCAGAATAGCAGTGAGGGACATGGGTATGATGTTGGGGAAACTATGCCCTCATTCAAAGAGTAACACATCAGAAGATAAGAAATATACAATAGCGGAAAAAGTAAACATCCAACAGTAGAAAATAGTGGAAGACAGAGATAAAGAAACTACTAGAGCTTACATGTATATATATAAATGATGCATGATATATATATGTCCAAGTAAAATATCCAAACAAGTCACAATGCTATGTACAGTTCTGAATCAAAATACAAAAGGAAAACAGATAAACTCCTCAGCATCACAAGACTCAGCATGGTCCCATGCTATCCAACTCAAATGCAATCAGGTACCCGAAGTTGAAGGGAGCTTTCCCTTATCTATACCTACAGCAACATAATATATTTTTTCCCAACTGTAGTACACAAAAAGGGTGTTAGAATAATCCTAGTAGGCAACCACCCAATGATCTGTGCCAAAATGTTAGTGAAGATATGGCAGGTGATGCGCAGAAATAAGTAACAAGAATGCACTCAATAGTGAACAATCCACAGTTTCATTAAAAAGAAATAATTAACCAAATAGTTAAACACCAATTGGTAGCCCTCTGGGATGAGGCCACAACCATTCTCCTATAGTCATACCTATCATCTAAAATACACCCACTAGGTAGCGCACTCAGTCTAACCCCCTTGGTTTAGCTTAAGAATTCAAAAATTCTCTCTGAGGAAGCAGTCTTAGTCAATTCCCTTTATAGTCTAAGGTAGTAAAGGACTTTATGGGGAAGCACAAATAGTCGATTCCCCTTATATCCCCAAGTCAGAAAATATTTGATGAAGCTCCCATAGTCAATTCCACTTAGAGCACTAGGTCGGTCTGAGACACTCTGATGAAGCTCACACAGTCAATTTCACTTATATCCTGGAAGGGTTCAAGGTAAAATCAAAGTAAACACAGACTCTTTGAGGAAGATCACTTGGTTTATCCCCATCATAGTCTATATCTTCCAAGAAACTTTGACGAAGCTCACTTGGTCTATCTCCGTATAGTCTATAATGTCCAAAGACTCTCTGAGGAAGCTCACATAGTCTATCCCCTTGTAGTCTATAATGCTCAAAGACTCATTGAGGAATCTCACATAGTCTATCCTCTTATAGTCTATAATTCTCAAATAATCTATGAGGAAGCTCACTCGGTCTATCCTCCTTTAATATACTACACCGGGTTATCATGTCCCAGTGTAATTTAACTCATGGTAATGCTATAAGGACAATGTAAACCTAAAAAACAACTTGGCCAAACAGTTCATAGTATCTCAACATGTCAGAATACAACACTCATTCCTTTAATCACATGGAATGGAAAAACATGAAAAATAAGACCAAACAGTCGTAAATAGAACATGCATGGAAATACATTCATGCTTGGTAATAAATTATATTTACATCTAATTAACCATTTCATGATCATTCAAGCATGTCAAGAAAAACATAGGGTTTAAAATGGTAAACACATAATACCTTGTTCAAGGGTATTATCACAATTGTACATAATATTCAAATACTATAATCCGAAACGCACAAACCACATACCTTTAGGGTTCCCGCAAAAATGATCCAAAAGTAAATCAACTTCCCCAAAGCTAGAGAACACACCACTAGAAACGATCTAAACCTCCTTCCCTAACATCCACAATTCTAGAAATCAACAACCAAGTTAACCACAACCCAGGATCTACACACAATGTGTGTAGTTATAGAAAACTAGGGGATATCAAGATGTAGATCTTGAGGTAAACTCAAAGGAACCATGAATAGAGACTTACCCAAGAATAACCGGCTTCGATCCTCCAAGAAACCCTTTAGATTTTCCCCGAAAACAAGTGGGTGAGCTCCTTCAGCCATTGAGAACCCAAAATCTTGAGTGAGGCTCGAGAATGAGATATTTTGGAGATGAAATGAAGAATCCTAAGCGGCCCTAGTCTTTAAACCCTAATGTTTATGAATCCGCACAGTTGTCCCTCACGGTTTGGAAAACCGTACACCAATTGTGCGGTTGCCACTATCCCTCCCAGGAACATCGCACGACCTGCCCGCAGGGTTTGACAAATTGTGAGCCGCCTGTGTGGAGACCAATGTCTCTTCCAGGAACATCGCACGAGTTTCCCGCACGGTTTGATAAACCGTGCGCCTCCTGTGAATACCCTACTGTCAAGTGTGCACGGTTTCTTAGGCTGGACACACAATTTGAACAAATATTACACCATCCGTGTGCCCCTACATAGCCTCTACAACTTCAGATGTTTTGTTCCCAAAATTCTCCTTTTGCTCAACAACGAACAGAAAATAGAAACATAACTAAAATGAAGGTATGTGTTCTTACATAATGAATATGGATTCTATGATTAATGTTCCCACACATAAGGGGTTAATGTTCATTTAGGATGAGAAATGTGAGAGTGGTTTAATTGAGATGAAATTTATTTTTAATTATTCACTAGGGATGATTATTCTAGAGGTTTAACATATATATATAGTCTATTATAGAGCCTTAGGTTCATTTTGGGGTTGTATTCTTATTGAGGGTGATGATGAAATTTTAGATGGATCTTGACAGCATAAGCCACATGAGATGAATTACCCCACCAATAACATTGAATGTTTATTTATGATTCATGAACATAAGAAAAGATAAAATAATCTTTTAAGATAGAATGTTAATATATATTATGACCAAAAAATATTGAGTTATATATTTTCCACAAATGATTTCAATATTTACCAGATTTGATGGGTGGAGTATCTAAATTGTTTCATTTTAAAATTTCTTTTACCTTGATGAAATGGAATTGTTTAGCTGATATTTTTCATAAGAGTATTTAAACAGAAGAAATTGAAAAATCATCAGAATATTGGAACATCATTTCTATTTTTTGAACATTTTATATTGTAGTTTAAAAAACATGTTCCATGGTATTATTATATAGTGTTCAAATGAAAAGCATTCATTCTGATTTAGAACTTCATGATCAACATGAGGATAATTAATTTTGTTGCATTATAAGAACTATTTTTTGTACAGAGACAGTTAATGTGGGGACATTCTTCATTGAGGTTATCATATATTTCTAAAACTTGTACATTATTCCATAGACAATATATAAATCTATGATGGTTGATTTACATAATCCCCATATGTTTTTTAACATCAGAGCTATGAATATGTTTTTATAGAATGTGGTGACGATTCTAGAGGTTGGGTATTAGACGATACATCACTAACATCGTATCTCAATCATATATATTCCAACATGTCAGCAACACGCATTAGGTAAATTTAGGTCCATTAGCCACTACTTGTGTTGACCATGATGTGGGTTGAAATTTATATGGACTTTGTATTTGGGTTTCTTCATACTAAGAGAAAGAATAAAGTGATGTGGGTTATGATCAATAGGTTGAGAAAATTGGAACAATTAATATCTATTCACAAGAAAAACAACATTGAAGAGCTATGAAATCATTATGTGACAGATGTTACATATATTCAAATCGTTCTATAAACAATTCTCTCTGATAGAGATCCCAAATTTACTTGCCTCTTCTAGAGATTAATTTAAGACGTGCTGGTAGATGAGGATTATTTGAGTATGACATTCCATATGTGTATTGATTACCCGATATAATTATCTAAACTAATTGATGAGGACATGCTATGTACGTTCATTCTCCATTATAATAGATCATGGGATGTAAAATTGCATCTCTTTGTGTTTTATAATTATAATATTGACCATTTCATGGATAGAATGTCTTCTTTTGTGGCATTTTTTGTTTCGCCATGAAAATTAACATTGTGATGACTAGAGATGGTTGAAAATTAGTTGGTTGAACCGATCATGGTTTGTGAGATGAAATCAATGAATTAGATGATTATTTAATGGAATTTGACAATATAAAGTTATTTTTAATATTATGTTGTTCAACATTGATGATATTTCATGTTTCAATTTAGTGGTCAGTTGTTCATGAATGTATAACCTAGTTATTCTCATCAGCATATTTTGAAGAAAGATAATATCTCAAATTATTTTGTGGGAAATTTATTGATGTTGAGATTTTAAAGAAAGTTTCTTAACATTTATAGCATCATTAAATTTTGATGTGTATACATAAAATCATCCATGTATTGTAACTAATAATGTTTCATTATAATCCTTCTCAGGTTTTCAGCTATAGTGATCTAGATTTTGAGGCTAATTTATCTTTGACTAATCTTATAGTTATAATTATTTTCTTTGACAATAGGCTACTTCATGAGAGGATAACACTTTTGGTTCCACTGATATGGATTAATGGTACTAATTCATAGAATAAATGTGAGCATGGGAAAATAATATAAGATTACTGGATTAACCTTTTAATTATGGGGGATCCTTGACTATCATTATTGGGAATAAATATATTTACATGGGAAATTTATTATAAGTCCATAGTCTGAAACATTACATAATCTTGATTTAATTCAGGAAATAAAATTTGGGATATTTTTATATTTAGTGTTTTAGACAATAAGGCCATAACTATTCTCTCACATCTCAAATATTTCAAAGTAAAAACTTATACTCTATCCATCTTTTTCAATACTTTACAAATTCTTATAAAAAGAAATATTATTATGAAAAAAATATTCATGATTTATTTGTATCTATTACCTTTCCTTATACCGAGTGAAAAAAACATCAACAAGATGTGACGAGAATATAACACAATATAAGGGATATAAAATTAATGAAAAAAGAATTAGAATAGACAAAACATGAAAAACCCATTTAATTTTCATTGAGTGGAAGAAAGAAAAAAATTTCCCAAGAATAATACTCCTACATTTTGGTAAAAGAAAAACCCTAAAACCCATTTCAATCAATTAAAACTATCATAGAAGACTAATACCATCATATATAGAAAACACAACCAATCCACTTCGAATTGTAATGACCATATTGTTCACTTAAAAATTTGAGGTCATTAATGGGGATCACCAATAATATAAACTATATCTAGTCTCCAATGATATATAGTGGGGGTAAACCCATTATATAATCTATATCATGCTCAATAGTAATCTATAATGGGTAACAACACTTTGTATATATTATATTAGGCTTACCTATTTCTTGTAATGATCAAATACAATTACAAAAAACATGTTCATCACAAAACACTTTTGATAAACACTTCTAATCCAATATGAAAAACATTTAGATATCAAAATACAGTTTTTATTTAAGAACCCATTTGAAAAAACCATATACCTAAATAGAGGAATAATTAATTTATCTTATTTATTAAATATATTAATCCATATATAAGAATACAAATATCCAATAATGGTTACAGTGGCAGAGAAGTCATTGTTGTAATATACGTTAAAAACATACTTTTTTTAATGAAATTAAAATGCATCATATAAAAACATTATATTTAAAAACATTGAATTAAATTCAAGATAGACAAAAAAATTATGTATATTCCTTTTATATCCATATAAAAAATTACATAATTTAATATCATGATAAATAATATTTGATTTTTAAATTTTTAAACGTTCATGCTTTCCCATACCAACATGAAAATTTAAATATTTAATCACTTTGATTTAATAAGTTGAATTGAAATTGATAAAATATTTATATGAAATGACCTAGTTTCTGTATATACTACTTATAAAATAATAATGTTTAATATTTTAATGAAATGCCTCAATGAAATGAGTTTGAGATGAAGTCACTTAAACTGAGATTGACTCGCCACTTACAATCATTATGTTCATTATTTATAAAATTAGGTTAATTTATACTTTATTGAGAACCATTTTCTAGTTTATTATTACTTTTACATCACTTAGTATCATGACATAATAATTTCATAATTGTTTATGTTCATATCGAACATTTTGACAATATTTTGTACTGGAGTAGAAAATTTCCGTGTTTTTTTGTAAATTATCCATGTGGAAAAAATTACACAATCATTAGAATTATATTAATTATTTATTTATCATATATATACAATATATATGTATTTATAATAGTCTATAACATTTGGATTTATGAAATGAAATGCACCATTCATTTAGAAGGTACGTCATACGTACACATTAATGCTACTTTCATTTCATGTCATATAAAAGGACTAACAAAATAAAAGATAAATAGTAATACTATAATTAATTTATAATATCATTTTTATATATATGTTACATATATTCATTAAAACCAACCTTTATACATTCCATTTATGGAATGAATGAGCCATTATACATTTGAGGGGGTGGAAGTCGCCTCAGCTTCAATAGAAATTATCGTATTTACACACTATGGAATCCATAAATGAATGTAGTAAATAAAAAATACAATGGAATAGAGGTAATATATATATATATATATAACATATATAAATATATAAATATTGTTCCATCATAACGTCCACCATTAGATGTTCTAGGAGAAAATTGAAAAGTCATCATTTCGTGAGGTAGTAGTTCACCGGACTAAGGAACAATATGTTCTATATCCATTAGATGGAGGTGGGTGTAATTTTAGGTTTAAACATTCTTGTAAAAACATACTAAATTATTTAAAACACTCTTTTTTATAATAAGATGGAATTAGGATAGGTTTGGGGATGGATGGGGAAAATTAATTGAAGGACCTTGAGGGAAGACGTTAACTCAAAATAGGGTTACTACTTTTGATATTAGAAAAAATGTATATTGAATTTATTTATACCCATGGTAAGTCATCCAGTATAAATGGAGTATTCTTGGGGGATATTTTAGTATATTTTTTCCTAGAAAAGGTTGTTAGGTTGTGTGAGAATGTGGGTAGAGGTGGTGTCCTTTTATAGGATGATGGAGGGGAACTTTATGAAAGTCTTGAAATGTTTTTTTTATTATAAACTGATTTTCTACTTAATAAAGCTCTAAAGAAATATATTTTTAGGATAATATTATTAAATTAATTAATCCCCTCACAAAATAGTTTTTAGACATATTCTTGTCAAAAAAGAAACCTAATCCTTTTTTCTTTAACCCTTAGTTCAAAATACTTACTCTTTCCTTGTCTTCTTGTATTTTCATAATAAATGTTTACTATAGTTAATATAAATAGAATAGAGAACTGATGGTGGATATTTAATGACATTTTTAACTATATATAATTTTGTTTTCTGAATCATATATTTTTAGCTCTATTATATCATTTAATAAAATATATTTTTTAAATCTCATATATGTCAATTGTGATACTATTTAGTAATTAACTTTTGTTAAAGACATAAAAATTATTCCTTAAAAAACTAATTAACTAATTCCTCACATGTAAATTAAGTCAAAAAAATTCATGTATGGAATAAAAATGATCATATTACATTTATTTTGATTTTTATAAAAAAAATTATTTCATTAATGAATATATGTTTTATATTAGAGTACACTATGTTTTATATTTGATTGATTATCATATTAGTTATGTAAAACTCAATGGAAAATTTTTGAAACATTTGAAACCTATTTAAAATCATAATATTGTTAATTGTGATCAATCACCAAAAAAATATCTATGTCTAAACAACCATTTAATAATAATAACAATATATTTGTATTTTTTTGAAATTAAACTCATTGTTGTGTGAAACGTTAGATTTTGGAGAAACCAGTTGTTAAGTGTCATGTGTGTTCTCTTACATATTATACCCTATAAACTAAAATTTAAAAAAATAAAAAATAATAACATATATGAAAATTTATTATTCTATAAATTCATAGAATGTTATACCATTCCCCCTTTTGGAAACAACGCCATCAATATTTTAAAATGGGGATCAAATACATCTTTGAAAATACCACATAGGAAAAAGATTCAATGAAACTATAAAATTAAATAAATGATGGAGATGTACAATAGTCACCCACGATAACACTTACAAGAAATATATGAAGTAAACTGTGAATATGGAAGAAAAATAAACCTTATTTTTATAATGGAGAGTAATAGTAAACATTATAAGGTCAAACTGACAACACGAAAAACAAAAAAATGATATGGGTTAAATAGACATTGATTTTCTAGTAGTAAAAGTAAAATTAATTTTTAATGAATTATTATCCTTTTCCAAAAAAAAATTATTTATTTATTATCATGACTAAGAACATAGGAAAACATACATACTTATTAAGAAGAGTTTCATCAATAAATAAATTTCTACCAAATACTCATCTTTTCAAAAAAACATTGAGTATTTATTATTAAATGATCACACTTGAAGAGCTATAATAAAATTCAAGATTATCAAATAATACTCAAAAGATGAACAGTATGTTTCAATTGTCTATATAAATTAACCAAAAAGATTGTCTAGAACATGTCCATATAATCCACAAAAGAATAATCCATTATAAAAATAAATACAACTCTAATTCTCCAAAATTAAACAAACAAAATCCAATGATATACAAAGATGATTAAATAAACAATAGAATGTAAAATTCCTAGAAATAATTCAAAATATGAATGAAACTAATAATTCAGATAAATTAGATAACATTGTCTTCTACAATTAATCATATCATACATCCCCAAATTACATTGACTAATAGGAAAGTCCCATAGTTAAATGATATTTACCTAATCAGATATTCTCTATGATAGGATAATTTATTGCACAAATAACACAACTTTCCATATGAACATAATAAAAAATAGTTTCTTAACAAATAAAATTGAACCATTAATCCTAAATTTATAACCCATAGTATTCTATTTTCTTAAGGCATATTGTGTTCCCAAAATAGGGAACATTTTCCAAAATAATAGTTATTAGTTAATCACCAAATATTCTTCATATAAAAATGATATCCATTTGATGTTACATAAGCTTCCCAATTTATCATATTATTTTTCATTAAAACAATTTAAAAAATATATTTTTTCATACTAACATGGGACTTCATGTAGTCTAAGTGTAAGTTATAAATCAGCTTGACACTTCGTAGATTACCAAAAATTTGTATGACACGGTAGGTTGTTAACCAGTTTTTGTGTTGTCTATTTTCAAAAACTATATTATTTTATAACATCCTCAAAAATTATAAAATATCATCAAAAATAAAAATAACCTATTTTACATCAAAATTTATCTTATACCTCGCATTTTACATCCCATAAATTAATAACAGGTATTTTCCACAAAGGTGAATGTATTCAAAAATAACTATAGTAACCTTAATATTCTAGATCATAAAGCCTAAAATGGGGTTTCTAAGACATTGAACATTCGAGATACATTAAAATTGTGAACTCATGATGATATTTATAACCCTGAAAAAAGGTCATAATCTAAAATGTTTTCGAATCCATCCGCTCATACCAACTATAAGGCCCCATCCTTAAACATTACATAATATATTATTAAGAAAATAATTATCATCAATGGACCTTTTATGATTATTTTCTTAGATAATTAGGACATAAATATTTAATTTAATCTCAAGTATTTCAATGTAGACACATTTACTATATCCAATTTTTTCACAACAATAAAACTCCTTATAAAAATTAATTTTTTTCTTGAAAAAAAATATATATGAATTATTCCGTTCTCATAACCAAACTTATAACCTGTAATAAATATTTCAAAAACATGGTATGGTCATGAAAATCTCAGTAAGGGCCATAATAAAATAAAAACAATTCTTGAATTTAAAACCTGATAACTCATTCAATGTTCATTGAGCAGATGGAACAACAATAATTCACATGAATAAAACCAATAATTTTTTCTCAATAAAAAAAATGCCAATAAAAATCAATTAAAACTCCTTTATGTGACTTAGAGCATCATATACATAAAGCCTTATCCAACATCTTTCAATTGGAGTAAACATATGGTTTTCTTCCAAATTGGAGGTCAATAATTTGGATCACCCTTCGTATAAGCTATATTGGGCTCAACCATGAGTTATAATAGAGAATAAACCTTTGTATAAGCTATGTTGGGCTAAAAAGAGAGCTGCAATGGGGTTAACCCTTTTTATAAGCTATATCAGGCTCACCTATTTCATATAATTCACATGTACCATTTCAATAACACGTTCATCAGAAAACCCTTTTCAGAAACTATTTTAATAACATTTGAAAAAAATCGTATAAAAAATTAAATTATTCATATAAAAACACAATTAAATAAAAAAATACCCAAATATTGAAATAAGTAATTTATTTTACATTAAAAATACATTATTTCTTATATAGAAAACCAAATATCAAATAACAGTTACAGTGGCCGAGAAGTCATTATCGCTATATACGTTAAAAAAATACTTTAGTCATTTTTTAAGGATTCTAAAACACAATATATAAAATATTATATTTGAAAATACTAAATTAAATTCAATAACAAAAACAATTTATATTAAATTTATTCCTAAATAAATAAATATGTGATTTATTATCACGAATAAAATTATTTTATAATTAAATCATTTAACGTTAAAGGAGTCCCATAAAACATTGAACCTTTTAAAATTAATCTCCATGATTAAATAAATTATATTTTTATATAAAAATAGGTATATGAATTGTCATATTGGCTTTATATAATCCTTATAAATGAATAATGTTGAATATTATAAAGACATGCCTCAATGGAAAGTGATTGAGACAAAGTCCTTTATCTTGAGTCTAACTCATCACATACAATTGTTGTGTACCTTAATAATAAACATAGATTAATTTATAAATTACTGTGAACCATTTTATGGAATTTTATTCCTCCTATATCACTTATTTCCATGTTTTTAAAATTATATAATTTTTTATGTTCATATTGATCATTTTTTCGATATTTAGTACAATAGTTGAAACTGAACTAATTTTTATGTAAATTTTCAATATGATAAAAATTCCATCCTATTAAAAATATTAATCATGATTAAAATATAATATATATAACATACATATTATTTTATAATAGTCCATAACATTTTGTGATATTAAAGGATATTCATTATTTTTGAGACGATAGGTTGTACGTACGTATAAAAGCTACTTTCATTTCTTGTCATATTAAATGAATTACAAAACAAAAGATACATTATTATATCATAATTCTGGTATAATATCATTGTTAAATATGTTACATATGTTCATTAACATCATCATTTTTACGTTATATATATGGAATGACAAAGTCATATCACTTTTAAGGGGGAGGTAGTTCACACAAACATCAATTGAAATTTTTATATTTACAAACAATGGAAACCATTAAAGTTTGTTGATAATATAAATTACAGATTTATACATAAAATATAAATAAAATTTATATCATATATAAAAATAGTTCTATTATAATGGCCACCATGATATGTGGTATGAATAAATTGAACAATCATCCTTTCATGAGGATGTTACTGACTACAAACAGAAACATTACGTTATATATCCATTCGACGGAGGTGTGTTTATGTCCAGGTCAGACCCTTTTCATAAAACATTATGAAAATATTTTTTAAATTTTTATTCTCATAAAATTATTTAATAAATATAGGTTTTGGGGTTTTATGGGGACAAAAATTAAAAGAGCTTGAGATAAGATGTTACCTCTAAATTGGGAAACTCTTCCTGATTTTAGTAAAAAGGTTTTCTTGAATTTACTAATTCCCAAGGTAAGGATTCTATAATGAAGGTAGAAGTGTTGGAGGCATATTATTTCCAAACATGGGCTAGCCAATGTTATTGAGGGATGTGAGATAGTGGGTAGAGGTAGTTTCCTTTTATAATTGGAAGAATGTGAACATTATGAATGTCCATAAATATTATTTTATAATTAATTTATATTGTAAATTAAATCGTTAAAAAATAATAAATTTTGGGAATAAGATGCAGAAGGGTCTAAAAACACTCAACAAATTCGTTTTATACATGTATATGTTAGATATATATCCTTATCTTTTAACATTAACCCTTAGATAAAAACATTACCTCTTACCATGTCTTCTTGTGTTTCCATAATATATGGTTACTATAGTTACTATAAAATTGCAGTAGAACCAAAAGCTAACAATTAATTAAATATTATACATTATATAAATCATTTAGACATATCATGGATTTTTAAGACTATTATAGAATTTAATAAAGTAGTTTCTTAAGAAAAACTCATTTTGGAAATTTTTGACACCATTTAGAAATTGATTTTTGCAAAAGTAAAAAACAATATTACATAAAATAAATAGCATTAAAAAACCATGACATATCTATGTACTACATAAAAATATTTTATGGAAATAAAATTCCAATTAAATTAATATTATATTTATAATAACATCTTTTTGAATAATTCATTAATAACGTAACAAATAAATCTTCATTATTTCACAAATAAAATAACTTATTTAATGTGTAAAAATTATAAATAAAATAAATTTATGTAATATTTTTTATCATTATAATGAATATTTAAATTCAAATATATAATTTATATGATCCAAATTAAAATTTTATTACATAAGAGATTCGAATTTATGTTATATTTCCATTTTGATTAAAATAAATATTATATAATGTCATTATCACACCCAAGTGGCTCCATGGGGTCCTAAATTCAATTAAAGTATGCTCATGGTAATAAAAATTTCTTATAATAGGGACAATACATGTTTTAGTGTAGTTTTATATTATTAAAATATTATTTTCTATAAGTATTTACCATATTTGTCCTTTAACCGTGGTTGATAAAAATAATTTGTAATGTTACTATTCATAATGTCCAACATTTAATTGTACATATATGAATAATTTGTAACATTTTATTCCAAATATAAAATACTATTTTAAAATTTCATAATACATATGTTTCATTAATTAATTTAAAATAAAATCTACTTATCAAAATTTGATAGTGGGTTTTTATAAATTAAAAAACATTCAAATGATAGACATGTGTTTATATCCAATTTAAATGTGAAATGACTCCCAATGACCAACATTGGATTAAATGATAATTCCATAATCCAATAACACTTTAAAACCAATTATATGGAAAAATTATCCATATAAATAAACTCATTTAAATGGATGTTATGATTTAAGATATAGTATTTTTCACTATTCATAAAAATATAATTTTTTTAGAAAAATACCAAAATTTCAACCAAAGTAAATAATGATGTCTTGATTCTAATGAAAATTATTATTTAATCAAATATAACATATAAGAGTTACAAAAACTATTTTTTAAAGGGTTCTCTATAAAAAGTTGGTAAAATGAACTTTTAATGATACTAGACTATTTTATGCTTAAAATTTGATTCATTATAATTTTATGCCTCTACAATTCATTCGGTAAATATAAATAAGTTTTCTGAAAAAGTAAAATAAAAATATTGTTAATTCCATTCAATAACATCAATATAATGGCTAGGTGTTAACTACCATTTAAAATAATAATATTATTGTTCTAATATTGTTCATTATAACTTTTTGTTGTGAGAAACAAGTTTTTAAGTGTTGGTCACATAATCATATATAGTGTCCACATTAAAATTAAATTTTTATTAAATTAAAAAAAATACTAATAGATATGGAAATTTATTATTCTATAAATAACATGAATGTTATTGTTATAAAATCTTATTAAATTTCATTCAGTTTATTTTCAATTTAAATGGTTATCTATTTTAAGCAATTGAGTAAATATTGAAATGAATTTTGAGTATAGTTTTAATGGACAATTCCTGTTTTTTTCTAAATTTTTATCATAAAAAGTATATTTTCCTTTTCATATAGGTAATTATATTCCATGTATTAGGGTTACATGATGTGTAATCATCAATATGAATATTCCATGATATGTTTAGAGAATGGGACGTTTTACACTCTTTTTATAGATAACACGCCATGTAAATATTAAAAAAAGGTAATGATTTACCTAGAATATCTATGACCTAATACTTACATGGAATGTAATTGCGTTAAACACCATGTTAAATCTCAGATCTCAATCTGATGTAAGAAACATGGATAAAATTATTATATTCATCCATCATTTTTACTTGATCTCAAACTAGAGGGTTTTAATTGGTGATTTTTTATATATCAGAACATACCATGTAATCTATTCAACATTTCATAAACTTGATGTTTTTTATTCAACTTTTCATGTTAGAATTATTTTAATCACTTCCACCTGACTCTATTTTGCACTTATATTTTTATATTTAATCATGGGATTGATGAATCTGAACTCCTTGTTATAAAAATTATGATTATGTGTTGATTTTTTAGATCAAGTTTTTCACTGTTCATCATTAATGGTACTCATTGTGAGCATTGTATTTTAGTGAAATGGGTGGGTGGTTCTATATAAAATTTTCCAATTTATTATACCATTAATTTCTTATGTTTGAAATAGATTTACAAGGATTTGATAATATCGAAATTCATGTGAATTGTAACATGGAATTTAAATAGTGTATTTCTTAGAAAACCCATGAATTTTGATGCTACATGAACTTGGGGTGTATTTGAAATTAATGAAAATTTTAAATTACATTATGAATTTATTCAAAAAATGGCATAAATTGATTCGACAAAAATAATAATTATTTTTTAATTTAGATGTCATGAAATGAATAATATCCTATGATATTATTTTATTATGAATTAGTATTTTGAAAAGGAAAAGTGTTTGATTGTGATAATGTTTGAAATGAAATGATTTTCTATTTTATATTTTGTGATTGAGATCATACGATTCATCATAGTTTTTGGATTATTTGTGACCGACACACTACGATGGTAATTCTCTAGAAATGTATATGAAAATATAGACGCAAAAAAACAATGTTCATCATATCTTATTACTGATTGAATAAGGAATGGTAGTATTTAGTGTGATTAGGATGGATGTTTGTACACATAATTATCGAGATCACTATGGTGAGATGTGTGAGGAACCCATTAAAAGGAACTATCAGAACGCATGAATGATGAAAAAGGAGCAAGTTATGTTTAATTTTATGTATATGAAATTGATTATCAAACTATTTTACTCATACCAAATGATTTATGAAATTTTTTATGAAATTTTTTTATTTAACCATGTTTGAAATGTTTTTCTTTATTTAAAATGAATAGAATATTTTTTCATAAATATGAAAATGTAATACCATAGATTTTTTGATTATATAGAATCCATGATGATGTTTAATGTGTGGAATATTGTTATGGAAAAATTGGTGAGACCCAATTAGTATTTTAATCCACTAAATTTTCTTTTCCATTGTGAGTTTTGGATTTCCACATGTCATGTTCTAGTAATGGGATTGTGCCCCTTCGAGGAGGTGGATGTTCTGGAACCCTTGGGGATTAAAGTGACAAATTTTTGGTACATAGATTTTGTCTTGTGGAAATTATGGTACTCTCAGGATGTACTTTTTTTGTTCTTCATATACATATTTTGTTTCTGGTGCTATCTCCCCTTGTAGTTTTTTTAAAAAAATAGGTTTGTATATGCTACATCTTCTAAGATGGAATGAAATTTGATCCCACTTTTATATTTCATGGTCCTATGTTCTAGTCACCATCCCATGTGGATTGAGATTTCTCTTCGTTCTATGTTAGTTCCAGCTTCAAAATCAGCATAATACAGAATCTTGGGTTCATTGTGATAAGTCCTTTTTTAGAGGAATATATGGTAGATCACATCTATCTATAGATAATCAGACACAACATACTAGATGGAGTACTAACAGGTAGAATTTCTTCTAAGGATTATATTTTTACACAGATATAGAATGTTTGGTTTTGAAAAGATCCAAATATTTCTATTATTCTGATGAAATTTAAAGAATATATGACTCCTTGTTAATCAATTGAATTTGTTAATGTATTTTTTCATTTGAATATTAAATCAAATTTCGATTAGTAGAATACAATCTAAGAAAGAAGATATTCTTACACTGGTTCAACAATTAATAATGATGATATTATTGTTTTGATTATACCTATTTAGCGAAGAGGTTTGTGGATAGGGTGTATAACCAATCATTAAGGAAGATGATATAATATTGATATTTTGACGACGTAACCATATTTATTGGAATTTTTTATTATTGTGGGTTTGATGCTTTGTTAACTTAAGGAATGAATACTGTGATATAAAAATGATTCTGAATATTCCTTTGAAATACTATTGAATATAGTTGATAATCCTTGTTGGGATATATAAATATTTAATAATTAGTAGGTATCCTTTACAGAATCATGTAAATATCATATTCTTATTTTTATAATTTTATTTATATTATACTATGTGAGGTTTTGAGATTTTATTATTGGTTAGGGGAGTCAAAAAATTTATAGGATATATTGTTGTCCAATTTTTTGTAAAATATAATTTGTATATTTATTTTCCCTCCCCCAGTTAGTGACTATATAATTCTCTAGGATCATTAATATATTATCATACAATGTAATACAGTTCTGACTATTAAAATAAATTCCATCACATCCATACATCATAGGGTATTTTAGGGCATTGTGTTACAATATTCACACCCCTACACTATCTTCTCTTCCATCAAACGAATTACCTCACTACTACAAAAAAAATCAAAATTCATAGTTATAATAGAGGTTACTCATTATAATTATTACTATTCACCACAAATATTATATTTATTAATCTACTTCATTCTATATTTATTGATAATTATATCACACAATAACTCACATTATTCCCATCCATTAATCATTCATTTTAAACACTAATATCTCAATTTTCCCTTTATTTTATTCAATTAATCATAACCGAATATTAAATTCATCATTTTCAAATATCTTTTTTTTCTACCAATATATTAAATTTCAATACCTTTCTAACAAACTAGTCAAACACCCATGACAAAATTTCATTTCCTCTTACCAATCATGGAAGGGAATCCACAAATATGATACACAAAAGATAAACTATACTATAAAACAGTATTTAACCTATAGTATATTTTATAGTATCGCTAAAAATAACTCACCAAAACCCCAAAAATGATAAAAAATTATTATATATCACAATATACCTTACCCCAGGTCATTAAATAGATTATATCATTAAGGAAGACTTAATTAATCTAAAACCAATCACAGTCCTATTTAAATTATTTTTGTATATAAAATAATGTCATTAATGTCTTTATGTTTTTATACATTTATGAGTGGATAATCTACTAAAACTAAATAATATCATATTAAAGGATCAAAAATATCAATTATTTTTTGTAATACATTCAAACAATCACTATGTGTGTGAGAAATATCATAGATGGTGAAAGGGTTATGAAAATATCTCCTTTAAAAATAATTTCAATGGTTTGAACCAATATAATAGTTATTTCACATTATAAAAAATAAATAACAATGAATAAATATTATTAATCTCAAAATTAATATATTAAAATTTAGATTTCACGAAAAATATATTTTGATATAAGCCATTCAGGAAAATTTCCCACATGAATCGGACAATTTAAGACTAAAAATCACTAATATCAAAACGAAACCCCATAAAAACATAACCAAAACAACAACTTCCAATACATCATTAAATATATTAAAAAACAAGAATATATTATATATATTGATCTTGTTATGAAGAAAAAAGTAAAGGATATATGATGTTTAAAATTTGAAAACAGTGAATCACAAAAGGTCCGTCCCCACACAAAATTTAGTTAAAATCCTCAAAATGGATAATTGAGGTGATACAAATGGGATTTTTCCTACTATGGATTAAATAAAGGCAATTAAATTAAATATAATGGTTCTTAATTCCTATATTAAATGGGTAAAATAAAATTACCCACAATATTTCATTATATACTCAAAAACATATGTAAAGGTTTCCTGTTAGTAGATATCTGGCCTCTAAACCATTCAAAATAAATACTTATTCTGAATTAAACCTGAAGTAAAAACATTATAAATTTTTATTATAGGATTCATTCCCTATAAATGGGTTTTAAGACATCATTTCAACCCATTATTGGCACTATGATTTCATACAATGGAAAAGGATAAAATATTTGTTGATTCACATTATGATATATAATATTATGTTGTGGAATAACTCAGAACATTTTTCCTTCCTAAATCATGTGAATCGATTACCATCTACTATGTAGAATCGTGGCCATTATTCTAGAAATTTTAGAAGTGATCTATTACCCCAAATACACTCCCCATCAACCATACTGATCACCATGACCTCTTGTTAACTATGGTGTCTTCTATCAAACTTCACAAAAAGTTCCAAGACCTATAGAAATAACAGACCATAGAATATGTATATTGTAAATCTCCTGAAATCACTTTGGGTAAAACTCTAGATAGAAAATCCATAAACTATAGTTTTTTTAGCAACCATAGTTCTCTATTTTCTTAAAGAGTCATCCTCCTTATAGACAACCCCAAAACCTCATAAAACCACACTATAAAACTATCAAAAATTATTAACCACAACTAAAGACATGACAAGAAACACGATATGGTGTCCTCTTATAGAAAAAAACAATTTTCTCCCCGATCATAATACCTCATAATTCTAAAGTACACATTGAAAGATACCAAGAAGCACTAAAATGTTTTATTTTCAGATGTACAAAATAGATGAATCATTCCCAACTGTGAATGATCAAACACATATAATCCTCCAAAATATATTATAATATCTCCAAAATGTTCTGTTTTATACAAGATTCTTCCAATAGCCATTCAAATAACATTTGAAAAATGTTAAAATTTATATATTTACACTTTTAAAGAACAAATCCTTTATTTACTATCTATAAAGATTTTATATAATTATTTAAAAGATCTTTATACATGGTATAGACATAAATGTTATATTTCAGGCATGTATTTAACTAACTCAAGGTAATTGTTCATCTGAAATAGATTATTATATAACCATATATTCATTCAACTATATTATCTTAGAACCTAATTTATATTTTTTCATATTCAACCATTATATTCTGGTTCTATATCATCACATCGAAATTTTTTGTATTCTAATTATTTTTAATATTATTCACATTACCTTGTTAAATTAAAATGATCTACACATGGCTCATGATACAGACATGTTTTGTTACATCCCAAAAAAATGGTCTTTCAAATATGCTAATAATCAGCATAACATAATTTCTATAAAAATTTGTTTTACTTTTTTTTGTTTCCTATTTTACATTATGAAAAACTCTAATTCTCTAAAACTAAGAAAATCATACTGTAAGTAGACCATGTTTTCTTATCATCATTTTACACATTTGGTCAGAGCATAATGACATTAAACTACATGATGTTATCCTTGAGTTAATTTATATTGATATCGGTCCCTACAAAATCATGTGTTGATGAAAACAATACCTTATCCCTGAATAGAAGTACTCAAAATTTTTTTTGATACATATGGGAATAATATAAATACATTATTCATATTGTTGGTCCTTTTATACTAGAATAAGGTAAATCAATTCATGCATTTTTTCTTACGAGTATCCATATTTGTGACTATACCACAAATTCAATATAATATTTATGATCATAAAGCAAAACACAATTTGGTTTAAATATGTTCAACATTAATTATATAATTTATTAGTACCTCATTCATGACCATAAAATTCCAAATGAATGATAAATGGTACTCATGACATTGAAAAACTATGAATAGTTTATTGAGTGAATGTAGTGACACTATTAACTCATAGTGAATTTCACAGAACATAAAAAATATTAGTGCCTATAATAATGTAATAGGAACATAAAATATTGGGTTGTTTACATCGAATGTAGATCCTATAGAAAAACTATGTTCCATCCCAATAACAATCTCCGCTTTTTTTAGTTATACAAAATTCAGCTATAATATGGAATCATGTTAATCATATAGGGATTTTTATTTGACCATTAAAAATGTATATCTCTTCTCATTGGTTCCATAAAACTATGAAACTTATAGAATAACGTTCTAAACCTTCTGTAATTTTTATTGGATATTTTATAATTAAAATGTGAAGATATATATTGGAGATTCATGAAAATGTATGAGAACAAAAATAATTAAGAAAAATAAGCATCTTTTCTTACAATATTCTATTAATTCAACACATCATATATAAATATAATAACCTCGGATTTCAATTATGGAAATATTGATATGTATTTGAAAATCCAATATAAATTTAATAATAATGGTTTTTGAGTATGTTAAAAATTGATTATAAAAGGAGTAACCATAGGTTATGGTAATGTAATCACACAATGTATTTAGCGTCCAAATATCAACACTGTTATAAACATTGAGTTAGATATGAAAATATACAGTCTCTTATCTAGTAAATATTCCAAAACATATAGTGATTTTATTTTCCCTTTTTTCATTAATTTCTATATCATTTTGAAAAAACATTCCATTAATATTATGGATTGATTTATATAATTATGTATAGAATAATATTTTTTGATATTATTATTAAAAAATTCAATATCCTTAAATTAATAAAATGGATTCAATTATTCTGATTTTACATATTTTAAGAATCACAAATTTCATAATTTTTTTAGAAATATAAAAATAATTAATATGATAATAGAATGGGGATAAAATATTTTTTATTAATTAGTGAAATATATATGTGTGTTAGTAATAATAACTATTCCTAATATGTTTATAAAATGTATGAATAGAAAATAGTTAACAAGGTAATTAGAGGAGTTGGTAAACATAATTCTGAAAATTGATTAAGTATTTATAGAAAGAATGTGGTGATTATTTGATATCCACTCACATGAAAACATTTTCTTCTACTAATAGATATTTTTTAATTTTGTATCCATTACATGAATATTTCCCCATATAATATAAATCATTCTACATAATGGAATAATGTTTACATAAAAATATCCACATGATCCTCATATCTGTCTATTTATTAGTCTAAATAAGATTACCATTCAAGATGACATGATTCATAAGATGCATTATGATTATTTTATAGGATATATCAATCTATAATTATAAACATACGGGTTGTCATTGTAATTTATAAAAATATTATTTTAATATCTATTTTCTCTCAAACAAACTAGAATCATTAGATTTAATGTTCTGTGCATAGTAGTCGAAGCCTACATTGCTTAGATCAATAATGTTATTGTGATAGAAATCCACCTTATATACATAATTTTATTTTTTGTAATACAAGTTAATAATGAATTGGTTTTCTTCATGCCCATTCCTTTTTTTATTGATAATGAAAATTTTAACAAGAGTCATGACATTATATTCCGTGATGGGATAATATTTCATGATTATGATGCACATTTGAGTAGTTAAAGGATTTTATGTTTTCTTTATTAGACGTATTTATATTTCCTCTGTATCGATTTGTTCTTGATTACTATAAGAGAAACAAAAATTGATTCAATGAACATATTTGGAGACAAAAACCATTGGTGATACTGAACATGAAAATTTATTTATATACTCCAACAAAATATCATTATGGTATTAATTGATAACTTTTTCATTAATAACATAATCAATGACGATGATATTAACCAAATTCTATGGTTCCAAATAAATATCCTCATTTTCCATAATGATCTTTTTGGTTGTTTGTGGATTTACTCTACTGAACACTACATGTTAATTATATATTATCTTTGATTTTCTATTATATAATGATATAGGAATTGGTGAATTGAATACTAAAGTCTTTTTTCAAGAAATGATATTATTATTCCATGAAATTATGATGATTTTTTTAAGAACAAATCAAATTTTTGATCATGTATCAAAATATTGGGAGATGGGATCACTTTTTCTGACAACTAGATTTATTATCTAGAATAATATGGATTCTATGGCTCCTTAAACGATAATATATCAACCCAATGTATAAGAACCTCATTCTAAAGGGAAAATTTATATGATCTAACATATCATTAAATAAAATTATTATACAAAAAAATTCATATAATTTCTTCATAAAGAGTTGTTATATACCACTTAAGATTGAATTATAAATTTTATTCTATCTTTAGGATGAAACTACTGCATAATTTACTTATATTTATTCAATAATGTGATTAAGAAATTTACAAAATATTATATATTTAATAAAAAGAAATCAAATCCATTTTTTAATATATAATATAATAATATATTAGGATATAATTTTGATATTTATCAAAAAAAATATAGAAATATAGGTCAATATTGAAAAATAATGGCTATAAAAACTATCACATTTATAAAATTAAATTTATTTAATAATAAGAAGAATGGATATGAAAATTTTATTCAACACAAATAATATATTTATCAATTGATAAAATTCATATAACATATAACGTTTAACATAGAAATATATGCTAAACATTTTTAATATCAATGTAAAATTTTTATTAAAATTAAAATTATATTTGTTTATTTTCTTTTAGTCAATAATTTAAAACAGAATATTTTATATAAGGTAAGATTGAAATTAATATATTGCACATTTTATTTGAAGAAAAATTATTTAACTTATTATCAAAATTATATTTCATTTTCAATAAATTGAATTTTATGCATAAAATAAAATCATCTGTAAAAATTGTTCATGTTTTCTTTTTTGAACTTTTCTAGAAGGTCATGTATTGAGAATATAGAAGTCGAATAATGTAGAATATATTGGATATTCTATGGAATATTTATTAATATTATTTTATATGGTCAACACAATATTTGTTCCTAATGAATAGTTACTCTACTATACATCTATCGCATTGGCTATAAAATGGATTATAGGTGTACAAATAATATTTTAAGTCATTAATATATTAATGAAACATCATTAAAACTCCTTTTAAGGTGATAAATCCACCAAAAACTTATTAAATATTAATATATTAGAATTTATATCAACATGAAAAAGAAAATTAATTTATATAATTACATTTTATCATGTATTCAATGTGTGTCATATCCCTCACATAAAAAGGAAACCTCTAATAATACAATATTCAAGAGAATTGACATGTCTATAACTTTCATTCCTTATAAAAAATCCATAATATTTTACATAACATATTTATATATCATTTTGAATTTCCCTAATTCCATCTAATGATGGCTTTTAATATACGCCATTGGTGTCCTCTCAATGAAGAGGTAATCATCTTACCTGAAATATTCAATGTTTATTTATTTTTTGTACATTCTAAATATATTGTATCGATCGTAAAATTAGAATTATAGTTTCAAATCGATACATATATAATATTGTGATTGTGGTAAAACATTTTTCCACCCTATTTCCATCCATTGTGAAATTGAAAATTTTCAAGTCCATACCTTTGACCAACCATCTCTACTGAGTGGTGCAATTTATTTCTTATCACAAATTCCCAGGGATAGATATAATAGATAAATTAATGAAATTTATTTTTATTTATTTTTAAAATATTATTTTTTAAATATATTATATCATATAACATCGTACACTTATATTCATTGGAAAATGATAACATCATTTTGTGTGTACGGATGGACTACCATGTCGATGATGCAATTTTAATAATTCTTCTTTTACAACAATACAAGGTTCATTCAAAAAGTGTAAAAAATTATTAAAATTTATAATCATGAATTTATTAAAATTAAAGGTATCATGGAACCATTATAAAACACCATTAGTAATAAAGAATATATCAATGAAAATTTATAAAATTTAATCGAACAATAATAAGTCACCAATGTATGAAATAAATATTCAAAGAATTAAATATGAATAATTTTAATATGAATTTGAAAATAAAAATCTAGATGAAAAATATTTTTAAAAAAATTATATTAATATATATTCAATATACAATAAGATCTTATAAATTAAAATTTAATATACAGTTGGAAAAATCATTTTCAAATAATTAGAGATCCATGATTAAGGATTTTTTTGATAATCACTTTTTCATATGGGAATTTTATGGTCATATTTAATTTAATAATATTTAATAATTGTAAACACTTGAAATAAATATATTTTCTTCTAACCAAGTTAGTTTTGGGTGTTAAATATTTATTTTCAATGTCTTATAATTATTGATAATGAATACAATTTAGTTCACCTATAAAGAATGATCATTTAAATTAATTATATTAATGTATTCCTTCCAAATATTATTCATCAATGTCATATGAACTATAGATTGACCTCAAAAATGATTTCACTATTCTTCATATCTTTTTTAAATTCATTTTTATCATTTTATTATTTTCATTAAATTTTTTAATAGTAAATAATATTTTCATTTTATTAATTGTGTACATTAATTTAAATGTGACTATTAAATGGTTATTATAAATCACCCTATATGAATAAAAATTTTGTCTATCAAGAATAAACAATTCAGTAAAGTATATTTTATAATTTTCCATTGTTATTTTAAAATAATATAATTTTATATATATTTTGTGAATTTATATACTATATGATGTCAATTGAAAATGATATTATTTGTAAAATTATATGAAAATAATTCTAAATATTTATTCTAAATAAAATACTTATATGAATATAAATTTTAGTTGTTTGAATTATTTATTCTTTATTCTTTATTATTTTCCTTATTTCACTATAAAATTTTAATTATAAATAAATCAATGTTATTTTATTTTCCATTTTTAAAGGTTGGGGTCGAAGCCTCATTTTTATTATTAAATCAAAGCAAAGACCTCTTTTAATGGGGTATAGGGAAACCCATTACATAGCCCGAAGGCCTAGAGGGATTGTAGCCCATTACATAGCCCATAGGGCCAAATTTTTGGCCCAATTCACATTTTTGTGAATAGTAACCTACCTGCTACAGTACCTGCAGAGTACCGTCGCTGCTACAGTTTCCTTCCACCACTACAGTACCCACTAATAAACAGTGTCGCCACTACTACAGTGCCGCTACAGTACTACTACAATAACCTGCACCCAATTGGTTTGAACCCCAATTTTCATGTAAGATTATAGGGTGCTTACCACTAATACATACCCCAACTACAAACATGTTGTCTGTTTAGAGGGTATTGAGGCATCATTACCCCACCCCCTATCACACGTCCCCAGCTAGGCCCATGGTGTCCAACCATGGGCTTGGGCCAGTTCCCACATAGTCGAGGGGACGAGATGATCGCTGGTGTTTGGTGCACGTTGCCTTTGCGAGGACTCGTATCTGAAACCTCAACGACGGGACGCCACCGCCTTGAACCAACTCACACAGCCCCCACGGGCTTTTATTTATTTGGAATTTTTCTACTCCTTTATATCCATAATTTTAATATCATGGATGATGTCTATTAAATTCTATTAAATTGATGACGTTGTGGCCATATGTCACATCAAAATATGGTATTAGTTGGTGTAATATTAACAAGTAAGTTATTTAATTTAGTAGAAAATTATTGTTGTATCAAATTATTAATTTTTTCTGGTTAATTTTTATCTGGGAAATCATTTTTAGAATGAATTAAAATTATAATTGTAGATATTAATAATGGATATTATTATCCTATAACAAGTGGGGTATGACAATAGATTCCCTCTTATATCATCTATATGCCTCCTAAGAAAAAATATCAATAATTATATATTAGATTGTATTTTTATTGCAAACACATATTTATAAAGATAAATGAATTGATTTAGATACATTATTGATAATATTCATTATAAATTATTTACGACATTTATATAATGATCATGAATTACTAAATTTATGCACTTCCATTATTATGAATTTAGATTCCATTAAAATATTTATTTTTATGTTTATATTTAAAATGTTGTTTATAGAAATTTAATTTTTTATTGAATTGAATGTTTTATGATTAACCATAATGATGATTTTTATTCCTTATTTACACCATATATCATTCCATAACATAACCAATTCAAAGAAACTGATTTAACCTATTAATTTGTTCATTTCCTCCAGACATGAAGATGGGGTATAATAATGGTTTAAATTTAAAGAGATTATGTATTATGATATTTTTTTTATAATTTCAAAGCATTATATTATTTATATATGTCTCAATTATTACAATATTACTAAAAATACTTATCGTGTATGGTTAAATCACTTGTATCACATACCACAACAATAAATTAGACCCTAGTTATATGTTATTAGAGTTATTGGGTGAGTAATGTAATTAGATAAATATTAGTATGATCTTTGGTAATAATATATTAGAAGAAATATATTTCATTTGTATTATATTAATAATTTATGTTATTTGTGAACATTTACCATTATTTATATTTTTATATAAAACATAATATTCAGGTTGAATATCAGATAACTTCATGTTTCCCACTATTTATTGGTGGTTTCTAGATATCAATATAGAATCAATACCTATATTTAATGTTGTTATTTCCATACTAATAATGATAATATAGTGGGTGTTGGATCTATAATGATTGTAGACATATTTTTTATGATGACACTAGTTTTGAAGAATATATAAACCAATATTTATCAACATATAATTTCATACCATAATTCAACTATGATGGATCTCTTCGAAATGTAATCATTTAATGGAATTATTATAAAATTGTTCCTAAATAAAGAATTATTTCCCATGAATTTATATTTTTGTTAATTTAAAGTAATAAATGGAAAAGGTTATTCTCAATGGGTATTATCTAATTTGATATTCTAATCAATGGTGTCCCATGATCTAAAACATTGAAGATGTTGATAAAATATAAATTATGGAATTTTGAACATTTAATGTGATATTATTCATTAAATTCATTCATTGATGTCATTGAGATGAAATGTAATGGTAATTCTCCAATCAAATGAAAAATGTATATGGATGTTTTATAGAGTGTGATTCTAACATTTAAATATTAAATAGAAATGATTTTCAATATATAAATAATTAATGATTAATGATTAACTATTGGATTTATGAACATGGGATGATTCCGTTAGGGGAATTTGTTTTTAAATAGTTTTAATCATTCAATGACGTAGTTCCAAGATCTATTAAGAAAGGTAAATATTTATTAAGATTATATATCATTAATGAAGCACATGAAAAAATATTTTTTATTAACTGAATATAAAATAACAGAATAATTGATGAATAAACTTTATGTAAGATTTCCAATAATGTATAATTTTTTATTGAAACAACCAAGTACATTCTTAATTAGAAAAGTGTTTTTAATTTAGAATATTTGTGGTATAATTCAAAAGGATGAATTTGAATTATAAATAATGTTATTTTCTCCTGATATAGATATCATGATTCATGGAATTATTCCAACCAATGATCCTTGAATATAAGAAACATCCCAAAGAAGAAAATAATTTGATAAGGCTATGATTATTTGAATAATAATACTCAGGTAGACGTTCCTATAGATGTTAGGGAAGCAATAATAATTAAACCATAAAATTTATAAATTTTATATATTATTATTTATTATCTCAATCATCTATATTTTCCACATTTTCCAAGGAAATTTTATATTACCAAAACTCCCAAATAAGATATTTTAAAAAAAAACTCTTACTGTATGTATCATTGCTATAAGGATGCAGTAGTCTACTCTAATTAAGAAACATATAGATATCCTATATTGAAAAATTATTATTGAACTAATAGATGAAATTAATATAATAATTTATATGGATAATATTTCAAATTATAAGTTATGATTTATTTAGAAATTGAAATAACATATGACTCATTATAGAGAAGTAGTATCAATTATATATAGAGGAGATAATACATTGTATGAGGCATTATAGATCCAACTATATTAGCACTTTCTATTAATATTATTTGATATAATGTAAAAATGACACAAATAATGGGAAACGTATCCTTTGAATAGATAAAATGTGCATTTTGATCTAATATATTAATGTGATTAATAAAGAAAACATATAAATTACGTTTTGTGTGATGATGAGTTGTTTTATTGATCTCGTCTATATTATAATCCATTATATATGACTCCATATAATATTTCCACAATATAATTATAATAAAATGAAAAATGACTAAGGTATTTGTAAAATAAAATATTTATAAGCCATTGTGTTTTACAATTTGGAGCCGTAATTCATTATTAACAATATTATGTAGTTAATGTTGTTTTGAATCATTTATAATTAATTCGGTAGCATTACCATAATGAAAAAAATAAAAAAAATTAATAAATTGTTTATGATTTAAAAAAATAGATTTGATATAAATTTTCATAAATTCTTGACCTTCATTTATGTTTTCAAAATAGGAGTGAAGAGAAGAAAAATATTTAAAAAAATTGCATAATAAATGACATATAGAAATTAAAAGATTATTTTTTAACTCTATTAATTTAATAATGAATTTTTATTTTCTGGGATATATTTAATATATTATTCAAATATTTTATTAACAATTTTTAATTATATTTTTTATAAAATCATGATATAATCTACAATAATTTATGCCAATTGGAGTTAATTGGGGATAATACCATAAACACATGGAGATAAGATGTAATATAAAAAATTTAGAAAATGAAAATTTTTAATTTTTATTGTTTATTTTATCTTCCATATTTTCTCCACTTATTTAATAATAGTTGATCCTTCAAATAAAAATACATATATGGAATGGAAATTTCAAATCAATATTATTGTGAAATTTTTCTTCATTATATTAATATATTATTATTCATCATCTCTTCAATATTTTGATTGATTATATTACACGCTATTTACAATGATACATAAATAGTTTCTGTTCAAATGATCTTAAAATTTTGATGAATGATTTGAATAATTGTTGATGATATTGGGCCATACACCAGTATTATCTTTCTAAAAAAAGGTATTCCTTTTTTATATTTAGTGATACAGAAAATAAGTTAATGGATTAATTCTTATTTAAAAATATAGATTTATTCTCTATACATCAATTTAGTTAATGATTAATATATATATATATTTTTATTTATTTATTTATTTCCATAAAATTATATTTTCTAGAATCTATTTAATTTTTATTAATGATTGAAAGACATTAACATTGTGTTGAAAATGAAAAATATATATAGATTCCAAATGATTGAAACATATATTATTAGATAAATAGATCAATGTGAGGTATAAATGATTAATATTACTTATAAAATATTAAAATTTTTCAATAAACTACACCATTTTAAGTAAAATTGGAATTTTATTAATTTTTTAAAAATGTGATTTGATTTTAGACTAAAATTTGAATTTAAATATATCAAATATAATATTTTTTCTTATTTTTGGACATAAGAATATTTATTAAAGGGGAAAAATATATCTATTCCAAATTATTTTCAAAATAAATATTATTTTAAGAAAATATGTATTCTTTTTCTTAATGATATTAATATTCGAAATAAAGTAAATTTCCTAAAATATGGGATGTTTTAATACATCAACTATTATAATATAATATTGAAATTTAGAAAGATTCAATGTGTTTCATTCATATAAATGAAAATAATAAGTATTATATGATGTTAAAAGCTCAAATTTTTTTATGAATCCATTTAGAATGAAAATTTATTGGGATATGAAGGGAAATTTTATATGGGAAAACTATAAATTGTGAAAATTATGACTATGTATCAACCTGAATCATTATTCAATCCCAACAGATCAAGATACCAGATCATGGTGTAATTATGAAGACTCTACCTATTCCTATGTGGTAAAGTGATTATATACATCTTCCTTATAATAAATTTTCATAATTATCAAAATAAAAGCTTTAGGGGTATAGTACAAACCCTAACAATGTCCAAATAACACATTTTAATGGTAACATGTTAAATATCAAAAATTTATAATACCAAAATAAAATATTAGTGGGTTTTATAATGGCCTATACCTAACATCAATATTGAGTAATATTTATCTAAATTATATTTCCCCTAATGTATATTTTGGAACTGTATACAATTTTTAGATATATGTATAGTTGGAAAGAACTAATCACACATTAAAATCCATTTATATGTCATCCCAACATGTTTTTATTGTATGTGGTATCTTTATTTAACTTTAGTGATTTTTTCATATAATAAAATCTTTTGATAGATAATTTAAATGGAACTATATAATTCATTAAACGGGAAGAAGTTCTTTCCAATAACATTATCAGATGAATAAGGGGAAATCATGATTTTAATTAAATAATGTATTTATAAGATAATAGTGGAACAATAACTATTTATTGTCACAATGAGGTAGCTAGAACTGGGAAAATTATCTATGTGGATAAATGAATGAAGTGTTTTGAATTTCAAGTGGGAGATATTGTTTTCATGAAAATATGTACACGAAAGTTTGTTTTACTGTTCAAAAAGAAAGGGAACTATCACTTAGGATATCATGCCATTTGAAATTTTAGAGAGAATTGGGGCGCTGGCATATAGTTTTCCAATGACATCAAGATTATGTAATGAAAATGATGAAATAAATTCATTTTTATTGTTGTATTATGTCCTTTGAATATTATTTTTTTCACTATATATTTGTAGAAACTAATGCTAATTATATTACTCTAAATATATACTCTATTTTATTTGTAAAAGAGAATAAGTGTTGTGGAATTGAAAAAATATATTGCTAAATTTACATTGTAGAAATAATACCATAAAATTAAAATTTGGGAACCTAAATAAGATATGATTAATAAATGATAGAATGTATTCATGATGTAAAAATTTAAATTTATCAAGGATTGTATTATTGAATAATAGAATAATGTATCATCGATATTTAGTTATAAATTTATCATTTTCTTTTGAATGATATTATAACCCAAAGAACAATTATTTATTGATTAATGTGTTAAAAAACTAATATTCTAGTCAATATAAATTTACTATTAAGAATTTAATTACATTTTATAATTAATCATTAATAAATTTTTTGTAAAAGAAAAATATATATTTAAAAAAAATTATTTTTTTGATAATATAAGAAAATTAAAATAATAAAAAAAACAAGCAGTTTCTAGACATTATAATAATGAATGAATAAAATGATTATATATGAAACCATTTCAATACTCAAAATATATATTAAATAATTAATATAAAATATAAAAAAATATCAAACAAATAAATATTGTTGTATCATTTTTAAATTTCTATAGCTCTTATGTTCTAATAAAAAACAATTTTTTTCATTTCATTAAATAATGTTATTATAAATAACTCTTTGGTTTTGAGTAGATATAAATTAATTATATGTCTAATTTTATTAATTTTATATAATTAATTCAATTATAATCCAAATTATTCATTATTTATCTATAAAATCATTTTCATTAATAAGATGAACAATTTCATAAAAATATTTTTTGATTCATTTTCTGAAAATATATGAAAATTAATTTATAAAACTTTATGAAGTTGAATAATGTAAAATTTATTTCATTTTCATAATCAAATTTTTTAATATTATAAAATATAGTCATATAAATTTTTAGTTTAAATGAATTGTAATTATTGTAAATTTTTATCACCACATTTTGGGGTAAAATATTTATAACGTTTTAATAATAAATTGGTAAGGCGATAAGATAACGTAAAATACATAATACAATGTAATTTGAGGGTTTTATCCAAACAATACTGAGCTAATATTTGAAAATATTTTAATTTGGATCAACATTCACAAAAAAAATCTCATTATATTATTAAATTATAATATTTAATTCAATTGGGGTCCCTCATATCACATATAAAATGTCACCACGTTTCCTCTCTTATTCAAAAACATTAATAACTATATATCATCCAATATTAACACAAAATAATTCATAGTTTCCTAGAATTAATTATAGATTGATTACAGGTTCCTTATTATCATCCAATTAATGTTTTATCTATAATAAAAATCTTATCTCTCTAATAATAGGTAATAATCATACACAAATATTCCTATGATTATTTCTTCTAGTAATTTATATAAATATATTCTATACAACATAATATAATGAATTTATTATGATAAATATATTTATTTGTTATTATGTGTTTCAAAAATAAATTAAAAAATAGAAAAGAGAAATTTATTAGAATATATGGAATGAAAACCCAAACATAAACATCACACACAATATATTTTATTCAATTTAGTCTCATCGATAGCTTCTCGAAGACGTAACCTCATGTAAAAATATATTATAATATAATATAATATTTTAACCTAGGAAATATATTTTATGGATTGAATAATACTATATATATTTGACGAGAAAATCTTTTTTACACATTTATAAAATAAATATTCTTTATACCAATGTATTATATAAAAAATTTGAACCATTTTAATGAAAAATAAATGTTTTCTGAAAAAGTTTATTTCGTAACGGTAGTATAGTCACGCTTAGAGAAAACAATTTATAATAAAATTATAACACATTTAAAAAACATTGAAATAATGAATAATGTTTATTAATTTAAAAAAAAAAATCAAAACTAGCTTTGGTTTCCATTTTTTTGAAAAGTTTAATTTTGTGTCGAATTTAGAAAAAAATGAATTTTAATTGAAAAATTCATTTCTTGTAAATTTTTATAAAGAAAAATATTATTTTTCCTTTTTTGGGTAATGTTTTTCACACATATATATATATGAATTTTATGATTTTAATTAATTTTTATTTAATTTTCATATAAAAATTGTAAATGTTTGAACAATTTCTATTTCAAAACTCACTTTCTCACCACATGTGTAGGGATTGTTTTCTATTTAATATTTTCGTTTCATTGAGTATAAATGGAAAAAAATTATTTAGTTATATGTAATCATATTAATTAATTTTATATAATGCGTACAACTTCATTTTTCGCCAAAATGAGTAGTGAAAATTGTAAAAATTATTTATTATGGAAAAGGAAAAAATGGATTTTATGGGGGTTAAACTAAAAAATATAACTGATATATTTACCAAAAACAAGTCTAAAATCTTTTATATGGTTATATATTTACATTATCAAGGAAAAATATCTATTATAAATTATTTTATACACTTTTTTTATGTAAAAATGGGGGTAAACCCTTTTCTTTAAAAATATTAGAAGTCTCCCGCACACATCACATATAAATGGCCACCCCATCTCCTAACATCATCAAACCAAGAACCTTTTTGGATTCAAAAAAACCATACATATTCACTTTAAAAAAATCTATCCAATCATCATATATTCCTTATTTTGGGAAAAAATCCATCATATAAATGTATTGTGGATAACCTAAGGAGTACACTTGAGAAGGAGGTATCATTATTCAAATGGAATTTTTTTTTAATCATCCACCTCAATCAATTTGTATTAAAGCATGTTGATATAATATCATCAGTATCTTTCTTATAATTATATATATATTTTATTTTAATTTAATTACATACAACCACCCTCTCACATCTATCAAATGGATTATGATTTTAGCAATAATGTTAATAGAGTACTATCGCCTCACAAACCGATGTCTATTAGTTTTCCATTAGAACCTCTCATGGTTTTATATGATGATGTATATGAAGTAAATATACATTATATTTAAAATTATTATAAATTTTCTATTATTATATCATATGTACAATTTCACATTCTATTCTACAGAGTATACAATATCGATACTCATGTGTATGCAAGATTACCACCATACAAAGTGATGTGATTCAATTATCAATAACACATTACATGGAATGTAGTTGTAACATCGTAAGATTCCACGATATGTTTCCAATTGAATAAAACTATAGCTAGTGTTGTATGCAACATCGAGTTCAAACACAGCACAACCAATCATTATAACCATTATGAATATTTATTTGCACTATTTGAAATTTTATATATTTTATCATTTAAAATGGTCTGCATTTTTGGAATTGTAATATCGAAATTATCTTAGGGTGAATTTCTATCATTTTTTCTGAAAACTTTTAATTCTTGACGAATAGTGAAAAACAATGAGTTATTGTTTAAAACCGACTTTTTATTTAATAATAATTTTTTTTCTTCCAATTTTTTTTTTGAAAAAAAAATATACAAAATACCTATATAAGTTCAATTTAAATTGTTTGATTCATTTTATACTATGTTTAGATATATAAAAATTTTATAGAACTTTTTACCATATTTTACCCACCTTTTAATAACATATTCAAATTTGCATAAAACATAATTTTACCATTTCTGTGAGTTGAATTTGAAAAATCAAGACACATAGTTAATATCAGTATGTAAAATTAGTTCAATTAGATGAAAATATTTTTTTTGTGAATAGTAACTTTTGACTTTTATTTACCACATTTTAAAGTAAATAGGGTAATCAATGGTGAAAATGATATCATAATTACCCAAATACATTTCTTAATTCTATTGGATAAATATAATTGGACCAGAAACAATCATATGAATAAAATAAGATCTCATTTGGTCTACATGGATTAGATTAGGACATTTATTATTATTTAATTTAAATATTAGTTAAAAAAGTTAAATTCAATATTTACTAACAAAACCATTTTATATAAAGGGATATACACAATATAAATTCGACTATAAATATTAATTATAAAGGTAAAATGATCTCCTATATAATGCTATTTTAATTATAAGTTCTAGACATTAAATAATTTAATTTATTTATGACACAATAATGATGCAGCAATTACCTTTGTTAATGAATGATTAAAATAATTGATATTATAAATATCCAAATAAATGTAATTTGAGACCTTTTATGGATTACACTAATTTTTTGGTTAATATGACATGTTAGGGTTGATCAAAAAATGTTTCTTTGATTTAATAATGGTGTTGTGATTTTCACAAAAACCAAATTTCTAAATATTGTAAAAACCCATCCCCAAATTATCCTCTAAAAAATCATTTTAAATCTATTAAAAATAGATAATTATTTTATTATAAAATAATATTTCATTCTTTTCCTATAGTGACCCTCATCTCTCTTATAAAAGGGCACTTCTCCTTCTCTTAATTTCACACCTCTAAAGTGATTTTTCTTGGCCTACCCCTGATGAAATCTCCTCCCAACTATTCACCCTTCATCTTAGAGGCCATCCTTTGGTCAAAAATCCAACTTAAGGTACCCTTTTGATTAAATCAAATGGAAGAACCTAAAGAAGAGGTAAATATTTCATCACCTCTTTCAAGTTCTTTTCTTCTTCCAATCCATCATTCTTTGATGGTTCAATTCAAAAATAATAACTCTGGTATCTCTTATATGTTTTTATGTTATTATAAGTTTTGTATGACCATGTTTATTATTCTATCCATCATATGAATGACAAAGTCACCATATGTGCGTGTGTATGGCTTACTGTCTCCACGTCAATGTGTAGTTGGTTATTAAAACACTTCATTATATGGATGGGTATAATAATGAGTATAACTGATGTAAATAATAAATATAACATGTTAATTATTCTTTATAATTGATATACCATTCAATTACATACGACTTCACCATCGATATAATGATATTGTCTCTCATGCGAACGTATGGATTACCGTCTCCACGAATGTGACAAGATTCATTCCCCTTTATAATAATTCAAGAATAATTTTCATTTTATGATTAAAAAATATTTATTAACATAATATCATTCTGTATATGAATCAAAAACATCATATCCATAATATACATAACTTAAGTAATGAGGAATATAAACGAAAAAGAATTAGTTAACACATGAAAGGATGATACTTCTGAAATATTATTAACAAAGAAATATTTGAGGGACATATAAGATATCATACTTATGCATTAATTTCTTTTATAATTTAATAGCAAGTATTTAACTATACTAAATGAGGTTAAAATACTCTCTACTAATGAAAAGTACATAGTAAGGGTTAATTTCACAATCACTTTATTTTCCAAGGTAGGTTTTTCGTACCTCTCTATGGGGACCTCGTTATCATCCATATATATGTTTTCTTAAAAATATATTTCAAATTTTTTATATAAATGAGATAATGGGATAAAGTCATTTGTACCTTTATTTGACATTATATGTTTTGAAAGGAATCTTTCATTTGTTTTCAAAAATTGTAATTTATGAACTTTTTAAAAAAAAGTTAATAATGTTTTTAACTTACACGGAAGGTAAAGCTATTTTCGGCCATTATAACAACATCGAAGCATACCATACAAGATTATAAGAATATTTTAAAAATAAATGTTTTCTTTTACAATTATATGAAATTAAAATGATTTCAATATATAAAGAGATATATCTCAAAAAATGGTTTTATTTCATCTATGTCAACATCCATTGATTGATTTGACGCTGGTTTGAAGTTAATTTATTATGGTACAAATCATCTATATTGAATTGATGGTTTGGTGATATGTTTGAATATCGATGTGTTATTTTAACACAATTCAGGGTTTATGGATAAATTATTGTCATTTCATATGCTAGTTTTAATATAAATGTTTCTGTTATGTTTTAACATTTTCATATGAGAAATACATTGGACTTAGTAAGTGTCAAGTGGAGCCTTCTATATCTCCTCAATGAATCAGAAGGTATCATGAGACAAACTACTATCTCGGAACAAGGCCTTGAAAAAAACTAATTTTTTAATGGCCCAAGGCCTAGATTATGTGGTGATGAAGTTTGGCCTTAATAATTCCATCATAATAAAAGTGGATGTTGATATTTCATGTGATTATTCGATTACTAGAATATTCGTAGGAATACGTGAATGAAAATCTTTGATTTTATCTTTCCCATATTATTCTTATGTTTATGTTTAAAAGGATTTTTTAGTTTTATGCATTGCCATAAATGTGTATGATTATTTATGAAATATTCTTATATATTGTTTTGTTTACTGAGCATCATAGATCACCCCAATAAATGTTTTATTACTCATATGATGTGAAGAATTAATTTTATGGATGACATGCAGGGATAGGCTAAAGATATAAGTGTGTTCAAAAGATGAGAAAATGTTGTTGATATATTTATTTCAAGATGTAATGTAATACTTATGAATGTATCTGGTATTTCTAAGGCTACAAAACAGATTGGTCATTCAGGACATGATTCCTTGTATCATGCCAATGTTATGTTATAATGCCCCGACTCTGGGTAACTATGGTCAGGGTTTTATTTTTGGTATCATCGGATGTTTAGTACAATCCTAGTTATCTAGATTTAGAAAAACCCTATTTAGAGAACATTACCCTAAGATAGACATTGAGTATTATTATAGAATAACATCATAGAATTTTTGTAATGTAGAGATTTTTTTATCTTTCTGATCAATACATCTCAGTCTAAATATGATCTTTTAGAGGCTTCTCTAGCACAGATGTACCTAGGGGTAAAACCCAAAAACACTACATTGATCTAGACTCGAAAGGGAACGGGTCCATGAAAATGGTCCATTCTGCACTCTTATCAACGAAACTCTAGGGGACATGATTAGGATAATTCTCATTTTCATTAAAACCATTAAAAATGGTTTATGAGTATATAATTCCTTAATGTAATAATTTTTTTGATTATGGATTATATGCATAAACTTTTGGCTTAATGTTAAGTGTTTTTCATGTTTTGTGTTATGTATTGCGATTAATAAACAAATCTAGTGAATGCCAATTTTTTTAAATAGCACCTTGTGGATGGAATGAAAACTATATCAACACATCTAATCCATATTGGGATCTCCCTCCTACTCAAGATAATTATAGTAGAGTTGGTGATGAAAATGGTGTTGATATTCGTATCACTATATTGGGAAAACTCATTCAAGTTGTAAATAAAAACCTTAACTGTGTGGAGCACCCTGATCCACAATGCAGAGGGTCAATGTAAGACTGCTTCATTAGGAAACAACCACCAACATTCTATGGGAGTAAAAATATATTAGTATATGATAAATGGATAAGTTAACTAGAGAAAATATATCATGGTTTGGGGAGTTGCGAAAGGGATAAATTTTCATGGTAGTTTATTTCCTCATGGGAGATACAAATCAATGGTGGTTATTAATTCTAAACACAAAGGAAGATGAAGAAGTGTAAAACATGGAATGGAGGGTGTATAATGTCATTTTATATGAAAAATAATTTCTTTGTGACCATCGACCGGACATTGAAAGATAATTTCTGAGTCTGAGGCAAAACGAGGATAAGAAAGTCACATAGTATTAGGCTAACTTTTCTAGGTTATAATGGCATCAAGAGAATTATATACGTAACCAATGGGGTAAGATTCGTTGACCATATGATGGTATAAAACCATTACTCCTTCGATCATTAGTCTCACAATCCTTCTCATCATATGAAGATATTGTCTCATGTGTTATTAAGACAGAAAATGTATTCTCTAAGTCTAACTACATTAATGAAAAGAAAGAGAAAAATTGATCCATTGAACACTCTGGAAAAGGAAATAAGGGGAAGAAGGGAAAAATTGAATGTCCATCCTACAGTAAATGTATGATGAAACACCCATGTACTTTCCTGAAGGGAATGGGAGTCTATCAAAAGTTAGGTAAAAAAGGCAACCATGCTTTTGATTATAAGGGGAAGAAAGAGGATGTAAATGTTAAATGCTAGAATTGTAGATAATTGTGGGATTATTCAAATGAATTTCCTATGCACCAAGGGAACATTCCTCAGAAAATTCCATGAGATAAATTCCAAGCTTTTGTGATCACTACTGCTAAGGTTGATTCTCTGAATGTCATGGTGGCTGGTAATTTAATGGTTTCCTCAAGTTCATCCATTGCTTTATTTGATTTTGGATCATAAAATTGTTTCATATCTTCCTAGTTTTCTATGAAAATTAGATATTTTCAATTTTACATAACAAGGGATTTGTTAGTAAAAACACCCAAAGGATGTATCATCGCAACAATGTTTTGGGAATCAGTTCCCATTCGGGAATATAAATGTTCTTTTTCGGCAGATCTCATCATCATACCCCTAACTGAGTATTATATAATCCATATAATGGATTGGCTTTCAGATGATAATGAGAAAATTTATTGTAAGAAGATGGATGTTACAATTTTAGATGTTGATAATGAGTACCTAATCTTTAGATCAGAAACATCACCACTGGATTCTTTTCTAGATCCACCCCTAGTAGCTCTAATAAATTCAATTATTGGGGAAGAAGAGAATGAAATAATTGAGGTTGAGAAAAATATTGTTTGAATAGAGTAAATACCTATCGTGCAAGAATATGTTGTTGTGTTTCTAGAGGATTTACCTGGACATTCTCCAGAAAGAGAAATTTAGTTTTCTAATTATTTAATTCTGGGTTAAAGGCATATATAAAATATCCCTTATAGAATGGACATTGTAGAAATAGTAGAACTAAAGATACAACATGATGATTTGAGTAATAGGGGATTTATTCACCCTAGTGTTTCTACATGGGGATCACTTATATTTTTTATTATGAACAAAGACAGATCTATGGGGTTGTGCATTGACAACAGGGATATCAATGATATAACAACAAAGAACATGTATCCCCTAACTCACATTTATGATTTATTTGATTAATTTCATGGATCTAAATATGATTCAATGATTGACCTTCGATATGGATACCATCAGTTGTGTGTGAATACAGAATAAAATAAAAATACAGCATTTTGAACCAGGTATGGGCATTACATGTTTACAGTAATGCCTTTGGATTGACTATTGTACCATCTATCTTAAATGATTTAATGAATAGATATTTTTAGTATTATCTTGATGACGTTGTAGTGGTATATATTGATGATATCGTGGTATACTCCAAAATATATGAAGAACATAAAAATCACATGAACATTATTCTAAAGACTGTTAGATGAAATGAATTGTATGGGACATTTATCAAGTGTGAATTTTGGCTTCAAGAGATTTATTTTCTTGGCCATATTGTCTCTTAGGATGGAATCTATGTGTATCCTTCAATGTCCATTGAAATCCTTGAAAAGTTTCACCGACGAGTATAAATAATTATACAGTTTTATTTGTTTTCCAAGTTATTATCGATGTTTCATCTGAAATTTTTCCCGGTTGGATAACCCATTAACAAAGCTCAAACGTAATGGGGGTAAAAAATTTTTGACAAAAGAATGTGAAAAATGTTTTGAAGAACTAAAGAGACGATTAGTCAATTCTCCTATATTAAATCTACCATTGGGGAAAGATGGGTTTGTTATTTAATGCAATTGTTCAAAAAAGTACATGGTTGTGTACTTATGTAGAATGATCGATTTATTTCTTATGCATCCTGAATTCTATAAATTCATGAAAAAAACAATCCCACTCATGATCTTGAGTTAGAATCTGACTCTTTGCTACGACATAATGTAAACACTATATATATGGTGAAGAATGTGATATTTATACTGATCAAAAGAGTTTGAATTAGATTTTCTCACAAAAAGAACTCAACATGAGGCAAAGGTAATTGATTTAAATACACAAGTATTATTATTTCACTATACAATACCTCCAATGGAAGGAAAATATGTTAGAAGATTCTTTGAGAAGAAATGATCATAGTGTTTTGAACAAGATGATAGTTCAAAGGGATCATATTTTCATAGATCTAGTAAAGATGGGTAAGGGAATAAACATGCATGGAAAAACATCTATTTTTTTATATGGTTTCCAAACCATCTTTACGAGAAAGGATAAAAAGTTATCAGATTATTGATGAGTAATTTCAAAATTAAATTAATGGTGTGAACGATGGGATAATGATCGACATCATATATGAAGATGGTATTTTGAAACATGGGAAGAGACTATGTGTTCCCGATATACCTGATCTAAAAAGGATATTGTCTGTTGATGCTCATAGCTCCAGTTTCTCTATACACCCTTATAGAACCAAGATTCATAGTGATTTGATGGATCGTTTTTTGTGGGAAAACATGAAGGGGGAGATTTCTTATTTTGGGTCAACATATATGGATTGTCAATAACTAAAAGCTGGAAGGAAACAGCCTAGAGGTGTCAAGAAACCTCTTCCCAAACCTGAGTGAAAATTGGATAATTTTACGATGGAAATTGTCATGGGTCAACCAAATACTCATAAAAGGAATGATGCAATATGTGTCATTGTTGATCTTCTTACCAAGTCAGCATATTTTTTCTATATGAGAAGATTTACCACTTCAACGTCTGGAAAGTCTATATATTAATGAAGTTTTAAGACATCATGGAGTACATCTATCGACTATTTATGATCATGATCCCCATTTTGCATAAATATTCTGGAATAGTCTTTTTAAATACCTAGATATTGAAATTCATTAGAGTTCTACATACCACCCTAAAAATGATAGATAATTTGAATGGACAATTCAATCCATAGAAGACATGTTGAGATCATTCTAACATAAATTTCAAAGTATGTGGGATCAATATTTACCCCTGGTATATTTTTTTTATAATAATAGCTTCCATTCAAGTTTTCAGATGGAACCATTGGTAGCATTATATAGAAAGAGATGTCGCACACCAGCATGTTGGGACGATGTTTGAGAAAGAAAAATCATATGACAAGAACATGTTGTAGAAACGATGGGAAAAGTGCAGGTTATTCAATTCTACAGCAATGAAGCCAAAAGTATGCAGAAGAGCTATGTCGATAACCAATGGAAGGATTTGAAATTTCAGGTATGAGATCATGTTTTCTTGAATTTATCTCCATTGAATGATGTTATAAATTTCCATAAGAAAGATAATTTAAGTCCCATGTACATCAGACCTAAATATATTCAAAAATGAATTGGGGTTGTTGGTTACCATTTGACAATGCCACCAAGTCTCCCCAATGTTCACGATGCGTTCCATTTATCACTATTTAGTAAATTAATACCTTACCCAACACATGTACGCACCTATGAGGAAATTGTACTAGAACCCGACTAGTCTTATTGTGAAGATCCTGCCAAAATTCTTGATACCAGTTAACAAGTACTAAGAAACCAGACCACTCATCTTCTAAATGTTCTATGCAGAAACAAAAAAATCAAAGAGGCAACTTGGGAACCCGAGGAACTTATTGTTAAGAACCCCTTGATTATTTTTAGGTAGTAATATTCTAAAAATTTGGAGGAAGAAATTATGTTAAGGAGGGGATAATGTAACAACCCAAGCATCCATGGTATGTATCTCTTTGAATAATACAATAGCTTGTGTTCCGACTCAACATCGAGTTCAAGCACACAACAACCAATAAAACTACCCGTTATGAATATTAATACCCAATTTTTCAACTTTTATAAATTTTAACATTTCAAATTGACTTTATTTTTGTATTTGGAATATCGAACATAGATTTGGGTGAATTTTTGGTATTTTTCTTAAAAAATTCAATATTTGATGAATATTGAAAAACAATGAGTTATTGATTAAAACCGACATTTTATTTAAATAATTATTTATGTTTTTTGAATTTATTTCAGATCAAAATAGATTCCATATATATATATATATATGTTGAATGTAATTCATTGTAGTCATTTTATAATAAGTTTAGATATATAAAAATTTTATTGACATTTTTACAGTCTTTTACCCATCTCATATGAGCGTTTGAAAATTTCTATAAAACATAATTTTACTGCTTCTGTGAGTTGAATTTCAAAAATTAGAGAGACGCAGTTAATTTCGGTATATAAAATGTGGTTCAATAAGATGAATTTTTTTTTGAATAGTAACATTTAAAATTTATTTACAACAGTTAAAATCAATTAGGGTTATTAGGGGTAAAAATGATATCATGATTACCCTAACACATGTCCTAATTCTATTGGATAAGTATTATTCGAAAAATAATAATCTTAGGGATAAACTACGATCATCTTTGTTCCACATGGATTAGATTAGGACATTTATTATTATTTTATTTAAAAAAGAGTTAACAGTGTTAAATTCAAAGTTTAATAACTAAACAATTTTTAATATATGAATACACAGAATATAAATTTGATGATAAATATTCTTTATATAGGTAAAAATATTTTCTACATAATGGTATTATATTTATAATTTTTAGAAATTAAATAATTCAATATATTTATGACACAATGATGATGCAATAATTACCTAATTAATGAAGCATTAAATTAATTGATGTTATAAAAATCCAAATAAATATAATTTGGTACATTTGATTAATTAAAATAATTTTATAAGTTAATATTACATATAATGGTTTATTAAATAATTTTTTTCTGAATTAATCATATTTTTATGATTTTCTCAAAAACCAAATACTTAATAGTGTCCAAATTGACATAATTATGCTTTTAAAACAAATACTATATTTTTAATTGATATAATATTCTTAAAAATGTAAAGATCAGCCAAAGGAATTATATAAGGTTATATATATTAATAATGAACCACATGGGGTTCCCTTGGAAATTTATATTAGGTTTATTAACCATATAAATTTAAAATACAAAGATTCATGGTAAATGACGAACTATTTAACCAATAGTTAAATAATCATGACAATGATAATATGGTGTCCTAAACCTGTATAAAACTTATTGGTTGAGATATTTTAGATTAATACCCACCTTATACTCTATTTAAATAATTTCAGAGGGATTAAAATCAAAAAATGATTTTATTATAAAATAAAATTTCATTCTTTTACTAAAGTGACACTCACCTCTCTTATAAAAGGGCACATCAACTTCTCTTAATTTCACACCTCCAAAGCCATTTGAATAAGAAAACAAGGCCCCAATATCCACCAAACATTCATCTATTCATACAAGAGGATTTATGTTGGTTAGAAAGCCAACCTAAAGAGCTCGTTTGATCAAATCGAACAGAATAACCCAAAGAAGAGGTAAATATTTTGTCACCTCTTTCATGTCCGTTTCGTCTTCCACATCCTATTTCTTTGTTGTTTCCATTAGAAAATAATAATTCCAGTATCTTCAATATATTTTGATGTTATTAAAAAAATGATACAGTTATATTCATTGTTCTATCCATCATATGAATAACAATGTAATCATACGTGCGTACGTACGGCTTACCGTCTGCACGTTGTGGTGTTGTTAGTCATTCAAACACATCATTATTTTTATGTGTATAATAATGAGTATAAATGATATAAATAATAAATATAACATTTTATTGGTTCTTTATATATGATATATCATCAAAAAATATATTATTTCCGCATAAATATAATATATTATTGCACATTCATATGTACGGATTACCGTCTCAATGAACGGGACGAGATTAATTCTCCATCGTAATAATTCAAGAATAATTTTCATTTTATGATTTAAAATAATGTTTATGAATGTAATATAATTCTGTATTTGAATTAAAAATATCCTATCTGAAACAAACATGGCTTAGGCAAACATGCATATAATGGAAAAAGAATCAATGAACAAGAAAAAGGAATATACTATTGAAATATTATTAACAATGTTGTATTAGAGGGTCATATATGATATCATATTTTAGTATATAGTTCAGGAATAATATAATAACAATTATTTAACTATTATACATGAGTTTAATGTACCCTAGACCAATGTAATGATGAAGTAAGGGTTAATTTCACAATCACTTTATTATCCGAGTTGTTTTTACGTAAGTATCTGTTGGGACCTCTTTATCATCCACAAGGATGTTTTCATAAAAATGTACTTCAAAATATGTTTACTATTTACAATAAAAAAGATTAGTGTCATTTATATTCATATTTGACCTTATATGTTTTGAAATGAATTTTTCCATCATTTTCCAGACAAGATACTTTATGGCCTTTTCGAAAAAATTAAGGTAAGAATGGTTTTTTAACTTATATGGTGGGAGTGACTATTTTCCTCCATTACAACATCGTCTAAGCTTCCCTTACATGTTTATTAGAATAATTATAAAACTAATGTTATCTTTTATAATTAAATTACATATAAATTATTTCAATATAGAAAGACATATTTCTCCAAAAATGTTTCGATTTCAACTATGTCAACATCTATTGATGGATTTTAAGATTGTTTTAAGTTGGTATATTATTATACAAATCATACATATTGTATTAAAGGTTTTTTTATATGTTTGACTACATATGTGTTGTTTTTATACCATTCATGGTTTATGGCTAATTTATTGACATTTTTTATTCTAGTTTAAATAAGAATGTTTATGTTATCTTTAAAGAATTTATTATAGGTAATGCATTGGACATATTAAGTGACGGGTGGAGCTCGTAATAGCTCCTCGATGCATCGGTAGGTCTCATGAGGCAAACTAGTGTCTTGGCATAGGGCCCTGACAAAATCTTATTTTTAGTCTTGGAACAAGGCTTTGACTATGTGTTTTTGAATTCTGGAATTATGCATTCCATCATTATGAAAGTGGCTATTAATATTTCATGTCATTATTAGACTATTATAATATCCATTAAAATAAGTAAATGGAATTATTTGACTTTATATTTTCCATATTATGTTGACGTATATGTTTAAAAGGATTTTGTTTTAGTCTTATACACCACCTTATGTGTTTATTCTTATTTATTAAATTCTTTGCTATATTGTTATCCTTACTAAGCATCTAAGCTCAACCCTTTCTATGTTTTATTTTTCCCCAGATAGGAAGAAGTATTTTATGGTTGACATGCAGGGATCGTATAAGGATATAAGTGTGTTAAAAAGGTGAAAAAAAAATTTAGGTTTCTTTTTCATGATATAATGTAAAATTTGTGAATGTATCTAGTATTTAGAGGGTGGTTAAACAGATCAGTCTTTTGGGACATGATTCCTTGTATCATGCCAATGTATGCACCAACTCTAGGTAAATGGGGTCAGGAGATTATAGTATTAGGGATAATGTTAATAAAAATGATTGATAAAAATTAAATATTTATGATATTCCTGACATATTTTTTAATCATAAATTATCATTTGTCACATGAATTCATACATGGAATATGATAATGTTGTTTCTCTACATGGGAATTATACCCTTCATGAAGCAATGTTTCTCTCTTTTCTTTGTCAAACCACATAGATGATATATATAAGTATATTTGAATAATTCATATTTCACATATAATATTGTTGTTATTATAGAAACATAATAAAATTCCTACCACATTTCCATAATGATCATTGAAAAATGGTAATGTTTCTCATTCGTACGTACGACCTACCATCACAATGATCCTAAAAAACTCAATATTTGAAACCATATTTCATGATTGGTATTAAAATTATAATTGAAATATAAATATTATAATTATTTTATAATTATTATAATTGAAATTATGATACTATATAATATTCATAAGAATATGAACAGTCATGCAGAAACATGAATGAGTAAACACTTCAATTAACACCCGAAACAATGATAATATTGAATGATTATTGATGATATGGTGATTATAATTAATATAATATTATATATAATATTATAAATATTAATTTTTTTATATTATAATTTAATATAATTTTTAAAACAATAATACTTGATTTTAAATGATTTTAAAACAAATGGAATCTTAATGTAAGGGTTTCTCATGTCACTATTACTTCGTTGATATATAAAACATATTCAACACTTATTTTTTGGTGAATATACAGCCCATTTTTTATGTTATATAATGGTATACATTTTCTTCATCATATTTAATTTTTAATATTAGGTTATTTATTTATGGGGTATCCTTATCCAATAATTTTGAATGTGGTGGTTTTTATTACCCAATCACATGATTATTCAGGAATTTTTTGTTCTCCCATGAAGGAGTTATGTTATATTTATATTTTAAAAATTTTACATTATTTAAAAATGAAATGATTTATTTAATAGTTCAATCTTACACTCTTTTTTCCCTAAATTTATTAATATAATGTTTTTATGAAAATATTAATTTATTTCACCCTTTTATCAAAAAACATATTCCTTCAAAACCCTTTTTTTCAAAAAATAGTTTAAAAATTGTTTTGAATTATCCAAATGATTTAATGAGGAAATTTTTATTTGTGATTATGTTTTAACATTACAATTTTAGAGGATTATTTGTTTCATTTTCTAAATGATAGATTAATCTATCATTTTTACAATGATAAAAAAATTTCCTTTTTATCTTATATGACATGTACAAAATTAACAATCATCATGACCATAGTTTTATTGATGATTCTATTTAATGTTCAAAAAGATATTCTTATTGAATATTTATTTTTTAATATTCGTGAAAATATTATTATTTTAAAATCATTTTCTATGAAATTGATTATAAAATATTTTAAAAAGTTTATCATTCTAAAATAAATATGGTTCTTCCCAAAAAAATATTATTTTCATTAGGAAAAGTTCCATGTGTTCCATAAAAATAATTTTACATATATAAAGACATTCGTATGTGTTACTTTTACATTAATGGGGATTTTACGCAATTCTGACATTCATAATATTTTTCTAACAGTTTATGATTTTTTTGACAAATGATATACTATATTGAAACAATTCAAATTAATCTAGATGGGGTTTCCTTATGTTTATCTATTTGGGAATGTATTGAAATTTCATAATCCAGTTTAAATATTAATTTTTCAACTCATTATATTTTACCCCATTTATATGGGGATTGTATTGGCCCTTGTTATGGATTGGTGGGTCCCATTATATCCTTTTGATTCATCGACGGGAATAATTAGAAAATAAGATAGGGTTTGTTCTAATACCATACACATTTATATAGATTTTGTGGAACAAGATTTATTGTATTAGATAACGTAGAGAATCACTAGATTGTAATTTTTTTATGTCCATCATTATGTATTTAATATTTCTTAATTCAATTATAGATATTCAATGTGATTATTTGATTTGTTAAAAAATTAATGATTCAATTTGAATCTAACGTGATTGTTTATTTAAAATTATCTTATCATCTATTATTCCATACAAATTATGATTAATTTATTAAATAAATAATATTTTAGTTGTTTACAATTCTATATTGATTATTATTTAATTATTCTTAGGTTATATTTTATGATTACCCTTATAATGGATCTGGGCACACCCCATTTTTATCATTGATTTTCCCTAATATAAAAGGATGTATTTTTTTAAATTTATTTGAAGGTTTATGTTAAGGGGAATAATTTCATTATCAAATAAAATTCATTGTTTTTTATGACTTAAAATATAATTTGAATATAATGTATGATTCAATTTTACTAATACTTATAAACTATTTGTTCAATCATGATGCAATTTCTTCTAACTTATTAAAATTATTTGAAGAGTATATTGGTTCAATGATAATGGGGTTGGGGAGATAAATTATAAATATGGTAAAAACTTTTTTGTCATATTTACCACATCTCTGAAAAAAACATATGTCAATGTAACGTATAAATAATTATTTCAATGTACCAATGCAAATCATTTTGCATCAACATTTTAGAAGGATTGTTATAAACATGGTATAAAAGATATATAAATATATATATGATAAAATTGAAATATATATGATTATATAAATACATGATATCAAATATCTTCTTACCCAACCCTCAAATGTATTGTGATAATGCCTCTCATTTGAGTTTGTATAGTACCAAGTCCTTGATGGGAATAAATTTGTTTATCTATTACCATCATAATTTAAAACTCTAAATATAATTATATAATTAATAAAAATGAAATTTGAAACAGGATTAAAATTATAGATATAATGTAACTATTAAATAAGTCATTTAAATATGATTAACATACCGAATACATTTCTATAAAACAACATTTTATAGTCAATATGGGGAATAATTATTCAAATAAATAATTAAAAATTTTTGGTAAAAACCAATTAAAAAATGTAATAATGAAAAAAAATTATCAAAAGAGTATTTCCTAAATTTATATTAATTATATAAGAATATTAATCTCTTACACCTAAGTGGAGACTTAATGTAAGTAGTTTTTGGTAAAATATCATTTTATTTCATAGTCACATTTTCAATTTATTGTAGAAAATATAATTAACCTCAAACATATAAAACAAATATATTTTCATTTAATAATGTTATATTTTATGATAACATGTTTATTTTACATTTATCAACATTTTTTAGGAAGAATCAACAAGTAATTTACCGGAATGATATATTATTTTAATTTATTCCTTCCAGAACTATCACTTTCATATTAGTTATTATAGTTTTTTTTAAAATAATCTACTTTTATTTATTAATTTCTTTTTATGAAATTATATTATTACTATAAAAATATTTAAATTCAATAGTATTTTGATTACTAAAACGGGGTAATTTCAAAAAAAAGTGTGAATAAAATCCTTGTTTAATCATACACCACACCAAAAATGATTCTAACAATATTGTCGAGGATTTTATTTGAGGATAAATTTACATGATTGAATGGTTAGATTCAATGAAATTAATTTTTAAAAAACTTATGTGATTTTTAAAATTATGTCAATGATAATACTACAATATTCTAAATTAAAAATATGATTTATGAAAATTCATTTATAAATATCCTCTTATATGAAGTTACATGAATGTTATTTTTAACCCATTTCTTCTATATTCATTCATAAAGGATAGTTTTTACTAAAAAACAATAATTTATTATGAATTGATTACATATTATCATACTTTACTTATAATGGATCATACCTTATATTGATATTATTCACTTTCATGTGTCAATGATCTCTATCACTCTATTTTTAATAGAAATTATTTCAATCCTTATTAACATTTTAAATATCATTTAATAATTCAAAATCATTTATATTACATTTTCAATATTTCAACCACATACTATTTATATATATAATATTAGCTGTAGGGTAATTATTAAGTAATATATTTAATTAAATATAGAAATATTGATGTTCTATATTCATTATTTAATATAGTTAACAAATGACAAAATTATAACATAGAATATATTAAATGAATGGTATTCCTTTTGATATCAATTTATTATATTTCTTATATTTATATTCATTATATAAATATAAATTAATTTCATAATTCAAAAAAAATGTTTTATATTTACAAAATATTTTTTGATATATTATGGGGATTAATTTGGAATCAGTATATCAGAATAGTTAAATTTTAGTTTTAAAAACAACATAGTTTTTGAAAATAACATGTCAATATAATTTTATAATAATTTTTTTTGTATTTTCCTGAGTTAATTTTTATTAAAATAGAAAATAACACCAATTTTTTTTAGAAAAAAAACCATTTCTTTTACATACATAATTCAATTTACAAGACCCATTTTTTATATTATCATAATTTATCTTAAGAAACATTGATAAATAATTTTTAAATTATTTGTATTTGAATTGGAATTATACTATATTTTTATATATGGTCATTTTCAGTTCTAAAAACACAATTTTATAGATTTATTTTCAGTTTGTGATTTTATTTTAAATTTAATTTATTCCCCTTATATAAATTGTATCATATTCTACAATTGGAAATATAAAGATAAATTTTTTAAAATATTTATAATTTAATTTATTTCATTATTATTATGAAACTTGGAAAATCATTGTAATCTAATTAGAGTAAAAATATGTAAAAATTTTTTATAATTATGTGGTAATGATTTGAAATTTCATTTAACACCTTAATTTTTAAAAAATATAAATATATTATTTATAAAAAATATATTTTTTGGTGTTACATAATTTATTTGTGAAAATTAATTAAACTTTTCCAACCCCATGTTTACATTTGAAAAGATACATTATATTTTATTCAGATAAAATATTTTAGTTGGAATTTTCTGTTAAAGGTATAGTTTGAATGTTGTATATTGTATTGGATAGAACTAGAAGTATTAAAAACATCCAATGATTATTATTTAAAAATTTCTGGAACTATAATATTTACATTATTTCTATGTGAAATGATATATACGTTTAATTATGGAATTTTCCTAAAAACTATATTCATGCCTTTTCATTTCATATATTTAATGTTATTTCATTCACCTATATAAATTTATTTTGAATAAATGAATTCAAAATTTTAAATCATACTATCATAAATTAGTTATGAGGACCCCGTTATTTTTATTCATTTATTAATGTTATCATTCTAAATTGATTTTAATCATAGTTGTGTTTAAAATTGTCTTAATGTGGTCTATCAAGGAGAAAATAATGAATATATTTTTAACACATATATAAATTTCATTTTATGTAATTATTTTTACCCTATAATATATTATCATTTAGTTTTTGTTTTATTGGTGCCACATTATTTTATATGATATATATATATTCCATTATTATTATATGTAATTCTATATGTGTTTGTTACTTTACATATATACGTAAAGATCTAATTGGCTCTTCCACGAACCATTTGAGAAATAAGTTTAATGAAATATAAACCAAAATATATCCTTAACAATCCTAAACATATCATATAGTTTTAATATATCCATAAGAAAATTCATATTTGGATTATGGTGTAACACAATGTTGTCATCAGAGGAGAATGTATAATCCCTAACTGATGTATTTCAATTTTATTTCATCTTATTCCACAATAAATTATTATATAATAATTTTGAAATAAATAATTAGTATCTTATATATAATAAATTGTTTTTCTAATTATTATTCAATCATTTTTCATCACATTTCATGCCTATAAAAAATTAAAGAACTAGTCATATTTAAATCTGGATAATAACATCCACAAAATGATGTGTTTATTTTATTCATCGCTATATCATAAGAATGTTATTTATCATGTATTAAATAAATATATATGATATTTATGAAAAAAATTAATTTGAGAAGAAAAATATATAATCTATTTACATACCTTTCCATCCATTGAAAAATTATAATGTCATTGAAGTAAATGTGTAGAATAGTACGATTATAATGTAATGTGATTATCTTTGTGGTAGTAATTTAATGGGAAGTTCCAATAGTCTATTTAGTGAATAAAAATTATATTCACTTCTAGGGTATTATTTTTTCAAATATATAAAAATAACCAATTTAAAACAATCAACATAACAAATCTGATTGTGGTTTCTAAAAAGAACATCCTCAAACCATTTAATATAAATCAAATTTATTTCAACTAAATAAAACAATTTCATAAATGAAAAAATTTATAAGTATAATGGAATAATGTTTAACAAGTTTATTATAAAATTTAATAAATAATATTTATTTTTTAATGTATTTTATAATTATATGATGCATGATGTTTTTTGGGTAAGGTATTTCTCATCTCAAATTTATTCCTTTGACACACAAGCAATTTTATTTACATGATTTCATGGGATATATACCGTTATATGGATATATATTATTAATCATTTAAAAAAAAAATTATGATTCCTTATTATTTATTTTCCTTTAATATTCATATTGATGATAACTTACTAATGTTGTAATTTATTTTTTAAAGATACAAATTAAATGTTTTTAAGGATTTCAGACTATTTCATACACCGTATTCATATTGATTATAAATCCATATGAATTAATAATTTTTTAAAATAATAATGATAATTAAGTTTATTTTCAAATACCAATTACCTTATAGATAATTCATAAATGTTATTTTCTTATCATTCTATAAACAGTGTACATTTTTATTGATGTGAAGGTAGTCATCATTTTATGATTAACAGAATGAGGGGAATTTCATATATGCTTAAGTATTAATTTCTGTGAATCCATGTTTATTTGATATAATAATTACTTTATTATAAAATAATTTCTATGATATTATAGTAATTTTTCATTTAAATAAATTTTAAAAGGAATGGTATATTTCACTAATTTTTATTTTATAAATATAAAAACATCACTTATAGGAATGAGAGAGTTTTATTGGCATTTAGGATAAAAATGTGAAACCAAAATGATTCATTTTCAAAAAAATTTACTTGAGTATTATTTATAATGATTGAAGATCAGGATAAAGCTTACAGAATTTGTGATCCTAATACAACATGTATGATGGGTGACAGATATATACCACTTCAATGCATATTTTAATGTTCAAAATACTCAATGAATTAATGAGTGGGTTTACATTGGAGAATTATATTATGTATTATACTAGGGAATATATATTTTTGACATGAGAATACATGAGTTATGAATATATTTATTTATGATTCCTACAATGGTTTATTTTTTCTTTTAATGGTTCTTATTGGTTATCATTTTTTGAAATGATTGTTTTCCTTAGCTATATGATTTATTTTATACGATAAAATATAAATGTTTATCTATTAATGGGATTTCATGTATTTTAGTAGAGTAATTTATAATTTTATTTTATATCCACTGTTGATATTGTTTTTAATATATCAAGTTTTGAAAAAATTTTATAGGGATTATAAGTGAGTAAGAACAGATAATTCGAAGACAAAGTCATGGAAATTTGCAATGAAATCAAATCATGTTACATTTTTAATGATATATAATATTGGAAAAATGGAATCTGAATTAATGTGTCAAATTTTTAATACATGGGATTGATATGTAAGTGTTATGACATAATTCATTAAAACTATATATAAAATTTATCATAAAAATATAATAAATTGTTTCATTATTTTTAAAATTATTATGTATTATTTTATGTTTTTATTCTTATAGTAGTTATAAAAGGAATTGTTTATATATCCTTATATGTTATGATAATTTTAATTGATTAACATTATTTATATGATAACTAATGGTAATGATGAAATGATATAGCATTGGAAGATGACATTACAATTTCATAAAATATATGTCTCTTCATGATATTTTTTATAGTCAAAATATGTAAACTATTTTAGAATGGAATCAACAGGTAAATATTAATTTTCTTTTGTATCCATTAATGGATGGAATTATATGTAAGATAGTTTATGTTATTTGGAAATTTTTATTAATTTTTGTTGAATCGATGTTACACAGAAACAAGATTTCCCAAAGCAGAATATGATCAATGTTAGTAATTTTTTTAAAAAAACTATATAATTCCATTAAACTATAGATAAATTGGTTGATAAATTCTATATTAATAGTCTAGATAATATATTAAAGGACATGTAATGATAAAAAGATCAAAATGAAATGCTTCATGTTTATCTTATTTAATGTGTAGCTAATGAATGTGGGTCATGGATGATAAATACATGATACATGAGATTGATTCCATTGAATGATATGTATTTAATAATATTTTAAATGATAAAAATTTTCATAAGATTTTTCAATTCATAATGGAGAAATAAATCATTTAAATAAGTTATAAGTAGGAGAATTCATAATCTATATACGAATCTAACATTAATATTTTTTAATGTTCCTTAGTAATAGTTAATTGGGATATTGAAGGTAAAAATATTAGAATCCATTTGTTATTTAAAAAAATTATGAAAAGCCTTTTACATAAGGGAATATAATGTCTTAGGAAAGCTTCTCATTATAAAAAGAGTGTTGGGATGGAGTATTTTTTTTATTACTTTTTTTGTGATGACTAAAAAGTTATAATGGCATAATGAAATGGAGATATTCTGTATATAAAATTTTTAGGTAATCCAAAAAAATGTTCAAATTGTGATAATATATATTTTATGGACTAATTGATAGGATATAAAATCTTTTAGTAGTGTTTCTATCATTGTAATATGGATTGTAAATGAGTAAAATATTGACATGATTAATCAATTAATGGGGTTATATATAGCCATCCATTGTTATGATGTTATATGTGTAAAGAGTTTTTTAATTATTCTATCATTTGTCTGTATATTGTTAACTATGTTGTTAATATTCAATATCAAAGGATTATTTTTGCAAAATAATTTTAATCTACTATATCTAATGTGTTGTAATAGATTTATATATTGAAAGGTATGCTAATTATTCAATAAAATTATTAAAATTCCAGTTTTCACTCTCAATGATATCATACATTATTGAATAGAAACTATAATTTAAATAAGAAATATCTTCACAATTAAGGATTATAACAATTTTGGTGAAAATTCTATGTTAAATTTTTAATCAACCAAAATTTATATGAAAATTATTATTGTAATTATTGATATGGTTTTCCCACAAAATCAGATTTAATAGCCCATAATAGAGTTTGAAATTACTATATATAAATATATATATATATTTTTTAGTTTACCATGGTATGATTTATTTAATAGTTATGATTTTTATATTAAATTATTTAGTTAATATAATGAAATAAAAATAGTCATATACTTTTATTCAATATGGAAGAGAATGATATCATGAACATATTATTGAAAAAAAGGAAATTGACAGGACTACTCTTGGACTAGTTGTAAATTAATATATGGATTTATTTCATGATGATTATTCTTATGCTATTATTGATAAGTTGGTTTAATTTACTAATAAATTAATGTGTTATGTTAATCAAATATCAATAAAACCTTATCAAATAGCTCGTGTATATATTTTGTAATTGAATAATTAGTTATGTGTGTTTAATGATGATGTTTTCATTCAAACCAGAGCATAACCATGGGAGGCTCTATTTTATTTGATAAAATTTGAAATAGTTTAATGTAGAATTTTATTTACTATAAAAACTAGAATAGAATCACTATTATTACTAAATAACATTTTCCTCATATCAATGATGTTCTTTAGTAGCTTCAATGAGGGAGGTTTTTATAGAATGAAATAAATAAAATAATCCATTAGTTGATGGTAAAATAAAAAAATATTATAAATACGGATTTTAAACTATATATGGGAAATATGGTTTTTATTATTTATTTTTAGTTTTATAATTAACTAGTATTACTCATGGATACTATTGATATAATTTTACAAGAATATTTGGATAATTTTGTTTATGTGTTTTTTAATGTGAAAATATTATATTATAATATTCACTAGGACCTTGAAATAAAAATAATGTTTTTTTTTAAATTTGACAAGTAATAAAGATTTATGAAAAATTATTACATTTTAATATTTTTATATATTAATTATGTCTTAATAAATAATGTTTTTAATAATGAAGAAAATTGACAACCCATAAAAAAATTTCAAATAAATGCCCATGACTTGACCTTGCCATATGTATTTTTAGTTTTTCCCTCTTACAATAATATTACTGATGAATTTTTAAAAATATTTCATGGTTTTATTTCCCTATAATTATTTTATCATGTAAGGGTGTTAAATTCATTTTGATAAAATAATATATGAAAATTTTCAATGTATTGAAATTGATTTTTGATACTTCCATGTTCGGAATTTCAATAAGGAATTATTGATATTTTTATATTTACTGATACGTATTTGACATAATTTTTTTATATATAATGATATATTAATTTATTATGATTTACATCAATTAGTACCTCATGAGATGAATTATCATATACATGATCTACAAATATCAATTTTAATTTTTTATTAAAAATAAAGAGACATCATTTATATAGAGTAAAGAGTGAAATATAAAATATTCAAGAAAAGTTGATGTTTTTAATAAATTAGAGTGAGTTGAACATGAATATGATGATATAGTTTCAACTGATAATGGATTATGGTGTCATAATTCATGATCATTTGAAAAAATTGAACAATATAGATGATGATTTTACTTGAATAAGTCATCTTATTTTAACCATGATTCATTTGGACAATGAAAATTTGGATAATAATTTAATTAATGATTTCAAATATAATGTTCATATTGAAAATTAATATATTTTATTATATTTTCTTATACTATATATTTTTAAATAAAATTATTAAATCTTAAAATAAATGATTTAATTTATATGATATTATTTTAATAGTAATGAAAGTTAATTTCATGGAATTTATAAATGACATGGATTAATATTTGAGATTTATAAAAAGGTTTTGTGTCCCATATGACCCATTATTTAAAAAGGAACAATTGTGTGAATCTCTCATCTATACTTTTTTATCATCTTTTTAATTCTATGTTTTATAGAGACTTTTAGGAGTATGAATGGATTCGTAGAATAATGATAATATTGTTTTTAGTTAATCATGATATGTTTGACTCATAAACAAGTTATATAAGAATTTAAATAATTAACAAGAATGATTTATTATTTCAATATCCATACGAGGAATTGAAAAATATAACCCTGCAATATGTAGGGTGATTTCAAGACACATCTCATGCAGATAATGTTATTTGAGTTATTGTTGGTCGATTGACTAAAAATGAAAATTTCGTTCTTATTCAATATAGAATACAATAATATTATATTTTTCTATTATATCTAAATGATATATAATGATTTCATGAAGTTATAATTAATATTATAGTTTTCCATGATTCTAGGATTAATTTTAAAATTTTGAATGGGCTTAAAATGTCTATGGAGAAGGACTTAAATTTTATAACTCATTTTTATCTCCAATTTGATTGTAATGTTGATTGAATGATTAAAACATTAAAAGATATTTATCTATAATGTTCAATGGATTAATAATTATTCCGATATTATTATAATTTAATTAATGAGATTTAGTATAATTATAGTTTTCATTCCAGTTTACATATGTATCATTTTTATGGATTATATGGAAAATGAAGATAGAAACTATATTACTAGGTAATAGTAGGTGAAATTTTATTATTAGGACCTATACTAGTTTAAGAGGTGGTTTAAATGGCGAGGAAGTGTCTAAGTAATATGACTGTATCAAATAGTGGACCAAATAATTATAAAACTATCCAGGGAAATGATATATCATACCTGGTTGGGGATCATGGTTTTCTTAAACTATCTCAACGTAAAAATGTAATTATTATATATAAACAGGGGATTTAATGTATTTCATTCATTAATAAATATGAAATAAATTAAATTTATGGATCAAAATATTATTGAGTTACAATGACATTGAGATTATACCTTTTATATCTTTTGTTATGTGTTTCATTGTTAATAAAATACCAATCATATTAATCACATATATTGATCGATAAATTAGTATATCATTAGGATATTCTTTAAAATAAAAAAATAATAATTAAAAGTCTGGATAATATAATTCTTGTTTTTTGAAATATTATTATTCGTCATGATGTGGTTTTGTTAACAAACCATATGGTTGTATAAAAAAATATGATTGAAAAAAATATATGAAGGATAATATTCGCACTTAATTATGTAGTGAATAAAATTATAAAGATGAAATTATAATAATTGGGAAGAGTGTATCTACTAATGTAATTGTAAATAATTTTTCATCATTATTATTATTAATGAATTTGGTTTTGAATATTTATACCAATTGGATGAATATTTTTTATTTTTTCAGTCGAAAATGAAATAGTTGTATTCTTAATAGATTCATTCCTATGTATTATAAAATTATATTTGATAAAAATATTTTTAAAATTTATATTTTTAATATTAAAAAATAATAATTTTTTAAATATTTATTTTAATTTTGTCACTGAATTATATTTTGGGTTTTTTGGAGGAGATGTATTTTTAAATAAATAATAAATCAAATCAATTTTTGAAAAACACTAACTTCTTCTAATTAAATAATATATTTTAAAAATTGTTTTTTTATATTTTACCTTAATTTTATGTATGAGAAAATTAAATAAAAATAATCTAATTGATTCTTTAATAATGGTCAGTATACCATATTTTGGAAAATGTTAATTTTTATTTATAAAAACTCATTTTTCTATATATATTTCTTCATTAAGTTTTAATAATATATTTTAAAATATTTGTATATGAAAAAATAAATATAATAATGAAAAATACATATCATATTTTGAATTTTGTGGTTTAAATTTGGTAAAAATATTCATTTATTCCTTATGAATTGTTACTGTATTAAATAATTATCTCTATATTTTTTTTAAATAGATAAAATATGGTTAAAATTATGTTGTAATGACATAAATTTTTCAAAAAAACATTTTTCATACTCTAGTAGTTTTTTAATCCAAATTTATTTTAGTAAGTCGAATAATGAAATTTTAACATTATTTAATATTTCAAAACCTAATATTGTCATTTATAATGATATGTTTTACGTAATGAAAATAAAAAAAAATTATTTGTTTTTCTCATTAAATGGTTTATTTGGATATATACATTAACTTATGGTTTCATCAATATATATAAAAATGTAAAATTATTATTATATTCGAAAAACTAATATAAACAATCTCCATTCTTGACATCATTCTAAAATTATTATTCTTTATTTATTAATGTATTTTTGAAAAATTGTTTTCCATTCTATTTGGGTTCTTATATTAAATTTATATTTAATCACCTATAGAAACTAAATTAAAAAATATTTATGCCATATTTATAATTTTCATGAGAAAAAGAAATTTTATTGAACCTTAAATTTTGTAAATAAAAATAATTTTTCCAATAAAAAATTTTATTTATCATAGAAATGGCTTCAATGTGTTTATAATGTTCTAACCATTATATTAGGTTAATTATGTAATATAAATATTTATAAAAATGATTAGTTGAGTTTATTTTATCCCTATCACATATTAAAATAATTTTTTTTGACTTGGTTCTACAATAAATGATTATAATATATATATATATATATATATTAGCATTTATGTAATTAAATTTCTTACTTTTCCATAACATATAAATGGGGACAATAACTCCTATATTCCCAACAAAATTTCATACATCTATATTATACACTCCCTTTCCAAAAAAATCCCTATTATCCATACCTATATCCTAATGGTATTGAAGTCAAAAAATGAGCAGTTTTATAAAGTACTATGTGAAAGATAAAGAGGCTATATGATGATACAGTATAAGTCATAACTGGAAAATTACAAGTTTATTTCCTCTTGAAACTCCATAAAATATTCTCCATCTAGGTTTAAAATATTAATATTACTATCATAAATATTCCTATTGATAATGATAATTAGATTAAATTCCTTTTTCATCTCAATTTTTATCCAATTATAAATGAGTATATTGTTTTTTCATATGAATATATTATAACCTCAATAAATTACAATGTTTTTTTAATCCCCACCACGAAGTCATGGTTATTATGATGGACTTATATACTGTATATGATATTAATTATATAATATTCAGTCTTGAATGGAATTATATCATACATTTTCATTCCTTTCAATCAATTGAAAACTAAAAATGATGTTTATTTTTACTAATAGACTACTACCTCTAGGAAATGATTTGAATCATTTTTTATTTTGGACTATACATGGTAATGATATTTTATTTTGTAAAAAACAATTATATTTATTTCGTTATAAATATCATGTTGGTGATTGAACAATTATCTCATTTTATATCTTTATCCTACGAAAATTGAAATTGTATTATGAAATAAATAATCTCAACACATATAACATATATGTAGCTGATAAAACAAGGTAATAAATGAAATAATTGGTATAATGATAATGGAATTAGTAACTAATTTTACATTACTATTTAAATAACAAAAATATATTTTATAATTCATTTTATAATGATGTATGATATCATATGGTATTTATTATTATTTATTGAACTTCTCAAATTATAGCTATCGAGACTCACACAATGTAAACCACATGATATAATTTATTTTGAATATATACATCCATATGAATTTTTCATATAATTAATTTATGGAAATTAATGGGATTTATGAAATATTTTTATGTTATATACTTCAATGATCCCATTTTTAAAATGATAATGAAGTTGTCAGCTATTTTTCAATAAAAATATATATAAATGATTTATTCTTTTATTCTTTTTTAGGTCAATTTCTTTTCTCGTTGGAAATTTTCCAAAATGTACATATTTTTTCATAATTAATAATCAATTGTAAATTTAAACTACTTCTAGCATTATTAACAATATTTACAATTGAATCGTCTTACAGTTATTTGAGTGTGTTATTTTTAATGAACGTAAGAAATGAATCGTTGTTTTATCATTTATTGTAACAAAAAAATGTCCTAAAGTCATTACATTTATTTTTATTGATTCTCCATCATAAAGTTTCTGGGTTATTTTTATATAATTTCATTTTAATAATTATTTATTAAAAAAATCATTTTAAAACTTACTCAATATAAAGGAATATTTCTCAATAATTTTTTTACAAAAATTTAATGGTCATTACTTATCGATTAAAAATATTTATTTCAAGTTATTGTGAATAAAATTGTATATTAATAATTATGTTTTCTTCATGAAATGATATTTGACCATTATGGATGGTGAATATGGAGACGAAAAACATATATAAAATTGGTGATCATGATATATCTTGTATGTTGAGTGATCCATATATCTTATTAATGCCATTGGTAATTATTAATGTTTTAAAATTCAACATGGTGGAGTTAAAATTTGAGTATTTTAAAATTCACTTAAATTGGATCTAGTTATTTTTGACATGATTGAACAATGAGTCTGGAAATAATGTTCTATTATTCGAAACAACAGTTTTTGAATTTGATATTATATGGTTCTAAAAACTGAATATTTTCTATTTCTATTGTGTTTAATGTTTTCATTTGAATATTTTTTTTTCCGTCCATATGTAAATAATATTTTTTATATGACAATTGAAAAAAAATTTAAATGTAAAAATATTATGGGTTTTAATTTTCTTCACTCGACAAAAAGGTATTGCTATATTTTTATATTTATATAAAACTTTTATCATTCATTTTGTAAAATATTTTTCATATGGATTGTGCATGATTAAGAACAATGAAGCAATCATGTTGAATGATATTGACTATTTCTCATTATAAGAATAATATTTTTCATTTCAAAATTATTATATTTTAAAAATATGAAAACTCAGTGGATGTGTTCATTTAAAAAAATAGATGATAGTTATGTACGATATATTCCGTATTTCTATAAAACAATAAATAAATAATATGATCAAGTTTTAGGTTAATGTGTTATTTTTTTACTCAATATTATGCGTTATTTTATGGATGTCCCCTTATAAGATCTTAAAAAATTTTGTGGATTAATTTTATATATCATTAATATTTTTTGGAGATAATAGTATATAAAATTTAATTGAGTGTTGGATATTATTTTAACCTTAGTTCATCAAAATGTAACATGAAATAAGAAATCAAGTATGCTATATTGGATAGGAATTTTTTTTCATCTTGGAAATTTATTAAGACTGATTTAATTATTTAGTGGTATCCAGGGTATGATTCAAGATATATTTCATGAATCATTGAATTAATGATGATGAATTTTTTAATTTACAAATTTTAATTATTAATAATTCAATATCCATTATCAATTTGATTGATATATTAATATTACCATTTGACAATCATAGAACACGGGTTATTGATTTAATGTTATGTGTTTTGAGTATCCCCATTAACATAAGATAATACCTTGTCTTCTAATGATATCCTCTAATATACATGACCATTTATGATAATATGATCTAAACCATTATTTTTTTACATTCCATATGATATAAAGATTTATATTTTAATTAGATTCAATGATAAAAGAATATTTCTTATTAAAAAATATTATTTTCCTAATGAAATATAATAGTTATGTATGTATATTAGTTTGTAAGATTTATAAACATATAAATCATGTGTGGGGAAATCCCTTATATACTGTAAAAATATAATAATTTATGAACCAGATCAAGGGTTACAAGAGATGAGGTGTGATAGATCACTTGTACAAAATTCAGACCTAAAACATATTCAATACCATAAGAATCCATATTTATTTTCTATAAACGAAAAAAATTTAGCTATATGAGACTACAGAAAAATTGGGTGTCTAATGTAGTGGTCCTATGAACATAGACATATAAATGCATTGAAATCCAACTGTCCATAAATTAGATAAGACTATGTGATCTATGGGTAGTTTCACCCAATTATACACTAGAAAAACATGGTAGGATCATCATGGTGTAAAAAAAAGGTTCACTTGTATTCCTTATAAGAGATTTATTTATATTATTATTTTGATATCAATTATACTACAGAGGGAGTGTTGTGCTAATAATATTCACCAACTAAGAACCATCTATGTAGGGAAAATACTATTTTCTATGGGAATACCTTTGATCAAAATTCATAAGCCCATGAGGTATATTTGTTATTATCCAAAATGAGAGAAAAAAAATTTTGATTCACATAGGCGGAAAATTTTTTATTGATCTTCGATCATTTTTTCATTTTATTTTATGAATAATTATTTATTCTTATTTACCCAGGTGAATCATATCACTGAGAAGTTTGTTGTTTTAATTTTTCAATAATTATTTTAATTTTTTTAATATATCATTCTTTATAATAAAATATTTCTCAAAATTTTATAGAGCAGTAAAAAAAATGGGAATATTTATTACATATATCACTAATTGTATATCTTTCTCTCCATTTTATACATTTTTTAAATTCTTTATCCTATTATATAGTGTTTTAGGTAAAAAATATAGGTTTTTTGATATTCATGTTTAAATATCACAATGAATATATCATGATTATAGTGAAAATAGAATTTTCAATTCTATAATTACCCAAAAAATAAATAAACATGATGAAACTATGATTCACCCATTTGTTCCATGGACACTCTATATATAATGTTCATGAAGGTTGGAGGTCCTATTTATGAATCACGAGCTTCCATAAAAATTGTAAAATTAATTAAATGTTGGTGAAATATAGTGGAATGATCCTACACAGTATTTCAATATCAAAATTCAGTAGAAACATTCCCATGACATATCATTAATTATCATTACATTCATGTATTATCTATTAATAAATTTAATTGATTTTTCAAGTGATTCTATTTGATAGGGACAAATTTTAAGAAAAAAATTAATATCTAATTAATGAATTGGTTATTTAGTCGGGTGACTAAATCTATACATGTGAGACTTATATAATGATGAATAAATATGTATATTTGTCCCAAATATATTTTAATGTGTTTGATGACATTCTTTGTTAGGTATTAGTGAGTTTACATTAATATCCTTCAATAGAAAAATTATGTGATGGATACTTTTACAATAGTGATTATATTTTAAAACCTATACAATTAACGAAAGATTACATTATAGATTCATAATTATTATCTTTAAGATAAAAAAATATAATTTTAATACAATACCATTAATATGAGAGAATGTCAAAAGACATACAACATCATATTATTTTATTTTAAGTACTCCTCCGCAATCCCATTTTATCATCATTTGGTTCAAGTTTGTCATTTTATGTTTTAGGTCGAATGTTGACTTCACTGGAATATTATCTGTAGTTATCAGCTGGTGTGTATTTTCCCCAATCTATACTTTCAAATAGTCTAGATAATGCAACTCTAGGTAGTGGGGGTTTGAATTTTATCGAAACAAGATGAAAATTTTGGCACCCTCCTTGTTGAAAACATAAACCCAGGTATAGGGTAACATGGTAAGGTAGAATGATTTGTATAACGATGAGGCCCTGCTCAACTAATAAAGCACCCAGAATTATTAATTTCTAAAAAAATTTTTAAAAAATATTTGAACTCTTGTTTAACATCCTTACCAACATCATGTCTTCATAACTAGAAATACTAGGTCTTGGAGGCCCTAATGAATCCCTTATTGGTCCTCCAAACCCATTATTAGGTGGGTCTATGTATAGAATATTTCATTCGATCCTTCTCTGGTAAGTGGTTTTCTCATGATCCCTCTCTCCTATAGTATCTTTCTTTCAACCATATGATTTTCAAGACCATAAAATTTTTTATTTATCTATACTATAATTATTTCAATCTTGATAGTAGATTTATTTTTTATATCTCAGTTTTTTTATCGTCATTTGAAAATATCATTGAGGTTTTTGTGTTTTGATACTATGAATAATAGTAGGTGGTTCCATTTTTGATTGGACAACTAATTTAACTATGAATTAATTTGTCTTTGAAATTTAATTATGTTCACTTATGAAACCAATTTTTGTATAAATTGTAACCAAAATTGATTTGGTAATGAATTTTTTTATAAACCTTGAATTCTAATGGAATTTTAAAGTGGGATGTGATTTAAAATTTATGAAAATTTGATACATGATATCTATGTTTTCAGATAAATAGAATAAATAGATTTTATAATAACCTATAATTAGATTTAATTTTAAAATAAATTAATTTATTAAAAATCCAATGTTTTGGATTTTGAATGAAATTGGAATATTGAAACGTGAAATGAGGATATTTTGTTCTAACATGATATGACAATATTTTCGAATTACTGATTGATTGATTGGGAACATGAGTGTGTGGGTAGCTACTATGATGACATGTCGTTAAAATTGACATATACTAGTGTTTTATGATCAAGAATTCAATTTCAATGATCTTTTAATTTTATAGTTTTTATAATTAGGGAAAACTCTTACATAGTAAAATGATACATTAGATGTGGAAACATATAGTCAGTATCAATTTTTTCATCAATGGAAACCCTTTTAATATAAAACATGATTTCATTTCAGTACACATCTTCAATAAATTCATCATGGAATATTTCATGTCCTTACCAATCTTATGACCTATTAAAAACATTATAAAACATAGTATAAACAAAAAATCTCAATAAGGGACATGATAATAAAGAATCTATTAACATATCTAAAACATGTTAACCCTTTTAAAATTATTTTTGAGAATGAAACCAAAAATTTTCTTGTCAATGAAACTCATACTTGTTTCTCTATGAAAAAACATTAACACCAATTGTAATAAATTTCATCTCATTTAAGAGTCTTAGATAATAATATACATAAAACCCATTAATTTATAATTCTATGGAAAACAAATATATTATCTACCACCAAATTATAGATATATAATGGGGATTACACATTATATAAGATATATCGGGCTCACCTGTTGGGTATAATGGGGTTGAACCCATCATGTAAGTTATCAGGGGCTCACTTGTGAGCTATATTGGGGATCAAACCATCATATAAGCAATTTCGGGCTCACCTATGATCTATATTGAGGATTTACCCTTCTCATAAACTATAATAGGCGCACCAATTTTTCATAATTCTCATGTAACATTAAAAAAACATTCATCAGAAAACCTTTTAAAAAAAATCTTTTAAACCCATATGATAGACATTTTCATAAAAAAAATATTTCTATTTAATAACTCATTTTCAATACCAAGATACCCAAATAAAGGATTTATTTTAATTTTAAACTACATTAGGTCTTATATAGAAATACAGATAACAAATAATGGTTACATCAGCAGAGAATCCATTGTCACCGCACACATTAAAACAATAAACACTTCGTTTATCATTTTGTAAAAATGTTAAATTATCTGTATAAGAAGTTTCCAATTTGAAAACATTGAATTAAAATAAAGATATAAATAATATTCCTTTTATATTCCTTTTATATCATCATAAATGAATATGATAATTAATATTATGAAGGAAAATATTTCCTTATCAAATCATTAAACATTTAGTGGGTCTCATTACACATTTAACATGTAATTATTAGTCTCCATGAATTAATACAAGTACAAAAACATTAAACAACATTATTATAGGTAAAATAAATATACGAAATTTTATATTTGTTGTATATACTCATTATAAAATAATAAAGGTGCATATTATAAACAAATGAATCCATGAAAGTATATTGGGAAAAAACCCCTTACCATGATACTGAATAGGGAATTACAATTTTTACATTCCTGAATAAGAATATTTAGTAAATTTTTACATTCATTAGATCCAATTTCATGTTTTTTATTCCTTTTATATCACTTATTTTAATTTTATAAAAATTACACATTTATATAAGTTCGTATCTAACATTTTGGCATTTCATAGTACATGAGTCAAAAATTAACATAGATGATGTCAATAGACCGTATAGTCAAAAATCCATCATCTCTGTAATCAAATTCATGTCATTATTTTTATCCATATATAAAATCTATTCCTTTCAATGATAAAATAAACAACATTCTAATCAAAGTGACGGCAAGTCGTATGTATGCAGGAGTAAAATTTTCCATTTTGCATGGATTGTTATCGAAAGGAGTTATTTATTATTTTATCATCCCATAATGATCATTAAATCATTAATATAGTATTAATAGTTTAAATATAAATATATTTATTTTTTTAATTTAAAAAAAATTGATGTAATGATTAATAAAAATTCACATCGATTCGTGGGGGTGATAGTTCACACACACACACGAATGATGTTATAATTTTTATGAGAATGGAATGTAAGAATACAATTGATATATTATTATCCAATATTGATTAATATGTTATTAATATCAAATATTTACATTAATCACATTATTATAACACTTTATAGGAGATGTTTATGGAAAACTAATCATATTAGTTTGTGTATGTGAGATTTCACCAATAAAAATTAATGCTTTATTTTGTTCCCATATAATTTATGTTATTATAAATTTAGTTGATTTTATTAATTTAAAAATATATTAGTATATTTTGGATACTGTAGTTTTTTAATTTAATCTTGTCTGAAGGAGATTTAGATTAATTGGATATGTAAATAATATATAAATTCATAATTAAAATTATACATCATCTTGGATTGATCACCTTTATAGAACACTTTAATACTTTTAAGGAAGATGTTCATCCAAAAATAATGCCACAAGATTATGTAGGAGTTTTTAGGAAGGGTTTGGGGAAAATATTCGTCTATCAAAATGTAACATCCCAGGTAAATAAATAATAAGAAATATTTTATATTTTTTAATATTTGGGAATTAAATATTAATTTTACATTAAAGGTGTTGCTATGTTTGATAGCGTACCATATTCACTACAACAGGTTTCATTTAAATTATACGTTGCACACTCATAATATAATATTATTATATTAAATAGTAGATAACTCATAGTCATTATATTGGCAGGAATGAACAAAACTAACTACAATATTATTATACATGTTTGTTAAATATATTTACATTTATCCAATAATTGTTAGTGGCTTAAAATGTGAATGAATCTAATTTTTGGTTTAATTTACATTAAAAGGCCATATTACCCCATTTTAATAGAGAACCCTATTTAAATTTAATTTTGGTCACTTTAATACATTTTATTTGACTAAATAAAATTTTTCTTTAGAATGGGGATATCAAAATTTACATTGTGTATATTTTTTGAATTTTTCTGATAAAGGTCATTTTCTAATCAATAGAGAAAAACATTGTATTTTAATTCAAAAATGTGTTTTAATCTAATTTATTTATATCGTTATATTATATTTTTAATGGGTTTTAAAATTTAATTAGAATATATTTTTATCTTTTAATCCAATTTAGGTTATTGGAATTAATTTCACTTTGAAATTGGACATAAACAAGTGTCAACCTTTTGATAGTTATTGTTTCTTAAAAACATGAAATTTGTTTTAACGACGATAATTAATTTTAAATTAATTAATTTCAATTCTATGTTTTGAATTTAGAAAAATAGATATCATTTTTGAATTCAAAGTATCAAATAATGCTTAGGCTGTATTTTTTATATTTTTATGAAAAACATCAGTTTTGATGAATCGTGAAATCACATAGTAGTAGTTAAAAAACTTACATTTTCATTTAAATGAAATTTTACCACATATATGAATTGAATTTAAAATAAAAGAAATACATTAATGTTATCATGAAGTAAAATTTGGTTCAGTGAGATGAAAAGTAATTTTTTTTTTGTAAATTTTGACATTTATTTACTGTGGTTAAAGGTAAATAGTGTAATTCATTGTAAAAAGAAGATTATAATAAATAAAAATTACCAAAACACATGTCATAAACTTATTGGATTAATAATATACGACCATGGTCATCTTTGGAACTATTTTGGAACCCCATGGAGCCACATATGAAAGATAATGACACTTTCGATTAATTAAGTTAATGTAACAGAAAAAATGACAAAAACAAAATTAATTTAGTAAATTAATTTTTATATGATGTTATATAAATTATATTTTAATATATAAATATTCATTAAAAATATAGATATATTTCCAACATCATGGTATTTTTTTATAATTTTTTGACATCACATAAATTAAATTATTTATGACACAATAATGATGTTGTATTTACCTCATTAATAAAATATTTAAATAAATAAGATTAAAATTTTAATATAACATCCAAAACCTGTCCAATTTTTATTTGATAATATTATTTCGACTATGAGTAATATTATAATCTTATTTAATTATTTTTGGACCTTTAGAAACCAAATATCATTATATAATAAAATAATATTAGGACACATTCCTAAAGAGCCCGTCCTCTCCCTTATAAAAGGAGACCACTTATAACGAATTCCTCGCACCTCTCAATCCTATTGGCACATCAAAAATCTTCCAAATTAATCTCCCTACATCCCTATCCTCCTCCTAGAAGCCTTACCTTAGGCAGAATACACTTTAAGAAGTCCTTTGGTTTAATCCAAAGGGAGTTACCCAAATTAAAGGTAACAATTTATCTTAAATTATTTTCATTTATTTTACTTCTCCAAAACCTAAACACTTTTTATTCATTTAATTTGTAACAACACCAGTATCATAAATATACTTGGATTTTTTTATGATATATATTCAAACTATACTTACACACACCTCTATCTAATTGGTGGAGAACAAAATTTTGCTGTGGACAGAAAACTAACACCTTTAGAAATGATTATTGTTCAAGTATCTCCAACTGCCTCTCATAGTGGCCATTATGATGGAACTATATTTATATATAATATAGATTATGTATTTTTGCTTTATTCTTCTTTATTTTTTCATTTATAGAAATACATTACGGTTTCCATAGTGGGTAAATACGATAATCTCATTAGGGGAAGTGCGGACTACCGCCCCCTCAAAGTGATATGACTCGTTAATGCCTAATGTGGGACATATAAAGGATGGAGTTTATAATATTTTTGAAATTTAATATAACTATGTATAATTATGTTTTTATTCCATTAAATAGAGAAATAAATATAGAAGTATCGTTCACATGTACGTACTGCTTACCATCTCCGTGAACGATGAATTTCATTTCTTACCACAAAATGGCATGTGCTATTATAAATAAATGTATATACAGGATATATATGATATATATGATATCAAAATCATTAATATAATTATGGTGATAATGTATATCTTACCACATGAACAACATGTAATTATAAGGTGTTCATTTTTTTTACTCAAGTACCAAATATCGACAAAACGTCCATTATAAACTTAAATGATTACATATTGTTTATGTCATGGTAACAAGTAATGTAAAATGAATAATATTCATTAAAATGGTTTTTAATCATGTATTAATTAACATTGGTTTATTATTCAAGATATTAAGTAACTAACAGGTCAATTCGTACACAAGGTAAGGGAAATTTTTTATCTCACATTTAATTTCGAAATATTTCCATTGTTTCCCACTTATTCATTTCATGTGGTGTATTTCGTACTTAAATTTGTTATATATTATCATTAATCATATTATATTCATGAAATTATGTGATTAATTTAGTGGATATTAACTTTTGGTCGTATGACTATGTTTATTACAACGTGTTAAAGGGTTTCATCTCACTTTTTATTCCTATGAGATTCATGCTATATTTTCCACTATTTCTTTTTTGTGTGGTGTATGTACTGAACATGATTGCAATCTTTTTTTAATATACATTAATTTATGATTATTTACATCTTCATTTTATGATATTTCTTTCATGTGGAATATGTTTTGTAAATTACCAAATCTGTAAGGGAACCTTTCACCCTCCTCTTTTTAAAAGACTTATTTTTGTTATGTCTTTTAATTTAAATATTATAATGTTGGGATATTTTCTTATTTATCCTTATTTATGTAAAAAATTTGTCCATGTGTTGAGATGTTTATTATATCTCATCAACTCATTTTTTGGATTTTAATGTGACGATGTTAGTTTATTGAATTTTTACAAGGGAACTTCTTCACCCAATTTCAATTCTTTGGGTTCAACTTATACTTCTTGAATATGCCGTCCTATGAATATGTGTGAATAAACTCTAATTGATTTACACATAATATCCACTTATATTGGGCGTATTTATATTTTTCACACATAATTATGTCATTGATTTTTCCATAATTTAGGATACCTTCTTTATAAGGGATTTCATATCAATTTACATTTCCATTGAGTCTTCATTGTTGTTATACACCAATTCACTCTTATATGGTGTATATAATATCCTTTGACATATTATATAATTAATCCCTTTATTCTCATGATATTATAATGTTCTGATTAAATTTTAATTATCAATTATTTATATTCAATCGTCTATCTTTTTTGTTAAAACGTACTCTTTAACTAAAATATTGATTTAAATGTTTTAAAGATTTATTCTTCTAAATAATTCCCATTAATTTACATGTTTTCTAAATGGTTATTAGGATTTATATATATGGAAATTAATTTTTCAAATGATTATTCATCTAAATACTTTGATGTAGTATGGGAAACTTTGATTCAAAAATTTATTTTTAAATTGTTTTGAAAATGATTTGATTAAGCATTATTTTTTTCAATATCTTGATTTGATATATTGGAATATGGAAATGGTTTCTTTATTTTATACTTTTTGTAATTTTTTATGATTATGTTATGGTTATTGGGCATTACTTTTACGTATACAGGTGGTACCGTGATAAACCTAGGGCAGGTTAGCCCGAGATTGCTCTCCAATGCATTGGGTAACGTGACATAGGTAAACATGATTTTTCTCCTAAGAGATTTATGGAATATACTGTGATGGGTATTCCATGTGTAAATCCCAATGGATCTTTGATAGCTACGATGCATGTTTTATATGGATTCCCGAAGTAACATTTATAATTTATGATTTGTGTATGTTAATCATAAATCTTATGATTCCGTAAGGTATGTTATGATTGAAAAATATAGTTTCATTTATTTGTATTTATTGATGGGATAAATTTTTCCTTCATTATTATATTACCCTTATTGATATTTTTATGCTCATTCCAATTTTTTGAATTGTTTTCCATAGGACTTAATGATGTATAGGGAAAAGGATGGGATCAACGAAAGGCCATGATGTATAAAATATTGAACTTGACATGTTTCTTTTTAGGTGTTTTTATTTTATTAAAAAAATTGATATTGAGTAGTAGTGTCTACTGGTAATATTCAAGTTGTTCTGTAATAGTTATGTCCTAATTCCCTAAAATAGTAAACCTGAAAAGATCCTCAATGTGAAATATTCATTTAATTCAATATTATGTAATGTTATAAGGTCGGGTCCTTATAGTTGAACTTCTGGAAAACAGGTCTATACCCACGTTTTTGCAAAAAAACCATGGGTATAGGGATAGTAGGTGAACCTATACCCACGGTATTCCAAAACTGTGGGTATATGCCACCTATACCAACGGTTGTGCAATAAACGGTGGGTATTGTTTTCTTTTAAGACCTGTACCCATGATTTTGGAGGAAAACGTCGTTATAAGGTATTTTATGAAGACCTATTCCAACGGTTCTTGAAAACAGTTGGTATTGCGATTTTATTATTACCTATAACCACAGTTATCTAGAACCATGGTTATAGCTTTCCCGAGTTATGGTGGGGAATGAAAATTAGGCAGGACACGGGGGGAATTTGGCTGAAATACATTTTTTCACAGTTTAGATTAATTTATTTATATACATATAAATATAAAAATTCAAAAGTTATTTAGCTCAGTCGGTCCATAGGTGGGGCATGGTTGAGAGATTCTGCGTGAGGTTTAGCTTTGAAACCCATTGAGTGCTTTTTTTAATTATAATATGGAATATTAATATATATATATATAAGAAAATATATGTATATATACATATAAAAATCCCAGCTCAGCTGGTGGTGCGGTTGTGTGGGTTAGCGCGATTCCCTTGTTCAAATCCCCGTGGGAACATTTTTTTAATTTCACTATAGAATATTAATATATATATATATATATAAGCAGATATATGTACATATAATAGATAAATTTCCCAGCTCGGTTGGTGGCGCAGTTGTGAGTGTTATCACGAGTCCCAGATTGGAAACCCTGGGCGATTTTTTAATTTAAATACCCCACAGTTTGAAATCCATGGGGTCTGTTGTGTGTCCAGCTGGAATAGCTGGTGTGCCATATGTGACTCCCCTATACCCATGGTTCTCCAATCCGTGGGTATATAAGGATACCCCTATACCAATTCCATTCCATCCCACGGTTTTTGGGGCTATACCCATGGTTTTGAAACATGGGTATAGGTCGTTTTTCATGTAGTGTTGGTATCAGAGGTCAATATAGACATCTTTAGGGATTAGTAGTTTTTCATAGACTCATGGTTAGTCTCTATGTCTATTATTTCAGATAAATCCTTGTTTTATAACTTTTTCAGGTCAAGGAAATTTAGTTACAAATAGAAGGAGGGGGATCTCAAACGACATTCATATCTCCTCCTTATTACATGCTTTCAATAATTTTTAAAAATTCATGTTCGATTGATTGTGAAATTTTTTCTAAAATACAACTCACTTACAAACAGTAATTTGAGATATCAAACACCACCAATATATCTCTTTATCATTGTGGGTTATGGGTTGTATATAGAAAATCCTATTTTAATAATATTTTCATATTTTCAAGAAAGTTAAATATTATCAAGGCATTATCTAATATTATACCTCATCACATGATTTTGAAGCATATAATTATTTTAAAAAAGGTGTTGAAGAAGGAGACCCTTTCACAACGTATTTATATTTTCATTTACAATATAGTCTCTTATCACATACATGTGGTATTTTAAAACGACTATTAATTGAATGTTTCAACTCAAATGTAGTGTGATTATTTTATAGAAATCATGGTATATCATATGTTTTGAAATTATATATCATACATCATTATTTTCCAAAACTATTTTTTCTGGGAACACTCATATGACCCATGTTGTACAAGGTGTATTTGGATGGAGTAAGAAAATGATTATGAAGGATCTATAAATCATTTTTGTGATGCATGGACCTTATACCTACGTGAACAAGATGACGATGAAACCAAATGGACACCATGATCAAGGTATGTTGTTCAACATTTTTGGGGTTGTTTTATTTTATCATATGGTGGTGAAATATGACTTCAAGAATAATGATTTTGAGATCATAATGAATTTGGATTAAAATTAGTGGTATAATAAAAACAATGAGGTTAAAACATGTTATAATTATTTAGATGTTTTATAAAACGGATAACCCGTAGGATGGGTGACAACCCATTGCATCTGGCAGGGCTGCAAGAATCGAACTGACAACTGATGGGTGACTAGTGTGTATCGACTACTAGTAGCCTACGTGAAGTCCCTAGTTAGTATGACTTATTATTTTAGTAAAATGTTTTTATAAAACATGAATATGTTGATTTTAGGAACTTCTGTTTTATTAAATGGATATACTTAGTATAGAAAATTGATTTAGTGATTAAGTGATAAACGTTTTTGTGGAAGATATTCTATCTTTTGAAGAAAAAACTATACACCTAAGGAAGATAGAATACTATGGATTTCAATTGTTGAATATTGGTTGAAATTTTATTTTGGAAGAATCTATGTTTCTATTGGGGACATATGACGATTTGGTTTATTTATGAAAATTATTAACCTATGATGGAGAACATGTGATTTGGTTAATTACTTTTCAATATGAGACTTTATGAGTAATTGTTGTTATTTAGATATAAATGTTACCTTGGACGACTATGTAATTAAATCCTTAGGAGATTTTGGTTTCAATCTTAGTTTGAATCACTTTTGAATAATTTTATTCAATGTTGTTTTTTAATGGTCTTTGTTGAGATTTGAATTTTGTTTGAAAAATTATGGAGATTAATAGTAGTTTTTCATTTTGTTAATGATTATTCTTTTTTGGGTATTATCTGATATTCCACTATCAATTTTGGTTTTAGTTGTTCTCTAAAGACAAGGGAAATATATAGTTCTTATTTTGTGAATTATATGATTCTCAAGAAGATGATTCTTGTGCTTTTGATGTGACCAATTATTTTTTAATGCTCTTTGTTTGGATAAAAGATATGCTTTTGGAAGAAACTTTTTAAAGGATGAAACTTCAGTTGAAGGTAAGTATATTTCCTTATGATCTTATTCTATGTAGTAAATTAATTGTTCTAAATTATGAAAAATGATGTAAAGCAAAGGCATTGTGGATTTAAGTTTCCTACTGGGTAATCAATGGCCTTATAACATATCATATGTTTGTGATTTTATAGTGGTTAACTTTATCTTGATCATGTTTTCAATCACTCTCCATCAGAACATGACCAATTGTTCTCTCTTCCATATCCATGTTTTCCTACATGGAATAATAGTACGAGTAATCTCGGGTGACAATTGTACTTTTCATTCTTTATTTTAAAGTGATATTTTTAATGACTCTTTTTTGATGTAGGAATTTTATTGAAGTTCCCAAGCCCAGTTTCAAAACCGCATGGATGTAATTCCCTAAAATAGGGGAAGGATGTAACATCTCAGGTAAATAATGAATAATACATATATTATATTTATTAAAATTTTGTGAATTAAATATTAATTTTACTATAAAGGGGATCCTATGTTTGATAGCGTACCTGATTCTCAACAATGGGTTTCTTTGAAATCTTACGTTGCACACTAATAATATAATATTATTATTTTAAGTGTTAGTTAACTCATTGATGTTCTATTGGCAAGAATTAAAAAAACAATCTACAATATGATTATACATGTTTGTTAAATGTATTTTCATTTATCCAATATTTGTTAGAGGCTTAAAATGTTAATGAATCAAATTTTAAGCATAATTTACAATAAAAGGTTGATTTACCACCTTTTAATGGATAAAACACTTTAAATATAATTTTTAAACTTTAATACAATCTATTTGACCAGATAAAATCCTTATTTAGAATGGGGACATCAAAATATACATTGTGTAAATTTTTTTTTTTTTTTGAAAATGTTCATTATCTAATATATAGTGAAAAATGTTGTATTTTAATTCAAAACTGTGTTTTCAACTAATTTATTTATATGATTAGATTACCTTTTTAATTTTTCTTAAAGTGTAATTAGAATATAGTTTTATCATTTAATCTAATGTTGATCATTGGAATTAATTTCACTTTGAAATTGGACATAAAAAATTATCAATCTTTTGATAGTAATTGTTTCTTAAAAACACATTATTTTTTTAACGAAAATAATTAATTTTTAATCAATTAATGCCACTTCTGTGTTTTTAATTTATAAATATAGACATCATTTTTGAATTCGTAATATCAAATAATGTTTAGGATAAATTTTTGATATTTTTCTGAAAAACATCAATTTTGATGAATAGTGAAATCACATAGTAGTAGTTAAAAGCTGACTTTTTCATTTAAATGAAATTTTAAACCTTCATTGAATTGAATTTAAAAAATCCTAAATACATGGTTGTTAAAAATAATTAAAATGTGGTTTAATAAGATTAAAATATTTTTTTGTGAATAATAGCTTTTGACTTTTATTTACCGCGGTTAATGGTAATAGGGTAATTCAATATAAAAAAGAATATTGTAATAATTCAATATTACCTTAACACATGTACTAATCATATTTGACAAGTAATGGTCACCCATGGGCATCATTGGGTCTTTTTTGGGACCCCATGGAGCCACATATGAAATATAATTACACTTTAGATTAATTAATTTAATATTAAGGAAGAAATGACACAAACAATAATCTTTTAGAAAATCAATTTTTATATGGTGTAATATAAATTATATTTTCTACTATAAATATTAATTGAAAAGATAAAATTATTTCCTATATCATGATATTTTTTTTAAATTTTTATACATCACAAAAATTAAATAATTTATGAAAGATTAATGAGGTAGTATTTACCTCATTAATAAAAGATTTAAATAAATAAGATTTTAAATATTGAAATAACAACCAAAACCTGTAAAATTTTTATTGGATGATATTATTTCGGCTATTAGTCATCTTATATCATTCTTTAATAATTTTTTGACATTTACAAACTGAATATTATTATATAATAAAATAATGTTATCACACTTTCCTAAAGAGCCCCTATAGTCCCATATAAAAGGAGACCACTTCTATCCAATTTCTCACACCTCTTAATCATTTTGTATCGTCCAACATCTTCCAAATTAATCTCACTAATTCCTTCTCCTCTTCATAGAAGCCTTACCATAGGCCGAAGGCAATTCAATAAGTCCCTTCGTTCAAACCCAAAGGGAGTTACCCAAATTAAAGGTACCAGTTTCTCTTAAATTGTTTTCTTTTATTTTACAACTCTAACACCTAAACTCTTTTTATTCCTTTATTTTGAAACAGAAACAATACCTTAAATATACTAGAAGGTTTTTATGAGATGTATTCGAACTAAACATACATGCACCACCATCTAATTGCGGAAGAACATAAAGTTTCCATTTATAGAAAACTAAAGCCTCACGGAACAATGACTATTCAAATATCTATAATCGCCTCTCATGGTGGCTATTATGATGGAACTGTATTTATATATGATATATATTATTTTTATTTTTTCTTTATTATTCTGTATTTTTGTATTTATAGAAATTATTTATGGTTTCCATAGTGGTTAAATACGATAATCTCTTTTGAGGAAGTGTGGACAACCGCCCCCTCAAATTGATAAGACTCATTAATGCCTTATGTGGGATTTATAAAATATGTAATTAATAATATTTTATATGATATAATACTATAATTTTAATATTACTATGTATCATTATGTTTTTAGTTCCATTATATTAAGAAATATAAATGGAAGTAGTGTTCATGCGTATGTACGGCTTACCGTCTCCAGGAACGGTGTATTTCATTTCTTACTTCTAAATATTATGTACTATTATAAATACTTGTATATACATGATATATATGATATAAATGATATCTAAATCATTAATATCATTTGGATGATATTTTATATCTTACCACATGAACAACTAGTAATAATAAGGTGTTCATTTTTTTACTCATGTACCAAATATCGACAAAACGACCGTTATTATCTTAAATGATTACATAATTTGTATAACATGGTAATAAAGAATATAAAAGGAATAAAAATCATTAAAAAGGTTCTTAATCATGTATAAATTAACATTAGTTTATTATTTAGTAGATTAAGGAACAAACGGGTCATGTCAGACAGATGGTAAAGGAATTTTTTTATCTCACTTTTAATTCCGAGAGATTTCCATTGTTCACCACTTATTGATTTCATGTGGTGTATTTTGTACAACAATTTGATATATATTATCATGATTCTCATTAAATTCATAGTATTCATTGTATTCTTGATTAATTTGTTGGATATTAACTTTTGGAATTATGACTATGTAGATTACAAGGTGGTAAATGGTTTCATCTCACTTTTTATTCACATGAGATTCATGGTATATTTTCCACTATTTCCTTTTCCATGGTGTATGTACTGCCCAGGATTGGAATATTTGTATCATATACATCCATTTATGAGTATTTACATCTTTATTTTATGATCTTTCTTTCATGTGGTGTATGTTTTGTATGTTACCAAATTGGTAAGGGAACCTTTCACCCTTCTCTTTATAAAATACTTATTTTTGTTATGTCTTTTAATATACATCATATTGTGTTGGGATATGTTCTTATTTAACATTATCTATATAATAATTATGTCTAGGTGTTGAGATATTCATTTTATCTCTTCAACTCAGTTTCTGAAATTGAATGTGATGTTGTTAGGCGGCCGAATTTTTACAAGGGAACTTCTTAACCAAATTTCAATTCATTGGATTCAACTTATACTTACTGAATATGTCATCCTATGAATATGTGTGAATGAACATTTATTGATTTACACATAAAATCCACTTATATTGGGTGTATTTATATTTTTCACACATAATTATTTCATTGATTTATCTCTAATTTAATGATACCATCTTTATGAGGGATTTCATCTCACTTTACATTTCCATTGAGACATTGTTGTTGTTATTAACCAATTCACACTTATATGGTGTATATACTGTCCTTGACATATTATATCATGAATACCTTTATTCACAATATATTATAATGTTCTGATTAAATTTTATTCCACAATTATTTGTATTCAAGCATCTCTCTTTTTTTAAAAGTACTCTCGAACTAAAATATCATTTTAAAAGTTTTAAAGATTTATTCTTCTAAATATTTATCATTATTGTTAGGGTTTTAAAAATGGGTATTAGTATTTATTTATATGGACATTAATGTTTTCAAATGATAATTCATTTAAAAGAATCAAAATGTTATGGAACACTTTGATTCAAAAATATATTTTTAAATGGTTTTGATAATGATTTGATAAAGCATTGTTTATTTCAATATCTTGATTTGATATATTGGAATGTGGAAATGTTATCGTTATTTTATACTTGTGTTATGTGTTATGATTATTTTATGGTTATTGGGCATTTCATTTATGTATATCGGTGGTTCCATGATAATCCTTGTGAGTGTGAGGCCAGGATAGCTCTCCAGTGAATTGGGTAACGTGACAGAGGTAGACTTGATGGTTCTAATAAGAGATTTAGGGAATATAATGTGATGGGTATTCTATGTGTAACTCTCTATGTAGATGTTATAGCTACAATGTATGTTTGATATGGATTTCATAAGTTACATTTATTTTCTTTTTGTGTATGTTATGATTGAAAAATATAGTTTAATTGATTTGTATTTGTTGATGGGATAATGTTTACTTCCATATTTTATAACCCATACTGAGGTTTTTATGTTCATCCCAATTATTTAAAATGTTATCCACATGACATAAATATGAATAGGGTCAAGGATGGGATCAAGGAAAAGTAATGTTGTTTAATAATAGAATTATACTTGTTTCTTTTAAAGAGTTTTTATTTAATGAAAAAAATATATATTTAGTGGTAGTGTATACTTGTAATATTCAAGATGTTATGTAATATTTATAGCCTAATTTTCTAAAACACTAAACCTGAAAAGATCCTCAATGTGAATTATTCATTTAATTAAATATTATGTGATGTTATAAGGTTAGGTCCTTATACAAAATGATTCATGAAGTTGAAGTATTAGATCAATGTGGGTACCATTTTATATGATACTGGAGGGTAACCAAGGAAAATCCTGAGGTATTAAATTAATATAAATTTAATTTAGATACCAAATTTCAGAAAACACATTTAGTTTTAAGGAAAAAATATTGTTTGTCCAATAACTATCATATAATAAAAAATTTATATACTAAAATATTTTTTTTAATCCGTATCATTTGGTTTTTATAACATATAACTCTAACCATTTTATCAGGTAATTTATACTAAGAGAGTTAAAATAATTACAAAATCCTGCTAAATATCTTATTAACGATTCATTAATGTAATTTTTAGTAATATCATAACCATTTGGAAGAATCATATTTTTTTAGGAATATTATATCATTTAATTAAATAATTAATATATTAAAATATGAATTAAGTCAATTTTGAATCTATTCATTAGATGACTATTTAAAAATATCATTACAACATGATTCCTTTGAAAAAAATACATTAACTAAATATTAAAATTTCATTGTCAGCCCGAAACTTTTTGAATGGCATCAAATACTTCATATTACATTTTTTATAATATTATTAATATAATTTATTTGATTCATCCATTAATAAATTTAATAACGCATCATCATAGTGATATAATTTAATTTAATAATTTAATTTCATAAAAATATAAATAAATAACTATAATGTATGTGATCTTTTTTACTTTAAAATTACTATTTATAGTCGATGATATCACTTATATATCTACATATTAAAATTTATATTGTAAGAATATACATTCTTATGAAATATTTCCCATTACTTTAAATTAAATGTTATGAATGTAATTATCACACCCAAGTGGCTTCCAAATAACACATTTTCTTCCCAAGGGGTTTTTTGGTCAACCATACCTCATCCAATAATATTCCGACAAGTTTTAATGTAGTTTTATATTATTATAATATTATTTTTACCCTTATTTATCTCATATACCATATAACTGTGGTAAATAAAATACCAAAGATACAATTCACTGAAAAAATATATCATCCCATTTAACCACATTTTATATACTGATTATAATCATGTCTGTTATTTTTTATAAATTAAATTCATTGATGTGGAAAATTAAATTAAAAATAAAACCCGTTGTTGGAATGAGAAAACCAGTTTTAGAAAAGTAATATATATCAAAAAAATCATGTCTTTATATCAAATTTCAAATTGAAATTACATGAAATGAATCAAGTTGTATTAAATTATAAAAAAAAATCTTTATATTCATTAAAAATATTTCAATTTATAATCTAACAATATAAATTAGTTATACAAAAATACAGTTTTGAATTTTAATGTAGTATTTTTCCATATTCACTAAAATAAAATATTATTAAAAAATACCAATAATTTCATACTAACTAAATATTAATTTATAAATTTTGAATAATATTTTTATTTTGTATAATATAACATATAATTGTAAAGACCATGTTTTAGAAATACTTATCCATCAAATGTCAGTAAAAATAGCTTTTAAAAATATTAAAGTATTTTATGGATAAAATTGGATTTATTCTCATATTAAGCCACTAAAATTTAGTAGATGAATGTAAAATCATTTAACAGACATGTGTAATAATATTATAGTATGTTATGTTAATTTCCTATAATAAAACCCCTAGAATTTAACTTCCATTTAAAATAATAATCATAATTTTCTATTATTTTTTTAGTATAAATCATCCTTCTATGCAATGTATAATCATGGAGAAACCAATTGTTATGTGTTATTTGTGTGATCAAAAATAACATCTTTTCTAATATAAAATAAATATATAATTGATAAATATTAATAGATATTAAAAATATTATTATATAATTATCTTGAATGTTACATCCTTCCCCCATTTTGTGAATTATGTCATCACAATTTTAAATTTGTATTGATAAGTTATGATTCACTTTTAAAAATTACTTCATTGAAATACCAAATCAGAAAAAGAATCAATAAAATTTAAAATATATAAGGATCATGGAGAAGAAAAATGGTCATAAATATAATTAAAACTAGGATTAGATTATGAAAAACATGGATTAGGAAGAAAAACATGATGTTAATATATGAAGGAGAGTGATTGATAAAATAATCAGGAGAAAGATAAATATAAAAAAACCATAAATCTATTATTTGTTTAAATGTTAATTGATTTCATAGTAGTAAAAGTAAATGGAAAGTGGTTTTTTAATTATCCATTTCATAATTTTGATGGACTTTCTTACTACTTATAATAATAACATAAAAAATATACTTTTTTTTAAAATTATTATTTTGTTCTATAATAAAATTCCATAAAAATCATATTTTTCCCCAAATGATGAGTATTTATGATGAATTTGTTTACACCCAAAGAACTATAATCAACTTATGAAAAATCACAATATCCACAATATAATAACAATATATTCATAATATCATGAAACATTAACCAAAAACCACAAGTTAGGATAAAATAAGTCAATGATTAAAAAAGAATCATTCTATATAAGAAGAAAGTCCACAATTAATAATTTAAAATTCATCTGTATTACCAAAAGTTCCAAATAGATCATTAAATAAGTATCTTTATATAAAATTTATCAAGATAACACAAACTAAGATTGAAACCCATAATTCTAAATGATTTGATAACACATTCTTCCACGATAAATTTTATTATTTGTCTTGAAATTACATAAATCACTATTAATGTCTCATACCAAAAAGTAATTAACCTAATCATATTTTCTCTAAGATAGGTTAATAATTTATATAAATAATCAATGTCTATATAAGTCCAAAATAATGTCATAGATACATCCCAATAAAAATTATACCATTACACCTCATATAAAATCCTATATTATTTTATTTACCTTAATCATTTAATGATCCAAAAATAGTTAATGTCTTATAAAATAACATTTATCACATAATTCAAAATAATTCTTTAATACCTAGGATATATATTTAGTAAAACATAAGTTCCTAAAATGTACGTATTTTTATTTCAGCAACTACTTTAACTAAAAAGATAAATTCATACTAACTGTAGACTTCACATATGCCAGTGGTATAAGATAAATCCTTATCAGTTGTGGGTAATATTCCAGTACCCTTGTCCTACAATATATGTTTTCAACCATCATGTGTGTTTTTCATTTCTAATAATATATTATATTTATAAAATTCTACAAATTTGATATAAAATACTCTAAAAAATATCATATTTTTACCTCAAATGTAATTTTATACCTCTCATTTTCATCGATAAAAATGTAATAAACAATTACTACCTCAAAGGGTAATGTCTCCAAAAATACCATTAATGACCTTAAATTTTCATATTATATATATTAAAATTATATTTATTGATATTGAACAAATAATCAACCTCAAAATTATAAACCCATGACGATATCCCTATCTTTTTAGCAAAAAACCTAATCTATAATGTTTTATAAATCATACATTGATACCAGCTATAAGGAATCGCCATTAAAAGTTAAATATACTTGTTTTTTTAAATAGAATTATCATTCTTGGATATTTTGAATTTTTTTGAATTAGGAAAAATTCTTACCTAGTAAACACATCCATCACAAGTGGAATCTAATACCCAGTATAAGTTTTTTCACCAAAGTAACCCCTTTTAAAATAAAAGATGATTACTTTTTAAGATACATATTCAATAATTTAATGAAGGAATTTTTTTATTCCTTATAAATTATAAGACCAACGAAAACCATTTTAAAATATAGAATGACCACACAATCTTGCTGTGAGACCTAAAATGAAAGTAACACTTTTTCTATCTAAAACATGTTAACCCATTTATCATTAGTTGAGCAAATAATACAAAAGCCTTTCATATGAATAAAAATATTACTTTTTTATCAATGAAAAACAATAAAAAATTAAAATGAAATTATAACTCATTTAGGAGACTTAGAGAATCATATATGTAATGGTATAAACCAATATGTTCTATCCCTTTTATGAAATCTATTGTTTGAGGTATTTTGGGTGGTCAAGGATATATATCCCCAAAAAAAATTTAAATTTCTATTTCTCTGATTACTGTTTCTCGATTGTTAGGTCTACATTGTTTTAAGAATTGTGAGTCTTTAGTGTTTCAAGATCATTCAATCTATAGTGTTTCCAATATGGTATGTCTATAGTGTTTTCAGAACAGTGATACATACAATGGTTGGTCTAAATTATTACCAAAATGGAGAGTCTACAGTGTTTCCAAAATGTATTGTATTCAATTTTTTTAGAATTTTAGGTCTATATTGTTACTATAATGGTGATACATCTAACTATAGGTCTACATTGTTTCCATAACTATATGTCTACAATTTTTCTAGAATAGTGAATCTACAGTTTTTCCAAAATAGTTAGTCTAGAGTATTCCCAGAACATTAATTCTACAGTGTTTCTAAAATTTTGAGTCTAGAGTATTTCCATAACATGTTTTTTTCCTTTTCCAAAATTCTAGTTTATCTATATTTACAATTTTCTCCCTATTAAAATTTAATTTGATGACAAATGCACTCAATGCTTTCTTTTATGGGATTTAAGGCTGATTCAAATCCCATAAGTCATATATTAATTTTCCAAAGTCCTAGGATGCCTTTATATTGTCAAACCATGTAGTTTAAAGTTATATTAATTTAGTGGAAAATCTATCTTATTGAAAGTTTTTTCTCAATTAAATATTCTAAAATTACAATATAAAATTCCCCCTAGTTCATTAGAGTCAGACACATGAACCATTCCATTGTTCCTAAAGGAGGCGGTCATAGTGTTGTTTCCTTGGTTCCTTTCATCCATTATGTTTTTTCCTTCTGCATGTGCACAATCTGTTTTGGTGCAACCTAGATGTATCGATCAATATTTGATAAAATGTATGATTTACCATCATTATTATGGTTTCCCCCCTTCTATTTATCCTCTCTCTATTATGTCATGTTATCTCTGTATTCCTAATGGTGTTTTTTTTGTGTTGGCTGTTGTGGTAGTGTTTCTGCATCCTTAGGTGGATGTAGTCCTCTAGGAGTGATTATCGTGATCTGTTTGGTTGGACTATTCTCATGTAAATTGCATCAGAAACCTTTAGTGTTTGGTATTTAGGGTCTCTATATTTATTTTAGTACAACTATTAATTTATCAGTTTTTATACCACTAGATCAAAATTGGCCTTAAATAATACATAATTTAACAAGATAAATAAATTGGTATCGATTTTTCATTATTGCAAGGTGTTTTTCTAGATTGTATGACATCATTTATTCCCATGTATGGAATGTATTTCTTGATATATATTGGAAACAAATTGAAATATATACTAATTCTAATTACTTTTCGAAGATAAAGGGGGCATGTAAAAGAAATTTATTATTGTTGTAGTAAGCATGTTAAATTGAATTAACTGATGAGCTAGATGTCGGTTGATTCTTGTGGATATTGAATTAAAGCCATGTCAAATTACTATTTATTTAATTTGTTATAGATTATTGTATGGTTTTCCCATAATGGGAACCTATAATTAATAAATTGGTTAATTGCAGATGGATTAAAGAACTAGATGGATGATAAAAAGATAATTACAGGTAGGGTATTGAGTTACCCTATGATTTGTAAGGATGACTGCCCTATGTATTGAATTCATTACATCCCATTATGTTTGATTGATGTATTCCTTGTTTGTAGGAAAACATCCTAGTTGATATAATGTTTTCATCCTGTAACATGTGTTGTGATGTGAGAAAGGATGGTTGTAGTGATATGTCGGGGTATAGAGGCCCCATGGTTTGGGAATTAGTTGATTCCTAGAGAGGTGAGATGCACTATTTTATTCATGTTGGTGTTATAGAGGACACTTAAGATAATGAAACATGCATATGTGAATGATTGGATGTTTGTTCAATCATGTTGGTTGATTATTTTATTTACTTTCCCCACTGCCCAAGGGAACTTATCTTTCTTATCCTCTTTCCAAAATGGTCGATGATGTGCGGGGTATGGAACTTCATTTATATGTTTATAATATCAATGTAGGAAGGGTCTACATTCTATTAGTTGTTGGAAAAGACTCAATGGGTAGATCACATTCTCCTCGTGTTGAGCCCCTTATGTTCAATAGCTTAGAATGTGTTTCCAAATTTCTTATAAATGTGTAATGTAATTAAGTTATTAATAAATTATTTAATATTGGATGTTAACCAATGGGGGCTGAGCTTGTTGGGATTCAAAACTAAGGTAATATTTCATAGAAGTTGTGGCATTGGTTTTGTTAACCCTAGACGTAATGAAACATTGGTAGGATTCAAATAAAATATAATTTGTAATTAATAAAAAAATTAATTGTTAAATAATTAATTATAATAATGTGAAATTGATAAAATTGGATAAAGTAATATATTGTAGCTCTATAAAAGGTAGTGTACATATATGATACTTTTCTTAGTAGCAGCATCTAGGAGTTCGATAGACATTACCTGCAGTTTGAGTACATGACATGGTCATACCCAGAGTGAGGTTGTGAGTTATATTATTTTTTATATTTTTTGTGTATCTATACACTACTGCAGACCGTTAGTTAGGGAAACAGACACCTCAAGGATTTAGAGCCCTTGGGGTGGTTTTCCCAACATTCTGGTGGGAGGATGGATGGCTGACTACCCACTTTGTCCATTCTATTTTCTCATGGTAGTTACTAGTGCTTGTAGGTAATTTAGTTATTTTTCCACATATATGTGTATAGTGTTTCGAAATTCGTTGTGGTTATTCACACACATATACTCTTGATACAATTTCTTATTGACTACTATAGGCATAACATGCGTCTGTTGTGATGGAATGTGGATCCTCACCCGGTGTATGGGGTATAATCACTTCATTTATAATTCCTAACCAATGATACATGTTTTATGAGCTATGGTGGATCTTATAAAATACCCAATTACATTGGTTACTTGTACTTGGTGGTTTTTCTATATGTGCTGCATGATTTGATGCTTTTACCAGGAGTCTATACGAAATCGTTTTTTGGAGAAATATACATCGGACGTGTGATGTCGGGGAAAAGTGGAAAACTGTGTGGGGGGGTAGTAGAGGGATACCCATGATAATTATTATGGTATTATATACTATTGTATAAAATACTTGGCAAGAGTATCCATGGTGAGGGTGGGAGCTTATTATAACTATTTAAGTGATGAGTTAGTTTTACTTTTTGTTCATTATGCTTTAGCCTATATTCATTTCATTTTATTGAGAGTGTCCTTAGAGGATCCTACTAAGTATATTGTTATTCACACCATACGTATATATAAAATGAATTTTAAGGTCACTTGGACCAAATTCGAGATCATGATGGTTACTACTATACTGGGGTTTTAGGAGTTTTTCAGACATATTTGTTGCTGTTATTCTAATATTCTATAGGTACTTGTATATTCAAAAATCAATTTTATTATATTTTTCATTACATTACATATTTTTACTTGGTATTTAATTTATATTGTAGTCTATTTTGGATTTGGTTGGTGTTTTCTTACCAATCTCTTTTCCCATGTGTTCCCATACAGGGTAATGCCTCTTATTTGTGTGATTACTATACTCTGGGTGCTAGTTTCCAACCAGGGGACTAATGGAGGTCAGCCACCGGGGTCAAATTCTCAATTCTCACATTTTCAATATAGGAGGGGTAAACCTTGTGGGTAGGTGTTCATGATGAAGCGGTATTAGAGGTATGGTTGAGGGAATGTATGGAGTTTGGTGATATTTACATGTGAGGCTTCATGGGTTTGTAGGGAAACTGTGTTAGTTATGATTAAAAAGTGATGTAAACACCAGAGTCCATCTAAGTCATTGGTGTATCATGCCACTTTTTATCTGATGCACTAACCTTTATTTTTAAAATAACTACTATACGAGGTGACACTAATGGTAGGGGAGAGACCAAGGAATGTGTCATGCATCATTCTTTTTTTCCAGTGTTTGAAATGGTGGATCTTGGGATATGATGCCCTAAAATGAATAAAAATAAAAAATTTATAAATTATTGTTGAGTCTTTACTATTCTAGGTTTTGAATATTTAACTCTTTTTTATTTTATTGATATGGCTCTAGGATGGCGTATTCATCAGGTTCACGAAGAAGATGTCCCCAAGAACATGATAGTATATCAATGCATGAAAGTGGTTGATGAAGATGATACATGTAGGAGGACACTCTGAGACTTTCAACACCAGATAATATAGATGTACGAGGGCTTTGTTTTATATGTAGTCATGGAATACTAGTTAGAGTATGTTGAAATAGCCTTCATTTTGATCCTTGCTTAGAAGTATCACTATGTGTCTTTGGTTGTGATGATGATGCATGGAACAATGAGGCATTAGTGGTACATGTTCCTACGGAATCACTACTGGTTAGTGATGTCATGGGAGGAGTTTTGGGGCATGTTTTTAGTTAATTTACATTCTTTGACATCAAATGAATCCAGTCTCTAGGAGCTTCTTATCATTCGATAGGGGAGCGCCAGTGTGCATGAGTTCAGAATTGGTTTTTGGAACCATTTATGATATTTTTTGGACCAATTATCATATGTGGAGGCTTAGAAAAGGCATTTTAATGAGGTTATGCATTCATATATCTTGGGCCATGTCACACCATTTATGTTGATGACATATCATGAGGTGATGTTAAGTTAAGAGGTCTTATAGAGGACATTTACTATAACCAGATCATCAATAGATGGTAGTATCTGAGAATCCTCACAATGCAGAGTTGTGCTATGGTATACACAGTTTTCAGGGATGAAGAGTTTTTATATGGATTGGTCAGATCATAGCCCTCATCATCTCTATTCATTGGGGGTGGTGGATCTCTACCTTATGCTAATGGATCATGCATTTTTTTGTTGTGGAGTCCCGAGTTCATTGTCAGTGAGAGTGCCTGAAATTTAAGACTAGTTAGAGTTCATTAGGTTTCCCTCTCTATGTTATTCTATTGAGAATATTCTAACTGAGATAGTAGTGGCAGGTTTTAGCAGCATTAGATTATTAGAGAGTGGTTGAGGCTGGAAGAGGACAACACTGGGATGTTCGCTATCCTCAATGATTAGGGAATGACCATGGTGGTGGTCATCATCAGGGTCTGAGAGGCCATAGAGAAGGTCTTGAATAGCATCATGATTTTTTGTTACTAGTGTCAAGCAAGCCATCCATCATTTGAGGTACCCGTTTCTTATTTTTCTACTTTTTTGTATTCATTTTTTATTTATGAGAGAAAAAATCTTTTATATCACCAACCCTTTTCCAGGATTTGGGACTTGAGGTACATCGGCTTCCACTACCATTGGCAATAACTATTTAGTTGGAGGTCTAGCATACTTGTTTGAAGTTTTTAGTGACTATGATCTAGTTCTTGGGTAGCACTAATTTTGGGGATATTTCATATGTTTAGGGATACAACTATATGATGTTATCGTTTTCATATAAAGGATGCATTATGTGCAGGATATCATGGATTGCATCAGTAGGCAGGTGGTGTTCATCGTTTTTGATGGAGCCAGTTGTGTTTTTTGGCACGTGAGACCCTCAGATTGGTAAGTGGTGTGTTCCATCCTTAACATCTATTGTGGCTGAGCTGATTCTATTTTTTCAGAGGTTCAATATTTGGAATTTATGAGGTCCGTAAAAGAGCACCCCAATGTCTTTTCAGAACTGGTTGTAACATTACCCCCTCAACGAGAGATCAAGTTTTGGATAAAGTTACAGCTAGGAGAGCCTCGTATCTATATGTGTCCATATTGGATTTAACTATCATAGTTTGAGTGGATTAATATAATTTATGATAGTGTATTATAGAGATGTTTTGTTCAACTGAGTGTTTCATCGCGTGGTGCACCAGTTTTGTTCGTGGAGATGTCTGATGGATGTTTTCATTTTTATATCGATAATAATTGCTTAAACAATGTGATAGTGAATAATAACTATCCTTTTTCATAGATTGATGATTTATTCGATCAAATTAATGGTGAAATATTGTTACCAAATATCTACTTGTTATCAAGAAATCATTCGATACATGTCGAGGATGAATATATCCCAAATAATGCTATATATTGTTGTTAGGGGTATTAACAATTTTTGGTAATTAAATTTAGTGTGATGAATACTCAAGATGTGTTAATTAAATTGATGAATACTGTGTTCTGTGAGTTCCTAGATAATTTTTGGTGGTTTACACTGATGAAATCCTTGTGTCCTCCACGTCTGAAAAAGAGAATGAATACCATCTACACACCATTTTGGGAGTTTCTTTTCATCATTTACTGATTGGGAAGTTTCCAATGTGTCAGTTTTTGGGAACAATAAGTTCACTTCATGGGAAATATAGTTTTCAAGTAGGGAGTTTATCTGGTCATATCTAAGATATAAATGGTTTTGTATGGGTAATCACCCAATACAATGGTATAGGTGTGTAGTTTCCTTTCTCTAATAGGATACTATAGGTGGCTAGTAGATGATTTCTGTTCGGTTGTGACTCATATGACAGGATTCACGAGGAAGGATCATGAATTGATGTTCATAGGTCTATGTTATTAAGATTTTGTGTTTATGAAGAAGAATTTTGGTATATGCTCTAGTTATTTGTCTTCCTATAGAGGGATTTCAGTTTTATGTTTCCAATGAATCACTTATTTTCATAAGATGTTTTATGATGCAGTATATATCATTCTAATCATATTGCTCTTATACTTTTCTCCCATTAATGTAACTATGTTACACATGATCTCGTGTTTTTGGATGTGGTGTTTGTTCTGATTTTGTTGAGACATTACCTCATTGGTGAGTGCTTTGTTATTTTCATCGATCATAAGACCTTGAGGTGTGTTTTCTCCCAATGTGAAATGAACATACGATAGTGTTAGTGGATATAGTTCTAATATAATTACATTGTTCAACTTTGGTGGTACATCTTGGCATTAAAATGATATATCATTCCTATAAGAGTTAGTTTTGGTGTCTTGGACTAAAGCATGCATTCACGGAGTTTGTGTCTCATTGATTTGTCTTCCAGATGGGGAATGCTGAACACTGTGTACTTAGTGGTATGCTCCAAACGTTTTTTGTTCTTCAATAAAAGTGAGAGGACATCTCAATGGAATTTTATACTAGTTAACATCATGCTAATAGAGTCCATGATGTTATGAGGATGGTAGTGGATTTATGATGAAATATTCTTACTTTATAGATATCAAGGATTTGATCTCAATGGATGTTTTTGTCAAGGTTTTATCTCAAGGAGGAAGAGAGTCTCTATAGAGTCTCATGGATTACCGTTTTTGATTGAGTTCCTTTTCATACCTCCGGGGTTCGGATAGGTCTCCAGTATTATTTTGTTCTCAACTATTCCTTAGCACTACTTTTCATCCATAACTGGATGATCATACAAAGTGGACCATCAAGACTATTTAATACATGTTGTATTATTATGGAATAGATTTTGTAGGTTTCTGGATGAGGAAATTTCCCTTGGAAGAGTTTTCTTACAAAAATAGTTTTCACTCTACCATTGGTATAGTACCATTTGAATTCTTTTATGGCCGAACATACCATTCACTATTATGCAAGAATGGGTTTGGAGAGTTAACAACTCTTGCACTAAAACTACTGCAGATTATGATAGAGATGGATTAAGTGATTCACAATAGTATGAAGGATGCGTAAAATCATCTGAAATCATATGTCAATCAATGTAAGATACCTTTAGAGTTTGATGTTGTGGATAAACAATATTTTACGATGAATCCCCATCATGGGAAGTGATGGTTTTTTCATGGGAGTAAGCTTCCTCAGTGTTTTGTTAGTACTTTTGAGGTGTTGGCTTCTGTTGGAGTTGTGCCAGATCAAGTAGAACATACCCCAAAGATGAGTATGATAAAAGATGGTTTTCATGTTTTATAGTGTCATCTATATCAACCTGAAGACTCTCACATCAACGATTTGGGAGATATTGAAGTTGAAGGTGATGGGACTTTTTAGGAGAGTCCTGTATAGATCTAGAAATGCAAGTAGAAGGTGTTGTGCATGTGTGTTATTCCCTTGGATCGGGTCATGTGGCGTCACTATTGCATGACAGATACTAATAAGGAATGTGATACCTAGATATTCTCATAGTACCCTGGGTTTATTAATTTTATGTACTTTTCTTGTAATTATGTACATTTTTGGTTTAGATATTTTCTTGTAATGGTATGGTTTTCAATTTTCATATGTTGTGGACGTCCCTTAGTTGAGTGGTATCTTTCTTCAGATATTGTATAAATGATGGTTTTTGTTTTCTCTTGGATTTTCATGTTCTATTTTGATGTAGTTGAGCATCTAGTGTTAAACGATTCTTGATTGGTATCTCTAAGATTGGTTTCTTAGACTGGTTTTTTCGATTCTTATATAAGTTGGTTTTGGATTCTATAGTATGAGAATTTTTTGAGAGGTATCAAATGTAATGTCATGAACCTATATAATCTATTCCCTTGATAAGATCTATTACTTGGTGTATTTTTGTAGGTCATGGTGACTCATCCCCAACACATTTCCAAATATCAAGTTTTGTGAACAGTTTTTCCAGAATTGTAGGTCTACAGATTCTCTAGAACTGTCAGTCTAAAATGTCCTTGAATGGTGGGACAATATTATTTCTATAATGTTAGGTCAGGAATGTTTCCATAATGGTAGGTCTATAATGTTTACATAATGGTGAGACATCTAACGGTAGTTCAACAATGTTTATAGAATGGTGAGCCTACAGTTTATCTAGAATAGTATGTCTATAATGTTTCTAGAATAGTATTTCTACTATGTTTCTAAAATAGTGAGACATCTAATAGTATGTTTATAGTTTTTCTAGAATTATAGGTCTATACTTTTTCTATAAAAATGAGTATTTTATTTTTATAGAGCAGTGCCTCTACAGTGTTTCTAGAAAATATTCATTTCCATTGTCAATTTTCTCATTTTTTCAGATTGCACAGTTTTTCTCAATGATAGTTTTCATTGAAAAAAAAAATGCACTCAATACATTTTTAAGGGATTTATGGAAGATTAAAATACCATAATTCAAATATTAATTTTCCTAAGAATCCGGATTACATTATATGGTCAAACTAAATGTTTTGTGGCATTCCTATTTAAATGGAAAATACAGCGTATCTTAAAACATTGTTTTGTTAAATATTCAAAAGGGACGAGATGTCATCAAAATTGGTTATTCCACCTTGTTCCCTAGTGAGTGAAAATTGATTCATTCCATTCTTCATGTAGGATTCATGCTTATTATTGTACCCTAGGATTTTGTCATACCTTAATTTTGTTCCTACTGCATGCACACCCCCTGTTATGGTGTAACCAATCAGTCTCGATCTGTCATTAATATAAGGTATGATTTCTACCGTCAATCTCTTGGGTTATTCTAATCTTGTTTCAACACTGTCTATTATACTAAGTTATTTACATGTTTTAATGGATATTTTTTGGTTTTGCCTAGTGTGGTGCTATCTCAGCATCCTCTAGAGGATGAAGTCCTATAGAAGATGTGATCATGATCTGTTTTGTCGGACTGTTCCCAAGAAAAGAGTATTGAAAACCTTTTGAGGAATCGAATATTAGGTCTCTATATTATATTACCTTCCATTTAAAATTTTTTATGTTTTAGGACACTGTATCCCAATGAAATTAACGTAATAAATATTTAAACCGGATATATAAATTGGTATCAATTGTATGTAATTGCTTATGTTTTTAGATTTTGTGTTATCTAAGATTTCCTTGTTTATCATTTTGGTCTTGCTGGAAATTGGTAAGGAAAATAAACTAGGATAAATTCTAATTATATTTCCAAGATAAAAGAGGGATGTAAATAAATATTGTTGTTGTTCTATTAGGATTGTTAAATTGAATTAATTGATGAGATATATCCATGTTGGTGATTGATAATATTGAAATTTTTGAATGTAAGTTAATTATTTAGTTAATTTGACATAGCATACTATAAGGTTTCCCATTGTGGGAATTTACAAAAAATATATCCATTAATTATAGATGGATTAAATAACTGACTATTTGATAAATATATAATTCCTATTAGGGTTCTAGGTTACCTAATTGATTATAAGGAACAGTGCAATGTGCTTTGGAGACATTAGTGCTAATTATGTTGGATGTCTTAATACCGAGATTATGGTCTAAGATCCTAGTTGATATGATGTTTATTTACTACTTTTTGGTTGTGATGTGATCCTAGATTGATGGTGTGATATGTGGTGGTAGGGAGGCCCATTGGGTGTGACAAAAGATGATACCTACAGTGGCGAGATTCATCAGTTTATGTTTGTGTATATTAGGAAGGACAAAAGTGTTAATGAAATGGGATGGATGTGAATTATTGTATGTTTTCTGAATAATTGTAGTTGTTTATATTCATTAATTTCTCCATTAATCATGTTAGTTTGTAGTTTTTACCAACCATGTAATAGGTTTGAAGATTCCAGGGGTATTCCATTTGATTTCTATGATTTAATTCTTAAGGGAGGATGTGTATACACTCCTGTTATAGGTGAAAGTGACTCAAAAGGTTGTTCACCCACTCACTGTTTTGATCCCCTTGTGCTTAGTATCTTATAATGTTTTTCTTGAATTCCATGGAATATTGGAAAATAATAATTTTATTAATAAATTATTAAATAAATTATGTTAACCCATCGGGTTTGATCTTGTTGGGATGAAATTCAGAGGTAAATTTTTTTAGAAGTTGTGGACTCAGTTTGGTTATTCATAGATGTCATTAGGCTTTGGTGGGATGATATAGAAATTTAATGTGGAATTAATAATTGTAAATTTATGGTTAAATTATTAATTAAAATAATTTGAAACTGATAAATGGGACAAATTAATCTGATGTAGCTAATTAAATGTTTTTGTGCTTATATGATTCTAGTCTTTAATGTAGTAGTTGAGATTCTAAAGTAATTAGATGTAGTTTGACTCTAAGACTAGGTAATACCCATAATTTTTTTTGTGATATATTGTATATTACATACTTCTTTGTGTTTCTATAAGAAACTCCACCACCTTAGTTAGAGAAACTGTTATCCCAATGATTCTGAACCCTTAGGGTTGTGTACCACGACACTCTTATTAGAGGATGGATGGTGGACTACCCTCTATAGCCCCACCCACTTCTCTTAGTAGTTACTAGTTCATGTAGGAAAAATGGTTAGTTTTCCCCCTAAATGTGTGTAGATGGCTATAATGTCTTATGGTTATTCATGAAATTATATTCTATATATAGTTTTTTATGGAATGCAATAGGTGTAACATTTATAGGATGTGTTGTCCTGAGGATTCATACACAGTGTATGGGCTATAAGGTCTTGAGGTATGATGCCCGACATATGATAAATGTTATACGAGATATGGTATCCCATAGAAACTACGTCGTTACATAGGTTTTATTGGTTTGGTTATTGTGTTTTGTGAGGTTTATGATGTGGTGCTTCACTTTGGTGTCAGCAGAAAATCCTTTTTAGTGAGAGATGCATAGGATGTCTGACATTGGGGAAAAGTGGAAAACTAGTGGAGAATTAATAGCGGGGTACCCAAGCTATTTATTATTATAATATATACCATTGTATGCAATACATGGTGAGATTACCTTGATGAGGCTTCGAAATTAGTATACCTATTTAGGTGAAGAGTTAGTTTCACTTGTTTTTCACTATAATTTAGCATGCTTTCTTTACTTTAATAGGAGATGATTTAGGGAGGATCCTACCTAGTATGATGTTGTACACATCCGACATATACAAAACCCTTTTTCCAGGCACTAGGATTAGGTTGGAAATAGTTGTGATAGTACTAGCATGGGGTTGCAAGAGATGTTTAGACTTTGTCTTTGATTCACTTTTTGCTTTCTTTGGGTACTTGTCTTTTTCCAATTTCTGTAGTTTTTGTTTTCTCATGAAATTACATATATCTACATGTGATTTCATTAATATTGTAGTTTATGTTGGAGGTGGTTGGTTTCTCTGTTATCTCTTTCTTAGTCTGGTGTTCTCTTAGAGGGTAGTGCATCCCATTTGTGTGTTTATTATACCCTCAGTGCTAGTTTCCCACCTAGGGCCCACTTGAGGTGGGAATCAGGGGGTAACTATCTCCCTTCTCACATTGTTGACCTAGGAGGTGTTCAAATAGTGGGTAGGGGTCATCAAAATATACTTAAAACCCATCTAATCCACATTCAATGGGAATAACCATATTTTTGACGTCCAAATTGGAAATCTATAATAGGGATCATACTTCGTATAAGCTATATAATGCTCACCCTGATGTTATAATGGGGCTCATTATTTAATATAAGCTCTAATGAGCTCACCTGTGATATATATTGGGGATCAACCATTCTTATATGTTTGGCTGGACTCACCAATGATCTATAATGGGGTTAAATCCTCCTTATAAGCTATATTGTGCTGACCAATTTTATATACTAATCAACTATCATTTCAAAAACTACATCATCACCAAAAACCATTCAAAAAACTATTTTAATCCCATATGACAAAAAATTCTTATAAAAAATTAATTTGCTTTCAAAAACCCATTTTATATACAATGATACTCATATAAGGGTTTTTTTTTCATTTAATATACATTAAGGATTTTAGGGGAATCCAAATAACATATAATGATTACGACGATAGAGAAGTTTCAGTCAACATACACATTAAAAAAATACCATTTTTCATTTTGAAATGAAAGTAAACAAATTTTTAAAATATATTCCATAATTATAACATTTAATGAATATAAATATATACATTAAATGTCATGTAAAATCATTTTATGTCCATTTAAATAAATAAGTGAATTAATATCAGGATGAAAAATATTTTATAATAAAATCATTAAATATTCTTGGTTTCCCTAACAACATTGAACATTTAAATCATAGTATCCTTGAATTAATTTATTTTAAAATAAAATACATAACATTATTATATATAATATATGCATATAATATGTCATATTAGCTATATATAGACAATTTAATAGAATATAGGATCATATTATCATGAAATGACTCAATGAAAGGAGATTAAGACAAAATCCTAGACCATGAGTCTGAATCATCATGTACAATCATTATATTCTTTAATAATAAACACTGGTAAATATATAATTTCATAAAAAGATTTTTCTGGTGCATCAATCATATTATATCACTAATTACCATGTAATATAATTACATATTTATTTATGTTCATATAAAACATTTTAGCATTATTCGGTACATGAGTTGATAATAAACATGACATGATGTCAATAGTCTATGTGGTCAGAGGTCTATAATATTCATAATAACATTAATTGAAATTTAATCATAAGTATAAATAAATTATAAATTTGTATTAAAAATTACCAACATTATAATCATGGATACTTCAAGTCATACGTAAGCATGAGTAACATTTTCCATTTTTCATTTATCATTCACGAATAATTTTAAGAATTATTTTATTTTTCCGTAATGATAATAACATTTTAAATATCATATTATACTTATATATAACATAAATGTTTTTTATTGAAAAAAAATGAGTCACATTGTTTTGTGGAGGTGATAGTTCACACATACTCATGAACAACGTTATCATTTTTATACACATTGAAAGTAATAATGTCACTCATATATTATTATCACATAAAAATTAATATCTATCGAATATCAAATATGGGGATTATTTCCCTTATTTATATTATTATAAAAAGTCATGAAATATATTTATAAAAAAAATTATATGTTCAAGTCGGTGATAGTTCACATGTACGCACAAACGATTTATTCATTTCCCATTTTATCGAAGTGGAGATAATTTAGGTGATAATTTTAAAATAATAACATACGAGTATATTGAGAAAAATATATTTATTATTTCATAATTGATGATATATATATTTTATGAAATAAAATATAAATACTTAAAGAAATGGATACATCTTCTGTAGTAGACCACCTTCAAATAAGAACATAAAATATATGAGGTGGGTGTTCTGCCAAAACTATGGCATTAACAGTGTGTCGAGTGATTTTATGAAGGGTATTTGAAAATTTAATGGCCAGTACAAAGGATTCATGAAGTGTGTGTATTATAGGAGAGTGGGTACATTTTTATAAGAGATAGGAGGGGCACCATTGGAAAATCTTAAATTACTAATTTTATAAAAATTCAATTTCAGTTCTTATTTGCCTCATAAAAATATATTCAATAGAAAATATTTTGTTTGAAATTTAAATATCATTTAATAATATATATTCAGGTTTTAATAAATTTTTAATCCTTATTCTTTTGTACTAACCCATTTTAACTCATATCATTTTATCATGTAATTTACATTTAGAGGGTTAAAATGATTACCAAATCTTTACTAAATTCAAATTAATTATTCAATAATGTAATTGAATCAAATTTACTAACCATTTGGAAGAATATTTGAATTTTTTTGAATTTTATATCATTTAATTATTTAATTTATATTTTAAATTAAGAATTAATTCAATTATGTCAATATTTATTAGATGACATTATTATAATATCTAAATTAAAGTTCCATATAACTAAATATTTTAAGTTACTCATAAAATTCAAGTAGGATCCAAAAAAATTGATTTATGGAATCAAATACTTCTAATTATATTAATTTTATTTTTATTAATAACATTAATTTGATTAATCCTATAATAAATCTATTATTTCATTAACATTGTTTCCAAATTAAATTTTATTACATAATTCCTCGAAATTCTAAATAAATTACAATGATGTAGGTAACCATTTTATATTTCTAGTTACAATTTATAGATGATTATATCACTTATTTAACCTCATATTGATTTTCTTGTATGAAGAGACATGTTTATGGCATATATTTTGTTAAATTAAATTAAATGTTATAATAGTCCTAATCACGCCCAAGAGGCATCCAATGAATATATTTTCATCCCAAAAGATTTATTAGTCGAAAATAAATTATAAAATATTATTTGGACATGTGTTATGATATTTTTATATTATTACTATATTATTTTTACCCTTATTTAACCCATATACAGTTTAAACATGGTATAAAAATATTATTGTTACTATTCACTGAAAATTATTTTGATCCAATTAAAAAAAATATTTCATAATTATTTTGACCATGAATGCATGTATTTATGAAATCAATTCACAATATAGGAAAACATAAATTAAAAAATTATTCCAACTGTTGGAATGATATAACATGTTTTTAAAAATTAAAAACCATCAATAGATTCACATGTCTTAATATAAAATTATGAATTAAAATTTCTTTCAATGATAAAATTTTAATAAATTATAAAAAAATAATCTAAATATACTTTAAAACAAATTCAAATGATAATATTATAATACAAATAAATTAAACCAAATCGTATTTTTGAAATAAATTGCAGTATTTTTCATTATTCACTAAAATATGGATTTAATTAGAAAAATATAAAAATATCAAATAAATTTAATTTTTATGTCACTCATCCAATGAAATTTTATATTTATTCAAATAAAGAATATAAATTTTTTTAAAAAAATTAAAAAGGTTTCCCTATCAAAAGGTGGTAAAATTAACTTTTAAAAATATTAGAGTAATTTATACATAAAATTGGATTTATTCTCATTTGAATCATCTAAAGTGTATTTTTTTGTTGTAAAATCATTTAAAAAGGTTTAATTATGATATAGTTATTTTTGTTTATTTTTTCCTATAGAAACAATAGATATTAACTACCATTTGAAATAATAATATTATTAATGTATTCTTTTTCAGTATATCTCCGTCTTCGGTGCAATGTATGATTTCAGAGAATCTAGTTGTAGTGTGTCAGGTATGCAATTAAAAATAGCACCTCTATTAATCTAAAACCACTATCTTTTTCATAAATATTTATATATATTAAAATCTATTGTGATATAATTTCATGTGATGTTATAGTTATAGGGTTATTTTTGACAAGCATGGTACATATGAATTTTACAAACAGATTGATGATGACAACTTTAAAAAATATATTTAGGAAGATCATATACTTGATGCAATGTTGATGAACCCTATTTTTCTCAAGATTGAGGTAAACATGTACACATATTCAATAATCACTAATATGAGATGGTTAGGATCCTATTATTATAAACCATCAATCTAAATGTCAGATAACCATGGTTATTTTTGTCATTAATTTTATATATATTCCATTGATTGTGAAAATAAATTACTATTTATTTTGAAATATAAGAATATTTTTATATAAAATGTTTATGTAGGAAATTTATTGAATATTTTTTCATCATCTGAAAATAAAATCGTGTTATTGTTTTGAAATATGAAATTTTAATTCTATTACTATTTTTCAAAATAAAATTAAACCATGAATTGTTTAAATTTCATAGAATATTATTATGGAAATCAGGGTGAGACCCTAATTGGATTTTAGATGATTCACATCCATGTATTTTTTAATTTTTTATATTTCCTTTTTCTAGATTTGAGTAATCTAAAAGTGCTATTGGAGGAGGGGTGTTATTGACCCTTTGGTCTTGGAGTTGTGAGTACCCTAAGATGATTGAATATTTATTGTTTATTTCTATTACATTCATGATGTACTATTTGGGTTTGGCTGAACAATTTTTATTTTATAATACTATCACCCATCTGAGTATTGAGAATATTGATATATAACTTTATCTTTTATTCATTATGGGGAAATCCTTTTGGTGTTTTGTACTCTAGGATTCTTTTTTCTAGTCTCCAACAAGTGGGGAGTTCCAATACACTATGGAACATAACAATGATGATTGTGTATTATTGTACCATGTAACTAAGATATTTTATGAAAATGTTGTAGTATAGGTGAAGATATTTCTTCATTCCTTGATGTTGGTATGTTGTTTATGATCTGTTCGGGACATAGGAGGTAGTTGTGAGTTAGAGAAGGTCCATATATCTTCCTAATGAGCCTTAATACACCAAGACTATTTTATGAATTTGTTCATTAGTCTTAGGTGAATAATATTCCTAGATATAGATTCAAATAAATAGAAATCCAAATCATGATATCTTATCTAATGAGATTAATTTTTATTTTTCTCTACATGAGTTGTTGATTTATATAGTCTTCTAATGGATTCATTTTTTTGATGTTTTATAACATAATTCTTTCAAGAATATATTTTAAATTGACCTAGGATGAAGTTAACAGTGAACAACGTCAATAAAATCCACTCGTGGACATAAATCTCCTTGACCTTATTGTACATTCTATCCATGCTTTTTGAATGAAAACTTTAACCATTCATATTTATCATCCAATTGCGGAACCTCAGTTGTGTGAATTCTATATTCATGTTCAGAGTTACTTCACCAAAACCAATTAGAGTTCCATGAATCAAATAATCATTAATAGGTAGAGGATTAGATGAGAATGATTGAGTTTTTTAATCCTTGTGTATGGCTGATGGGATCACATTGAAATGTAAAACCAATAAAATAATAGTACCTCAATGAATATGGTGGGATATAATAGAGACATTGAAGAATAATGACGGTCTTGAGTGGAAGGAGATAAAAGTTCATTTCAATGAATAGTCATGTCCACACTCTATGGTGCGGGATAAGTCTTTAGAGTTATTGAAACTCAAGAAGGATGTTGGAACAATATAAAATATAAAACAATATTCATTTTGTTTCTGCAGTATTTACCTTAGAATTTATCAAATGGGAAGATTAGGACTATACAGTTATATTTGGTACTCCTATCTAATATTCATTCATAGGTGTTTTGGTTGATCAATTATTCATATTCCAATGTTTTACATGTGATGTTGATGTTTGAGATAGAACCGTCAGGTAGTTTTGGGATGATGGGAGTTTAATTTTCTCTTATTGTACTTTCATTGAGTTCACATAAAGGGAAAAGTAAATGTGAAGTGTCTCATGGTGGATCCGGATAGAAGTGTCCTCCTAAAACATTTTATGTAACTTGAAGACACCTATTGACGTTATTCTAGTCTGTGAGGAATGGTAATTTGAAAAAAAAATTAATTAAACTACCCCATGTTTTGAAGCTTTTGTTGATATTCAAGGAACACTTATATGTTTTGTTATATAATCCCAACTCCACATAGTTTCAAAGAATCATTAACACCTTAATGTAATATAGTGAAATAATAATCATTAATATCTAATCGGTTCTAAACACATGCATTATGAAGGAAGCATCTTCATAAAATAGACGAGTCTACAAGGGATTTATATACAGGTCCCCCAACAATGAGAGATAACATCAAAATGGATTTATAATTATTGAATTCCTAATTCTAAACTAATATTGCTCATTCTTTTATTTTAACATGGGATGTAAATTTACTAAATTTTATATGGAGATTTTATCTTCTATGATGGATATTGATGCACCCATCGAAATAAATTATATGTAGTTTCGTTATTGTCCTTCTTGTGTCTTCTATTTATCTAATATTTTACATGTTTGCGATTTTATGGTTCTTAGCATGAAACTTATGGATGTAATATTTAGGTTGGATTCCTTCATTTCTAATAAATATAAAATTGTATTTTACCTTCTATGAGTATCATTCACTATACCCATTAGTGAAATTATGATCTCTATGGATAATGGGTCCAATGGTTTTGTAAATATAGAGTATCATATATAGAGTAGAGGAATATATATTAGTGTTTTCGTTAAGTTGATTGAGGATTATTTGTGTTAAAATCTCTCTAGAGTTTTTTTGAGTAACAAAATGTTTTTTATTCAGGATAATTTGGTTTTCCACAAGTTTGTTTAGTGTAGTTTTCTATTGATTTAGATCATGGTACTAATATGGTGTCCATTAATTCTTATATTATGAATCCAGCTAAAATAAAATAGTTTAATTCCTTATTGGATGATATTTTTGAGAAATTATTCCAACACCTATGTGTATCACCAGAGGTAGGACATTTTCTATTTCAAAACAATGACACAGGGGTACTACACATATGTGTAGATTAAAAAACTAAATAAATATGTTATTAGGGAAACAACATCTATTTCTATAGATTGAAAATCTTTTAGAACAGTAATAAGTGGAGTAGTGTTTCTCTAAGATTTATCATTTACCTATACATCACCATTATCATATAAAATAATATTGTATTTAGAAAACACCCAATTGGAATAGGTATATTGATATGTTTTTGGTGGTCTTAGGTGATTCCATTATTGTTTTCTTTAGGTAGGAATAGGTTGATGTGCATCACCTTGTATTAGTTTTTTTATTTTTTAGAAATAATAGTATTTATGAAAAACTATTGAAATATTATTCTTAGATTTAAGAAGCGATGTTTTTTGGATATGTGGTTCAAGAACATTTTTTCTCAGTTGACTTACAAATGGATTTATATTTTATGACATTGGAAAACACACATAATAGATTCAAGATTCACATATTATTAGAATTATCAGTGTATTATAACAAATTTGTAGGATATTTATCATGGTTTTTTATCCATTTTTTATTCTAACATTGAATAGAGTGATGTTTTCTTAGGATAAGAAATATCACAATTATTTTTTGAGATGAAACATATATTTTAACTCTACAAATATATTAACTCTTATAGAGGTCTGGAAGTTTAAATTGGACATTTATGAATCATCATGATTGGGTTTGTTCATTGTGAATAATTAGGGTGATCACATGATAGTGTATGGCCCTAGAAAGAATATGTCACTTCAGAGGAATTATAAACCACATGATCATGAACATGCAGTTGTGATTCATGTTCTTAAGAGGAGGTCGCATTACTTCTTTGGAGATATGAAAAACATATATTCTAACCAATATAACAATAGTGACATTCTATTTCAAATATATTTGAATGTACACTAAGTTGTTGTTTAGGGTAACGAAAGTCTTGTGACATTAAAATCTATTATACCCCAATGAAATGGAATTTTGTTTCTAATGCTTCGATCATGACACCTATGACTTTTGATGAGATGGAATCATTGAATTATTGAAACATGATAGCTATTTTGTTAACATTTTTACCAATGATTTCGAAAATATTGGTCAATGATTTTCATGTAGAGTGGTCAGTTGACCTCTGATATTCTAGTGATTATACATTAGAAACATATTGATGATAAATTTTCTAGAATCAGGCACTCACGTAATGTTGGGGAGACCATTGTTAAAGTTTTTATTCTCATCATATGGTGAAAAATGTTTTCCGAATTGGTTTTTTATAGTATTATCAGTAAAAATAATTAATGAGGGGCTAAAATAATACTTATTAGGAAAATCACCTGGGAACCACAAGTTGTTACCAGACATGCAATGGTGATTCAAGTGGCTAAGCATGAGACAATATATTGTAAACCTAATTTCATGTGGATATAGATTCCATAATCTCAATAATGATCATTATAAGACTTTGGGTTACTATTATCATCTTACAGTACCAACATGAATGTGGGATGATATTTCTATGTACATAGTGGTTGGTTTATTTTGTACCTTGAAAAATAGTAATGTGATATTTGTTATTATTATTATAAGGAACAAATTAGCTCAATTTAAAACATTCATGATGCAACCATACTTGTGATGGGAAATATATATGTGAGACATAATATACTTTTATATAGAGTTCCATCTTCCATAGTTTTATATATGGATCCCCATTTATTTATTTCTTTGGGAAAGGCAAATATGAGGAAATGGGATCTCTGTTTCCTTTGAGTATCACATCCTATCTAATGAATGTTGGCTAGATTGAGATGACTCTACAGATTTTTGAGGATATGATTCATTAATGCATCTCAATTTTAGAAGATCTTGCATCAACTATTTGGTGTTGGTTATGTTTTATTATGACAATTGTTACCATTATACGGTTAGACTTACTCTTTTTAAAGCTATTTAATTCCCTACATACAAATTACCACTATGGTAGTCAGATATTGGAGAATTTACCTTGGTTGCAATGATCATCATTCAATAGATGGAAAAAATTTAGTTGATTAGCTATATAATGTTAATGGATTATATTGATATAAATATTATGCTAATATTCATCATAGACCATTCAAATTTTTTCTCATTGATCAACTGTTTTATAATATTTCACCCTGTTAGGGTTAATGAAATCATTAGAGTAAAGGGAAGATTACTACAAATTTTTTTGGATATATAGATGTTTTTTAGTACATGTAAAAAAAGAATGGTCATTTTCAACATCCACCACATTTTATGTTAATAAAAAACGTTTTCAATGTATAGTAGCTAAGAAAAATATATTTCTGAGATATCGCATGTATTGAGATGGAGTGAACTTGATGATGGGCCCAGTTTATCTATGTAAAAGGAACAAGTCAAAATACTTGATTCAGAGATAAAGGTACATTTTGGGGGATGATACCTTTGGTATCATAGTTACGTAACTTGGTTCAGATATGAATGATAGATGGGTGAAAGAGGCACAAATCAAATATTAGTGGTTTATTTTTATGATAAGGAAACTTCTTGACATGCTTCATGTCGAATATAAGATTCAATGGTGTGGAGGTTTTATTTTCATATTATATTTTTCTAGTTACTCTTCCACCATCCTTTTTCCATAAGTTGTTTTAGGTAGTTTGTATAAAATGTTTGAAAAATATAGGGTTTTCATAGTTAGTTCTTTTTTTTCTAAAATATGCACTCACCTAGTGAAAAAAATAAAACCAATAATAGTGAGTGATTTAACTAAGGTTTTATGGATTTTAAAATCATTCATCACCTAGTATAAACCATGAACCCCAGTGTAGGGGTGTATGTTTATAGCCCAAATTTTTTCTAGTCATGCATCCCTACCCCGCTAGCTAGGCACAAGTTAATTTTTTTAATATAAAATAGTGTTATACCTGAACCCCCATTTATCATCCCACTAAACACAAAATACACAAAACTATAAATATAAGTTGTTTTATGATTTTATGAACACCCTTTGATCCTCAAATATCTTTCATAGGAATATCAAACTGTGGAGGTTCCTGTTTGATCCATATCTTGTAACCAGTTATTCTCACATTCCTTCTCTCTCGGTATACATTTCATTCCTCAATTGATTTATTATAAAACCTCAAGTATTTCATGGATATAAAATCCATAATTTTCAATATGGATTGTATATTTTTTTGTAGATTTACATTTATAGTATTCGTCTTTGGAAAATCCTGCTATGGTTGTTTAATTTTTATAAGTGATTAATGGTAGGTGGTTCAATTTAAGAATGGCCAATTGATTTAAAAAAAAATATATAAATGTTTTAAATTCCATTAAATTTTTCTAAATCAAAATATTATTAATGTTGTCAATTTAAATTCTTTTGTTATTAAAAATTAGTAAAACCCTAATTCTAATTCAATTATAAATTGGGGTTGATTTTAAATTGTTAAATGTTTATGATATGATTTCTAATAATAGTTTTGATAAAATTACATAAATTTAATTTATATGAACATATGATAGGTTTTATTATAACAATTAATAAAATTACAGAAAAAACAATATGTTTGTTCTGGAATGAAATTAGCACATTGAATCTAGAAATGCATCAATTATATGTTTATATGAGTGGAAAGGATTTTCTCATTACTGATTGACTTGTTGATCACATGCAAGCCATGGTAGTTAGTTATTTATTTAGTAAAATAATTCTATCGTTGTAATTACCTATAAATTTATTTATGATGAAAACTATAAAAAACTAGAGAGTGAGATCATATACCTATTGAAAAATTGATGTGTTCTATTCAGATTGACCCTAAAAGAGGTGTGTACATGTATTCCATGATATATGATATGAGAGTATAAGAATACTATAACTAGAATCTATCATACCTCATAGATTATAACTATTGTTCTTGTTTTGATTAGATGTATATATATGCTAATGGTTGTGAAAATAATTTACTCATTCCTATTTATTTACATAAACTGTTTTGGATAAATTGATTAATTAATCCATTAATGGAAATTTTTTCCATCATTTGAAATGAATTTTTTTTATTTAACTATGATATTGTAATTGCATTCCTAATGTATTTAATGTTTAATGAATAATATCTAATATTATTATGGAATCTTAAAATGGATCATATGGTGATATCCTGTATGGATCTTATCTCAAACCGTATATTTTTCTTCATGAATTCTCAGATTTTCTATAAGTCATGTTCAAGTATTGGTGATGTAACTCTTAGAGGAGATCGATGTTCATAACCCTTTGGTCTTGGAGTATTGATACCTTTGGGATATTTGAGATTATATTTTTGTTTTTTGGTATAATAATGATTAAATATTTGGAATTTGATATATGTATTTTATTTTATCATACTATCTACTATTAAATTTTGGAGGCTAATCATATGTATCATTATATTCAACTTTTTATATGGAAAATTTGTTCCCCCATTTATATTGTCTGATTCTTGATGCAAGCCTCCAAGCCATGGGGTCAATAACTCCCTTATTAATATGTAAGTGATGTATTGGATATCAGGGGACAAAGGTATCAAGGATGGAAGATTAAAATACATGTGAAATAAGCCTAAAATATTAAGTAAGTATGAGTATTCTATCCACACATCAAAAATAGGTTGTACTTCCCATATTATCCATCACAGTCTATCATCCTATGAAGGGTCTGACCAACCCATCATAATGATTACTCTTCACACTATCACATACATACTAAATATGAACTATATTAGTGAAAATTGTTGTCAATATTAAATTATTAATATTAACTAATGAGAGCTTTATAAGTGACATTTTCTATTAGAGTTAAATTAATTTAATTTATTTCATTGGGTATACAAAGGGAGTTCATTAGATGGATTCATATTGTTTAACAAAAATGAAATCATTCAAAATTTAAATATATGAGTGTTATAGAGAACATAAAATCCCTTGCATGTTCATGACCTATAAAATGTCTCTATGATAACAGGTGTTACATGACCTCATCTGAATATCTACTAACACAATGGGGTTTTGAATTGTAAACACGTTTTAAATATGAAATATCAATTGTGTTCTGAATAAGAAAAATTCCTGACCATAGGAACACATACATCAATAAAAGAGACTACCATAAATAAGTAAGTGATTAAGGTATTGAATTAGGGAAACTTTACCCTAACATGAGAGTGATAATCAGACAAAATATCTAAAATCATTCAAAATATAAAATTAGTGTATATAGAACTAAATAAATATACATGTTGTAACAAATGATTATGTAGACATAGAACAAAATATCCAAAAATATTTCTACTTTAATCAAACACATATAAATAACTAGTTAAAAAATATATAAAATAATGTGACCCAAGCTAAAAAAATTATTGGTAAGAAAAATAATTTCACGGTTTAAAAAATAAAAATACCGACTGTCACATTATCCCTATATTTAAGGATTAATAATAATTGAAATTAGCTTTATAAACATATTATTCATAATAATTTTCAATAGTTATCCATAATAATTTTTTTCTATATGATTTATTATATATCTCACAATACATAATCAAATTTCTAACTTGAGTACTGGAAACATAACAATAGGGTGATCTCAAACAATAATTAATGGAATTAAATATCATAACATGTTTTAAAATTCAGGGAGACATAATAAAACTAATAAATGCTAAAAACAAATAATTTTTAATGAAAAAACATATTATAATATCATATAATCCCAACGAAGTAGTAAAACCCATATATTATATGAGATGCCTAAAAACATATATCATTATCTATATATCTTTTGGGAGTGACAAAGATATCAAGAATAATATAAAAATAATGAGCTATAATGAAATCATAGAATTACATACAAATGAAATTAATCTTGAAATTTTTTCATAACAAGATAAATAACTTATAAAATTGTCACAATAATAATCATAGGAATAATCCAAGAGAAAAATAATTATTAAAATTCATATGTGCTAAATATATTTATGTCCATTATTTAAAATATAGGAAAATATTCAAGGCCCATACTTTCTAAGAAAATTCAATTATCCCGATTCATAATTATCGCTTTGATATAATAGCTTAACCAGATTAATTTAATGGTGATATAGTGCTCCACCCATCATCATCTAAATTAATGTGTGCCAAAATAAATCAATCAGCATTATAAGTTATTAATCAAATGAAAATGAATTGGTTTCTAAATCATCTATTTTAAAATAATTATTAATTTAAAAATAACACCATATAATAAATCAGCATACCAAAGACATCCAAATTCATATAATTCACTATTTATAAATATCCCATTAACATTAAATGGGATTTATAAATTTTAGAAATAGAATACCAATATGATATAGTTCAAACGAAATTGATAGCATAATCAAAAAATATAATCATATATTAACGAAAACTAGAACCACATTGAATATAAATAATTTTGAAAAAATATAGTATATGTTATACCAAGTCACAAATGGATTTTCATCAACTCATTCTGACGTTATCTATGAAAGTTTTATAGTTTTGGGCATTTGAAGAAAAATTATATTACTACATCAAAAAAAAGGTACTTAAAAATAATAAATTAAATTACAATTATATTTAAAAATAATAATAATTCATTGGAGAAAAAAATTTGAAAATATCAAAAATCATTTTTTTGGATAATATATTTCTATTAAAAAAAATTGTGTAACTCATGTAACAAATATTGTAATTCCACATCACTTGATATCACACATGATTTTATTGTTGATTATTTTACATACAATATTTAAACATTTAATATCATAATTCCCAATTTCAAAAACATATATTAATAAATTTCTATTCATACATTTCATAAATTTAAATTTTCTTCTTATATTATATTGCGGATGACTTTTTTACACATCAAGTGTCAATAATTATTAATGATTTTAACTTGATATTAAAAAGTGGTGATGATATATAATTTTCACCAAATTATAATAATTTAAAACCCATTAATGGTTCATAAATTCATGTTTAATAAGAAATTATATTATTATTACATCATTGCCTCGGTGTTTTAGTATTGTAATGTGAATGAATAGATGATGAACTAGGTTATGGTAATTTAAAAACATTGATATGTTTCCATAAAATGTTGATTATAATTTGTATCATTCATAAAGAACCCCAATAAATATTAATATTACAGATAAATATGTTATATACATATGGTAAAAAAAGTAATTAAAAGTACCCATTTTGGGAAGGTAGAAAAGAAAAACATGTTTATTTAGGGTTATGGAAGTACACATAACACATAATTAATAATATCAGTTTTAACAGAAAAATGGGAGTGTTTATTAATGATAAATCATTATAATAAATAACTAGTATAAAACTATACTAATTATTATTTTATAATGGTGAGATTAAATATGAAGAAGAATATTAAATTATTTTGATGAAATAGATAAAATTATTTTGTGGTTTGCATGTTATACCTAAATTATTTGATTTTCTCCATTATAAGGGGGACTATCGATTTAGGGGAAGGTAGTTTGAGATGATTATAACATATTTAATTATTATTGATGGGGGTTATATGGATTATATTGAGTTTGTAAAAAAATGAGTGTTTATTGTGAGGGGGACTATAGAGAGTAGAGCCCCATTTGAAAGTTAAATGAAGATAATTTTTTGTAAATGAAAAAATAATAATTAATTGGTTGTAAATATGAGGTGTTGGGGATGAAAAATTGATAAATAATGGACATATAGTAAGATAATGATGATAAAACATCCACCATTAAAATACAAACATGTTTTAATCATTTTAATCCTTTTACCATGAATGTGACTCACTTTTACCAATTCTGTCTTCACTAGTGTAAATAGTAATAACCTAGGTAATTTATTTTTTAATAAAAAAATCGGTCCTTATTATATATTTAGGTACTAATTATTCTATATTTCATTTCAATTCTTTTATTTAAAATTCCATAAAGTATAAAAACTATGAAAAATATACAAACATTAATATTTAATACAAAAAATTATTTCGAAAAAAATAACTTATATTATAAATTATAAAATATAGTTAAAAATTAATAATAAAATATAAAAATTATACATTCACATATAATATTCATATATTTAGATGTTATAACGTTTTATCAATTTCCAATTAATAATATTCATTAATAATGTTATATAGTTTTGATATATGTTAAAATATTATTTTTCATTAATCACATAAAGAAACCATTTTAGAAAAATATAAAGCATTAATATTAAGATAATATGATCATGATAAATCCAAATGGTGATATTTTTTTATTATATTCATGTTTAAATAATTATATATTTTTTATATTAAAAATAAAAAAATATATCATGAAATGGATTATTTATAGGATACTTAATACTATTATATTATATACTGTTATTTTTTGTTCCCATAAATTACTAACTAATTGTGTATAAATATATTATTTATATTAATAAATATTATTTATTAAAATATTCCATCTTTTTAATAGAGATTTCAATAGTTCATTAGATACAATATTTTTGTATATATTTAAATAACGAATTATTTCCATTTAATAAAAAAAATTAACATCCATAAATCAATTATCATTGCTTATACCATCACAATCTATTACTCCCTTTATATGGTCCATATTTTTTTGATTCTTATTGTACATGGTATGATTCATTGAATATATTATAAAATTATAGAGAAAATTATATTTTCTTTATATTCTACCACACACCACGCTAAAAATAATTTCATAACTGAAGTTTCATTATAACGAAGAAAAAAATTTAAGTTACTTTTCATTAATCACATCCTAAGGTTTCCATATATCCTCCACAAACTTATTATATTTCTTTGGAATATAGACCAATTCTGTGTAATTGTTCCACAATAACATATCTGATAGATTGTGAGTGTCCACTAGTAATTCCTCAAATGGGAGATGTTGATCAAGTTTCACAACTACTCAGTTTTGAAAATGTGTTTGGTTTTGTATGATCCATCGAAAAGGTGATACATGTTATCCATCAAGTATTTGAGAGTTCATTGGAGGGTGTGATAAAAATTGGAATATTCCCCTAATATTATCCATTATCATAAAGGGACCAATGTATATACTCCTTAAATTCTACTTCCTCCCTAATATCATAACTCACATCCATAGAGATATTTTAAGGAACACATTTTCACTATTAATAATCTCCCTGTCACATTGGTGATTTTCGACAGTACTCTTATATCAATTTTTTTCTACTTTCATATTCATATCTATGTTTTGAACCTTATATATAATTTCATTGACATTGTTAAGACCTATCACCTTTCACTATCATCTTTCATCCCTACATGATAGGCTCCTATATATCTTCCCATAAAATTAATCATATAGTTTTATTTGAAAAAATAGAACCTTTTATTTTATATGAATTATAACCTGGTAATGCATTGATCCAAATATCCTTGTAAATTTTTCAAACATGATCTCAACATATACAATTCTGTTTGAGTTATCTCCTCGTACTAACCATTATACTGATGTTGATATAAATTAAATCATTTTATCTTAATGTAACATATCATTACGTTTTCAGGTACTTTTTTATGTTTCTATGTATCGTTGTTTTAGAGCACTAGCATGGGGGTGTGTTTGGGTGAATTCTAACGGAAAAAAATTCAATGGCTTGTGCACTGTTAGTGAACGTTTTGATAAACCGTGTGATCAAACCGTGCCAACCTAGCTGCACCGGACAGTGGGGAATGCATGGTGTGTGCATGGTTTTGTAAACCATGTGACTAAACCATGTGCACCAGCAACCCTGGATAGTGGGATCCGCACGGTGTGCACATGGTTTGACAAACTGTGTGGTCACTTATATTTAATCCTTAAATTGTGGATCTCGGCCGTTTTGCATCTAAATTCTTTGTTTTTTCTCCTATGTGGCCCTAACTCAGGATTTTTCTTCTCCTAGGGCCAGGGAAGGTTCTCCCTTTGTTTCAGAGGCGATCCAAAGGCTCCTTTTGGTAAATTGAAGTGGGTTTCTCAATGTATGTGATCATTCTTCTTCTTTATTGATCAATTTCTTAGATATACTAAGATCTACTTCCCCTATTCCCGTGATTTCTTATATTTAAACCTATTATGGGTAGATCTATGTGTGTAAATGCCAAAATGATAAAAAAAATTCTTGGTCTTGCTAGGGGAAGGGATCTAGGACGGGTTTTTAGAGAATCAACCAGGATTCTTGAGTGTTCTTCAACCGTTCTGGTTTTGGTCACAACCATCAAGGTAGGTGGTTATGTCCCAACATGCCAAATTTCTTATCATTGTATTTTCTTGATTTATTTCAATTATTGATTTAAATTCAATTACTGAAGTTACTTTCAATTAATTGAAAAATACCCGATTCCATCGAATTGATATATTTGAAATGGTTTTGGCATAGAAATTTGGTAAAACCCCAGTTCCATTGAATTGGGTGTGTTTATAGAAATTGGATGATTTAAATTGTTGGATTTAAATTATGGATTCGATGGAAATATTTTTTGTTAAATTGTTGATTTTAATTGCGGAAATGAAATGTGTAATGATGGAATTGGTTTTGAATGGATTTCAAACTTTTGAAAATGTCTTATAATGATTTGATAGAAACCCATTAGATTTATCTTGTTAAAAAAGGCATGTTTTGAATAAAACATATTTTGATTTTAAATGCAATGAAATTGGAACTTTTGAAATGGAAGAATGGGATTGATTGTATTTTAAGCATTCTTAAAATAGTTCTCCCATCATTTAAGAGCGCATACAATCCTTAGATAGTTAGTGAGTTATTTGGATACACTATATGCTACGAAATCATTCTAAAATATACATGTAGCGGGTCACATCCCCAAGGGGTTGTTGATGATTCTCTTTTGGCCATTGTCATAGGGGAATGTGTATACACATCTTGCTGAGTTCACATAGAGAGTGTTGAATCCTATAACTGGTTAATACTATTGTACCTATTGGCAGATGACTATGTTGCTCGCTTGTTTACTTATATTTGAGATGTAAATGTATGCCAATTCTTGTGAACTACTTTACATGCCTGATTAATTTATAAAAACCTTTTAATCTAAATGTTTTTCTTAATCCATTGTTTTATAAATATTTCATCATTTTTAAAGCCTTTTCTAAAAACTATTTATTTCCATCATTTGAAAATGTATAGCATGTTTTGTTAAAATATGCTTTTGAATTTCCAATAATGATTATTTGAAAATGGATAGCCATTATTTGGATAATCTATATTTGACATCAGTTATGGAATCTTTGGTGGTATCCCACTGGGATTAGGCTCACACCCTACTTTTTCCTTTGGGTGTTTGTAGACATTCTTCTTCCAGGATCGAGCAACGAGAAGGGACCTCTTGGAGGTGGAACCAGTTATTCACCTCTGGACTTCGAGAGTTGTGTTCATTGGGACCATGAGAATGTTTTTCCATTTTCAGTACTTGGGATTTAGTACTTTGTCATTTTATGCCTCTTTGTTTTCTAGTACATCTCTCCCAGTGGAGTTTCTTTTGATATGGATACTGTTTTGTTTTACTCTTTCTTACTCATCCTTGTGGAAAAATTATTCCCACTTGTATGTTGTATGATTCCAGGTGCAATTCACTAACCCGTGGGGATCGTGAACACCCTTCGGGCTATGTCAGGGCCGGCTCTGTTATCAGGTTACCGGGGTTCCCAGATTTTTTCGTGACAAATTTGTATCAGAAGAAGTTTTAGGATGTTGAAACATCTTTCCTTGATGATAGTATGCATTTGAGTATTCTTTTCAGGACATAGGAGGTAGTTGTGATTGAGTTCCTGGGCAGCTCTCACCATAATGAACCTTAAGTCACCAGGGGTGGTTAGGGAAATGTGACTTGTGGATTAGTTCTAGTCTTTTACCTATTTTGATTTGTATAGAGTGGAATCCAAATCTTGTTATCCCTTATACTAAGAGTAATTTTCCTCGTTACTCAGGTTGAGTGTTAATATAATGTCTTCTTTATTGTCTGCTGATGTTATGTAGCATCATGCCTCTGAGATGACATGGAAATCAAATTCCAAAAGAGGCTACTTCTAAATCTCCGCAAGAAAGTCCTGTTGTGGATCCATGTCTTGTAGAGGTGGTTGTTCGTACTGTCCAAGATCTGGGATAGGCACCACCTATAGTGTCTCTTCAGGCTCCAGCTATAGATCTTTATAATGACATTTTCCGAAATCGTTCTCAAGAGTTCCTATGCCAGAAACCACCAATCTTCAAAGGCTCCACTAATCCTCAACATGTTGTGGAGTTGTTGAGCATGATTGAAATACTGTTTGGATTTTTAGATACATCACATGCGATCAAGGTGAAGTGTTCCACCTTCGTGCTGGAGGAACCAAGTAGGAGATGGTGGGACACGATGGTGACGGCTGAGAAACATGAGGGTTTGGAGTGGAAAGACATTGGGGTTATTTTCACTAATCTGTTCTATCCAAGATCTATGGTGTTGGCCAAGGCTGTGGAGTTTTTAAAACATGAGTGGGCCAATGGAATCATGACTGAATACTCAAATAACATTACTGAGTTGGTACAATTTTCTTCTAAAATTGTATAAAATTAGAGGATGAAGGCTCGATGATTTGATTTGGGGCTTCGATCAGATATCCATTCTCAGGTTTTCTAACTGAAGCTACCCAGTTATGCCGATGTGTTGGATAGGGTGATAATGGTTGAGATGTATTTGGCAGGAAAGTCAGGGTTGCAGGATGTTCCTTTTTCTTCAAGTGGTAGTGTTGGTTCCTTTAAAAGAAAGTGGAAGCACGATGTTACTCATGGTGGTTCTCAGTAACAGAGTCATTCCAGACCTCTGGTAGCACCAGGAGAGGCTTCTGTGACATGTTATCAATGTGGGAAGCTTTGACATTCTAAGAGGGTTTTCACTGAGGTTCCCAATAACTGTAGCTCCTGCAGATGTTTAGGGAACCTATAGTGTTCCTTCCATCACTTCTCTACTCCACGTATTAGAACATGATCATCAGCACCTCAATATACTATGGGGAAATCAAATGCATCATGCACAAAAGGGCTCCAGCCACAGGCATCCGGGATGAAGATTCTTCACGTAGTGGAAGAGTTTTTAGATGTAGCTGATATAGGTCCTGCGATTGTGAGAGGAACCATTACTATAGCCTCATCTTTTGTGATAGCTCTTTTTTATACTGGTGCATCTCACTCTTTTATTTCATCCAATCTTGTTAATCTCCTTAATCTGCCTATGGAGTTGTTATCTTGTGCAATAGATATTACTACAGCCCTTGATTTAATGAGAGTGAAGGGTCTCTGTAGTCTTGCTTGTGTCTTCTCTCTATCATATGTTGATCATGTTTGGAGTATCATGGTTCTCGACATGGAATATTTTGACGTCATATTTCGGATGGATTGGATCATTTCCAATAAAGCCCAGATCGATTTTTATCTTCGACTGGTCTACATTACGATGCCTAGTGGTGTGTGCCTCTTGTTTTTCAAGGAGAATGGGACACAAGGTCAAGCAGAGCTCGACCCTCTTATCCAGAGTTGGGGAAAGTTATATCAGTGTTTGACACTAATCTGGATGAAGACTCAATGTTTAGTGATCTTCCTCCAGTCATCGTTGAGTTTCCTACCATGTTTCCTTCTGACTTCTCTAGTTTTCCACTACTAAGAGAGGTTTTCATTTCTATCGACTTAATGCCTAGTACTCAACTGGTTTATATTCCCTCTTACCGAATGGCTCCAGCTGAACTATAGGAACTAAGGTCTTATTTAGACAATCTTCTTGAGAAAGGTTGTATATGCTCGAGTGTGTCACCTTGGGCGGCACCATATCTCTTCACCAAGAAGGCTAATGGTTCTCTTCGCTTATGTTTTGATTATCGATATATCAATTGTGTTATGATAAATAACAAATATCTATTACCATGAATTGATGATTTGTTTGATGTATTGAAAAGGGAAAAGTGGTTTTCAAAAATTGATCTTCGATCTGGTTACCATCAGTTGAGGATAAAGGAAACTTTTATTCCTAAGACCGCTTTTCGGAGTAGGTATGACCATTATAAATACCTTGTTATGCCCTTCGGCGTAACAAATTCTCCTATAGTTCTCATGGATTTTATGAACACGGTTTTCCGTGAGTATCTAGATACTTTCGTGGTGGTATTTGTGGCTGGCATTCTTTCCTACTCCAAGTCCGAGGAGGATCATGTGAATCATCTGAGAACATTTATGGGTCATCTAAGGAATCACCGACCATATTCCATGATTTCAAAGTGTGATTTATGGATTCAGGAAGTTAAATTCATGGGACATGTCTTGTTAGAACAAGTAGTATTAGTTGGTCCTGAGAAGGTGAAGGCTGTTATGACTTGGGAACAACAAAAAAATGTTTTTGAGATTCCGGGATTCATGGGATTAACAAGATATTATCGTCGGTTCATTAAAGATTTATCAAAGTTAGCTTCTCAAATGACTTATCTGACTAAAAAGGGAGTAAAGTTTTCCTAGAACAATAAATGTCATTATTTTTTGTTGAACTAAAGTGTCTTTTGAATACTGCCCCATTTTTAACTCTTCCTAAGGTTGGGATAGGTTATCTGGTCTTCTAGGATGCATCAAGTTCAGGTTTGGGATGTGTACTCATGCAGGGTAATCATGTTGTTTCTTATGGATCTCGTCAGCTTAAGCCTCATCAGAAGAACTATGATACCCATGATCTTGAACATGTACTTGTATTTCATTCACGTAAGTGTTGGAGACATTAACTTAATGGAGAAATGTTTACCGTGTGTTAAGACCAGAAGATATTGAGTTATATCTTCTCTCAAAAATATTTAAATCTTTTCCAAAGGCGTTTGGTGGAGTACCTTCAATCATTCGACTTTAACCTTTCTTATACCTTGGGGAAAGATAATGTCATTGCAGATGCATTAAGAAGGAAACTTCCATAACAAGCTGTGAAAGAATCTTCAGAAGAGTGTAGTTTGATGGATCATTTTTCTCAGTTGCATTTTGGAGTTTAGTGGAAGGGGAATGAATTTTATTTAGCCAGTGTTCAGTTGACTTCAGCTCTCCTCGAATTGATTCTTTAGGAACAACAACTGGATAAAGATTTCAATAGATTTGGGGACTCTCTTTATTGTGGGGAGACCGACACCCTGTGGTCATTCTCCAAAGAGGGTGTCCTATGTTATCAAATCCATTATGTTGTGACATTATTGGAATGGAATGATGTGATGGGGAATTTCCATAACTCTCAGGGGGGTGTGCACCCAGGAACCATGAAAATGTTCTACGAAATGGAGTTACAGTTCTGGTGGCCAGGTATGAGACGAGACATTGCTGAGTTTGTATCTCGTTGATATACAAGCTAGCAGGTGAAAGTCGAGCACCAAAAACCATATGGTTTACTTAAACCACTTCCAGTCCCTACATGGTAGTGGGATGAGATCACGATGGAATATGGGTTTGGGTTACCTCAAACACAGAGGAAGAAGAATGGTATATGGGTTGTGATCGCCAGATAGACCAAGTCAGCTCACTTTATACATATTCAAGACACAACCATAGGTGAGGAGTTGGGAAATATCTAAGTGAAAAAAGTTGTTCGTTTTCACGGAGATCTGTCAGCTATAGTCTCTGACAGGGATCCTCAGTTTACATCTCGATTTTGGAGAGGACATCATGCGGCACTAGGATCTCATGTTCTTTTGAGAACGGCCTACCATCCATAGTCTGATGGCTAGACAGAAAGTGAAATTCAGATCCTTGAGGATATGATCCGCACTTTTATTCTTCACATTGTCGGTTCTTGTAATGATCATCTGGGTCAAGTTGAGTTCGCTTATAACAACAGTTATCAATCTGCGATCAAGATGGATCCTTTTGATTCTTTGTATTGCCTTCCATGAAAATATTTTTTATGTTGGTTGGAGATTGGTGAAAGTTCCTTCGTAGGGCCGAGTTTGACCAACGAGATGACATCTAAGATCCAGTTGATTCATCAAAAAAAAATTACAGCTCAGAGTCGGTACAAGTCTTATGTTGATCGTCGATGTAAACCTTTATAATTCTTAGTTGGTGACCAGGTGTTCTTGAATGTTTCACCCCGATTAGGTCATCGACGGATTGGGAGGAAAGGGAAGATTGATCCTTGTTTTTTGGGACCTTTTGAGGTTGTTGGTCATGTGGGGAATATTGCTTTCCATTTAGCTCTACCACTACAACTAACATCAATACATAACGTGTTCCATGTATTTCAGCTGTGAATGTATCTCTCTGATCCATCTCATGTTGTGAGCTGGAGTGATCTTTAGATTGAACCAAATATATCTCTGACTAAATGACCTATCGTGGTTTTTGATTCTGAGACCAATGTACTTAATGGGATAATGATTCCTCTAGTCCTTATACATTGATAGCATGGTTCTGATTCTCATGAGATGTGTGAATGGTAGGTTCTAATAAGAGAGTAGTGGCGACATCTTTTTTTTCATGGAGGATTATTCTTAGGATTTCTTAGGATAGAAAGGTCTTATGGTGGGGAGGTTGAAACATCCCGTTATGTTTTCATGTACTTTTTGATGTCTTTAAGTACCTATTTTTTTGAGAAGTGTCTTGGGGGTGCGTTTTGGTGAATTTTTTACAAAATCAAAATATGGCAATGGGTTGTGTATTGTTTGCACACAATTTGATAAATCGTGCGATCAAACTGTACCAATCTAGCAGCACTGGAGAGTTGGGTACACATGGTGTGCGCACATTTTGGTATACCGTCAGACTAAACCATGCAGACCAGCAACCCTGGATAGTGGGATCCACATGGTGTGTGCACAGTTTGAAAAACTGTGTGGTCACTTAAATTTAGATCCTTAAATTGTGGATCTCGACCATTTTGCGTCTAAATGCTTCATTTTTCTTCTTAAGTGGCCCTAACTCAGGATTTGTCATCTCCTGGGGTGAGAGAATGTTCTCCCTTTGTTCTAGAGGTAATCCAAAGTCTCCTTTTGGTGAGTCTAAGTGGGTTTCTCAAGGTTTGTGATCGTTCTTCTTCTTTCTTGATCAATTTCTTAGATCTACTTAGATATACTTCCCCTCTTCCCTTTATTTCTTATATCTATGCCCGTTATGGGTAGATCTAAGAGTGTAGATGCCAAAATGATGAATTTTTGTCTTGGTCTTTCCAGGGGAAGTGATCAATGATGGGTTTTTGAAGAATCAACCGGGATTCTAGAGTGTTCTTAAACTATAGTGGTTTTTGTCAAAACCTTCAAGGTGGGTGGTTCCATCCCGACATGCCAAATTTTTTATCATTTTATTTGCTTGATTTATTTAAATTATTGATTTAAACTAAATTTCCCATGTTTCTTTCAATTAATTGATAAAAACTCGATTCCATTGAATTGAGATATTTGATATGGTTTTGGAATAGAAATTTGGGAAAAACCCCAATTCCCTTGAATTGGGTGTGTTAGTGGAAATTGGCCAATTTAAATTGTTGGATTTAAATTGTGGATTTAATGGAAATGATTTCAATTAAATTGTTGAATTTAATTGTGGAAATCAAATGTGTAATGATTGAATTGGTTTTTAATGGATTTCAAACTTATGAAAATGGATTATAATGATTTGATAGAAACCCATTTATTTTTTCTTGTAAAAAAGGAATGCTTTGAATAAAACATGTTTTGGTTTTAAATGGAATGAAATTAGCACTTTATAAATGAAAGAATGGGATTGATCGTATTTTAAGAATTCTTAAAATAGTTCTCCCATCATTTAAGAGCGCATGAAAGCCTTCGATAGTTAGTGAGTTATATGGATACACTCTATGCTACGACAACATTCTAAAACATACATGCAGTGGGTCACATCCCTGACGGCATTGTGATGAGTCTCCATTGTCCATTGTTATAGAGACGTGTGTATACACATATTTATGAGTTCACCTAGAGAGTGCGTAATCCTATAACTGTTTTAAACTATCGTACCTTTTGGCAGATGACCATGTTTCTCGCATGTTTATTTATATTTGAGATATAAATGTATTCCAATTCTTGTGAACTGCTTTACATGCCTGCTGATTTAATATAAAGTATTTTATATAAATGTTTTTCTTAAGCCATTATTTTTGAAATATTCCATAATTTATAAAGCCTTTTCATAAAACTATTTATTTCCATCATTTGAAATTGTATAGCATGTTTTGTTGAAATATGCTTTTGAATTTCCAAACATGTTTATTTGAAAATGGAAAACCATTCTTTAGATAATCTATATTTGGCATCTATTATGGAATCATTGGTTGTATCCTAATGGTCTTAGGCTCACACCCAACTTTTTCCTTTGGGTGTTTGAAGACATTCTTCTTCCAGGATCGAGAAAAGGGAAGGGACCTCTTGGAGGTGGAACCAGTTGTTGACCTCTGTACATGGAGAGTTGTGTCCTTTGGTACAATGGGATTATTTTTCCCTTTATGGTACTTGGGTTGTAGTACATTGGATTTTTATGCCTTTTTGTTTTCTGGTACATCTCTCCCAGTGGAGTTTCTTTTGATATGAATACTATTTTGTTTTACTCTTGCTTCCGCATACATGTGGCTAAATCATTCCCACTTGTATATTGTACGATGCCAGGTGCTAGTCACCAACCCATGGGGATCGGGAACGCCCTTCAGGAAATGTCAGGGCCATCTCGGTTATTGGGTTACCAGGGTGCCCGAGTTGGTTTTTGACACTCAATATCCAAATCATCCTGAAGACATCCTGAGAACATAAATGGGAACCTTGTTTCCAAATTATATTTAATGGATAATGGTAGTCCATACAAGCTATCAACATTCGTTATATATAATAAATAGTCGGTCATGGGATAAATAATCATTGTTTCCCATAAAATATTTCAAATCATTAATAAAATCATCTATAATCCAAATTTAATTATTCCTTGAGGATATTTTGGGGATTCCTATAATGAAGACAATGGTAATTTTTCCCCACATTTATACTTGTGTTGTAATAATGTCAATATAACCATATTGTTTCAATATTCATCATTAATTTTCATTGATACCAAGAATCGATATATGTATTCTGTAATATGTCTCTATATATTTTCCCACTTGAAGTCTTGTTTTAGATCTCAAAAAAATTTCTTACTTTCAAGATATATAGAGATGTATGAAATATGTGAGTAAACAAAAATATCCCTAATAATATTTTAAATTGATGGAACACATATCTGATTTATAATGTTAATATATACATATCTATCAATGAAAACTCGTTTATTATTTACTACCTAGTTTCTATTTACCTATAATGTCAATCTACTTTTATTTTAAATTTACATGATAGGAATGATGAGTAGTCAGTTGGAATTAATAGAATTTATCATCACCTTATTTTTTTATGATTAAACCTATATGACACCAAGCGTATTTGGACATTTTCAATCCTCATCCAAGATAGTGTAGGACGATATTTCCTTTTTAGATCTTCAACATCCGTATTTTTCATTCATGGATGGAAATATATTATTAATCATAATCATTTTTCAACACCGACCATTTTCTTTGGTTCATATTCAATTACATGTATGGGAATATATATTTCAATATTTTTATATTACTATAAATATCAAAATTTTCCCATTATAGATAACATTTTCAAATCATCAACAAAATCATCGTTGATTACATATCTAAATTATTATCTTAGTTCATTGCCCCATCAATTTTTAATTTTGAATGAAACAAATGAAATTAACCTGTCATTATTCATGAGAACACATCAAAAACACTATTTTATTAAATCATTTTAAATAGAAAAACATTTCTAAATTTAGCATAGATTATATATAGGAGTACTGACCATCCAATTAGTTACTTCCATAAAAAATTCATGAATTCAACTATCCAAATAAACATTACTCATTTAAATTTCAAAATTTATAGTGGATAATATAGTGATGAGAAAATTATAATAAAAAATTAGTAATATCCATATCCATAATGAAAACGATGGATCATTTTAATTATGGTTATTCATGTCTATTGGTCAGTAACTTAATATATTAATTGACCTACTAATACACCCTGGTGTATGCTTACACTAACAAATAATGAAACCCATTATATTCATAATTTAAATTTTATATATTTTTAATTCAAAATATCCTTTATTAAAGTCATTATTAAAAAATTTGGAATTGATCTAATGTAATTCATTTCTCTAGGAATATATAATAATAACAAAAAAATAGTTCACCACAAATATTTCAATGTACGATATAAAGTATATTTTTTAATGCAAGAATATGTTTGGGTCATTATTAATTCTAAAAAAGGTCATTATAAAATAATATTCCCCATACATCATGTGTAATTATTATTAAGAAATATCAGTCATTTTGACAGATAGATAATTATATTCCGATTAAAGGTCAATCTTTAAGAAATTTTTAGATTCTTAGAGTTGATCCAATTAATAATAAATACAAGGTAGTGGAATATATTTTCATGATTTTATTATTACAAACTAATCAATGTAATCAAATCCCTCCTAATATTTGACAAAAGAAATAGCTTCACCACCTATGAATAACTAGGTAATATAGAAAAATCTTCCAAATTTTATTTCAATTCTTTCCCAAAATCATCTAATTCAACATCATTCATTATATAAAGACAATATAACTGATTCATGAATCATGCAATACATTTGATTAAATACTCAACATCATAAATTTAAAAATCCATAATGATCATCAAAATTTAAATCTTTATATTTCCAAAAAATATTAATGTTATAAATGGTAAAAGAAGTCCATAATAATTTGAGCCAATTTCTCTCATCATTGACAACTATATCAAAAATTATATAAGCTTCCACTACATTGATTTCATAATCATTATGAAATTAATACATAATAATTTGATGATTTATGATATATAATGCTTCTTCCATATACTAAAAGTTGTTATGTGAATTAGACAAGTTAATCAATTACATAACCAATATTATATCAAAAGAAAAATTAAATATGAATTAGTCCATGTTGATATATCCCAACTTAAAAACATCATTCAGTGGATATTTTTAAATCTTAAATACAATCATTATTTCACTATGGGTAATCATCGATAATTCAAAATACATTATTTTTGTAGTTGAATATACATTCATATAACATATGTTTTATATAAAACATTCAATGAAAAAAATAAGAAATGCATTAAAAGATCATGAGAATAGATCAATTATACCTCACATAACTTTATTTTTAAGATCAACATTAGCAGTAATGATTAAAAATTTCCTTGTCAGTACCCCTTGTTTGGTATGATTTTAGAGAATAATAGCATAATTTTACTTAGAGATGGATAGTTTATTCTTATAATTTATGGACTATATTCACATAATTAATTTTATTGGGGAAAATATCTTGAAGGGACTATACTCACATTTATTGCATTAATCGGCCTCTTAGACATTCTTCAAATGATTTGGGCAAATTGTCCCACCTTACCAAAAATAAAAAGATTCGGTGTTCCCTTATTAAATTAAAATAATGATATAAACCATACTTTTTAAATGTAATAAAATGGTATTTCTTCCAATTAGACACATATTATTGTTTTCATCCTTTATTCACGTTCGATTTTAAGTCATGATTTTTTTCTCGAGTTCCAACTATGATGATTTTAAATTTTGAAATATTTATAATGTTCATTTTCATTCATGTTCTTTTCAATGAGTTTCCCCCTTGAGTTTTTATTGAAAATTGTGTTTTTGGGTTATCATGAGGTGGTGCATTGTGGGTACATTTATTATAAAATTAATGAACCATTCCCAGTAATCCATGCACCCAATGTGACATTTTGGGTAATATATAAACTAACAGTTAGTGAATCCACTATATTTAAAAAACCTGGGTGTCCCCAGGCCTATGTGTCCCCAACACAATGAACCACGTCACCCTTTTCCCACTCCCAATTACCCTTATACCCGCTACCATCCGACCAAACACCCATCGTGCCCTTCGATTCTCGAAAACCATCTAAAGGTTTGGTGCCTTCCATATCCTCGCTTAGGGTTCAGCTCATCCGGTTTCTTCCTCCAGCAGCACGCATTCGGCGACGGCCTTCCCTACAACACCTTCATCGCCTTACACCATCGACAGTATTTGTCTCCTCTGATTTCCACCGGCCACATCACCCTCTTCCAGGATTTACAGAAATCTTCATCGACTCCCTCTTTCCTAATTAGGGTTTCTGTATACTAGTCCTCCGTCGCCTAGCCTCTTCTGAGTCATCTTCATAAACCTTTACTTCTGCACCAACAATAGTCGTCCAGAATCGGCTCCTCTCACCATTTCTGTCATCACCTCTTTCAATCCGCGCAATTCAGATCCGGAATTTTCCTTATCCAGTCTCCAGGTCTAATGATTTTCCATAGACTGTCGTCCAAAACTAAGGTGTGCGCTACTCAATAGTCAATTCTTAAACATATACATTTATGTAAACATGTAGTTTTATTTTCATTATTTCAAACTAGCTCTGTTATGTTGATAGTCAAAATTATTTGTCCATTTTTTATTCTTAAACTCATCTGACCTATGTAAATTAATGTCGACTCATTCTAGATTGGTTGGATACAAAAAATGATGATTCTTTTAGTGGAAGAGATGGCTACATATGTTCTAGGAAGTATGTGGTTTTGTAAGCAAGATAACAAAATACTAGTTATGGGATCCGAAACATATTATTATAGTTGATGGCTCTCATTATTTAACTTTTAATACTCAAAATATCATCTTTGGTTCTAAGTACATCATTCCTTATATAAATTTTATTCCTTCATTTTGAAAATTATAGGGAAGGCTTCTAATTATGTAAATTTTGTTTTTCAATTTATAAAATTAATACACCTAAATTATAGGTTTTTCTCATTTTCCCACCTTTATGAGGACATCACTCTATTATCTGTGATTATTCATTTTACAAATGTGTTATAAAAACATGAAAGTAATGGATTCTTAGGAGTCATCATTTACAATGAAAAAGAATTTTTTATAACTAAAAATTCTTCCTCCACTGAATATATTTATCTTCATTGTCTCTTATTTTTATTACATTATTTGAGGGGACATTTCTGATTTTTTGGCATGTGTCCAATGAATTAATTTTCAATTTAACAATGTTAGATTCCTAACAAGTGTGTTTCATTTCATGTGTACATAATAGTGGTTGATGGGACATAGAGAGGAGCTTCTGTGATTTTTATGGTGTTGAAATAATTATCATTTACCTATCTGGTACGTCTATTTTCATGTTTTAGGAAATATTGTTCCATGAATTCATTTTTAAACCATTAAAGTATAGGAACTCGAAAGGTGCGACATCACAATTGCATATATTTGGATCCCCACCATCGAAAAAGATATTCTGGTACCCTATCCCAATTATAGAGCATCTTTGCGAATGTTTTTGAAGCAGACTACACTATACACATTATATAACTGGAAGATTCCATATTACAGGTTTTTGAAGCAGATTTCAAATAGTTATTGTATCAGGTAAATGTTTTCACACTTTATAATTGTCATTTAGTATGTTTTATTGTCATACAGTATCTTTGAAATATTTTTCCATGAATTCATTTTTTAACCATTAACGTATAAGAACTTAGAAGGCGCAACATCACAATTGCATATCTTGGGATCCCCAACATCGACAAAGACATTCTGGTACCCTATCCCAATTACAGAGCATCTTGACGAATGTTTTTCAAGCAGACTACACTGTACACATTATATAAGTGGAAGATTCCATATTACAGATTTTTTAAGTAGATTTCAAACAGTTATTGGATCAGGTAAATGTTTATAGATTTTATACTTGTCATCCAATATGTTTTATTGCTCAATTTCAAAATATATTTTCCTATTAAGTCTTGCTATTTCTTCTATTATTTGATTATGTCTTTGATAGAGATGACTTCTCAACATGTTAGTATTATTCATGAAAAAAATTAAGACTGATACTCCAATATTAAAGTGTCAACTATTTTTTCCATCTAGATGGGCATAACAAGTCCATTGGAAAACTGTGTTATTATTTTCAAAACTGTGTTATATCAACTTGATAGCACTAAATGTTTAGCAGTGTTGTGACCAACAGACCAAGGTATTCTATGTGTTCTATATTTTTATGTAATTCATGTATTCATGAAAGAAGTTTATTATTGTTATTTTATTCACAAAATCAATGTTCCATGTACTTCTGTTTTTCAGGTTTAGCATTTTAATGGATTATTCATTTTGAAGTTGTGATTTTATTCATGAAAACACTAGATTTATATCAGTTAAAAAAATAATGATTCATTTAATGTGTATTTTTTTTTTGAGGTAGTTCTTAAATTCATGTCACTTTATCCTACTATTTCCAAGAAACTGACATATTGTGACATTGTTCTCAAAACCATTTGTCATGAAAGACTATCATGAATGGATTATATATAGTCCCCTTGATGTTACCTTGTAGGAATAACAATCAACAGCTTTATGAATGATCAACAATGTCAAGGATGATGGATATGGAGTGTAATGTTAACCTAATACTCATCTATATAAATCAAAAAATCTTCTTATGCATTCAAGATATCTATAAAGTTGATAGAATATCTAGTTATTGGATCTAGAATAATTTTTTACAGTTGATACTACTCATTCAGTATGTTTTACTACTCCTTTTCATAATATTTATCTTTGTGAACTGTTTTATCCAGCCACATCACCACACAAACTCCATTTGACAACCATGAAATTCATTTTAGAACTATGTTATATCAACATGTGTAGTAGTGCGTGTGTAACAGTGAAGCCTAACTGACCAATGTATTCATTGTGGTTTATATTTTTTATATCTTTATTTTATTCAGGATAGTAGATTCTTAAAATTAATTTTTTCATAACTTCACAGTTTCTTGTGTAGAGAAGGCTGCAAAATATGTAACTTTTGTTTATCAATTTCTGAAATTAATACAACTTTGTTATTCATTTTAGAACTATGTTATATCACCATGTGTAGTAGTGAATGTGTAGTAGTGAAGCCTAACTAACCAATGTATTCACAGTGGATTATATTCTTGAGGAAGGAATTTTATTCCTGGTAGTAGTTTCTTATAGTTCATTTATTCATAAATTCACTATTTCTTGTACTTCTGTAATTCATGTTTATAAGTTACTAGATTAATAATTTTGAATTACTGCTTCCATCCATTACAACATTATATGTACAGAAGTCAAAAATAATAATGATTCACTTTGTGCGGTGTTTATTTTTGAGGTACTTATTTTATTAATGATATTATATCATACTATTTCAAAGAAACTATGATATTGTGATTATCTATTCTTCCATACAAATTTGGTATTCAAGAAATTAGATATGAAATGTATATATTGGATGAAAATAATGATATTGACAAATGTATTCACTAAATTCAACCATGACCCTTACAAAATCCTAACATTATATTGTGATTCTTAAATCATGTCATCTATATGATTTTAGAAGATTAGTATTACTAATATGGATGATTTTTTCTTTCAGACAACACTTCCAAATCTTTCTTGTATTACAAAATGACAGAAATACATTAATTAAAAGTATCCATAGTAGATTACAATGTCAAAATTTGGTAAGTCTATTGATTTATATTATTCACTATTTGTGTTTTCTCTTCATTAATGATTTCAGAACGAAAGGAATCAACACTATAACTTTATTATAATTTTTTTCTCACTCATGACCAGGGTCATCCATTAGTGCCTAATTGAAGAAGGTATTCTCCAAATTATATGAGGATACATAAAAATTCATAAGATGATATATTGATTCTTAAATTATGTCAACTGTGTTATTACATTAGTTTAATATTACTAATAATGATGTTTTTTTAGAAAAATGTCCCAGATCTGTCGTCTATTATGAAAAAAAAAATACATTGACTAATATAACCTAGAAAAACTCTCCCCACAAAATACACAGATCCACCATTTGGGAGAATCAAGAAGGTAAGATCAAGAATAACCACACATAATTTTATATACATCAAAATCAGAAGAGATTCTGTGTATGCTGTCTATTGTGTTGCCAAATGCAGGAAGATAGTGTCTATTGTGTTGCAAAATGCAGGAAGATGTTCTCTATTGTGTAAAAAAATGCATGGAAGATAGTAAATAGTTCCCATGGTTTTATTTTCCTTCCATGAATCCCCGAAGACTATCTCTATCGATTTCTCTCCTTCAGCTTAGGTTTTTTTCCCCGGCATTTTATTCGTAATGTCATTAGGTTGTTGATTTCGACATACTACATCCTATATCATCTAGGTACTCCTTTCCATTCAGATTTCTAATTGATGCTTTCATATTTTACCTACCCATATCATTATATTTTATTATTTTCCATCCATTGCGTTGGAAAATTCCCATATTTTATGCACTCATATCCAATTTTTATGCGCCATCACTTCCTCATAAAAATGGACATCTGTATTTCCTCTATACTAGTACACATCATAGTCCCTTAATAAATCATCACCATTAAACCAATAGAATATATTGATTGGAGCATCCACAATACTTTTATATGTGTACAAGGATGAAGTTTGATGATGCGATGTCAGAGGCCTTTTTTGGCAATGTTTCTCAGACTGTAACATCAGCCATTAATGTGATCAAGATCAAATACAAGGTGTGACCTTACCTCCATGAATCTCAATTTCCATACATCTGCATTCCAAATTTTATCTTATTTGATATGATAATATAAATATCAATGTCATCATATTAGTTTACTTTATATGGGAAAATCATATAGATAAATGTAAAATTATATGTTCATCATCCCATATCATTTCTTATTAAACTGATCACATTTTCAAAATATAGTAAATGAAAAGAATATGAGGACCACTAGACATAGTGGGAAATTGTTCGTGTGACGAATAATCACTGAGGGAAGATGGTTCCTATATCATTATGTTTTTTAGTACGTAATCACTGCTTTCTCTGTTGGTGTATTAAATTCATGGATTATTTTTTTAGAGGAGAATCTCGGTATGATATCATAATATCAAACTGCTTCATTTTGGTTGGGTTATATTTTTTTATTGTACATTATTTATAGCAGGTTCAACTGCTTTTAATGATTAAGATATTCTTCATTATGATGTTGGGGAGATTCTAAAATATGATACTCTACAACAATAGATGAAAATTATATGTACATGAAGGTTCAAGATGTTCTAAAAGATGAATCTACAATTTTGGCTCTCCAAATGCAACATCAGGGTATGACGTCGGTGAGCAAGATGTTGCAGAATAATGTTAACATACTTGACTCAGTTTTGGCACACCAAATTATACATCAAGGTATATCATCAACATTTTTTCATAGTTCAAGGATTCCTTTTTAATTTTCAGTTTTTCACTATAAATTGCTCGTATTTCCTTGGGTTTATTGTTATTTAATATTGGATTAATGCTGAAACATGTATGTTTTCTATTATATGAAGTGATTTTCTCTTGTAGATGATCATCATGTCCAGTTCTGTTGATCCTGTATGGTTCTATTTTAGATGATCATGTGCAGTTCCCAGTATTTTGATCATGTGCAGTTCTATTGTAGATCATTTGATCATTTGCAGTTCTGTTGTAGATCATGGTAGATCATTTTATTTAGATGATGATGCAATGGAGATAATTTAAGAGTTTCTTGAAACATTGATACTGGGTATGTTACAACAAATACAAATATTTCATCTACTCAGGTATGTGTTTTCTATTTTCATTCAACATTATTTTATAAAATCATTGTAACTAGCAATACTGAATTTTTTCATGTCATATGCATTTATTTTGACTATCACATATACTGTGTTTCGTCTTATCTATTGGAAACTGTTATAATTCCTCTTCAATGAATTAATTTGTCAATATAATCTACTACTTATTCATTAAATTAATTTCTTCATGTTGGAAAATTTGTGTACTTTGTTTGATGTTGATGATGCGGTCTGAAGATATGTAAGAATGTTTCCGGACTCCCCTCCTACAACAATCAATTCCATTGAATTGAAACTCTGAATGGAAGAAATCATAAACTAAATGTTTGATCAAATATATGGATATTTCATGATGTAATTTCTTGGTAATTGAAAACTAAGCATTATCCAGTTGTTTTAAACATTGTTTTTTAATTTGTATTTCCTCTATAATCTGTACTGTTAATATAGTATGCAGATATTCAAGGATGGAATTTGTCATCTGGGAAGCCCTCTCTTCATTATTGGGCGAACTCCCTTGGCATGTTGAGATCCAAATGGAAAGTGGTTTTTCATGCACCATTTTAGATTCTAATCATGTTATATCTGCAAGATTCCTGGCTTTCTTACTCCATTGGTATTTTCTCGCCATATCCATGATTTCGTGAAACATTCTGATTCAATTCCATTTGTGCGAGTCTTATAGATCAAGAGGGAAGGTGACTATTCGTCTTTGATTTCTAGATCCAGACAACTATGGTCCAATGGTGCAGGTGTTATTCTTGAGTAATTTTCATTCCGATGGAAATGGCGAGAAAGTGAACATGTTGACTGGTTGCATCCATTCCTAGAGCTGTGCAATTACCAAAAGGCCATTGTTGCATTGTGAAAATGGGATATCGAGAACCATCCTTATGCAAGTATGAGTTCCATAACTAGCAGACCGTTGTGTGTGATTCCTATGTAGATATTCATATTTTAAGAGTGAACAACAGAATGTCAGTCATTAGTAAGTTTTCCGGTCCTTGTAAGTATTTATCTATACTGTTAATAGATTATGAAAATATTCATAAAAAGTTTTTTTCAATTTTATTTATGAATATTTTGTTCTTTTAAACAAATTATTTCCACATATGTTAGGTTTCTAATTACAACCCATTGTACAATTAACAACATTCACTGTTTCTTTTTCACCCCACTAATATTTTTTTATTAGTTATAGATTCTCATACATCGTTTCAAATTTATTTTTCCAAAATATTATCTACTATCATAGATTTTTCCATTTTGTCCAATTGTATTCCAATGATAATAATCACTATTTTGAGATTTTAAAATAATGAATATTCATTTTCATTATCAACATTGACATATTTTATTACCTCTATGAAATAATAAACCATATCGTCGTGAGAATGCATGAACTAATAATTTTGTTTTATCACCGTGCAAATGCATGGGCGTGTACTAGTTAATTATAAACCTGGTTGTATAACCATGTTTAATGGTCTTATTATCAAGTATGGGTGCATAGTTTTTACACAGTTTATAAAATCAAGCAAGAAAACATTCATACTTGTCCAGGACATTAAAAATTTGAGGTTTACATTTTTCCCCTTTCGATTTATAATCAAAATCCTCCCCTCTTATCCCACTCAGTATTTAATACCATATTACCCTACCCTATCCCTCATCCAACATTGGATCCAAATATTAGAGTTATATTTTGAATTATTTCTCCAAGATTACTTCATATAGGTTGTTTCCCTCATTGATTTCCCTTATTTTCCAGGGTTTATCTCCTTCTACATTTGGGGTTTTATTCTACAGAAGATAGAGTGACATATATAGGGTTTTAAATTTATTTTCAATCTTCAATATATATGTTTGTTGTTTTATATTTAATTTAGAGAGTTTTATTGATGTGTGGTTGTGGGTTTTCACTATTATATTGATGTTTATTCACTAAAAAATGATATTCTATATCATTGAATTTCTGTATGATTTTAATATTATTTATTGAGTATTTAAATATGCTCTATGATATCATTTTTTGGTGTAGGGAATCTTTTGGAAAATATTTGAGGTGTGTATGGTTTAAAATGATTTTTCAATGGAAATTATTTGTGCTTGATGGGTGAACTCATGTTGAATTCCATATTTATTATTTATAAATAATGAAAGAAATTTAATAATGTATAGAAGATGGGTGAATCATTTTTTAAAAATTTATTTGGTGGAATATCAATTTTGATGAAGTTTTCATTATGAGAAATAGTGGTTTCCTGTGTGTTTTTATCTTTTTTTTCGTGTATGGGATGTGGTATCCAATAATGACCTGTTTTATAGAAATTTACCATGAATGAGATCCTAGGTATCTAGGTGGGTGGACAGGGACTAGTACGCTAGTTTAATTTGATATTCTAAGTCAAGATTCATTTATAAGGACTGAAAATTACAATGCTAATAACATTGTGCTAATGATTTGATTCCACTTGAACATTGAATGGGTTCCTCTCAATTGGGTCATGCATGGTAATGTTTTGGGTTGTGGTTTCTATACCAACTTTCACCGTGATATGGTGTACCTAGTATTCAACTAGATCTAGAGCCTATAGGAAGTTATTAAGACTTGGTGATATATTGTTATGTGGTTCCATGGATAGCAATATAGTGGACCAGGAGTATGTTGTGTCAGAAAAAAATATAAATTGTGATATGTGTAGAACATTAAAATTGTCTTACATTGAATTAGATTTTCAATAAAATATATTTCAATAAAGTGTACAACTAGAAATACATAAATTGTATGAATGGAAATATTCATGTTAATTTTTATTTTAGTGCTATAAAATGGAACCTATTTTTGGTGGAATCCTACTAGGATTTGGAAAACAACCTACCTACACATTTGGTTGTAGGTAGACTTTGTTACATATTAAACATGTAATGGGTGGATGTGTTGTTGTAATTCTGTATCCCATTGATAGAGTTCCACTAGTAAAAATTTGGTGGTGGTGGATTTATGGTGGTGGCCCTCACATTTCAGGGAGGAGATTTAGTTATTTTGTGGTTACTCCATCCATTGTAGTTTATTGAGTTTAGTTAAAAGTTTTAAACCATGATTCTGATGTTTTTTGTTGTACCTAGTTTTTATATTTCTTCAATTGTGATTTTTATCTATTTTGATGGATATTTATGTTTAACGATACTGTTGAAATTGATTCCCAATTTATATTTCTGGTACCTAGGCACTTGTTTCTAGCCTGTGGGGAATGGGAATGCCCTTTGGGAAATGTCATGGTTCAGGTCGGGTGTTCGATTGGATTGAAATCAATCATGGTTCATGTAAAAATGGTATCAATAGATGTTAAAACACTTTTTGGGTAGAATAATTTGGGGAAGAGTCTTTGTACACCAAATCTATGATTATCAATGATTTTTTGTCATGGTTGTGAGTAGGGTTCCTGGCCAATAGATCTCGTGAAGGGAATAGATTCGTCACTCGAATTCATGTTTTTTTTGTTGGGTTCTTTTGAATCCCTTGGTGCTTTGGAAATGAAATAGTAGTCAGGCTAGTGGTCTCAATGAGATCGTTTGGTCCAGAAAATCCATGTGGATCCAAGGACATTTTCCTAGAATACACTCTGTTTTGGTGGTATGATTTATGTATGGAAATAAAATATATGGCAGAGTCACCCTACACTCTATTATCCCCATGTTCTTTGTTTTTGGTGTTCCATATTTCTGAAGAACTATTTTAAATAATAAATTTTTGGAAATTGTGAAAACATTTTTTTAAATCGAAAATGTCTTGGTTTTTGTAATGATGGAAAATTAATTTGTTGAATCATTTAGTTCAAATATTTTGTATGATGGATATTTATAAAATGTTTTTTGAGTAAATTTGGATGAGATTATTTTGATTTTATTTTTATAATAAAAACATATAGTTTAACAAAATTTATTATCTAAAAAATGTGAACTTTTAAAAGGAGGGTTTGGAAATGAATTCTAAATTGATTTTTTCTTACTGCTAAAAATTGACTTTTATTGGAAATAATTTTGGATTAATGATTGGAGTTAAAATTTTGTTATTTACATTGAGGCTAGTGATATTTTGAATCTTCTTACGAGTTATTTAATGTGATGGAATTTAGGATTTCATTGGTGGGAGTTGAATGTTTTATCATGGAAATTGTTTTGACATTTGGTATTTCCATGAGTGTTCATAAGAATGGATATGGGTGGAAATGTATATGGAAAGATGCATGAGAGGATGATTCCATTGTGTTAAATGAGAATATTATTATTTGAAGTTTTGTGGAATGACATTGGTGAATGTACAACCCAAACAGATATTATTAATTTAAAACGTTCATTCAATATAATGTGTGATGTTTTGAAAAAAAAATTATTTGTGTGGTTTGTGCATTTCTGATTTGGGAATGTAACTAGAAATGGCTTTTGAGTTTTAGACCTACTTTTCCTTGAATGGTATCTCGTGATTAATACAATTAGATGATCTAGTTTTTAAATAATGATTAGTCAGTTCATTAAAAAAAATCGAAACCCATTATGTTTGTTCCCTTTTGTGTGTTCCATGTTTTCTGCAGTGAATATTGGGCGATTTCTTATTTTTGTTGGGTTTTTAGTTTTTTGAATTTTCTCGTTTACGCCACCATTACATTTTTTGATGGATGTTAAAAATTTTCCCATGTGTAGTTCTCCAATGGAAAAACCCCCAGTTGATCAAACCATATACCTTCTTCATGAGTTTTGAAAGATGAATCCTCCTCCACTTTATAGACAAGTGGATAATATCAAAGTGAGAGAATATAAGTAAAAAATTAGAAAGAAAATTTGGTCTCCATGCACTTCATGAGTTGTAAATGAATTTTTTTTTAACCTTTCAGCTTAAAAGTATATCATGGTTATAGTGAATGGGATCCCAATAAGCATAATGGAAAGAATCCTGGAGTTGTTGGTGTTGTATTCATAATTAGAAAGCCTCTCTATGAGCTCCTTTATGGAACAAATGATGTTGCTCCATCATTGTTCAGTAATTGGTAATAATAAATCATCGTTACTAATTCTTTGGATGTACTTATATTCCTATGGATTCCTAGGTCACTAGTAATGGTTCTGTTTGGGTGTTTCTAGGAAGGGTCATGGACCTAGATCCACATTTTTTAATAAAGAACATAACCATTTATAGAAATAGTTAAAAAATTTAGATCATTTTGAATTCCCACCTAATGTACACTTCATTTTTTATAATAGTTATTTCTATTGGAGTTTCACCGTGTTTCCTTTTTGGTTCATGGTGTAAGAGTGGTATTGTGAATATCCTGAAATATTCTGTTTTGATGGAAACAAATCAGTAAAATTTCCATAATTTGGTGATTTTAAATGGAGGCGTCTCATATGTATTATATTTCATGATCATTCTTGGTAGAATGAAATAGGATGATGCATAATTTTCCCCTGAATCCCTATCATGAAAAAGTAAATTATTATAGGTGAAGTGCCCTGTTGATGCGATGTGAGTTTCATGGTGTGTTTATTTCTTTTGGTTCTTCTTGGATTGTTTTGTGGAAATTAGGGTCACTAAATTAAGTCGTTATGATTATGTATCTCTAACTCTTCACTATGATGGAGGATATGCTTCCAACATCAGGTATCTAGCCATATGCCCTTGATTGAAGCAGGTGTGTAGTTGGGAATCGTAGGTGCTGGAGGGGCCATGGTATGGCTTGGCCTCTAGTGTTGGATGGGGAATGTTAAAGATAATTTTTCATAGGTCTTTTGTATTGGAATGTTATTTTTTTGTGGGAAAAGAAGTGATGTCATTGTTTTTCAATGTAATCCTTATGGGACATCGATTTACTCCTTGGATATATAGAGTCATGGTTGTATTGTTTTCATGGATTCTAGTGGTCCGTCCATTTTTGTATTTGATTCTCCTTCCGGATTTCCTTATGTTTTCATCCTTATGAATCAGTTTTGGTCACGTATTTTTCTTTTATGATGATGATCACATTCATAGGTGGTGTTAAATTATGAAGTGTTTTTTCCTCGTGATTTCGAGTTCTATTGTTTGATCCCCTTGTACCGAGGTTTTTGTCCATAGAAGTCTAGATAAGTAGTCTATTATTAGGAAATGTTGGGGAGAACCATTTAAGGTATCAATGTAGTTTCTTATAGTGTTGGTTATTGTTAATTGATCTCTCATGGTGGGGAGTCAGTTTTGGCCTCCCATTTTGATAATCCGGTTTTGTCTCTTGTGTATAATGTCATGGAGATATTTTTCTGGTGGTGTTCGATAAGAGATTACCTTCCTTGAAAATTTGATGATTTTTGATTCATCCCAAATATGTTGTTTGAATTAATAATTTAAAAATACATGTTTCATGTTTTTTCGCCAATATTTTGATAAGTGTTTTGGGTTATTTTTTTCATTTTAGGTGAATTGTATGAGTTTTATTTGGTAATTTATAAATATTTCATGGATTAATAGGTTGGATAATGTGTTTTTGAGGATATTATTTCCTTTTATTGATCTAATATAGGTTTTGTGTCTTTTAGGGGGATGAAAGTATATGATTAGAGTCCATTCTGGACTCCCGGGATAAATCATCTGAATCTATATTTATGGTCATGGTTCTCTTCATTCCTCCTTGATTGATGTTTATTAGGAATTTCATTGATTTAAAAGTAGTATTATTATTTTAAATCAAACCAATGAATGATATTGTGTATATCAAACCTGTATTTTCAATTCCACACTTTGGTTCAAATCAATTTTTAGTTGTTAACATTCTCTTGGTTTTCGGGTGTTCTGGGGTTGAAATATTTGTGTCTCATGTGGTGTTGATCTATGAACATCTTCATGGGGGTATTGTATTATACATGGCCTCATGTTTTTTCAAATGTTTTTTATTAGTTTGTGGTTATTTTGAGTGGGATTATTTTCACTCATGGTGGAAACACTTATGGGATATGTTGTTGAGGTTTTTTGTACCCTTGTGTTGGTTGAGTTTTGTGTTTGAAATAGTTCTTTATTTTGGGGTATTTTCACCCATATCCATCTTCTATTCCCCCGCTTGGTTTCCCCATGACCCCCTTAATTTTTATGAATATTGATAATTTTTGGGTTCCTAGAAAAAATGCACGGTTTGGCCTGAGGGTTCCAAACCATGCAAGGATGTCCAACACATTAAGATTTGATGTTTTGTGACCCTTTTTTTCTTTTGGAAGGAAACCCAATATGACACACTCTTCTCCATTTCTTGATCTACCACCATAGAAAGCTTCCAAGCCCTCTCCCACTCCCTTGGACCTCAAATTTGATGGGATATTTGATGGGGGGATATAAATCATGCTGTTAAGTCCTCTTTTCCTTGATTTCTTCCCATACTTTATGGTTCATTCCACCCTTTCATGAATTATATAATATCAAGAAGCTAGGTTTCATACCTAGGGTTTAACCATGAGTATTTTTGGTGATCTCTTGTGTTTTAGGGTTGGTTTTTCCCCGTTTGTGCGCGGCAATCGTCGGGTTGATTTTTCGCACAATCTTTTGAGGGGTTCAAAACAAAAGGTAGGAGATTCCATGTTTAATCATTGGAGTTATCTTGCTTATATTGTAAATTTATCATTTTTTAATCAATTTATTGTTCTTTGAAAACTATTTTTGATGGATTTGGTTAAGCGTTTAATTTTCCAGTTGCATTTTAGCTTCAATTTGACTGTTTTTTATTTGTGACTCTTTGGGTAATTTATGGGTGTCTTATAGTACATATGAATGTAATTTATTTGTATATAAAGGGGTTACCTATTCGGGTTTATTAAGTCTTTGATGTCATGTGGGCCTCCAAAATTTGTGTTTTGAATGGGTCTCATGTGTTAAACCTTTCCTCACTACATGAAAGTTTTTTATGAAAAAAGTGTGTTTTTTCATGGGTACTAGTTGTGGTTTTATTTGAGGTTTTTATATATAACTTGAGAATTAATTAATAAATGTTTTAGTGATTTAAATTATATTTTGGATAGTTATTGGTGTGATTTTGGACTTGAGAGAGTGATTTTAAATGGGGTTTGTGTGTGGAACATAGTTATTCCCCTTGGATGGTTTTATGAAAATTGAAACTGATTTTCTAATTAAAAAAAGTGGAAAATTCTGTACAAGTATTTTTTAGGTGATTTAATTCATTCTAGACGGTTTTTTGAAAGGGATATAAGTGATTTAAGTTTCCAAATTTTTTATAATGTTTAGTAAATGACTGATGTGTTTTATTAAATTTTGATATTGGTGTGAAAGAGGTTGTGTGCTGTTTTGTGTGTGTTTGATGTGGAAAATGCATTTTGTTTATGAAAATGGAATTATGTATCATGTGAGAGGTTTGTTATGTTATGTTTCAAATATTTGGAATTTTTGTATAATATTGTAAATATAATTGTTTAATTGTGAACGAAATGAAAAATGTGTTGTGGGATATTTTGATGTGAGTTTGATTTCAAAATCAATTTGAATGAAAAGGCATCGGATGTCACTTATGTTACATACATGGGGTATGGTTGGTGAATGTATGATGTGGAAGTGTAATTTTCATGTTTAAATTAAATTTCATGACTTGTGGAACTTTTTTGAGCACAATAGGGAAAATCTATTTTTTTTTTGTGGGTGGATGTGTACTATTATTCTAGTTATCCTATTGGGTTTGGCCTTAGTTTTACGTTACAAGATTGATGCTTAAAAGAAAAAATAATCAAAGATGAAAATGATGATTGGGGACCACTATGTTATGGGTGTTTTCCCTACTAGTAGATCATTAATGATATCATATTGTGAGATGGTTAATCTCACTGAGATACAAGGTACCTAGGACACAAAACTAGGTAGTCCCTTGGGGTTATTTCATGGTGAATGTACTCATCTGATGATTTACATTAACCGTCAAAATTTGGTATATTTTTATAGAAAATACATAATATTTGGTATTTTATTTATATTTATTGATTATTTAAAATATTCCACTTAGAAACTATTTTTATTTAATGTTATCTATTTTAGAAATTGTAACTAACATTTCAGGTTTATGAAAACATCTCTAAATTCTTATCACATTGAATCTCTAGTGGTGGTATCCTACTAGGATATGGCTCACACCCTATGTAAATAAATTGGGGTATGTATACATGGTTGTTTTTTATGCAGGTTTTGGTACAGTTTTAGTTAAAGTAGTTCAAGTTTTTAGTCGGCCTTTCGGGGTGTTGTCTTGCAGAGATGGATTGAGGGTTGTGCCTCTTGCCATGCGGAAGATCATGGGATCGTTTTTTGGTTTTTTACATTTTTAATGATTTTTTACATTTTTAATTGTTTTTAAAAATTGTTTAAATTTTTTTATATAGTTATGAATTATAGTAAAGGATTATTTGGTATGAAAAATCCAAATTTTGTTCTATGGTTTAGTTTTCTTTTTTATGTTTATAGATTCGGGTATATCATTCCCAAATTTCTTTTCATGATACCTAGGAACTTATGCCATCCCCTGGGGATCTAGAATCCCCGTCGATCCTTATCATGGTCCAGGTTTGTTTCTAGATTATAAGGAGACCTGATTCAGTTCATGACCATATGGTATCAAAGGAGGTTCAGGTTAAACCATTTGGTCATGTTATTTGTGGAAAAATCGGGATAGTCTACTGTTAGGGTTATCGGGACAAGGAATTACAAATATGTATATTTTTTCTAATAACGACGCCTCATTACAGAATTCGTGTTTCCTGGGGATGTTGGGATTTATATGATTTCTTTGGAATTCGTGTTTTGATGATGGTTAGGGGAAATGTAAGGTGGGTTGTCTTAATGAACTCATTGAGGTTGCAGGACATGGAAATCCATTGTAGAGATAGGGATTTTTTCCTAGAACACTCTTAATGATGATGAAGTGATTGGAATATGGATTCTATCCAAATGTCGATGTCACACACTAAAACTAGTTTTCTCTCATATTATCTCGTGTTCTTTAGCATTGAAATCACGGAAGTTTCTTTATAATGAAAAAATGGATCGGTTTTAAGAAGCGTAATGTTTCCCTGAAATGATTTTCTAATAAAGAGTGAAAGTATTGATTTATTTTGCTGAAAATCATTTTTTAATTTCTCAAATCTAGTTTAAAGAAAACCGGTAACCATACAGATTCAGAAATTCAAACTTACACATTCAAATTTCAAATTTCATCTCCACCTCCATCATCACCTTGATCCATGAGCCCTGACACATCCTGCGCACCTCGAAATGCAATGCCTCGGGCCATAACAAACGCGCCATCCAACCAAAACAGATCATCTCAGATCGCCGGTGTGCATCACTGGTGACCGTCGTTGGTATCACCAACCTGAAAATCGTTGTCGAGAAATATCGACGTCCTTCCTCACCATCACCATCAGAGGAAACCCGACAACGGATCATCTCTAGTCTAAACTAAAATCCATGATAAAACACAAGCTTATCTGGTCGACAATCAATCAAAAATCCAAAAAAAATAAAATGAAACAGGTGCGCATCACAAACTAGATCAACAAGAAAATAAGAACATAATAGTGATTCACCAACATCGTAGAAAAACAACAAATGAAACCGTGCAGAACTCAGCAACACCATCCAACCGCACAAGAAATGCCCTGTTTCTGAAGCACCTGCCACCACCAACCAAATTAGCTACTTCAGACACAACGAAACCCCACTGCACTCACCCGAGAAAATCTGGGAGCCCACGCATCACCGACGCATGAGTACGACCATCAGACATTTAAGAGCTGACCGCAGGACACCAGCGAGCCTCTGAGAATGATCCCAGGAGCGCTTCGAAGAGTATGTCATCGACGGGGACTAGTCTTACACCCGAAGGTCTGAACCAGCAACCACCGAAGCTCAAAGATAAACTCCAAATCAATGGAAGACCATGAAACCACGTGATGTCGTAGATATCCTGACCGACTCACCGAGCTTGAGGGGAACGTCGCACCGTCCGCAGCATAGGGGCGGTGGCAACAAGAGGAGAACCCAAGACCGGGAGCCCTTTACAGGCGCATCTTTCCTCCACCATGGTATTGATTTATTAAATGGTGGAACTATTATCTTCATAATTGGTTTGTAAAAGAAATTGTTTTGATTACACCTATTCTGAATGTAGTAACCATATTAATGGTGGTTTTGAAAAAGTCTTTCAAATATAGTTTTATAAAAAATTGAAGGGTTTTCTAATGGAATGAGATGTTTTGAAATTTATTTGAGTGACTTGACAGTGAGTTATTATCTAAATTATTAGGCCTTTATAAAAAGTTTTGTAATCTATAATTGCATACTTTGATTTTGTAGTTAGCGGTATTTAGAAAAGCTAATTATTAGTTGTGAATTTTGGTTTTAAAAAGTGGAAATGATTTTTGATTTAACATTTGGTATCTCCATGAAAGACCACATGTATGGGGTTATATGAGAAAATGGATGGTAAATAAAACTAAAATATGATATTCGGGATGGATATAATGAGGGTGCCTAGTGTGGCACAGAAACATGCATTTGTGAGGCCCACGGGGTTCCACTGGTGGATATGCTTTCTGTTGGACCATTTTTTTTCAATAAAATGTTTTTAAAGGAAAACATGATGTCTTGGTGAATTTTTTTGATTTGTTGTATGATGGATTTTTCAAAATGTTGTTGTTGTGGGTTGTTTTGTGTCTATGAACCCCTCATTTTTGAACCCTTTTTGGGTTTGTGTTTTGTCAGTAAGATGGTTACAAGGAAAAGTTAGTAATCACTTCAGTTAGATGTTTTGGGATTCCTTTATGGTGGATCTATTCATGTTTCGGGATCTATTTTATGGATATTTTTTAAAAATGGACATGCTTGGTAGGGTCCTTGGGTTTAATTTGTAAAATGTACGCCCCCGCTACCAGTTAGTGCACAGCTAATGTAAAACACAGATTTTTTTTCCATTGGAAAATCCTCTAGTTGATCAATTTAAGGAATAGTTTTCTCGAGATTTAGTGATTGAGTTTAAAAAATTTCCATTCATTGATTTGGGGATCCTCTTGTAGAATAATTTTTCACTTTGATGGTTGAAATAAAACATACTTTCTTATGTTACCTAATTTAGAGAATGTGTATGTGGTCTAGGGTTTTTAGGGTGGATGAGTATCTAGATGGTTTCTAGGATGGCCTATGGATACTTCACTAGTCTCTTCAAAAAAGGGGATTAGTATAAACCAATAACATAAGAAATCCAGTCATGAGTGGTTTTTATGGCCACTTTCTATAATTCTGTGGTGTTTGGGGATGTTGTATACAGTCCCCCTCTATGTATTGTTTCTATCCGTCACATTAGACTTGTTCGGTGACAAGTTGTGATGTCACGTGCTCGTTCGATTGTAGTATTGATGGTATTGCAATCCTCTAAGAATCCAATTTTTTTTGTAGTATGACGCCCTTTGAAAAACATTAAAATCCAATATTTTAGAGGAAGGTGTTTATTTGTTCCATTTCATTATTTTATTCATCACCCGAAAAAACATGTTGGGATGTGTGTGCATTCTCTTTTCCCTTATTTCAGTGAAATGTTGATTTAGGGTAACACGAGTTTCTATTGTGTCATGTTTTGGTAATATTATCGGTGATTGAGGTGTAGTTATTAGTTACAATGTATCAATAAGTTCTATAATGGTGTTTCGAATGACTAACTGTGAACCAAAAAATGCATCAATCTTTTGGGATCCAACTATATGCCCCATATTGAAGCTAGCGCATAGTCAGGGGAAATCTCAGGGTTGTTTAAACACTTGTATGATGTCTTATGCTTATTATGAATTATGTTAATAGTTTAATCCTCTCATGTCGGCATCTTCTTGACATTGTTCTCGTTCGGTGGTAGAGGTGGGAAGACCTCATTTCCATGTTGTAGAATGAGTTCATACATTCCACTTTGGATTAGATTAGTTTTCAATAGAAAGGATTGAAATTTTTCTAGAAAAGGTGATGACATGGTCGGGGAATTACTAGTAGTGATCGTGTTCCAGGAAGCCATATAGAATGACTGATTTGTATAGTTCAGTCACAGATTCCAATACCATGCAGACCAACCATGTGGCCATCCCAAATCATAAAATTTTTGGATCATTTTGTGATGGAAAATTCTGGTTTTTAAAATGGATGGTTCTTATGGTTGGGAAACCCACTATGAGTATTCTGTTGGTTCTTTTGGAAAGGACTTCTAGGAGTATACTCCTTGTACCGAGAGTTCATTCGGACCTCCCGTTGTTAGTGTTCCATTTATGTCAGGGGAAAATTTATGTTGTATCAAATTGTTGGGGGACCAATTGTGTCTCCCCATATCAGTAACTCAGATTTGTCCATGGTATTGGTTTGGAAGTAGGCATTCTCACTCAAATCTATCTAAATACTACCTTCTTCCTTGGATAAATGTTCAGATTGAAGAGCACCCAATGATTTATCTAAAGAATGGTATGTGTAACCTTGTCCGTTTTTTTGTTCCATTGGGTACTATTATTGAATATTATTCAGATAGTGTTTGAGGAGTATTTTTTGGGATAAAATCTGAATTCTCTTGATCATTTTATGGAAGTGATGTAATTTTCGGTTTGTGGGAGTTTCCTATCCTTAATTTATCACTGAAGCTGTTTTGGGCATTGGGGTCGAAACATGGAAAAGGAGTACCTATTGGTTTATCAAATTGGGTTGGGTTGTTGGGTTGGTCTTTTGGGTAGAAACATGGAAAAAGAGTAACTCATGGTTTATCAATTATGTTTGGTTGTTGTTTTGGCCTTATTGTTTCATTCTATAGGTGGGAGGCTTTTAGGGGGGGATAATTTTCACACACCGTATTTTCAATTAAATGATTTGATTAAAATCGACTTGTAGTTGTTATCTTTCTCAGGGATTCTGGGTGTCCTGGGTTTTGAAAAACTTGTTTCTCTTGTGTTATTGATCAATGAACATGGTCATGGGGTTATTGTATAATACATGGCTTCCTGTTTTTGAAATATTATTCTTTTAGGCTATGGTGATTTAAATCTGGTTTACTGACACTCCTAGTGGAACCACTTATGTGGTATGTTGTTGAGGTGGTTTGTACCCTTGTGTTGGATGCGTATTTGGTTTTATTGAGTGAACTGTTTTGGGAAATGTTCTCCCATTTATATTTAATATCCTTCCCCATTGTACCTCCTGAATTGATATTATTAATGAAGGTTTTTGGGGGCACAAAATAGGCGGCACAGTTTGGCCACACGGTTCCAAACCATGCCTCCATACTTTAAAATAGTGTCCAACACAATAAAATTATATGTGTTATGACCATTCTTCCCTACCGAAAATTAACCCAATCCACTCCTCTCTTTCTTATTTCACGATCTACCTCCATGGAAATCCTCCAAGTCTTCTCCACCTCCCTTGGTCCTCAACATTGAAGGGATATTTGATGGGGAAAACATCAAAATCATGCAAGTAAGTCTTACACTCCTTGATATCTTCAATTTCTTTAGGTTTTCTTCCACCTATTCATGAGTTCTAAAATATCTACAAGATAGGGTTCATACCTCATGTTTATCCATGAGCCTTTTTAGTTAGATCTTCTGTTTTAGGGTTGGATTTCACCTCCATGAGTTGCGACGGTGGTGCAGTTGATGTTTCACCCCATTTTTTCAGGGTTTCAAAACAAAAGTTAGGTGATTCCATGTGAAATCCTTTTTTGATGAGTTAGCTTTCTTGGTTTATTTATTTATCTTGATGATAATATATTTTTAGTGGTGAGAAATTTTTTTTATGGATTTGTTTTAGAGTTTAATTTTGTTGTTACATTTTATCTGGAATTTTGGTGATTTTCATGTGGGACTCTTGGTGTAATTTTTGGGTGTGTATTAGAACATATAGAATGGATTTATTTTTATAGAAAGTGGAAGCCAATTATACTTTATTAATGCTTTTTCCTCATGTGGGCCTCAAAAGGTGGGGTTTTGTAAGAACCCAAATCTTATTTTTAGGTATGTTTATCTTTATCTGTTCATTTTTTAGAAAAAGAGGAAAATCTAGAAATTTTCTATGTACACGCAATGTGATTCATTAGTATAGGCCATGTCATGCCTTAACATAGTAGGTTGTGTGTTGTCCATGTAGTTGCCACACACATGTTTGTGTGGGAGTGACTTGGAGTCCTCTTAAAGTGGAGTACAGAAATGGTGAGTACACATCATGTATTTCAAAAGTATACTCCATGTACTTTCTTTATTTCATTAAACACACTGGGGTTGTGCCTAATTTACAGAACTCTTCTCTTTCATGTCTCATTGGACAGAGAGATCCATACAGATAGGAATCATCGATGAACCCCCAAGCATTATTTCGTCCCCCGAATAGAACACTGTCGGTTGTGTTGGAGTCGCATCAGCGAGTTCTCTCTTCTCCTAGAGCACCATCTTTTTATTTCTCTTCTCTCGTGAGATATCGAGGGTTGAACATGTAAGATATCTTGTAGATAATCAAAAATATAAGGAGATTTAATATTCGAGGTTCACGTATATCATTCCTACAATGCTGAAGTAGGTAGTTTGTGCCATTTCGTTCAAAGTATTTGAGTATTATGTGCAAATCCCACCAATTCCCTTGAACATGGAATTGCGTGTTTACTCTTTTACCATTGTTGTTTTCATTCCATGATCAAATATATGTGTAGAGGTTATTTGATTATGAATAGTGTTGATTTAAATTATTTGTATTTATTTTTCGTGCATGTTCTATTTACGACCGGTTGGTCCAGTTTTAGCTCGTTTGGATGCCTTGCCAATTTTCCATGCCAATTGTTGTATGATGGAGAGTTTGTAATCTGACATGCTTGATATGTTGTAGACTATTTAGTCAAGTTGTACCATAGGTTTTCTATGGTCGTACATAATTTCTATGCTCGTTGACCTAAACATGGTCGTGAGAATCTGGTGGAGTAGGCTATAAGTGAATTGATCGAGGGAGCTTCCTCAGAGAGTCACTGAGAACTTTAGACTATACGGGGAATTAACCATGTGAGATTCCTTTGAGTATCTTTGTTTTACTTTGAATTACCTTGATTACCCTAGACTATAAGGGGAATTGACTGTGTGAGCTTCCTCATAGAGTCTTTGAACGACCTGGGTTATAAGGGGAATTGACCGAGTGAGCATCATCAGAGATTCCTTGAAATTGGGGCTATATGGGGAATTGACCATGTGATCTTTTTTAGAGATTCATTCACTACCTATGACTATAAGTTGAATTGACTATGAATTCTTCCTTATAGAGTTTTTTTTAATTCTTATGAAAGAACCATAGGGGTTAGACAAAGCGCACTGCCTAGATGGTTTCTTGTACTTGTTAGGTTGATTAGAGGGGATGGGTGTGAGTACTTCGCCAAGGGTTACCTGTTTGTGTTTAGCTGTCTATTTCACTAATTTCTTGATATTGAAACTGTGGATTGTTTACTACTGAGTACATTCCTGTTTTCTATTTTCTGTACTTTTACCTTCTATATATTCACAGACTATTTGGCACAAATCTTTCGGTGTTTGCCTACTGAGATATAGTTTCACACCCTGTTTGGGTCATGATTTTATGCTGAAACATATTATATTGTTATTGGTATAGATAAGGGCATTCACCCTTCTGCATTAGGTACTTGACTTGCGGTGGAGCTGCGGAGCATGGGACCATGCTCAGGCATTATAGGTTGAAGGGATGTCTATCTATTTCTTCTGTACTTTGGTATAGAACAACTTTTATTTCCAGCATTGTGACTTGTTTGTCTTTTTTTTCCGAGAGATATGTATCCTGAATCATATTATATATATATGTGCTCCAGTTTTTTATTAATCCAGTACTCTGCTAATATAGTTGTTGGATATTTACTACTTCCGCTATTGTATGTTTTTACTTCTGTTGTGTACTCTTCCAATGAGGGCATAGTTTCCCCACTATCACAGCCAATCTCGTGATGCTAGTCAATATCCTTTGGAATGTGGTGAAAGGTTCTTGAGGTCATATGACCAACTAGGTACGGGGCACCTATTGGTGGCTTTAGGAACTGTGATGTTACAAGGTGGTATATGAGAAATTATTTTGTCATTATTTAGTATTTGTAGCCTTTAGCAGGGGATAAGAAGGAATACATACATAGTAATAAGCTTTCTCTAGGATTAGCAAACTTGTGTATAGGTAATAACCAATCTACCTTGTTTATTGCAATTTCTTCTAGTTTCTCAAATTTATGGTTGATCTAATTTGCACCGTTCGGTGACTCCCATGTTTTGTGTTATTACTCTTGACATTATTGAGGTTCTATTTCTGTCACAACCCAATGAGATGAGGGTATTCCGTCTCATGCATCATATAGGAATTTGCTAGAAAACACATGTCATGCATTCTTTCCATGTCATTTATGATGCGTTATAAATTTCTTGTTATTTTGATAGATGTTTTGTAGAATATGCATGCTTTTGTGATAGACGTCTGGATAAAATACCAGCTATTTGATAAGGTACTGTTTGTGTGAGGTTTTGTTTGAAAGAACACCAAATGTTGGTTCCTGATCTATTATGGACCCTCATGGACCGGAATTTGGTGGATCATTAACATTCTAACCCTTTTCATAACATGTATAAGATTCCATTATATGATTTGGGGGGATTATGGGCCCTCACAGATCATAATTTTCCACCTTTAATGATCGTTTTAGTGTTGTTATTGTCTCTGGAGTAGTTTCTGAGGCTTAATGTCAGGCAAATCCCAGAATACCCAGCGTGTAGTTTTGACAACACGACATGTGTTCTTCTGTTTGGGAAGAAACGTTTTTTCTTATATACACGCCATGTACTCTATATAAACTCTATGTAGCCTCTAATCGTGTCATAGGCCATGTGGGAAGAGACACGAGATAGGGAATATCTTGTGGGAACACGTTGGGTACCAGTTGAGCATGCCATGTTGGGTTGATCCAGTGTCCGCCCATGTATCTAACAACACAGAGGGATAAAACATAATCTATACACATTGTGTCAATATTATAAATGTCATGTAGTCTTACCCAGTTATTTGATCATTTCACTAACACCACTGGTCTATGTTGTAACGCCCCGACCCTAATTACCTAGAGTCGGTGCATTATTACATAACATTGGCATGATCATGATAAAGATCAAGTCTCGAAAGACCGATTAGTTTAGTAGCCTTGGAATAACTAAATACATCCATAAATTTTACATTACATCATAAAAAAAACATCTTGTCTTCATATCCCCGCATACTATCCCTACAGGTCATTCATAAATTACTTCTTCATAATCCTGGGAAAAAATAAAACATTGAAAGGGGTGATCTCAGATGCTCAGTAAGGATAAAATTATAGCAGAAGCTTTCATAAATAAGCATAAACACTTAAGGCAATTTATAACTAAAACAAAATCCTTTTAAACTTGAACTTCATCATAAAATGGCAAAGGTAAAATGAAATAATGCCATTTACTTACTCACAGGGATATTCTACTAGTCGAATGATCACATGCAATATCAATAACCACTTTCAAAATGATGGAATGCATAATGCCAGAATATCATAACCACATAGTCAAGGCCTCGTGCCAAGACTACAAATAATATTTTGCCAAGGCCTTGTGCCAAGACACTATTTTGTCTCATGAGACCTACTGATGCATCGAGGAGCTATAGCGGGCTCCACCCGTCACTTATTAAGTCCAATTCATTCCTCATATGAACAGGTTTAAAACATAACATAAACATTCCTATTAAAACTAGAATACGAAATGTCAATACTTCTACCACAAACCATGAATGGTATAAAAATAGCACATCCACAGTCAAACATAACTCATTCGATACAATATGGAATATTGTATTGTATCACATTAACCTCAATCATGAATAATGAAGGATTTTGACATAGATGAAAATAATCATCAAAACTATTTGAGAGAAATATCCCCCTTTTCTTGAAAACATTTAAAAGTCACACTATTTGTCAAGAAGCCATTTAAAAGTAGATTTTTGAATCAAAGTGTCCCATACCACTTTGAAACTTTTTAAAAGGAGTTTTAATTTCTAAACTTTAATGTCCATATAAATAAATCCTTAAAACCATTTTTAAAACATGGACATTAATGAGAAAGATTTAGATGAATAAGTCTTTAAAACATTTAAAAATGTTATTTTAGTTAGAGATTCTAACCAAAGGAGACACTTGAATACAAATAATTGAGGTAATCAAAACTTTGTAATATCATTAGAATAAAGGGATTCATGATATACTATGTCGAAGTACATTAAATACACCTCATAAAAGTGATTTGGTGTATATCAACAAAGAAGTCTCAATGGAATGTAAATTGAGATGAAATCTCTCATAAAGGCCGTATCCTTAGGTTAAGGATAAATCAACGACATAATTATGTGTGACAAATATAAATACACTAAATATGATTGGATATTCAGTGTAAAACAATCAAAGGATATTCACACATATTCTTGTAAAAACAACACCAATGAATTGGATGTTTAACTCAACAAATGGTGAATGAGTTAAAATTACTCTTATAAAATTCATATCAATGACTTGAGAATTATCAATGGAGTGATTATGTGTATCAAAAGTTTATCCACAGGAAGGGGAGTGGAAATTATGACATAATCAAATGAATAGTGATTCCACACATAATCTTGGGGTAAAATAATCAATGGAGTTTGCGTAAAGCCGAATAAATGGAAATTGAAATTTCAAATTCCCTTATCGATTTGGTAACTTATGAAACACACACCCATGAAAGATGTATCATACCATGATAATGTAAATACCCATAAATTAAAGTATATTACACAATGAATACAATCATGGGCAGTACACATACACCACATGCAATAATTAAGTGGTGATCAATGGAAATCTCACGAAATTAAAAGTGAGATAAGAAACCCTTACCACGTTAATCAACTGAGTCGTATGGAAAAAAGTTAATAACCACCAAATTATTTAGAGAATAAAATGAATATAAAGATAATCATGATAATATGTATCAAATGAAAGTACACAATACACCACTTTCAATAATTTAGTGGAGAACAATGGAAATCTCACGGAATTGAAAGTAAGATAAGAAAATACCTTACTTGTACTTTTTCCTTGGTCGATGGTAGGTTTACATCCTGTATAATGGTGAAATAATTGTTATTTAATAATACAAGAATCATTTAATTTAATATGATATCATATATGATCTTTTAACATTGATTTGTTAATAATATCTTAGAATTATTGTTATTTCGGGTGTTAATGGGTTCATTTTACTTTATATTCTTTGTTATGTGAGCCATATTCGTTATTAATGGGATGTATATTATTCATATCCAGAATTATATCAGGTCCTTAGATACTATTTTTAAATCATCAAATTATAATTATAGTTGAATGGATATGATGGACAATGAATCTCATCGCGTTCGTGGAGACGGTAGTCCGTACATACGCACGAGCGACAATATCATTCTTTTGATATTAAAATAATATATAATTGGATTTTATATCATATATACAGAATCATTATCATGTTATATTTATTATTTACATGATTTAAACATCATTATTATACCCATACAAATAATAATATATTGAATAATAATTACACCACGACGTGGAGACGGTAAGCCGTACGTACGCACGTATGGTGACATGTTATTCAAAGGATGGATAGAATACTGAATATGGTTGTACCATATTTATAATAACATCACAGTATATATATGATACTAGAGTTATTATTTTATAATGGTAATAACAATGAAAGAGGAAGTGGAAGAAGAAAGGAACTTAAAAAGGGGTGGTGAAAACATTACCTCTTCTTCGGGTTCTTCCTTTTGATTTGATCAAAAGGGCTCCTTAGGTTGGATTTCTGATCAAACTAAGGCCTCTAGGTTGTAGTGAGGGAAGTTGGGAGAGTATTTGGGCAGAGTTTGGCCGAACCAAAAGGCTTTGATGGTGTGAAGAAAAGAGAAGGAGGATTCTCGTTTTATAAGAGGGGTGAGGGGCACCTTTGGAAAAGATAGAAATATTAATTTATAATAAATACATATTCAGTTTCTAATGGCTCCAAAGTTGACTATTCAAAGGTTAAGGTGGGGATAGGTCGATAACCACTCATCCAATAGAATTTAGACTGGTTTGGGTACTTATATTAACCTTATCTTTAAGTATTAACTCTAAGTTAATTAGTTTCACTTTTAGAATGTCTCTTTGTATTTTTATATAATATGGTTAATAAACATACTATATACATCCAAGAGACCCCCAAGTGGTCCATTAATGATGAACCTATCATGATATAAGTCTCTTGGCCGAACCTTAGATTTTTAGGAATATAATATCAATTAATAATATAATATTTGTTTTAAGAACTCTTTTATGTCAATTTTGACACTATTCAATAGTTGATTTTTGTGAAACACATAACAGATTGATTACTTCGAACAAAGTCAATAACATCAATCCTAATGTATCATATTATCCTAGAAAATTAGTTTATTTAATTAAAAGTTTCATATTATATTTATTTGGTTATTTATAATATCAATTATTTTAATTTTTCACTATTATAGTAATTACTGCATCATCATTGTGTCATAAATAAAATAAATTATTTAATGTCTAAAAATTATAAATAAAATATCATTATGTAGGAAATTTTTTTATCTTTCTAATTAATATTTATAATCGAAAATCAAACATATATAACCCTATGTAAAAATTGTTTTGCTAAAAGATATATGCTTGTATCATTTTTGTATTCATTTTAACTTAATTAAAATAAAATGTCATTATCACTTACAAGTGGATCCATGGGGTCCCAAAATTGACCCGAAGATGCCCATGGTCGACCATGTATCAACCAATAGAGTTAAGATACGTTTTAGGGTAATTTAGTATTATTATAATATTATTTTTAACCCTTATTTACCGGATTTACCCTTAACCATGGTAAATAAAATATTTACCGCAGTAATTATTCAAAATGTCTAAAAATAAAAGTTACATATCTACACAATTTGAACATCCTGATTCCAAATATGGAATCCATTTTCCTAAATTCAAAACACAGAAGTGGCAGAAATTAATTTAAAATTAATTCTCGCTGTCAAAACAAAAAGCGTGTTTTTAAGAGATAATCACTATCAAAAGATTGACACTTGTTTATGTTCGGTTTAATTGTAAAATTATGTCCAATGACCAACATTATATTAAATGGTAAAACTATATTCTAAATATTCTTTAAAACTACTAAAATTCATAATTTATCACTATTAATTATTTTGATTTAAAAAGTTGTTTTTAATTAAAATTTAGTAATTTTCACTATTCATCAAAATATGAAAGTTATCCGAAAAGTACCAAAATTTCACCTTAGGCTAAATTAGATATTCCGAATCCAAAAATGAAGTCCATTTTGAAATATAAAATATATATAAATTTAAAAAGTATGTATTACTATTCATAATGGCTAGTTTGATCGGTTGTGGTGTCTGTTAAAACTCGAAGTTGCGTACAACACACGCTACTATTTTATTCAAAGGAAAGCATACCGTGGAAGCTTGGCATGTTTCATTTTAATTTTTTTTTGATATCTCCATTTAGTCAAAAAGTTAAAAATATTTTATTTAAAAATTTTTCACTATTAAAAGTTGATAAAAGTGAAATACTGAAAATGAATCTGTTCTTGCATTATGACTATGAAACTCATAATATGGATTCTAAAATTATAAGGATTATATAAAGTTTAAAATTTAGTTAATACTATTCATGACCTCTTTTAATGGCTTTTTTGTAAGTCAAGGTGTGATTGAACTCGGTGTTGCGTGTAGTGCAAGTTATTGAATTATTTTGAAGAAATAACACACTATGAAATCTTGGGGTGTTACATTCTCCCCTCCTTCAATAAATTGCATCCTCACAATTTGAAATTGTTCTTCGAAAACAAAAGGTTGAAAATAGAAAATATATTTGTGGGAAAACCCACATCGGAAATTGGGTTACTAAAATTTAGTCTTAATATGAGGAAAAGAGAAATGAAAGGGTCACCATCGAATTATGATCTCGATTAGGAGAACATTGGTGGTAATTAGAGACATATAATTGGAGGAAAAACATAAATATTTATAGGTAGTGATTGAGGTCATCAATCACAAACAAGTATAAAATTGAGGTCCTTAAACTCATCAATCTATGATGATTTGAAATACCATCGGTCCAACAAAACATAGGGTATTGGGATAACACATTTTTGACGTTTCAAAATATCTTAGTTGAAATCCCACATCGAAAAATGAATTAATGGGGCCTCTATTTAAAATAAAGAGTGGAATGTATGATGATTACCGAAAATAACACATACTAGGGTTCCATGTAGGAAAATATGGATATGGAAGAGAAATCTAACCATCAATTATCTGATGGAGAGTGGTAGAGAACATGGCTATGAAAAGGCCAACAATCCCAAAGCCATAAATTAGTGATGATTTAAGGTACCATCTAGGACAACATTTTTTTTTAAGTTACATTACATAAAGAAGAGGAATTCATTTATGATATTGACTAAGAACATTATGAGATATACTTACATTTTATGTATATTTTCATTCTTTAATAAATTTCCACCACTAACTCAATTTTTTTTAAACTATAAGTATTCACGAAGACTTGGTCACACTGGAAGAGCTAGAATAAACTTCTATAGAATCACATGATCCATGCAGGATAAACCATATATTTACATTTTCTTTGAAGATTAATCAAAACCAAAATGGTTAGTGAATGATCTAATGATCCCCCAAAAGGATATTCATTGAGATAAATATGTACTAATCTTAATTTCTAAAATTAAACCAACAATACCCCAAAGTTAAATAGATACCATTCAATAACCAATTGTCCTTAAAATCCTTTAATATAATCCAATATAATATTGAAACCCAAAACATAGAAGAATTTGATTATGTAGTCTCCCATGTTACATTGTATCTCCAAATGACATCAAATACTCTTAAAGTCACATACTTAAAAGTAATTAACATCATCACATATTCTCTGTTATAGGTTAATCATTTCCATAAATAACCCAAATCACTATAAATCAACAATAAAAACATAGATAAAAATTCACCATTACTCTACAAATGATACCTCATTGTATTCTATTTTCCTTGGGCATATAGTGATCCTAACAAAACGAACATCTTCCAAAATAACATTTATCACTTAATCACCAAATCATTTTCCTATACCAAGGGTATTCATTTGATAAGACATAAGAACCCAAATCATCTTATTATTGATCAAAAAAAAATAGTCACACTAACCAGGGACTTCACGTAGTCCAGTGGTAGGTGATAAATCCCAATCGCACTTTGGTTGTGGGTTCGATTTCCACAGCTTTGTCTGACACGACGGGTTGTCACACGGTCTACGTGTTATCCTTTTTCAAAAACTATATTTTATAATATTACCAAAATGAGATAAATTCCTCAAAATAACATAATTAAACCACAAATGTTATATCATACTTTGCATTTTCATCCCAAATTATAATAACTTATCATTTTCTCAAACCCAAATGATCATATAAAACCAAATGGTTATTTATACCTATATCCACAAGAGAAGAGACAATTCTTCCTCAAATATCATTCTCACATGGAAAACAGCGGGGTTACAAATACAAGAGAAAATTATTCCAAAGTAAACTCATCAACAAGGAGTGCTAATACTTTTTAAATTTTTCTCCAACCATTTATTTCCACATAGCTTCTTCTTTGACCAAGAAAATATTCTATAGAATAGGACATTCATTCGGGTAATGGCCAGGTCCCCTAAATTTATGGAAAATGACTATAAATGGACTCTTGGGACCATTTTTATCTTCTTCCATAGTACTCTTCATTTTTCTTCAGCAATTCTTCACTTTCTGTCCTTCCTTCCCGCACGTAAAACATTTCGTTGTCCCATTGAGGCACTTTACTGGGTGTCTCTTTCCACATTTCCTGCATGATGAAAATTGAGGTTTCTTTTCTCCATGGTCTCCATTGTTGGAGATCTTATCATTTATCACCTTTCTCTTCCTTGTTGAGTTTGGGAGATGGTTAATATATATGTTGTTGATCATATTTTTGGAAACCTGATTTGGCATAAAGACGATATCTTTTACGGCTATAAACATTCGATTTTGTTGCTCATTTCCACCACCGTTCCCACCTTGTACATCATTCTCAAAGTCACTATTACTTTCTTGGAATCCATCCATTGACTAAAACCAGAAAGAATTGTGTGAGTAATAGTAGTCGTAAAATCATTTAGAGATTAAAATGTCACCATATTCTCAATTTGAAACATATTAGGATTAACCAAGGACATTTACTCTCATCTTATGTATATATTACTTAAATCAGTTTGTAAAGAAAATGTTAATTATCCTAAGCATATCCCCCGGGAGTGTCGTAACCAAGAGTGCAGCAAGGCCTGTTGTCATGCACCAGTTCCCGTTCGAGTCTAGCTCAAAGTGTTGTTTTCGGGTTTTACCCCTAGGTACATCTGTGCCAGAGCCGCCTCTACCTGCTCGTATCCAGACAGGGATGTATTTCTCGGAAAACTCACAAAATCTCCACAATACCAAAATTCTAGGAAGTTCTTTTATAATAATCCTCAAAGTTCATCTTAGGTCTACGTGCTCTAATCAGAGTTTATCTAAATCTAGCTACCAAGTTTGTACTAAAATTCCTCTGATACCAACTGTAACGCCCCGACCCTAATTACCTAGAGTCGGTGCATTATTGAATAACATTGGCATGATCACGAGAAAGATCATGTCTCGAAAGACCGATTAGTTTAGTGGCCTTGGAATAACTAGATACATCTATAAATTTTACATTACATCATAAAAAAAACATATTGTCTTCATATCCCCTCATACTATCCCTGCAGGTCATTCATAAATTACTTCTTCATAATCCTGGGAAAAAATAAAACATTGAAAGGGGTGAGCTCAGATGCTCAGTAAGGATAACATTATAGCAGAAGCTTTCATAAATAAGCATAAACACTTGAGGCAATTTATAACTAAAACAAAAGCCTTTTAAACTTGAACTTCAGCATAAAATGGAAAAGGTAAAATTAAATAATGCCATTTACTTACTCACATGGATATTCTACTAGTCGAATGATCACATGCAATATCAATAACCACTTTCAAAATGATGGAATGCATAATGCCAGACTATCATAACCACATAGCCAATGCCTCATGCCAAGACTACAAATAAGATTTTGCCAAGGCCTTGTGCCAAGACACTAGTTTGTCTCATGAGACCTACCGATGCATCGAGGAGCTATAGCGGGCTCCACCCGTCACTTATTAAGTCCAATGCATTCCTTATATGAAATGGTTTAAAACATAACATAAACATTCGTATTAAAACTAGCATACGAAATGTCAATACTTCTACCACAAACCATGAATGGTATAAAAATAGCACATCCACAGTCAAACATAACTCATTCGATACAATATGGAAGATTGTATTGTATCACATTAACCTCAATCAAGAATAATGAAGGAGTTTTACATAGATGAAAATAATCATCAAAACTATTTGAGTGAAATATCCCCCTTTTCTTGAAAACATTTAAAAGTCACACTATTTGTCAAGACGCCATTTAAAAGTTGATTTTTGAATTAAAGTGTCCCATACCACTTTGAAAATTTTTAAAAGGAGTTTTAATTTATAATCATTAATGTTCATATAAATAAATCCTTAAAACCATTTTTAATACATGGACATTAATGAGAAAGATTTAGATGAATAAGTCTTTAAAACATTTAAAAATGGTATTTTAATTAGAGATTCTAACCAAAGGAGACACTTGAATACAAATAATTGTGGTAATCAAAAATTTGTAATATCATGAGAATAAAGGGATTCATGATATACTATGTCAAAGTACATTATATAAACCTCATAAAAGTGATTTGGTGTATATCAACAAAGAAGTCTCAATGGAATGTAAATTGAGATGAAATCTCTCATAAAGGCCGTATCCTTAGGTTAAGGATAAATCAACGATATAATTATGTGTGAAAAATATAAATACACTAAATATGATTGGATATTCAGTTTAAAACAATCAAAGGATATTCACACATATTCTAGTAAAAACAACACCAATGAATTGGATGTTTAACACAACAAATGGTGAATGAGTTAAAATTACACTTATAAAATTCATATCAATGACTTGGGAATTATAAATGGAGTGATTATGTGTATAAAAAGTATATCCACAGGATGGGGAGTGGAAATTATGACATAATCAAATGAATAGTGATTCCACACATAATCTTGGGGTAAAATAATCAATGGAGTTTGCGTAAAGCCGAATAAATGGAAATTGAAATTTCAAATTCCCTTATCGATTTGGTAACTTGTGAAACACACACCCATGAAAGAAGTATCATACCATGATGATGTAAATACCCATAAATTAAAGTATATTAAACAATGAATACAATCATGGGCAGTACACATACACCACATGCAATAATTAAGTGGTGATCAATGGAAATCTCATGAAATTAAAAGTGAGATAAGAAACCCTTACCACGTTAATCAACTGAGTCGTATGGCCAAAAGTTAATAACCACCAAATGATTTAGATAATAACATGAATATAAATATAATCATGATAATATGTATCAAATGGCAGTACACAATACACCACTTTCAATAATTTAGTGGAGAACAATGGAAATCTCACGGAATTGAAAGTGAGATAAGAAAATCCCTTACTTGTACTTTTTCCATGGTTGATGGTAGGTTTACCTCCTGTATAATGGTGAAATAATTGTTATTGAATAATACAAGAATCATTTACTTTAATATGATATCATATATGATCTTTTAACATTGATTTGTTAATAATATCTTAGAATTATCGTTATTTCGGGTGTTAACGGGTTCATTTTACTTTATATTCATTGTTATGTGAGCCATATTCGTTATTAATGGGATATATATTATTCATATCCAGAATGATATCAAGTCCTTAGATACTATTTTTAAATCATCAAATTATAATTATACTTGAATGGATATGATGGACAATGAATCTCATCGCGTTCGTGGAGACGGTAGTCCGTACATACGCACGAGCGACAATATCATTATTTTGATATTAAAATAATATATAATTGGATTTTATATCATATATACAGAATCATTATCATGTTATATTCATTATTTACATGAGTTACACATAATTATTATACCCATCCAAATAATAATATATTGAATAATAATTACACCACGACGTGGAGACGGTAAGCCGTACGTACGCACGTATGGTGACTTGTTATTCAAAGGATGGATAGAATACTGAATATGGTTGTACCATATTTATAATAACATCACAGTATATATATGATACTGGAGTTATTATTTTATAATTGTAATAACAAAGAAAGAGGAAGTGGAAGAAGAAAGGAACTTAAAAAGTGGTGGTGAAAACATTACCTCTTCTTCGTGTTCTTCCTTTTGATTTGATCAAAAGGGATCCATAAGATGGCTTTCTGATCAAACTAAGGCCTCTAGGTTGTAGTGAGGGAAGTTGGGAGAGTATTTTGGCAGAGTTTGGCCGAACCAAAAGGCTTTGATGGTGTCAAGAAAAGAGAAGGAGGAGTGCCTTTTTATAAGAGGGGTGAGGGGCACCTTTGGAAAAGCTAGAAATATTAATTTATAATAAATTCATATTCAGTTTCTAATGGCTCCAAAGTTTACTATTCAAAGTTTAAGGTGGTTATAGGTCGAAAACCACTCAACCAATAGAATTTAGACAGGTTTGGGTACTTATATTAACCTTATGTTTAAGTATTAACTCTAAGTTAATTAGTTTCACTTTTACAATGTCTCTTTTTATTTTTATATAATATGGTTAATAAACATACTATATACATCCAAGAGACCCCCAAGTGGTCCATTAATGATGAACCTATCATGATATAAGTCTCTTGGCCGATCCTTAGATTTTTAGTAATTTAATATCAATTAATAATATAATATTTGTTTTAAGAACTCTTTTATGTCAATTTTGACACTATTCAATAGTTGATTTTTTTGAAACTCATAACAGATTGATTACTTCAAAAAACGTCAATTAAATCAATCCTAATATATCATATTATCCAATAAAATTAGTTTAATTCATTAAAAGTTTCATATTATATTTATTTGGATATTTATAATATCAATTATTTTAATTTTTCACTATTATAGTAATTACTGCATCATCATTGTGTCATAAATAAAATAAATTATTTAATGTCTAAAAATTATATATAAAATATCATTATGTAGGAAATAGTTTTATATTTCTAATGAATATTTATAATCGAAAATCCAACATATATAACCCTATGTAAAAATTGTCTTTCTAAAAGATATATGCTTGTGTCATTTTTGTATTCATTTTAACTTAATTAAAATAAAGTGTCATTATCACTTACAAGTGGATCCATGAGGTCCCAAAATTGACCCAAAGATGCCCATGGTCGACCATGTATCAACCAATAGGGTTAAGACACGTTTTAGGGTAATTTAGTATTATTATAATATTATTTTTTAACCCTTATTTACCGGATTTACCTTTAACCATGGTAAATAAAATATTTACCGCAGTAATTATTCAAAATGTCTAAAAATAAAAGTTACCTATTTACACAATTTGAGCATCCTGATTCCAAATATGGAATCCATTTTCCTAAATTCAAAACTTAGAAGTGGCAGAAATTAATTTTAAATTAATTCCCACTGTCAACACAAAAAGTGTGTTTTTAAGAGATAATAACTATCAAAAGATTGACACTTGTTTATGTTCGGTTTAATTGTATAATAATGTCCAATGACCAACATTATATTAAATAATAAAAATATATTCTAAATATACTTTAAAACTACTAAAATTAATAATATATCACTATTAATTATTTTGATTAAAAAAGTTGTTTTTAATTAAAATTTAGTAATTTTCACTATTCATCAAAATATGAAAGTTATCCGAAAAGTACCAAAATTTCACCTTAGGCTAAATTAGATATTCCGAATCCAAAAATGAAGTCCATTTTGAAATATAAAATATATATAAATTTAAAAATTAGGTATTACTATTCATAAGGGCTAGTTTGATCGGTTGTGGTGTGTGTTAAAACTCGAAGTTGCGTACAACACACGCTACTGTTTTATTCAAAGGAAAGCATACCGTGGAAGCTTGGGATGTTTCATTTTAAATTTTTTTATGTCTCCATTTAGTCAAAAAGTTTAAAATATTGTATTTAAGATGTTTTCACTATTAAAAGTTGATAAAAGTGCAATACAGAAAATGAATCTGTTCTTGCATTATGACTAAGAAACTCATAATATGGATTCTAAAATTATAAGGATTATATAAAGTTTAAAATTTAGTTAATACTATTCATGACCTCTTTTAATGGCTTTTTTGTAAGTCAAGGTGTGATTGAACTCGGTGTTGCGTGTAGTGCATGTTATTGAATTATTTTGAAGAAATAACACACTATGAAATCTTGGGGTGTTACATATGTTATCTTTTCACATACACACCATTTCAGTATGGAATAGGCCGTGTAGTGTGAGATGTGTGCCAGACCGTGTCACTAACAACACATGCTAGTTGAATCATTTCTAGTACACGTCGTGTCTACCTTGAACACACAGTGTAGTCTTGTCTTAGGAGAGTCATGTGGCTTAACAATGTAGAATTACTCTGGTAGGGAAAGTGGATTCAATTATATGCCAGGTTTTAAGACAACACGTCATGTGTTTTGGGTGATACATGACCAGTTTGGGTAGGTGCACACGACCATGTATATGACATAACAGAACACGTAGTGTAGGAATTGTTAACGTCGTGTGGTCTTGTTTTGTTAAACATTAATTCTTTATTTATCCAGTTCCCTTCTTATGATTCTAGTTTTATTCCTTGATAACAATGATCTATGTTCTTTTCTTGATCCTGTAGAGTCATGCAACTGAGAAATCCACCGGTTGTAGGCCAATTGTTAGGTGGTGATCAATCACCCGAAATGGATGATCATGGACTCCTAGAGGATTCTCCAGTTGTTCCATCCTTGGCACCAACCATTGTAACTGAAGGAGGGCTTTTGAGGATGATTTTGACCATTCAGGTAGTGCCGCATCCTTCCCCATCAATGGAAAAATTGACACAGGTTGACCAGTAGCAGCATACTCCTACTTTCTCAAGGGATAAAGGACCTCAGGCTACAGAGTCATAGTTAGAATCCACTCTTATGATTTTCGAGCATATGGAGATACCTTCAAAGAAGAGGGGGAAAAGCTCTACCTACATGCTTCGAGACTCTACGAAGATGTGGGGGGGATGTGATCCCATAATTGTTTCTTCCAGCCGAATATGACTTGGGATGAGTTTTGGCACATATTCTATGATTACTTATATCTGGAGACCTTGAAGGCTGATCAAGGCTGAGAGTTCAAGACTATGGAGTAGTGTACTCTTTCTATTATAAATTATTCCTCTCACTTCACAAAGATGTAGTGTTTCATTCATATTACAATTGGTGATGAGTTGTTCCTTGCACGGAAGTTTGAGGATGGTATCAGGCACTACATCTGATCCCAGGTGAACATCATCAGGTTGACTTGGATATCTTCTATCATCAACCAAGCTTTGATCATAGAGCACAATCTGAGGGATTCAGGAGTGGTGAGACAGGGCGGTTCGACATCTAAAGTTAGTATCCCTCCAATTGATAGCTGGAAGCACTACAAGGAGTTTGCACGAGGTGATTAGAGTAGGAAGTATGCATCTTTTGGTATCCAGGGGGTGTGCTACCAGTGTGGGAAGAGAGTGCATACGAGGCCACATTGCCTGAGAGACCCAGTGGAGTTCCGAACTAGCGGCACGATGTGTCTACTTCATCTCTTTTTTCAGTTTACTCATATGAAGCTAGTGACATGGGTTCTTCTAAGACTCCCCGTTCTGGAGAAGCACCACATGTTTCTCAACAGTCTGGGATGATGAGTTATTCGAGCCATTCTGGCTGAGGTGGAGTTTGTGTCAATGGTAGTCAGTCGCTGGTTCTTTAGTGAAAACAGGGTGGATCATCACATAGCGGTCAGTCATGGTCATAGGGCCACTACATAGGCCAGACTTTTGCAGTGGGGCACACCAATAAGGAGTAGGATCTCATTCCCTCCACAGTATGAGGTATGGTCTTAGTATCCTCAGTTTTAGCTACTACTACTTTCTATACAGGGGATTCCTAGGGAATTATCTTTTTCATGGTCATGAGAGCCTTGGTCTTTGTATCTTTTCCTCTGGCGATATTTTGATGTTAGAATCATCGTTGGGGACTATAACAACTAGTGTACGTCAGTTCTGGGAGTGCCTACTAGAGGTTGGAGGATGTCACTTTCTATGGGAACTATATGTCCGATAGATGATAGGCTATTATTTCATTCCCTGAATGGAAAAGCTAGTTTATTTTTAGGGATTCTTCGATTTTTATCATCGTAGGGTGAGTTTCATATCACCAGAGGGTGAATAATTTCTTCATAGAGGTCTCTGGGATGTCTAGACATGCAGAGCGGGTCCAGAGAATCATGGGTTGAGAGGAGTTACAACCCAAACTGGTAGTCTATATTTGGATGACCTGGGGACTTCAAAGATGGAATTTCCTCCAATGGTGGATCATTTAAGATATGTGTTTTCAGAGGTCTTTTCTGGTTTTCCTACAAAGCACGAGGTAGATTTCTCGATTGAGATTGTGCCAAGAGTGGCACTGGTGTCCATTACTCCTTATAGGACAGCTACACCAGAGTTACAGGAAAATAGTTTCATCTAACCCTGTACTACTCCTTGGGGTTCGTTAGTCCTATTTGTGATGAAGGAAGATGGTACCCTAAGTCTTTCTGTGGACTATCAGAAGATGAACCAGTTGACAGCTAAGAATCGATATTCTTTGTTGCAGATCGATGATCTCTTTGTCAGATTCGAGAATCCTCGGTGTTTTCAAAGATTGAAATGAGGTCCTTTTATAATAATTTTCATGTTAGACCACCAGATATACTATTTATAGCCTTCCATAGAATGTATTCTCTATACGAGTATATGGTTATGCCATTCGGTCTCCCGAATGCACCTATAGTTTTCATACCACTGATAAACCGAGTGTTCCATCCATACTTGTATTCCTTCATAGTTGTTATTGTGGATGATATCTTGGTGTACTCTCACACTCGACACAACCATGCTACCCATCATGAGATCATTTTGAGTAAACTGAGGGAGAATTAGTTATATTCAATTCTCTCAAAGTGCCTTTTTTGGATTGATCAGATTCACATCATGGGTCATTTTATCTCAGTGGTGGGAGTATTAGTAATCCCAGGGAAATTGGTTTTTGTAGTTTCATGGGAGAATCTGAAAGACGTCTATGAGGTGTGGAGTTTTTTTGGGTTGGCTGGATACTAAAGAAGTTTTGTACAATACTTTTCATGCTTAGCAGCACCACTGATGGGTCTGACTAAGAAGGGTGAGACATTTTTATGGTAAGATTCTTATGAGCCAGCCTTTCAGGAGTTGGAAGGAAGGTTGATTTCAGCACTGATACCAGTCTTTCCATATCCAGGCACGAGCTATATTGTTTACTGTGATGCGTCAGGTATCGGTCTAGGAGTTGTGATTATGTAGGGAGATGGAGTCATTGTGTATGGGTATCGGCAGTTGAGGCCACATGAGAGGAATTACCCGATATACGATCTAGAGTTGGCAGCTATTGTTCATGCCTTTATATATTGGAGACATTATCTTTTGGGAGATAATTTTTTTGTTTTAACTATCCAAAAAATGTTTAATGCACATCTGTAATCAGTGTGATGTGAATTTAACGAAGCGGTGGTGAGTCGAGTACCTACAGACCTTTGACTTTTTTCTTTCCTACACACCTGGGAATGGCAATGCAGTGGCTGATGCATTGAGCAGCAAGACTCAGACACAGGTAGTTCAGGTGGCTAGTAGTCAGTGGAAGCTTATAGCTCTGTTCTCATAGATGCATTTGGAGGTTCTTTATAGACAGCAGAATACTTTCCCATCTTCTGTAATTGTTACCTCTACTCTTCTTGATCGAGTTTGAATGAGGCAGCTATCAGATTCTGAAGGCCTAGTCCTAAGGAAAATTTTTTTAGGAGAGGACCCTATTCATGGATAGACCACATGTGAGGATGAGATCTTGCGTTTCAGGGGAACGTATGGGTGCCATCAGACATACGTGAGGAGCTGATGTGGGTCTTTTATTCCTTAGATTGGGTAGTTCATCTTGGCATCACCAAGATGTATCATGATCTACACCATAAGTATTGGTGGCCAGGTATGTAGAGGTATGTTTCTGGTTTCGTTATGAGGTGTTCCACATATCAGTAGATAAAAGTGGAGCATCAGCGACCATTAGGGCTTTTATAGTAGTTACCCATTCCTGAGTGGAAGTGGAATGATGTCATGATGAACTTCATGACCGGTTATCCGAGGTCTTCATGAGGGAATGTCTGAGCTTGGATTTTCATTGAAAGACACACTATGGTCTCTAACTTCCTAAAAATCAATAATACCTCAGTGTTGATGAGCTAGGACTATTTTACATCTGAGAGAGTGTATGTATCCATGGAGTTCCACACTCAATCATTTCAGATAGGGAAGAAAATTTAACTTCTCGGGTCTGGTAGGGGATTCATAAGGTTTTAGGTACACAGGTTCTATTGTGTATAGCCTACCACCCTCAGATAGTTGGCTAGTCTGAGCATACAATTCAGGTGCTTGAGGATATGCTCCGAGCATGCATTCTAGATTTTCATGGCTCTTGGGAGAAGCATATAACAATTGTGGAGTTTTTCTAAAATAATAGATTTCAAGACACTATTCTGTTGGAACCTTATGAGGAATTGTGTGGTAGGCCATGCCGTTCACCCGTATGTTGGCTGGAGGTAGGAAAGAAATCTTTTCTAGGACCTCATCTTGTTGAGGAGACCACAAAGCAGATTGAGTTGATTCAGAAGAGGATGGCTACTGCACAGTCTCATCAGAAGTCTTATGCTAATCAGTGGAGACAACCACTAGAGTTTGAGTTCAGGGATCAGGTTTTCCAACATGTCACACCGAGGTTGGGAAACAATAGGATTAAATGATATTATAAGAATTCTCTATGATACGTCAGGCCGTTTGAGATTTTGGAGAGATTTGGGCCAGTTTCCTATCTGTTGCAGTTACTTTAGAGGTACAAGGATATTAACGACGTCTTCCATGTTTCTCAACATCGACGTTACTTTTATGATCCATATCATGTTTTACATCCTGAGAAGGTTGAGTTGGAAGTGGATGCATCCATTGAGTACCATCCTATCCTGATTTTGGACCAAACTACGAAGGTTCTCTATTATCGATTCGTTTCTCTAGTATGGGTGCTTTGGCAGCATCAGCCAGTACACGACAATACTTTGGAGAGGGAGGAAGACGTACAACCACAGTGGCCGGAGCTATTCAGGGTTTCTTCTTCAACACCCTTCCTGGGAAATTCTGGGATGAATTTAATTAAGGGGGGATGTTTTTAAGAACTTGGATCTTAATTTTAACTATCTTTTTCCTCTTATGGTCTCTATTGAGAAAAAGAGTATATTTTGGAAAAAATTTACATAAAAGTTGTGTACTTCATGAGTACACTCCGTGTACTACCTTACCATAGGAGGTCATGTTCTGGACAAGTAGTAGCCACACACAAGGACATGTGAGAGTCACTTGGAGGCCGCTTGAAGCAGAATATGGAAAGGGCGAGTACACATCGTGTAGTTCAAAAACATATTCTTTGTACTTTAGTTTTTTCATTAAACACACTAGGGTCACGTCTAATCACCAGAACACTCTTCTTTTAGGTCTCATTCGACTGAGAGCTCTGTAAAGCTACTGATCATCAACAAACCCCCAATAATTCATCTTTCCTCTGAATCGAACACTTTCAGTTGCGTTGGAATCGCATCAGTGAGTAGATCACAATATTCGGATTTCTCTTCTCTTATGAGATATCGTCGGTTGAACATTTTATAAATTTTTGTAGATCATTGACATAAAAGTAGATTAAATCTTTGAGGTTCACATATATCATTCCTATAGTTCCTAGGTAGGTGGTTTGTGCCTTTCCATTCCTTGTCTTTGAGTATTATGTGAAAATTCCACCAATACCATTGATTCAGGTATTGTGTGTTTACTGTTTTACCCCGTTTGCGTGCCTTCCATGATAGAATGTTTATATAGTGGTTATTTGGTAATGAATAGGGTTTATTTCTATGTTTTTGATATCTTTCTCGTGCATGTTATATTTACGACTGGTTGGTCCAATTTTAGCCAGTTCAGATGCATTGCATGTTTTTCATGCCTGTTGCTGTAGGATGGAGAGTTTGTATTCTGACATGATTTATATCTTGTAAGCTGTTTATCCATGTAGTTATATAGGATTACTTTGGCCTTACTACATTGACATGATCATTGACCAACAAAGGTCCGTGATAACTAGGTGTAGTAGGCTATATGAGGAATTGACTGAGTGAGATTCCTCATAGTGTCTCTGAGCACTATTGACTATAAGGTAAATTAGTCACGTGTGCTTCATTAAAGATTCTTTTTTTTAAATTTTAATTACTTGGATTACTCTATAATATAATGAAATTAACCGAGTGAGCTTCCTAAGAGTATTTGAACAACCTGGTCTTTAAGGGAATTTGACTAATTGGGCTTCCTTATAGAGTCCATGACCATGGGGATATAAGTGGATTTGACCGTGTTAGCTTCCTCAAAGAGTCCTTGACTACCCTAGAATTTAAGGGGAATTGACTGTGAGTGCTTCCTCAGAGAGTCTATGAATTCTTATGATTGAACCAGAAAGTTTAGGCTGAGAGAACTACCTAGATAGTTGTTTGTACTACTTAGGTAGGACCAGAGGGGATGTCTGTGGGTACATCCCAGAGGGTTACCTGTTTGTGTTTAGCTATTTATTTCTCTGATTTCTTGATAATGACATTGTGGATGGTTTACTACTGAGTAAATTCTTGTTTACTATTATTTGAACTGTTACATGATATATATTCTCCGACTGTTAGGCACAGATGCTCTGGTGGTATCCTACTGGGATTTAGACTCATGCACTTTTTGTGTCATGCTTTTTGTCCCAAACAGATTATATTACTGAAGGTATAGATAAGGGAAAGAGAACTTCTACTTCAGGTAGATGATTTTTTGTGGAGCTGGAGAGCATGGGACCAAGCCTAGGATTACGATGTCTAGGAGTTGTTTATCTTTTTCTTTTGAACTTTGGTTTAGCACTATTTGTATTTCCAGTATTCGGACTTGTTTGGATATTTTTATAGACATATATATCATGCATCATGTTATATATATGTGTGTGTTGTATTTGTTTATTAATCTAGTCATTCGTTGTTACTGTGTAGTATATTTACTACTTCATCTATTATATGTTGTTTACATCTGTTGTTTACTCTTCCAATGAGGGCATAGTTTCCCCACTATCACACCCAAGCCCTCGCTACTAGTCGGCAACCTCTGACATGCGGGGAAATGGTCATGAGGCCATGTGACCAATCGGGTATGGGACACCTCTTGGTGTCTTCTGGAATAGGAACATTATGGGTTTAGAATGGGTGTCATTGGTAAAACCTTGTTTCACTCCTTGAAAGTGTTTTATGAAAAATGTGTGATTTTCATGGGTAACATTGTGGTTTCAATTGAGGTATTCATATAAAACGTGATAATATATTAATAAATGTATCTAGGGATTCCAATTCTATTTTAGATTGGTATTGTTGTGAATTTGGGCTTGGGAGAGGGATTTTAAATGGGTCTTGTGTGTGTAATATGGTTAATCCCCTTGGGTTGGTTTTATGTAAATTGAAAATTATTTTGTGAGTTAAAAAAGTGAGAAATGATGTACATGTACTTTTTTTATGGTTTTATTCATTCATGATGGGTTTTTTATAGGTTAATAGGTTATTTATGTTGTCAAAAAATTTTATAATGTTTTGTAAATTGTCGAAGTGCATTATTAAATTGTGATATGGGTGCAAAACACATTGTGGGGTGTTTTGTGAGAGTGTGATGTGAGAAATGGATTTTGTTTATGAAATGGGAATTATGTATAACGTGAGTGGGATGTTATGTGATGTTTATAATCTTTGGAATGATTTTATAAAATTTTTAATGGATTGTTTTAATTGTGAAAGAAATGAAAAATGTGTTGTGGCTGATTTTGGTGTGGGTTTGTTTTCAAAATCAATTTGAATTAAAAGGGGATGATGTGACTTGTGTGATGTACATGTGGACTATTTGTTGAATGTGTGATGTGGAAGTGTTATTTTCCAATTAAAAGTATATTTCATAACTTTTTGAACATCTTTGAGAAAAAGAGAGAAACCCAAGTATCTTGGTGGGTTGACCTGTACTAGTAATCTACTGATCCCTTTAGGTTTGGCCTTAATTTCATATAGAAAGATTAAATCTCACAACAATAACTAAACTATGATGATGATGCTGATTGGGGAGCAATAGGTTATGGGAATCTTCCCTATATGTGTCCGTGCAAGATAATATATTTTGTTATTGTTACTCTCACTGAGATACGAGGTACCGAGGACCCAGAGCTAACAACGACGTATGTTTTATTTACCCTTTCATGTTCTCATTGGGTGATTTATGTTTCCCCTCGGAATACAGTATATTTGGTTGGAAAATTATTTAGCTTCAGAAATTTAATTAAAAGTGTTGTTTCATTAAAATAACCCACTTGGAAACTGTTTCAATTTAAAGTTTCATCTTTTCAAAATTGTAACTAGCATTTAATGTTTTTGAAAGCTCACATGCATTTCGTCTTTGAATTCCTATCACATGGAATCTCTTAGTGGTGGTATCCTATTGGGAATTGGCTCACACCCTACATAAACCCCTAGGTGTAAGTAGAATTTATTATTTCTATCATTGGTTTGGGAGTAGTTTTAATTCTAGTAGTTTGGGTTTTTAGTGGGTCCATTGTGATTCTGTCTTGTGGAGATGGTGTGAGGGTGGTTTGTCTTACCATGTGGTGGTTCGTGAGCAGTATTTTCATGGTTTTGTACTTTGGTAATGGCCATTAAATGTTGTATAAAATTATGTAATTCTGTTTTGGTTTTAAGAATATAGATTTGGTTTCATGGTTTAGTTCGGGGTATTATGTTAATAAATTAGGGTCAATTATTAAAAAATTAATTTTTTTATACATAATCTTTTGCCAACCATGGGGATTTTGAATGCCCTTTGGTCCTTGTCGCAAGATTGTTTTGGTTCTGGTTTAGATGGTGACTGGATTTAAGTCGTCACACCGAATGTGAAATGTCTTATGAGAGGGAAAAATTATCACACCCAGATTCTTATTTTCACCATTTCTTCCAATTCATTATTTGATTTTGGTATTTCCCTCATTTTTTATAGGGAAATGGGAATGAAATTTTATGTATATCATTTTTTTATACATCGAAGTTCGTTTCCATGTGTTTTTCCAACGAGTTCTGATTATAAATTGGGTTTTCATTTAAACAGTTAGTGTCACATTGTTGGCACAATGTTTAGAAAACCATTTTCATTAGTCTAGAATCCTTGTGGAAAATGCGGAATACTTGATATTGAATAATCACATGGATAGAAATTTGTTTGTAAACTATAGTGGATCACCATGTTTAATTTTCCTCTCAAGAAGTATGGGATGCACAATTGTCGCACAGTTTGGAAAACAGTTCGGGAAATTTTTTCATTTTTCCAAGGTCAATAAAAATTGGTTTTTTACTTTTTCCTAATTCATTTTTTACAAGAAATACAACTCTATCCTCCCCACATGGGATTTCCTGCCCTAGGTTCCTCACCCTCTTCCTCTTCCATACAATAATTTATCTTGGTGGTGTATTTAGAGTGTATTTCGCATATATATTTATGTAATTGGATCTACTCTTCATGTTACACTCCATTATAGTGTTCCACTACTTATTATTTGAGGGACTTGTTTTCAATAGTTTGGGTGACTTATTTATAGTTGTATCTTGGTTTTAGTGTTCAATATTTATGATCTTGTTTAGATATTTTATTTAAATGGTTTTATTTAGGTGTGGTGGTGGTTTTGCATCATTTTTTATGTTTCTTCAATAATGGAAGAGGATTCCCTATTTTATAATTCATTGATTATTTTAATCTTTTTTATTGATTTTTAAATATTTTATATGAAAAAAAATTGGTGCTATGTGAGATTTCAAAATGATTAGAAGTTTGTGTTCTTTAGATAATTATTTTCAAAAGGAAATGGGTTGTATTTCATTCGTGAAAAGATGTATTATACATTTGTTGTGTTTTATTAATTGTTAAAGTGGGATAATTAATTTTTAATGAGGATTGAATCATGTGTGAAAAATTTATTTTGTGTTCCTGTTAATTTAGAAGAATATTTTCTTATTAGAAATGGTGGTTTCATGTGTCTGTTTATCGTGATTGTGTGTGTATATGAATGTGGTGACCTATATGACATTTGTAATTAAAATTAAGAGGACAGGGAATCCTATTCATCGATTTGGGTGGACTATTTCTTGTATGATAGTTGAATTAGATGTGACTTAGTCTGTAACATCCCAGGTAAATAAATAATATTACAATCTAATGATTATCAATATTTGTGAATAATGTGTTAATACTAGTTTAATGGGAATTCTATGCTCGATGGCGTACCCAATACGCAACAACAAGTTTCTTTGAAATATTATGTTGCACACTAATAATATAATAATATTATATCTGTTAACTCCTAGCCATTGTAATGGAGGGAATGAACATAAATAACTAAAAAATAATTAAATATGTTTGGTAAATATTTTAACATTTATCCAATAATTTTTAGATTCTTAAAATCCAAATGAATCCAATTTTAAGAATAAATACTCTAATATTTTTATAAGATTGTTTTACAGCCTTTTGATGGAGAACTATTTTTAAATCTATCTTTTGAAAATTATATAAGCTATATTTGTCAAAATAAACTTATTCTTTATGATTGGGATATTGAAATTTACTTTGGATAAATATCTGGTATTTTTCTGATAATGTTCATTTTTTAATGAATAGTGAAAAGAGTTGTATTTTAATTCAAAACCACTTTTTAATATAATTTATTTATATAGTTATATTATATTTTCAATTGATTTTAAATTTAAATTAGAATATATTTTTACCATTTAATCCAATGGTGGTCATTGGATTTAATATCACATTAAGTTTGGACATAAACGAGTGTTAATCTTTTGAGAGCTATTGTTTCTTAAAAACACTCTATTTTATTTGACACTGGAATTTAATTATAAAATTAATTAATGCACCTTCTATGTTATTAATTTGGTAAAATATACATCATTTTTGAATTCGGAATATCAAATATAGGATAGGGTGAATTTTTGGTATTTTTCTGAAACAATTCAGTTTTTGATGAATAGTGAAACCACTAAGTGGTACTTAAAAACTGATTTTTTGTTTAAATGAAATTTTACCACCTCTGTGTTTGGAATTTAAATAATCCAACATACATGGTTTTCATTAGTAATTAAAATTTTGGTCAATGGGATCAAAATAATTTTTTGGTGAATAGTAACTTTAATGTTTTTAATCGTGATTAGAGGTAATTAGTGTAATTTAAGGTAAAAATAATGTTTCAATAATATAAAATGACCGTGACAGATTACCTACCCTTATTGGATGTGTCATGGCTGACCAATACAACCCATGGGTCTATTTTTGGGGTTCCATCGAGCTACTTGGGTAAGATAAGGACATTAATGCCTTTTATTTAAAGTAAAAGTAAAAATGACACAAACATGTATTGTTTTACTAAAACACATTTTACATGGGGTTATACAAGTCTGATTTTTGACTATAAATTTTCATTGGAAATCTAAAAATATTTCCTAAATCATAGTATTTTTTTATAATTTTTAGACATTAAATAAATTATATTATTTATGACATCATGATAATGCAGCAATTACCTCATTATTTAACGATTTGAATAAAATGAAAAGATAATGTAAAATATAAGACCTACACATGTCAAAAACCTATTGAATGAGTATATTTATAACCCTTATCACCGTATTATCAAAATAAATCAATTTGGTACCTTTAAAATCTGAAAGTCATTTGAAAATAAAATAACACTTTATACCTTTCCAAGAGTGCCCCTCCTCTCCTCTTTTAAAAGGACCCCACCTCTACCTCCTTACCCACACCTCTCAAGCCTTTGGCTCAGCCAATCTATGATCATTTTGTCTCTCCAAATCCCTCTCCTAATCCTATAAGCCTTAATTTAGGCAGTAATCTCTTCAAGAAACCCCCTTGGGTTCAAACCAAAGAAAGTTACCCGATTTTAAGGTAATGTTTTCACTTGTGTTCTTTTGTTTTATTTTGCTTCTCAAACCCCCTAAACTCTTTTTATTAATTTATTTTGTAAAAAATCTATTATCATCAGTATAATATAATGTTTTTATAAGAATTATTCTTGCTACACTTCCACACACCGCCGTCTAATGGTTAAATAACATACTGTTTCTGTGGATGGCAAATTTTTGCCTCACGAAATGATGATTGTTCAATATTCTTTTAACACCATAAAAGGTGGCGATTATGATGTCACTATATTTATATATGATATAAAATATGTTTATTTTTTCCTTAAGTTTCTGTATTTTTCATTTATTTCATACCTTTATGGTTTACATTATAGGTAAACGTGATATACTCATTTTAGTAAGTGCGGACTACCGCCCCCTCAAAGTGATTTGATTTGTTAATGCCATATGTGGGATGTATACAGGATAAAGATAATGATATTATATATGATTCTATACTGGAATTATAATATACCTCTATATCATTATTATTTCATTCCATTAAAGTATGAAATATAAATGAATGTAGCGTTCATGCGTACGTACGGCTTACCGTCTCCTTGAACGGTGCATTTCATTTCTTATCTATAAATGATTATGTAATATTATAAATTCATGTATATACTGGATATATATATGTTATATATGATATCTATATCATGAATATCATTCTTGAGATAATGTAATTTTGACTACAGGAACAACTAGTAAATATAAAAAGATCACTTTTGACTCAAGTTCCAAGTATCAACAAAATGACCGTTATTAACTTAAATGATTACATAATGTGAATAACATTGTAATAAGTTATATAAAATGAGTAATGAACTTGAAGAAGGTTCTTAAGCAAGTTTAAATTATCTCAAGTTTATTATTCAGGAGATTAAATAATGATCGAGTCATGTCAGACACGAGGTAAGGGATCCGACCACTCTCTTTCTTTTCAAGTACCCTCTTTTATGTCATTTCATTTATGCTCCATGTTCTTATGTTGGAGGATGTTATTTTATATTAGCCATACTGTAAATTGTATTTTAAAATGATGATATACCCCCTCTTACTCTCATCAATTCATTTTTAGAATTTTTAAGTGGCGTCGTTAGGCTGCTGAATTTTCGTAAGGGATCCAACCTCTCTCTTTATTTGTAAGAACTCTTTTTATGTAACTTACTTTAAGATCCTATTTATTATGTTATGGGATGTTATTTGATATTAATCTTACTATAATGTCTATTTTAATATGATGATAGACCCTATTTTATCTCATCAATCAATTTTTGGAAATTTTATGTGGTGCCGTTAGGCTGCCGAATTTCCATAAGGGGATTTTCATATCACTTTTTATTCCTGTGATATTCATGCTACATTGGCCACTATTTAATTTTGTGTGGTGAATGTTCTACGCATTATTTTACTATTTGTATAATATACTCAAATTTATGGGTAGTTATATCTTCATTGTATGACCCTTGTTTCATGGGGTGTACGTTTCGAATGTTTCCCAAATCGGTACGGGAACCTTTCACCCTCCTATTTTTAAAAGACTTCTTTTGTTATGTCTTTTAATTTACATTTTATTATGTTGGGATATGTTTTATATATCCTTATTGATGTAAATTTTATGTCCATGTGATGATATATCATTTTCTCTCTCATCAACTAATTTTATGAATTTTAATTTGACATCGTTAGGCTGTCGAATTTTACCAAGGGAAATTCTTAACCCAATTTCAATTTCATTGGGTTCAACATGTAGTTATTGAATATGTCATCATTTGAATATGTGTGAATGAACTTTGATTGTTTTAAAATTAATATCCACTTGTATTGGGTATATTTATATTTTTCACACATAATTATGAGATTGTTTTATCCTTAATTTAAGGATACCTTCTTTATAAGGGATTTCATCTCATTTTTACATTTCTACTAAGACTTCATTGTTTTTATGCACTAATTCACTCTTATATGGTGTATATACTTTCCCTTGGAATTTTATATCATGAATACATTTATTCTCGTGATTTTATAAAGTATTGACTAAATGTTATTCCTCAATTATGGTATTCAAGTGTCTCTCATTTTGTTAAAAACCATTTAACTAAAATATCGTTTTAAATGTTTTAATGATTTATTCTTATATATATTCCTCATTAATATCCATGTTTTAAAAATGGTTTTAAGGATTTAATTATATGGATATTAATGGTTTAAAATGTTAAAAACATCAAAGTGGTATGGGACACTTTGATTCAAAAATCTCTTTATTAAATGTTTTAAATGGTTTTGAAAATGGTTTTTAGAATGGATTCATTATCTTAAAATGTTATATTATTATTGCAATATGGGAATGTTATCTTTCCTTTATGATTAAGTTATGTGATATGATTATGTTATGGTTCTTGGGCATTGTTTATGAAGATGGGTGGTTCCGTGATAAAGTAAGGGCGGGTGAGCCCGATATAGCTCTCCAATGCATTGGGTAACGCGAAGGGGTTAAACGAAAAGGTTTCACCGAAGAGATTTAGAGAATATACTGTGATGGGTATTCCAAATGTAACCATGAGGGTAACTCCCTATGTTAGAATGTTATGAATGCCACAAGTTACCTATATATATTATTATTTCTAGGATTTATTCTTGATTTCATGAGGTATGTTAAAGTGCTTATGTTTTAGGAGTACAGTAGGATTTCATTGATTTTCATGTATACATGTACTAATGTTTCCTTTCAGTATCTTTATAAACCGTATTGAGCTTTTTATGCTCATCCCAAGCTTTTGAAATGTTTTTCATGGGTCAAGGGAATGGTACATGATGTGATGATAGTGTCAGGGAAGTGTTAAGAAAGAATCCATGATTTATTTTAAATATTTTTCCTTTGATGGAAAAAATGAATACTGTCTTGTTGTAACCACCTTGTTTAAATGTGGAATATAATGAATGGTTTTATGACCTAATTCTCTAAAACTATAAACCTGAAAAGATCATAAATGTGTATTCTTGAAATAACTCAAGATTAAGTAATGATTAAGGCTAGGGACTTATTTTTGATATCATAGGTCAGTTTAGATAACTTTAGAGGTTAGGGTATTCTATAATCATAAGTGACAAGTTGTGTTTAAACACAATTGTTAGTATATTTGATAGTGTCATTGTTGTTTTTTTAAGGTTGTAATGAGTTTTATATAACTTGGATAAGTATATCTTACTGTTTATCTTCATATTTAGTACATGATGATTTTGTTGATATACTCACACTGACTTTTTTTTAGTAAATGGATGGATCTAGCAGGAACCAATGTGACAATGGGTATAAAGGAAAATATGGTGGTTATCTGATTAAGAGACTAGATGAAATAAGGGATTCAATGAGTAATATCATGGTTATTCCAAACCAACTATCAAGGAGTCATGATTAACCACTTGAGATTTGGTGAGTTCTCTAATACATCATGTACTAGAGAACCAACTTGATGTGGAAGTTCATGTAATAATTATATAGGTAGCCATTAGAGTTTATATGATCCTTACTTTGAGGTAATTATGGGTTACTACTTGATATGATGGAATATGAAAGGCATGATATAAACATGAGGTTAAAATATGTTATGGTTATTTTCGATGAATTTATCTCTTTTTGAGGAATGTTATAAAATTATATGGTTTTGGAAAAAGGACAACACGGAGACCGTGTGACAACCCATCGCATCAGACGAAGCTGTGGGAATTGAACCGACAACTAATGTGCAACTGGTATTTATCGCCTACCACTGGACTACGTGAATTCCCTAGTTAGTTTGACTAATTATTTATAGTTAGATGAATTTATGAATCAAGAATAATTTTATTTTGGGTTATCTATGGAAATTAGTATCCTATCATGGAGAATATGTGATTAGGATAACTACTTTTCAATGTGAGACTTTAAGAGTAACTATTGTTACTTGGAGATAAATGTTAGAATTACATTGGAAGAAAATGTGATTAAATCTTTCAGAGATTTGGGTTTCAATCTTAGTTTGGATTACTCTGAATAATTTTATGGATAGCTGTTTATTTAATGGTCTTTGTTGAACTTTGGGTATTTTTGGACAAATCTTGGATATTTGGAGTAGTTTTTCTTTTTGTAAAAATATATCCTTTTTTTGGGTTTTATCTGATCTCATACTAAACATTTTGGTTTGGATTTGGTCGATATCTAATGAAATGGGAATATATACTTCTATTTATTGATTAGGTGATTCTCAAGGAGTTGATTATAGTACTCTTAATGCGAACATGTCTTCCTAAATACTCGTCTTTTGGAAGAAATATGAGTATGATTAAGGAATCTATTAAAAGTTGAAAGTCTACGTGACAAGTTGGTATGTATCATTATGATTTAGTTAAGCTCAAAAAAATTCCTCAATTAAGTGTAACGTACAAAAAATGTTATCTGTTAACTTTTCCTATTGGGGAATCGAATACCGTTTAACCGATCACAAGCTTGTGATTTTCTTGTGGTTAACTTTCTCCTAGAAATGTTTACTATCACTTTCCATCAGAACATGACCCTTTGTTTTTTCTCCATATCCATATTTTCGTACTGGGAATCCTATTATGGGTTAACTCGGGTGACCTTTGTACTTTTATTCCATTCTTTTTAAGTGATAGTTTTACTGACTTTTGTTCTGATGTGGGACTTTCAATGGAGTTTCCAAGCCCAATTTTGAAATTTCTAAGACACAATTCCCAAAACGGGGAAAGGATGTAACATCCCAGGTAAATAAATAATACTAAATTCTAATTTTTATCAATATTTTTTAAGAATGTGTTAATACTAGTTTAAAGGTAATGCTATGCTCGATGGCGTACCCAATACACAACAACAAGTTTCTTTGAAATCTTACGCTGCACACTAATAATATAATAATATTATAATAGTTAACGCCTAGTGGTTTTAATGGAGGGAATGAACCGAAATAAATAAAATATAATTACATATGATTGGTAAATAATTTTACATTTATCCAAGAATTGTTAGAGGCTTAAAATCCAAATGAATTCAATTTTAAGAATAAATACTCTAATATTTTTAAAAGATTGTTTTACCGCCTTTTGATGGAGAACCATTTTTAATTCTATATTTTGAAAATTTTATAAGATATATTTGTCAAAATAAACTTATTCTTTATGATTTGGACATTGAAATTTACTTTGGATAAATTTCTGAATTTTTCTGATAATGTTCATTTTTTTAATGGATATTGAAAAGTGTTGTATTTTAATTCAACACCTCTTTTTAATATAATTTATTTATATAGTTAAATTATATTTCTAATTGGTCTTAAAGTGAAATTAGAATATATTTTTACCATTTAATCCAATGGTGGTCATTGGAATTAATATCACATTGAGATTGGACATAAACGAGTGTCAATCTTTTGATAGATATTGATTCTAAAAAACACGCTATTTGATTTGAAAACAGAATTTAATTATAAAATTAATTAATGTAACTTCTATGTTATGAATTTGGTAAAATAGACATATTTTTTGAATTCAGAATTTCAAATATAGATTAGGGTGAATTTTTGCTATTTTTCAGAAAAACATCAATTTTTGATGAATAGTGAAACCACTAAGTGATACTTAAAAAACTGATTATTCGTTTAAATGAAATTTTACAACCTACATGTTTTAAATTTCAAAAATCCAACATAATGGTTGTCATTAGGAAGTAAAATGTGGTTCAGTGGGAATAAAATAATTTTTTGGTGAATAGTAACTTTTATGTTTTTAATTGCAATTAGAGGTAATTAGTGTAATTTAAGATAAACATAATGTTTTAATAATATGAAATGACCTTAAAACATGTAATACCCTTATTGTATGTGTCATGGATGACCAATAAATCCAATGGGTCGATTTTTGGGACCCCATGGAGCCATATGGGTAAGATGAGGACATTAATGCCTTTTATTTAAAGTAAAAGTAAAAATGACACAAACATGTATTGTTTTATGAAAACAATTTTTACACGGGGTTATACAAGTCAGATTTTTTACTATAAATAGTAATTGGAAAGATGAAAGGATTTCCTAAATCATTGTATTGTTTTTATAATTTTTAGACATTAAATAAATTAAATTATTTATGACATCATGAGGATGCAGCGATTAACTCATTATTTAACGATTTGAATAAAATGAAGAGATAATGTAAAATCTAAGACATAAACATGTCAAAAACCTATTGTATGAGTATATTTAGAACCCTTATCTCATTATACTCAAAATAAATTAATATGGGATCTTTAAAATCCAAAACATATTTGAAAATAAAATAACATTTTATACCTTTCCAAGAGTGCCCCTCCTCTCCTCTTATAAAAGTCCCCCACCTCTACCACCTTTCCCACACCTCTCAAGACTTTGGCTTTGCCACGCTATGATAATTTTGTCTCTCCAAATCTCTATCCTCATCCTATAAGCCTTAATTTTGGCATGAAGCTCTTCAAGAAACACCTTTGGGTTCAAACCAAAGGGAGTTACACGATTTTATGGTAATGTCTTCACTTCTGTTCTTGTGTTTTATTTTGCTTCTCCAACCCCCTAAACACTTTTTATTCATTTATATTGTAACAACTCCAGTATATTAAATATACTAGTATGTTTTTAAATAATTATTCGAGCTACACTTCCTCACACCTCCGTCTAATGGTTAAAGAACATACTGTTTCTGTGGATGGTGAATTTCTGCCTCATGAAACAATGATTGTTCAATATTCTTTTAACACCTTCAAAGGTGGCCATTATGATGTCACTATATTTATTTGTGATATATAATATGTTTATTTTTCCCTTAATCTTCTGTATTTTTCATTTATTTTATAACTTTACGGTTTCCATTATGGGTAAATGCGATATCTTCATTTTAGGAAGTGCGGACTACCGCCCCCTCAAAGTGATTTGATTCGTTAATTCCATATGTGGGATGTATAAATGATACATATAATGATATTATATATGATTATGTACTGGAATTATAATATACCTTTATATCATTATTGTTTCATTCCATTAAAGTATGAAATAGAAATGAAAGTAGTGTTTATGCATACATACGGCTTACCGTCTCCATGAAACGGTGCATTTCAATTCATACCTCTAAATGATTATGTAATATTACAAATTCATGTATATAATGGATATATATATGGTATATAAGATATCTAAATCATGAATATCATTCTTGAGATAATTTATTTTTGACTACATGAACAACTAGAAAATATAAGAAGATCACTTTTGACTCATGTACCAAGTGTCGACAAAACGACCGTTATTAACTTAAATGATTACATAATGTGCATAACATGGTAATAAGTGAAATAAATGGAATAATTAACTTGAAAAAGGTTATTAAGAAAGTATAAATTATCTCATGTTTATTATTCCGGATATTAATGAATGATCGAGTCAAGTCGGGCACGAGGTAAGAGATCCGACCTCACTCTTTCTTTTCAAGTACCCTCTTTTATGTAATTTCATTTATGCTCCATGTTCTTATGTTGGAGGATGTTATTTTATATTAACCATACTGAAATTTGTATTTTAAAATTTTTAGATACCCCCTCTTACTCTCATCAATTCATTTTTAGAATTTTTAAGTGGCGTCGTTAGGCTGCTGAATTTTTGTAAGGGATCCTACCTCTCTTTTTATTTTACGTACTCTTTTTATGTAACTTACTTTAAGCTCCTTTTTCTTATGTTGGGGGATGTTATTTTATATTATTATTACTATAATTTCTATGTTAATATGGTGAGATACCCTATTTTATATCGTCAATCCATTTTTGGATGTTTTATGTGGCGCTATTAGGCTGCCAAATTTTCATAAGGGGATTTTCATGTCACTTTTTATTCTTGTGAGATTCATGCTACATTGGCCAATATTTCCTTTTGTGTGGTATATTTACTGCCCATTATTTTAATATTTTTATAATATACTCTCATTTATGGGTAGTTAAATCTTCATTTTCTGAACCTTATTTCATGGGGTTTACGTTTTGAATGTTTCCCAAATCGGTAAGGGAACCTTTCACCCTCCTCTTTTTAAAAAGGATTTTTTTGCTATGTCTTTTAATTTACATATTTTTATGTTGGGATATGTTCTCCTACATCCTTATTGATGTAAATTTTACTTCCAAGTGATGAGATACCATTTTCTCTCTCATTAAATAATTTTATGAATTTTAAAGTGGCGTCATTAGGCTGTCGAATTTTACCAAGGGAATAACTTAACCCAATTTTGATTTCTTTGGGTTCAACATGTAGTTATTGAATATTTCATACTTTGAATATGTGTTAATGACCTTTTATTTATTTAAACGTAATATCCACTTATATTTAGTGTATTTATATTTTTCACACATAATTATGAGATTGATTTATCCTTAATTTAAGGATACCTACTTTAAAAGGGATTTCAACTCATTTTTACAATTCTATTGAGACTTCATTGTTTTTATGCACCAATTCACTCTTATATGGTGTATATAATATTCCTTGGAATACTATATCATGAATCCATTTATTCTCATGATATTATAATGTTTTTATTAAATGTTATTCTTCAATTATGGTATTCAAGTGTCTCTCATTTTTTTAAAATCCCTTATCTAAAATATCATTTTAAATGATTTAATGATTTATTCTTATTAATATTTCTCATTAATATCAATGTCTTAAAAATGGTTTTAAGGATTTAATTATATGGATATTAATGGTTTAAAATGTTAAAAACTTCAAAGTGGTATGGGACACTTTGATTCAAAAATCTCTTTATTAAATGTTTTTAAATGGTTTTGAAATGGTTTTTAGAATGGATTCATTATCTTAAAATGCTATATTGTTATTGCAATGTGGGAATGTTATCTTTCCTTTATTTTTAATTTATTTTCTATGATTATGTTATGGTTCTTGGGAATTTTTTATGAATATGGTTGGTTCTGTGATAAACTAAGGGCGAGTGAGACTGATATATCTCTCCAATGCATTGGGTAACGCGAAGGGGTTAAATGATACGGTTTCTCTGAAGAGATTTAGGGAATATACTGTGATGGTTATTCCAAACGTAACCATGAGGGTTACTCCCTACGTAAGAATGTTATGAATGCCACAAGTTACTTTTATGACTTATGATTTCAATGATTTATTCATGATTTCTTAAGGTATGTTAAAGTGCTTATGTTTTCTGAGTAAAGTAGGATTTCATTGATTCTCATGTATACATGTAATAATGTTTCCGTTACGTATCTTTATATCTCTTACTGAGATTTTTATTCTCATAACAATCTTTTGAAATGTTTTTCATAGGTCAAGGGTAAGGTACATGATGTGATGATAGTGTCAAGGAAGTTTCAAGAAAGAATCCATGATTTATTTTAAATATGTTTCCTTTGATGGAAAAAATGAATACTATCTTGTTGTAACCACCTTGTTTAAATGTGGAATGTAATGAATGATTTTATGACCTAATTCTCTAAAACACTAAACCTGAAAATATCCTCAATGTGTATTCTTGAAATAACTCAAGATTAAGTAATTTTTAAGGGTGGTGCCTTATATAGCCCATATTAATTTAGAAGGATTGATTATTACAACACTCACTAAACTATGGAGGTAATTTAATTCCACAAGAACATTGGATGGATTCCTATATAGTTGTTCATGCATGGGAACATTATGGGTTATGTATTCTATACAATGTTTGTTTGAGATACTATGTTCCTTGTGTTCCACTAAAGCAATATCCTATAATATTTCTCAAGACATTGTTTTCTCTAATAATGTGGTTTCATGTGTCGACAAACAATGGGTCATGACTATGTTTTACATTAAAGAAATATCTTTTGAGAAAAATTGTTTTCCTTTATAATTATTTTATATTAATAGTACATTTCATTAAAATTATTTTTCCTTCAATTGACTTCTTATATATACTTCAATTGTTTTAAAAATAATGTTTATATTAATATATCCAATTTTGTTATGTCATGGATCCTTTTAATTTAGTGGAATCATATTGGGATTTGACACACAACCTTCATATACATTTGGTTTTATGTAGACTTTGTTATATATGAAAATTTTAAAGGAAATATGTGTCATGATGATGGTGGATCTAGTTAATAGTGTTCCGCTAGTCAAAGGTTCGTGATGGTTTCTTGAGCGTGGAACCCCTCAATTTTCATGGAGTTTTTTGGAGAGATTTTCTAGTTTCCCCTTTAAATGTAGTACTTTGAGTTTTTCTTAATGTTATGAACCTTGATTTAGAAGATCATTTTTACCATGTTTGGTTATTTCGTTAGTTGTTCAATTTTTTTCTATTTTGTTTGATATATATTCATATCTAAATGGTTAAAATAATTCATAATTTACATTATTGGTACCCCGGAACAAGTTTCCTACCCATGGAGATTGGGAACGCCCTTCGGGTCATGCCACAGGCTAGGTTTGGTGTCAAATTAGATGGCACTCTGGCGTGGTTCATCACACCAACCTTCACATTTCACATAATCCGTGTATACATGATACATCACATTCATTTTAATTTTACCAAATTACTAGTGGATGACATTTTCATATCAACCATAGTAGTACATTGAAATATTTCTTCAGGTTATCAATATATTCCATTACAAATTTTTTCTCGATATTTTTAGAATTGTATATGGAAAATATATGGTTAAATGTTTCAACAAGAGAACTACCCATTAAAAAGACTGAAAATAAAAAAAATTAAGGAATACAAAATGAGACTACACCACATTTTAGAACCTCAATCTAGAATATTGAAATCCATAAAAATAGTCTTATGTCGAATAACATGATAAATGAAAATCATAATTTCATTAAATTGAACCACTAATCAGTGATAAGTGATTTATAATAATATTGAAAGAGGGTTAGAATTTCCTTATCAATTACTAAATTGTGTGTTTCCCCCTCACAGGAGTGTCTGGGGCCTGCATAATAATTTTTAACCTTATTTTTAGATATATTGGTCTTAATTTACATAATTTTTTTCTTTATATCCCCAATCCCATTAGGTTTCCCGTTGCAAAGAACTCTATATATTTCTTTCCAACCTTTGATAATGTGGTTCAATTGAATATACCCCATTACCATGGAAAATTAAAAATAAGGAACATTGTTAAATATATAAAATAATATAAATAAAAATAATCTACCAACAACCAAGATGGTTCTCATAAATGATATGAAAATGGTAGCCTATGTATATCTTGAATTCAATAAAAAAAATTGATTATCATATATTAAAATAATATAGTTATATATTTTTCAATATATCCTAATGTTTATAAAAGTCAATGTTCGTAACCAATTCATATCCCCTATGAGTTTCAAACTAGGTTTGATGTAATTGGGCATTCATTGTTGACATAAATCATTCCGTCGATATACTTGAACATCACTTTTCATCTTTTTTTCCATAGATGCTTCACTACTAAATACTTGCCCTCATATAGTATCTCAGCATTTTAATATTTATATATAAAAAATATAATCTATAAATTAACAAATAATAATGATGATATCATATTTATAACCACATCCCATAGAACTTTCATTATCACTTTTACTAAAAATCTCTATGATAATCTCTAAAATTTACAGAACAATGGATTTGATACGTACATATGTGGCCAAAGATAAAAATGACACAAATTGTATAAAAATATCACTATTTAAATAATAGATCTCAAAATATTTTAATAATGCAATGATAAAATGGTTATCTATCTAGAAAAATATCTATGTCATCATCTACTTTATTAAATTTTTTAATAATTATCTATAATCGTCATATGCTTGTATCTTTTCATTATAAATCACATTATGTAATCATAATCAAGACATATGGAATAATAACATAATAATGGGGTGATATTCAATTATTACTATGGGTAAACATATCATAACAGGATCAGATAACTATAGGATGGAATTATTGTCATAATAAATTATTTTATGTCCTGGTAAGATAAAAATAAAAAATTCATAGTAACATGAATTCTTATAAAATCATTAAGGATTACTAAACAATATTACATGTCTCAGAACACATATAAATAGTCATATAATAGGCGAGCATGACATAAAATTTTAGAATAATTGAAAAATTATTAATATTCATCAAAAAATAGAATTTCTTAGAAAATATATTAATCTTTATATATTAGAAGAACATGATAAATTACATGGAAATATTTAACAATGATAATAATAATAAATTATTTGGGAAAAAATCTAATATGGTCATACTAGTGTAAACCATCTCATATTTTCCACACCTGAAAATTTGAGAAAGCCCATAATTCCCATGGTTGTGTGAACGTATAGATTATTTCCATGATTTACTATCTCATTAGATATTATATTAACCAAATAAATTTGAGGGAAATATAAAACCCCACACATAGTCATCATTAAAAATTTGTTCCCTTAATAATAATCATTACTAGAACATATTGTTTCTCTTGAAAACGAATGGTCTTATTGAACATAAAAATGGTAGTCATTAGTTATTATTAATTAAAACATCTATATTAAATGGGATTCTATAAACTTTCACAAGTAAATCAATAACATTTCATAATGAACCACTGAAAATAAAAATCTTTTTCAAAAAATATCATTATAGTATAACAAGAATAAATAAATTGATTTCTTTAGAAAAAAATTTAACATAAACTATTCATATAATGATAGAACAATATAAGTTCATTCGATATTGATCAATTTTAATACATACAGAAGAAAACCATTTCATAAATTATCATTCATGTCAAAATATTTAATACATCATTATATTTTTCATAGGTATGGATCTATATTCAAATACATATATTATTTATTCAAAAAACATGAGAAATAAATACAATTCATGTATGTGAAATTAAATTAATAACATAAATAAATTAAAATATATATAATTAATCTTTTGAAATGAATATATTTGAAAACACAGTTCAATGGGAAATTCTATAAATTAATGAAAGTAGTTTAAGTTGAAATTCCTTATATCATTATCCTTTACTTCTATATATGTCAATAAACCACTAGAATAATATTTATCAATAGAATAATTAATTATATCACAACATTATTAAGTATATATATATATATTAAAAACACTTTATTTATTAATGTTTTGTAATATATTCTTAATTTCATGTCTTAAAAATCATAATCATTAAAAAATATTGTTTGTAAAACAAGTGTTAATCTCCATTCTCTCCTAATTATATTAATTTCCTAAAATATATATTCCATTTAATAGATTTATTATAATGAATTATAATGTTATAATTCCTTTTCACTGAAGTTTTATAATCATATCATGAAAATTAATTCAATATTGAACTAGTTTTGGGTCATTTATTGTTATCGATGGGGTACCATATAAGGATAATTAAATCATATGATATTAAAAAGTATACTATTAATGTTATATATAACATAAAAATATCATTTATAACTATCATATATAATCGAAACTCATTAATTTAATAACTGACGTTGAATAAAAAAATTCATAGAGGCAGTAATCCACAAAACACATATTTCGTGTTTTTTTAAAAAAATTAGAAACTGAAGTGTGGATAATATTTTACCAAAATAATAATTATGAACATTTATAATAATTATAAATTTGATATCATCTTAAAATGGTGTAATGAAATTTGAGGGTAAATTAAATCATATAAAAAATTAAAAAATTCTATAATTAGATGTTACGAATATATAACTCAATTCTTGGATTATCTCTATTTGGAAAGAAACTTATCTTTTAATGTATATTTTTTTTAAAATAATTAAACCTATTAAATGTTATTATATTTTTATGTGATTTAATGGAACAGATTATGCTTGTCTTAGGGGTTTTTAGTGAAATAGATGATAAGAGTACATCTTTTATGAGGGAAAAAGAGTTTCATTTTATTATTCAAAATATTATTTCAGTAATAGGAATTCACTATCACTGAATTTGGATTTAGATTTCATCAATATTATAGTATTGGATAGATTTATAGGAGGAACACCCACACCATTAAAACATAAACAAGTTTGAATCATGATAGGAACTTTACCTCTAATGTTCCTAACTTTTACCAATTTATTTATCACAGTAATAAATAGTTATCTGAAACATAATATATAATTTAAGGCCATAAATAAAATGTAACATATTAAATTTATTATTCATTATGATTTATAATAGTAATTTAATATTTTAATTTTCTTTTTATATATTATAATTAATGATTTTAATTAATAAGTTATTAATGTATTAAAATATAATTTTTAAAAAATATGACATAAATTTTAAATTTATAATATGGGGTTTTAAATAAAAAAACATTAAACATTATAATAAATCGTTAATTAAAATAATTTTTAAATACTATATTTTTTCATTATTTTTTAAAATGAAATTATATAAAATAATCCATTATCATGATATTATTTAATAAATAGAATTTTTCGTTTTCATGTATAAATCCATATTTTTTAAAACAATTGATATTTTTTATAACAATATATGAAATTAATAATATTTTAATAAGACAATGATATGTCTTAATTTTTTTTAAATTATTAAAAATTATCATCCTGAATAATTTGGTAATCATTATTTAGAAAAATTAAATATGAAGAAAAATATTTATTAATGGAATTTTATTTTTTATATATAATTTGTTTTTCATACTTCTTATAAATTAATAAATATTATATTTTTAATCCATTATAAATAAATAGTTTTTATGATTGAGATAATATTAATATCAAAATTAATATTTCTTTAGTTTATTAATTGCACAAGTTGATTGAATATTTATAACGATTATTATTTAATATATATATATATATATATTAAATTACATTCATAATTATATTACCAAGTTTTATGTACCCCAATTATAATTATACATATACATATATATATATATTAAAATGGTGCATGATTGTTTCGTTTTAGTGTTATGTGTTAGACAAGACATTGATCAAATTATATATCTTGGGGGGAATCTGAGGTCACAACATAAATGGAGTTTCTAGTACTATCCTGAACCCTCATATACATTATTTATCCATTATATATATCTTATTCATGAATCATTGTGAATCCACTATACCTAAACCTATAAATAATGTGGTCCACAGAGTTTTCATAATGTTGGGTCCTCCCGATCATTGGGTGAGAAAAATTTGTAGGCCACCAACAATGATTTCCAAAAAATTGATATTAATGTTTTGTATTCAATATTTAATATGAAACTTATACAAATCATGTTAGGGATTCCCCAAAAAATGATTATTCTTTACCATATGGTTCTATGTAGTCACATAAATTCAACCATACATTATATATATTTTTTCGAATTCATCTCTGCATGTATCTTTATCATTATTGACAAGAGATAATGAAATATCCACTCCTTGTAGGAATATTACATCTTCATGTAAACAAAGTAATAAACACTCCTCCAAAGGAAAAACATGTCATTTAGAAACCCAATTCTCTAGGGGGACTCACAATCTACTTGGAAACATATTTAATTCTATTAAATAACATGCTTGTGTACCCTCAACCTAACTTGAATTATATATCTCATGAACTTGTAAATTATTAGTGTACCCATAACTAACCTATAATCGTTTACCACGTTAACTAGAAAGACTTGGGTGTACCCACATACCTGTAGGAAACATGTATCATTCATAATGAAATATATGTGTTGTCTTAATCCATACCTATAAACATATCTCATATCAAAAAGAAATATCATTGTACACCAACTCTCAAACATGAACATATCTCACTTCATCCTGAAACAGCATGTTGTACCAACTCCCAACTTGAAAAATTATAGAATATAATGGAATTAGTTCCCATACTAGAGTATCAGTACATATATTGAATCACTGTCACTTGGGTTTCCCCAAAACCTATCTATTAAAACCTAATTTAGGATATACCCGCTAATAAAAAACATATATCTATCACTCATTGATACACCATGTGTCAATGTATGTGACATCATCCAACCATCCTTAATGACTCACTCTCCTCTACACCATCTAGATACCAAAATCACATAATATCTATTCCATCGATATCCAAATAACGCATTCAATAGAATATACTATGGTCAATTTTACCAAACATATAGTATAATAAATAAAACAAATTTTTATCCAATACACTCAATGAAATATTTTTTAATAGGCCTTATTTGTAGCAATTTATTAAGTGAATTTCCAAATACAAATACGTGTTTTCAATGAAACTCGTCCCCACCTACCAAGGGATGGTATATAGTAAAATGAAATAATGGTATTTAGAAGAATGATTTCATATCATTTAGAAAATCCCATAAAATATAATGGTTCATTCTCACAACACCCTTTAGGTTTCTATTTTATAATATGTTAATGTAAACCTTATTTTCATACATTATCCAATCCCAATCTGACTGCCCTACATAAGTAATATTCAACATTTCTAATCAAACGTCTAGGGTGTGGTTTATTTATATGTAAAATGATTTGTTGTCCAACCATTACCTAAATGCGTAGTCTTTCTAAACATATTCTACTTGATGAATTATATAATAATATGTTTATAAATACCTTGTCTAGATCCAAAATAACCAACTCTTGTCTATCCCAATAGATACTGAGGTATTTCTTCCTTGGGTGATATTTACTTAGAGAATCTATTTTCCACAAGGATCTTTGATCCACTATCTAATATCTTAAGGGTTTTATGTCATTATACCCCCATTTCACCATATTAACTTCTAATATTTAATTTATAGTATTTGAGGATAATGTATATCTTATAGTTCACATATAATCAATCCATCAAAAACTAGCAGTTAAGGACCAAATAATTTATCTAAAAACGAATTGTAGACCAAAAATACATTCTATCAATAAGTGTTGATAGAAAATTCATTTAACTATTATTCAATTACCTATTAATAGAGAACTGAATATCACATCCTACATTTACATGATTCATAACATTTGGGAGATTTTCAATAAAAAAAACTATATGATTATGAGTTATTTTGTATAATATGTCCTCATAAACCATTGTATGTGATCTCCCAAGACTAATGTGGGATCATTCTATGAACTGTTCTCTTATGTAAATTCAAAAAATCTAAATATTTAGTTTAAGAAAATTATAATACAATATAAAATTTAATCTAACAATGAATAATATCTTAAAAAATCTTCAAGCCATATCCCAACAAACAAACCATAATTAACCACAAAAAACACATGTATAACATATATTGTAAAATGTTCCAGGAATATTCCTAATTAACTATCACGTGTTTAAAAAACAATTTTGTCAAATTTAAACACAACTATAGAAAATATCTCCTTCGGAAATGTATCCCTCCAAATACTAAAAAATTATATAAGATACCCCTCTCAAGACAAAATATATCCAAAGTTAGATAACTATATGTATTTTTTAACCATATATCACTTTTATCTTGTGTATTTAGTTCAGAAAACCAATGTACAAATTTATATATGATATATGCGATGAGATGTATCAAATGATTTGGAGAAAAGAGTGAAACAATATATCTAAATAGAAAACAATATCCACAAGGAATCCTCAATATCAATGGGGGTAAAGGGAGGATATAGGGGGCAGAGTGACAACATTATATCCTCCCGAAATTCTAAATTCTACAAAAAAATCATAAGCTCTCCAACCAAAAAAGGTTAGTTCATCCCACATTAATAAACTAAATAACAGCTCTCTTGGTCTCAACATGGAAATATATGACATTCTATTATGCTTCTCCTCTTATCTATCATATTCTATTTACCTCATGACTATGTTAAAATCATATTCTAATTGAGAGAAGGTGTGAATCCTCATAGAATTCCCACATAGGGTGGAATATATGTTTTCAATGTATAGAATTTTTCCTAATGGTGAAACATTCCATTAAACAATGTTTATTAGTCATCCAATTTCCTTGATATTTATAAAAATCATGGATTTCCTTATCTTAAGGTAACTATTAGATTATTAATTTATATATATAGTTCCATCTTGAAATCAAAATACTTTTTAATGGGACAAAGAGAATAAATGATTCAAACGTTTAAAAATAAGAATAGATCGACCACTATCAATCCAAATCTATAACTACAAGGTTTATAGACATTATATTATACAATGATCATGTTTGAGGATTAATGGTGTTGATCGATGAATGAAAACACATAATTCATGATAAAAATAGATATTTCGTTTGGATTACTATTGGATATGTGAGTTTGGATACAGATATCAAGAAATATAATGTATCGTCAACTATAGAATTGGTAATGGATTATTTTATTGATGATATTACCACTAAAATATATCTAAAAAGTCTTCTAATTTTTCACATTAAAACCTTAACAACAAGATTTTAATATTTTAGTATAATTTCCTAACACTATGATGATTTCATATCATGTTTATGAATATTTTACAATTAAATATTATGGAAACATCATCCAATTAATAATATTATTCTTATATATTTTATTTTTTTGGTTTTTTGGAATGAATTATAAATAATTTTATAAATAAAAAATCATTTTATAGGGAAGGGAAGTTACAATTGATATTCTTAAACAACCCATGATTGTCATTTTATTTAATTATACATGTGAAATTGAAATGGAAATTACTTCCACAAGATTGGGTTTTTTTCCTATACAAATCGGTTAATTATCTAAAATGGTTATGTATAATGTCAACATTTATGATATTACTAATATATGTGTGTTTCTGTGTCTTTCCAATAGAGTTTCATAGTATTCATCAAAATTATAATGTTTTTTTCAATAGAAATCATATTCAATGATATACATTTCAGAAATAAAAAATATAGCCTATCCGCAAATGAGTTAAACTTTTTAATGAATGAAATATATAATAATTTTGATAAGAGATACATTTATACATGTTCAGTACCATTGAGTTTACCGATACATTTTCTTAAGAATTCCATTGAGACATTCTATTCAATATCATGAATGTAATGATGAAAATTATCACAAAACTGAATATTCTTCTATGTATTGATTATTTATTGTACCAATTATGATGATATCATTATATTCTTATGAGTGATAATTTATCTAGAAACTATGATTTTCTGTCTATAATTTATGAAATTCACAACCACAAATTAGATTACAGGTCTGTAAATTATGTATTTATAGTGATTCCATTTATTAATACTAATTCAACAATAATTGTGATGCATTTTCCATAGATATCTATTGCACTCTTCGAGTTAACTCATAATGGATTTAATTTCATTTGGATGGATGTGTGTGAGATAAATTTCAATGAATAAAAGATAAGTTGTGTTAGTTAAACTGTGATTTAACTTCCTTTTAGTGGATAAGGAGTCTTAAAGTTGAATGATGAGTTAATTGAATGTAATAGAAGTGTTCTCATACATAATGATACAGTGAAAGATACTTCTTTAGGCCAATGATTTTTTACAGAAAAATAAAATGAATCATGAAAAATAGGTCGTTGTTGTAATGTTTTCATTAATAACATTGAATAATTATATTTATGATGAAATGTGTGACATATATACTATTTATAAATTTTTATGAATTTCTTTTCTCAGAAATAGATTATTATTCACCAATGATTATGGTTGAAGTTGATATAAGGAAATGACTTCTCAATAAACTACCTCACAAGGAATGTGAATTGTTGTTTGTTCTTTGAGTCAAATGGATCATTTTATATTTTCTATTATGATGATTAAAATGATATAATATTTATGTATTTTTAAAGAAATGCCTCTGAAATTTTGATGGAAGGGGAGAAATACATTCTTTCTCAAATAATTGTCCATCTCTATATCCATGTAACTATTAAATAAGAAAAAATGAGGATTAAAACTTCTAATAGAAGTTCTGAAATTTTCCAAAGTTGAACTGGAATTATAATGTAATGTTATGTTTCAAGAACTAAGTGTGTGTCTCCTTAGTACTAGATCCAAAGAATAAACTATTGGAATAAACCTATATCTACTTACTTCCTATTCATACTAGATATAAAAAATTTACATATAATCAGAATAATTTTTTATAGTATGTGAACATAAATATGGTTATTTGGGAGTTTCTATCATCTTACATGGAATGTTATAATGTAAAATGTGAGTTATATAATTTTATTTAATTGGATTATCGATTAATTATTTTTTGATATTATATGGATTATTATTGAGACAATGCAGGGCTATGTCCTGCATTTTGGAGGCCCGATATGCTATGAATAATTTTTTGAAATATATTATATATATTTAATAGCACACATGCACAAATTTCTAAAAAAAGTTATTTAACATATAAATAGTTTCATAGAATGGAAATATAAGTGTACCATTGAATTCATAATTATGTTTTTACCCAAGATGTGACCAATGATTTATCGATGTGGGTCATCTTTTTAATAGTAATCGTGGTTGTGAAAATGACTAAAATAATTAAAAAATTCATTTCATTTAATTTTCATTATAGAGTGACTGATGAGTATTTTATTATAATATAATTTCGGAATTGTATGTATATCCTCATACCACTATATGTATTAGAGAGTTGTAGATATGGGCATTTGATATTTTCTATCCGATGAACTTCCATCAAATATTAGATCGGTGATCAATATTTAACAAAATCGAAGGATCCAAGCAATGACTATGATGCCACATTTTATTCATCAATAATAAATCTTAATAAATGTGGTACTTTTTTTATTTTTTTTATTTTCCCGTTTTAATTACCATGATGAACGTGAATCAGTCGACCAACAAATTGATTCACAGATCAGCAATCTTGTAGTGCATGTTAAATTATCAAGAATTAGAAATGTGATAAATTTTTTATTCATAATTATTATTATCACATTAAATAATAGATTTTTATGTGAACACTGACCAAGGTATATTTATATTCATTTATCTCCCCCACCTCGATAATTCATTCTTTGCATGAATTCTTCTTTTTTCATGTGGTTTTACGTATCATGATGAATCAATCTCTATGCACCCCTTTACTAGAGAAAATGATCTGGAATCATATAGCTAGGATGAGCATGAAATGATGGCGGTGTGATGAAATGAGAGGTGATTGGTCAAATAAATTTGGATACATCATTTCTCATTCATCGATTCACAGTAAATAACTATGTTTATGTCATTTTTTTAAGAAGATCGAAGTGGTGAAACATTTTGTTCGACGATGGCAATTTTCGAAAGAGGCGATTCAATGATTTTCCTACAATGGATTTAACCAGGATGAATTATAGAGGAACCATAATGATAATGTATTCTTGATCTAAAATTATAGAAAATTCCTTATTATATGGTATGTAAGATAGAGATTCCCAGCATGTGGTAATCCCTTTGTGGTGACAAGGGATTGGGATAATGTTATGTATCTGTCACGACCCATCCCCCGGGGCCCATGTCGTAATTACCCCATTCCCACATTCCATAGGCCAGGGGAAGGAAACTAGAACTGAAGGCATAAATCCCTAAACTGGGAGGGCATTGCCTTTCTAACTGCAAACAAACACAACCTGAGGACAAGAAGAATCAAACTTGAAGTAAGAACTGAATATAGAATAAGTGATGGAAAGTACCAGGGCCAAAAATACAATCCCAATAGTAATGTACAAGGAAAGGACAAACAGGTACAACTAAAAAGACAAATAGTTGGAAGGGTCCTAGCAGCTTTTAGTTTGTTCACCACAGATCCTACCTAACGATTAGGTATAGATAGCCTCCTCAGTGGTCCACGTCCATCTGTTTCCTCCGGGTACCGACTCGTCATGAGGTCCCCCTCCAGGTACCGTCTAGTCCTCTTAAACTATGACTTAGTAAGCGTTTTCTATAGTGTGCATCCATCACAATGAGGTGCGGGCATAGCCCGTGAATGGGTGAGTATAACGATACATAGTAGGGACCGCGAGACCCTCATGTTCTCAAAAAATCCGTAAAGGATAAACCACATTAGAAATATACAATCCTGAAGTATCAACCAACCCTACATAGGTATATTACCATACATATACCCATGTTATCAATCATAGTCCGGCTCCAACTCTTGATCCCAAACGCAAACCATTACAAAAAGGAAGTAATGCCAATCACCATGTTGATAATGGTAGAAATACATTAATCATCTCACACAGGTATACAACTCTTGAAGAGGTGTAGAGATGATGATATGTAGCCTCTAAATCATCTCCTCAGTCGAACCCATGCAGGATCCTGGAACAATATCAGCACTGTCAAACCCATGTTGGAACCTGGCACAGAATTCGTCACTGTGGAACCCACATAGGATTCCGATACAATAGTCATCGCTTTCGAACCCACGTACGAGCCTGGTATAGAAGTCCTCACTATCGAACCCACATTGGATTCCTGTATAGTAGTCATCGTTGTAGAACCCACGTAGGATCCTGGTACAATAGTTGTCACTATCGAACCCACGTAGGATTTCGGTACATTAGTAATCACTATCAAACCCTCATAAGATCCTAGTACAGAAGTCGTTGTTGTCTTACCCACGGAGGATTTCGTTATCTCAGTTGCAGCCAGCCCTAGGGATCCCGCACATAGCATGCTCGATTGTGGGAGGGTCCACTTCTCAAGCCAATTGTCAATATATGAACTACCTCAAAGACCTGAGTTCATATATCTCGTAGTTTCGTCTCATCATAAGGAACCTAATGAGATAGACGTTGCGTCAATCAGACGCCTAGTCTGAGAGTTATTGACGCTTCTGTTCCAAGGGGCCAATTGGATTTCGAGTACAATCCAACCTAGACATACTCAAACCTCATCTGAATCTTATGTGTAGTATTCCAAAAGGACTATCTCATCAAAAGGATTCCAACATAGTTTACGACACGTCAATCAGAGGTCCGGTATTGAAGTTATAAGTGTTTCTGCACCGAGGGCCCGGTTGGTTTCAGGTTGGAACCAACCTTGACATACACAAACATCTCAAAACCCTTGATTTTCATATAAAAAAACGACCGACTCGATCTATGGAATACTATGAAATTGACGGTGCATCAATCTGAAGTGTGTATCTCATGTTATGGGAGATAAACCAAAAGCGGTCCGAAGAGGTGGGTCTTGGTCCGGTCCAACGTAGCCCAACCTGCCCTAGGTCGGCCTGAACCTGGTCAACCTGTCCCAGATCGAGGTCCAGCCTGGTGGGTGTGTCTTGGCCCGACGGCTACGGCATGGCCCACAGGAGGGTGGACCGGCCTTCTCGGCATGCGATTCGGTCGGCACACCTGGTCGCGGCTCTTCCAGATGGCCGAGTTCATTACATGCCTGGTGTGTAGAGCGGGGGGGGGGGGGGGGCAGTGTCTCGTAATGGAGGCTCTAGCTGGGGCCACCCATCCTTCCAGGAACCTGCGGATGCGGGTTCCGCTCCACTGCTGCAGCCGCCACCGCAGAGGATTTCCTCCGGCAGCACGCGTGGGGCACCACCGCCGCCTATGGTCTCCAGTGACCCGCAGCACCGTGCTCCTCTGTGGGCCACCAAATTCGTTCCAGTGGTTCGTTTTTCCTCTTTTCTACCCCTACGACCTCCTTGAGTCTTGTTCTTCACCGCGACAGCCGCAAATCTGGGTTTCCATTCCATTCACCCGTCACCCATCGAACCACACATCATGTAAAAATTGGCAGATGCTCCGGACATGTTTGTTACCCCGTCCCCTCCACATTAGAGGCTCAAATAGTAATCCAACATATAATAAAACTAGAAACAAACCCCAGCGTAAACTCTAACTCGTCCGGCTATCAACATACATTCTGTGGATTGACATGTTCAGGGGTCAATTAGCGGTTGTTGTTTTTATCAAATGGAAAAAAAGAACATAAAAGAAAGGAATTAAAACTCGAATTCAAAACCCTGCCTTGATTATTGTTGATCTTTGACAAAGTCACAGGAAGGAAGAGTCATTCCATTTACTTTGGAAGTAGTAGAGCCTGGTGTATTCGAGTCGAGTCAACACGGTTGGTGTACTTCGTGGGGGGCATTTCTTCCCTTCCTTGCTCCCGATGAAGAAGATAGAAGGTGTTGCTTCACATTCTTTGATACATGGAGCATCCTTCATTGAATAATGACTTTCTTCATCGAGAGAATAGTATTTCTCTAAGAGTTACTCACAATTCCTCTCAAAGTTACACACCCAAACTAAAATAATAGGGTCTCCTTTTATTTTATTGTTTTCAAGCTTTTTAAAAATTTAAAAGCTAGAATTAATTAAATTGATTAAGTTAAATTCATTAATTAGATGTTTGACACACTTAATGAGAGGAGGAAGGTGGAGTGTTCACCCAAAATAAATGAAAAGAGGTGGTTTTTATAAATTCAAGGGGATTTTAAGGGTTTCAAGGGGACTTGAGGGGTTAGGTGGTCGTGTGGGCCACGCCACATAATATCCTCCCATGGGAGGTTATGTGTGGGGCAGGCCCCACCTCCATCTTCCATTTGGATAAAATAACCACCACACATTGAAAAAATCTACACACATTTTTTTATTACATTTAGAAATATCCAAAAAAATTATCATCCACTCCCTATAAAATGAAACTGTGGTTAAGGACTCCTTAAGAGATTACCGGCGCTGCATGTTCATCGGTGCCCTCAGATTTCAATTCCGATCATTTTTTCAAAAGATATAAAATCCTACATGTACATTCACCGAATGTACCTGAACAAAACTTCAAAAATTGATTCTGGTCACACTGGGCCTCAGAATCAGGTGCCGCTAGAAACTACAGCCTTGTAAAATTCCCATGTATTTAAGAAAAAATTATCCACATGATATCTAGGTCCTTACATGCTATCCACCTTAGGGAATTACATCCCCGTAAGGTAGAACACACACTAAGGGAACAAATGGGTGTATTGAGCATGCATCTAGGCCTCCAACTCCCATGTTCTCTCCTAGAGGTTCCTGTGCTACCAGCAGACACGCATCAGCGGAATCGACCGTCCACGTAGGACCCACTCCTGTGGATCCTTAATTTACACTGGAACCACCGTGAATGTCGCGCCGTCATATTTATCTAGATCCTCGTGGTCGATGATGTGGTATAGATCGTACACGTATCTTCTCAGCTGAGATACGTGGAAGATGTCATGCACCTGGTGCAACTTAGGAGGAAGAGTCAAACGGTAAGCCACCTCACCTACCCACCTGAGGACCTAAAAAGTTCCAATGAATAATGTAGATAACTTGTCACCTCTTCCAAATCTCCATAGACATTTTCGTGGTGAGACCAATAGAAATATGTGGTCCCTATCCTTGAACTCTAGTGGTCTACATATCCTGGATGTGCCACTAAAGGAGATGTGTGGAACTCTCTCAACAATTTCTCCTGAAGTGACACTAGTACCATGGTACTTTCTTTGAAGAAGTTGAAGTCCTCCCCACCTTCAGAAAATTCATCAGGTTTATGTCTTGTGGATATCTGAGCATGTCGTGTCTCACAGTCAGCATTCTCATGATACACCTCACTAGCTTTATAAAGAAGTGGTGTGAGTGACAATAAGAGGCAGAAGAAAGGTTGTTCCATCACTATCCACAATGGATATCTGCAATGCGGCTAGCTACTTGTAACCTCTCTTAATAGATGAATTCAGTATCCCCTGCTGAGATTATCTTATACTACATTTCCCTTCCAAGGTGTATATACTATCTAGAATTCATTGTCTTGGAAGAACTAGAGCCATCTTTGTTGTCTCAAGTTCAGGTCCTCATGAGAGACGATATACCTGAGACTCTTGTGATCTGAGTATGCGTTAAAACATTCACCCATATGATAGTGCCGCCACATATTCAAGTCGAATACCACTACTACTAACTCCATGTCATGGGTAGAATAGTTCTTCTTGTGCAGTCTCAACTTCTGAAAAACATACCCAATCAGTGCTATCTCCTACATTAGGACACACCCATGTCCGGTCCCTGATGTGTCGCAGCAAACTACGTATCCAACGCTATCCAATGGTAGCCTCAATATGAGAACACAAATCAACCTCAATCTTAGCTCCAGAAATCTATTCTAGAATCCATCTGACCATATGAAGGGTTTCCCATTTGTTGTCAAAGCTGATAGTGGTGCTGCAACTCTGGAGAAGTCTGGCGCAAAGGTATGTCTGGTCGACTCCTGAGTGATGGACTGCACCCACTTATGCATGATTCCATCCTGTGCTACCTGAGTTTTCCTTTTTTCCGACCAAGTAAAACCCCATCCCAACGTTGTAGATAAAACAAAATCATTTTCCTAATACAGTCAATTTGTGTATGAACTTTGGTTTCCCAGTCCATACTGAAACTAACGTCATAAGGCCTCAACGCTGCCACCAAGAGGATCCAACCGAAAATCTAACCTCAAGGGTCAGATCACATAATCGGTGTAAATGTGATTATAGAGTCTCCTCTTAAAGGTATCACCAAATGTGAGGGTCATCTCAACTTCTTAACTAGAATCTCTAGGTCTGGGACAAGATTTGAGGAAGGAAGAAATGATTGGTACCTATGTCTATTGATACATTAGCTATTAGTAGACACAGACCGTACCTGAAATCATTATTAGAACCCTTGGGTCACACTCCATGACCGCATGCATCTACTCTCTTACCCTTCCATCTAGCTCCATGAGCCTAGGTACAAATCATTATGAGAACCCTTGAGTCTCCTCTTAAAGGTATCACCCAATCGAAATGTTCGCCACCTCATGCTGCTCTCCTAGCTCTACTACCGTGTCTATAGGCAAATAGATTCTTTTGTCCATAAAACATCCTCTTCCTGAAACATATCACATTACCATGTGTCTTATAATGATGTCAGTTTAAGGCTTTCCAACGGCTAACATTCATTGGTTGTATCCGCTCATCCAATGAACATTCAACCAAAAAGGTTCTCTCTAGAACCCTAACAAAATTAGTACTGCATAGAGGAAGAATTTTTGGCATAGATATCCTTAAACACACCTCACGTCGAGTTCTATGATCTAAATCTCTTATCGAATCATATTCATCGAGTACCAGGAATGATTAATATTCATCGATAAACACTTAGCTACTGACACGTCATCCTGCCGAAGATGTATAAGGTCTTGAAAACTCTCTGCCACCTCCTCAAGCCTGTCCTCAACTGCCTGTGGGTCGGGCTCATCTCAGAACATGAGGGATATCTAGTGATGAAACACATTTAAGGCACTAGGCCTACAACTGTCTTTTACCGGTATCGCCGGTAGTGTCTGATGATCAACAGGAAGTGATATAGTTGGCACACTGTGAGAAGGTACCATATCGAAAAATTATCCATGTACCGAAACTTCATCATTATGCGGACCATCCTCACAGTCACTCAGTGAAAAATATTATTATCTATGATCAAAATCTTCTCTACAAGGGTCTCAACTTAGACGAAAACTCCATTAATAGCCTCCATCCAGTTCTCTACTGCCTTGGAATATGTCTCGCCTCGAATCCTCGAAGGCCTCTACTGTTAGAACTCGTGAAACATGCTCAGTTGGCATGCACTGTCTGCCAGTGCAGTTGGGTGTATCTGCTGTGATATGGGTGGTGGTGCTGCTGGTACACCACCTGATGGTGCCAACATAGAAAGTGGTCCCTAAACTGGAGCCTCGTCACCCAGTTTTCGTAATCATGTACTCTCTCAGAAACACTAGATGGTTGTCTATATAGTAGCATCCTAATAAAGAATAGGTGTGTCATGGTCAATAAGTTATACCTGGTGAGATGACTCAATGATTTCACAAAGAGGACTCTTGAATACACTATCACAAACAATGTTTTTGTGCACTGAGTCAGAAATCAGAAGTCAGGGTCCTGGTGTATGGATATGTTGGCCGCCGCACCAATACTGACCTACCTGGACTGAAAACCACACTCAATACTCTGAACACTATTTCTTCATAGAAAAAAAATATCAGAGTCCTATGTTAAGTGGTAGAACCGGCTCATCTGAAACAAATTTTTCACAACACGTCCCCTGGGGCCCGTGTCGTAACTACCCAAATCCCACCTTCCATAGGCCATGGGCAAGTAACTAGCCCCAAAGGTGTAAATCCATAAACATGAAAGTAATTTCCTTTATACCTACAAACAAATAGAACTAGAGAACAAGTAGAAGCAAAATCTATGTAACAACTGAATACAGAATAATTTCATGAAAGTACAAGGGCTGGGAATACAAGCCCAACAGCAAAGTACAAGGAAGGGAAAAACTGGTACAACTAAATAGACAAATAGCTGGAATGAGCCTAGAAGCTTCTGGATCGTCCACCATAGATCCTACCTAATGGGTAGGTACAGATAGCCTTCTCATTGCTCCACTTCTATCCGTCTCCACTGGGTATCGACTCTTTGTGAGGTCCACCTCCGGGTACAATCCAGTCCTCATACACTCTGCCTTGGTAAGCATTGTCTGTCGTCTGTATCCAACAAAATGAGGTGCGGGCATAACCCATGCAGGGGTGGGTATAACGATTCTCAGTAGGGACCCCGAGACCCTAATGGTCTCACATAATAAAAAAAAGGAAACCACAGTAGAAAGATACAATCACAAAGTATAAACCAACCATACATAGGTATATGCCCATACATATACCTAAGTTATCAATCACAGTCCGACTCCAACTCTCGAGCCCAAGAAAAAACCATTCCAAAAAGGATGTAAAGTCAATCACCACATTGATAATGGTTGAAATACATGTCATAGATCACACATGTATAAATATCATGAAGAGGTGTAGAGACGATTAGATGTAGCCTCTGAATCGTATCCTATGTCAGACCAACGTAGGATCCTGGAATAAAATCAGCACTGTTGATCCCACAAAGGATCCTGGAATAGTAGTTGGGACTGTCGAACCCACGTAGGATTCTGGAACATTAGTCATCGCTATTGAACCCACGTATGATCTTGGTACAGAATTTTTCACTGTCGAACCCATGTAGGATTCCAGTACAATAGTCATCGTTGTCGAACACACGTAGGATCTTGGAACAGAAGTCGTCACTGTCGAACACACATAGGATTCCGGTACAGTAGTCATTTCTATCAAACCCACGTAGGATCCTGGTATAGAGGACGATTTCATCGAACCCACGTAGGATTCGGTCATCTCAGTCACATCCAGCCCTAGGGTTCCCCCACACAGTAAGATCAATTATGAGAGGGTCCACGCCTCAAGCCAAGTTTTGATACATAATCTAATAAAAAGTCCATATTTGATATATCCTGTAGTTCTATGTTATCATATGGAACCCAATGTGATAGACGATGCGTCAATCAGACACCCAGTCTGAGAGTTATTGGCATTTTTCTTCCAAGGGGCCGGTTGTATTTCAGATAAAATCCAACCCAACCATACTACAACCTCATTCGACCATGTGTGGAGTATGAAAAAATTACCTTCTCATCAAAAAAAATCCAACGTAGCTGACGGTACGTCAATCGGACTTCCGACCCTTATGTTATAATCATTTCCGCTCTAAGGGCCTGGTTGGTTTCAGGTTTGACCCAACCCAGCTATACACTATCAATTCCAAAACCTTGAGTGTGATATATAGAAACGACAATATCGATCCATGGAATCCAATGCACTTGCCATTACATCGATTGGAGGTCCGTAGATCATGTTATGGACGAAAAACAAAAATCAGTATGAAGAGGGGGTCTGGGTCCGGTCCGACCCGGTGCAACTCGTCGTGGGTTTCCCGAACAGAGACTACCCATCCCGGATCCAGGTCCAGCCTTGCAGGGTGTGGCCTAGCCCAGCGGGCACCGATTGGCCGGGCGGCTATTTCCCGGTCCACACGGGGGTGGCCTGGTCCGCACGGCCTACCGCAGCTCGACTAAATGGCCCTGCACGTTATGCGCCAGGCATGTGGAGTGGGGAGCGCAGCCCCCAGTGTCCCATAAGGGTGGCCCCAACTGGAACCGCCTGTCCTTCCCAGAACCCGCGGATGAGGGTTCCACTCCACTGTCGCTGCCGGTGCCATGGTGGCCATGTGCAGGCGGCGCATGAGGGGCGCCGCTGCCCCTAGGCGGACGACCCATGCCGGCTACCGCCCTTGGTCAAAGGCACCACTGTGCCGGCAACCCGCGCCGTCGTGCTCCTCTACGGCCCATCAGAGTTGTTCTAGTTGTCCGTTTTGCCTCTCGTCTGCACCTACGGCATCATCGAGCCCTTTTCTTCACCGCAACGGCCTCAAATCAGGGTTTCCATTCCGTTCCCCCATTTCCCATCAAACCGTGCTTTAAGAATGAAATGGTGGAGGGTCCAGACTTGTTCGTTAGTCGGTAACCTCTACGTTAGAAGGTCAAATAGTAATCAATCATATAATAGAACCAGAAAAAAAACCCTAGATTAATATCTAACTAATCCTGCAATCAACATCTGTTATGTGGATCGGCATGTTCGAGGGTCGATCCACGGTTGTTTTTTATCCAAAGGAAAATAATAACTTAAAATAAAGGAATTAAAACATTAATTCAAAACCCTACCTTGATTTTATTTGACCATTGACAAAGGCTTGGGATGGTGGCGTCGTTCTGTTGACATCATAAGGAGTAGAGATAAGTGTAGTCAGGTCGAGTTAACAACATCAGTGTTCTTCTTGGGTGGTGGTGCTTCCCTTCCTTGCTCCAGTTGAAGATGGTAGAATGTGTTGCTTAATGTTCTTCGAGATGTGGAGCATCCTTCACTAAAGAACAATGTTTTTTGTCGAGAGTTTATTATTTCTCAAGAGTTCCTCCCAATTCCTCACAATGACCCACACCCAAACTGAAATAGTAGGCTCTCCTATTATTTTATTGATTATAAGATTTTTCAAAATTCAAAAGCTAGAATTAATTGAATAGAATAAGTAAAATTTATTAATTAGATGGTTGGAACACATAATGGGATGAGGAAGGTGGAGAGTCCACCCAAAATAAAATATGAGAGGTGGCTTTAATAAATTCAAGGGGATTTAAATGGTTTCAAGTGGCGTTGAGGTGTTAGGTGCTCATGTGGGCCCCGCCATATAATATCCTCCCATAGGATGTTATGTGGCAGGTGGACCCCTCCTCCAACATCCCTTTGGAGAAATTAACCTCCACACATTTTAAAAAAATTATAATACACATATTTTTGTATTATATTTATAAATCCCTCAAAAAATTATCTTCCACTCCCAATAAAACGCAATTATGGTGTATGTCTCCATTTGTGATTATCAGAGCTCTGTGTTAATCGGTGCCATCAAATTTCAATTCCAAACATCTGTTCAAAGGATATAAAATCCCGCACATACGTTCACATAACGTACCAAAAAAAACTTCAAAAATTTATTCTGGGAACACTGGGCCTCAAAATCATGTCCTATCAGAAACATTAGACTGGTAAAATTCCAATGTAATTAAGAAAAAAAATTCCATAGGATTTCTGCATCTTTACAGTATCACTGGGCATATGACACTATCACATTGAATATGGACTCTACCAAGAATCTCATCGTGTACCTTGAAGTTTACTCAGAAAGAAGTTCGTGCACACTATGTACTCCCCTTCATGGACATGGCCTGGATGAGTACAAGGAATAAGAATTTTACTGGCATATGGGTAGAGTAAACGAGTATTTGACATCACTTATACATATACAAAGACACAAACATGACATGGGATAAGGGTTGTTTTCATATGGAGGACATAGGGTGAAGGAACATGATGTGAAACCCATTATACATGTCATGTACTCTATTAAACATGAATTGTTGCTCTTTTCATCTTTATCTGGGGATTTTTTAGTTGGGTTGTGTTAAACATATTTTTTCCTTTCAATTTCGAAGAAGGAGACCACATGTTACTATAGATTTATCCTCCACAGGGATTAAAAATATTTTTCTGGGGTGGAAATCTATCATTCAGATCCATTGGCCCTTTCATGATACTATATAGAGATTGTGAGGATGTGTACTACTTATCACAACCTCAATAGATTGATCAAGTACATGATGCCTCCCACATGTCACATCTAAGGATATAAGTACATGACCCATCACATGTTATCGATTTGGGATAGATATACATCATGTATATAGAGACCATTGGTGAGTTCTTGATAGTGATCGAGGATAAGATGTATATGATCTTTCATGGTGGATTGATCTCATAACATTTTGTTATGTGGTATCATAATAATCACTAGGAGAGTACATGGGAGTGGTAGGCCAAAAATAATGATCATTTCCAACATCTCTTTGTTTATACCATATTTTAAATTTTAGTGGACATAAATCTCCATGTTATATAGAATGTAAGGGATCAAATATTACAGGCATTATTTTTGGATAATTTATGGATTAATCTTGAGGTTAAATGCTTAGATGGTTTGTGATTCTGAGGCGCAAAGTTCTCAGAATAAATGTTTGAAATATTTTAAATATATTAATTAGAACATGCATGCAGTTTTTTTAATAACCAAGAGTACCATCTAAAATGGATCCAAGATTAGAAATTTGAGGACATCATTTTGTTCAAGAATGCTTGTTTTACACTAGGTGAGACCTAATCTTGGTTGGAATAAGGTGTTTGTTTAAAAAATATCACATGAGTTGAAATAAATAAAATAATGAAATGAATTATATTATTTCTTTTTCATTGATGTAGTGATGGATATGTCTTTAATATGATTATTATGTTATAATTATAGTGTTAGGAACATAATACTGGAACCATTTGAGAGACATTGGAGAGAACATATGAGTAATTATCTCTGATGAACATTCACCAGATTTTGGATCAATGTTCGATGTGAAAACAAATATAAAGATATTAGAAATGACTATGAGGTTGCATATATATTAATCAGTGATCAATTAGAATCAAACTAATAATATTATTTATTTATCACATTTAACATTCATAATTTCTACAATGAACATTAATCAATGAAATGAATGATTGATTTAGGGATCAATCATCTTCCCGGATGGGGTAGATTATCTAGAAAATTGGAGAATTTCATTTGTGGTTAATTGTTGATTCATCATTGTTATTATTATTGAATGGAATCAATATCTACATGATCATTGACATGGGTCATTTCCTCTTTATTATTATTTTTCTTTTATCCCACAATAAGTTTTTCATCGTGTTCGTTAATCATTTTGCATGAGTTTTAACACATTCTAATGAATTTATCATTTCCTGATCATTTCATAACAAAAAGATCATGAATTTTACAAATATGATTAGAATGAGATGATGATTGGGTGATAACCATAACGGGGAAGGATTGGGTGGATTTTAATACTTGATTTCATGTTATTTATCATGATAATTGTAATGATGTAAAAACCAATGTTTTGGGTGAACAGAATGGAAAACAATATTTTTTCTAGTATTGATGATACTTGGATAGGCTGATTCCTTGATTTTACATGAATTAAAATCACTAAATTGAGGTCCAATGGAACATGAACTGGTGTAGGTTGCATATATGGAATTTTAGAAAAACATTTCTAACAATGCATGTGTGTCAGATATACACGTCATGTGGGAATCCCTTTGTAACAGCTTGGATTTCATAGAAATTTAAATATCATAAAATACATAGCCCTGTCACATGGTGTGTGACCCCTCCCCCCAACAAATCAGCAAGTACCTAGTTGAGTAAATAGACATGTGTAGGCATGCATAGGTTGGAGCACGCTGTGTAGTCCCCTACACAGACACATCCTGGATAACTACACTGGCTAATCCATAAACATGAACACCGAAATAGTACACAACCAGCTTGAAAATTCATCTAATTCAACAAGGATATGGATTGAGACACATATAATTTACATGTGAAGGACCCATGGTGAATGTATATTGAATGTAACACCATCTACACATTGTTTATTCTCTTAATCATGGATTGTTTCTCTAACCCATGATATAATGAGAATTTTTTGTATGTGTGTGTTACCCATATCCATTTTCTATTTATTAGTATGATATCTTCAACTATATATAATGAAAAAATCCATTCATCTTGAATTCATGGATATATTCGTGGGAATCCTTCCCTGATGATCAGAGTGATATCATCTATTAATCTACGTGCCATAGATGGAGGTATTGGTGTCATATTTATAAGCACTATATGGGTGGTGATACTCAACATATTAGGTTAACATAGATTTTGTTGTTAGTATTTCCAAATGTCTATGAGAGTGATCATCATCTGTGCATATTATCATTTTATTCTTTTTACTGTTTAATTCTCATGGAGATACATGAAGACCAATATCTTTAGGATGAATATCATTAGTGCTATCAGACTTAAGATTGTATTCTCCCAGGTGAATTTTATATGGAATATTTTAAATGGAATCCCACTCTAGAAAACTATGATTGTGAGTAACATATAGATTATGTTTATTTATTTAATATATACGGATATTCATTGTATATGTATTGTAGAAACATACATGTGTAGATATCGTTGTATTCTTTAGTGGTATGTATTGGGGTTTTGACGAGTCATATAGGGTACAATTATAATCAAATATATATTGGATTTTCCCATATGGGTGGTGTCTTGTGAAAAAGATTAGACTTTGGATAGATTTATTGAGAGAACATGAAAACATAGTGATTTTTGATACCAGATATACCATGTTGTGTTCTTGTGTTATCTTGATATTAGTCGCATTTCTACATTCTGGTTCAACATTTATATATAATCATTTTAGACGGTTATTATTTTTCCATGTTTACATTATTTTACTTATTTTCATTCCATGGTTGTTGGATTTATATGTATGGATGCAGTTTTTGTAGTTTATATTATATTTCATCATTTTATATTCTTATAGGTGTGTGTTTGTGTGTGTGTATTTAAGTTAATGTAATTAGGCCAAGGCCTCCATTGTTATTGAAATTCCTACCCAGCGCAAATCACTATCACCTAGACTCTTGACAAATGTTTTAAAGAGTCATGGAATGGAAAAAAATTGTACAGGGCATGAATAAAGACATAAATTATGTTTCACAATCATCAATAAAATAAAGGAAATTCTAAAATATAATATTTTATTTCATTATCATTCTTTCGAAATCTTTTAGAGAAAATAATTCTATTTCAGTTTTTGACGATTTATGTATTATGTAAGTGTAGTTCAATTCTTCAACCAATGATACCATTATTGTACATTATGATTGAATAAATATTAGGGAAGTGGTAAGGGTAATTATTCTACAACATTCTATTAAACATGTTCAGGATATAAATATAGTCTTACTGTTTTGGAGATGTATTCATTATACGATAGATTGTGAGTTGTGTTCAAGTACTAAATATCATTCTTTTTATTCCCTCTTCATAAAATTTATTATTTATTATAATCTTGATTTATAATTGGTTTTGTTATAGTTGTTTCTATGAGGCCTTGGAAACAAATAAGTATTTTTTATGAAATAGATCAGTTTCATATTAAGGGAGCACAATTATAAATAACCATTCATTAACCATGTGGTTTGGATCTATTTGATTACATGGGAATTTGTACCAGTTTTATCATGGTTTATTAAATCATGTGTTTCTCCTTTGGGATCATGTACTTATCTATATAGTTTCCTAGGGGTGTCACATTGTTTTTTGTGTAGTTTCACAAAATTATTTAGAATATCAGTAGGATCCCATGTATACTATTTTTTCTTTTTATAGTGTTATGGAGTATATAAAACCTTCTTTTTCTTATAGTATATCATAATAGTGTTCCCTATTCTCAGCATCTAAAAAATCAGATGTTACCACTTTTTATTGTTTAATTTTATCTCTAGTGACCCCTAATCATCAATTGGATCTATCTAGTCCTTCCACATTACGTAGAGAAGTAACAATTTGGATTATTTATAGTTATAAAATGATCTTGATCTATCACTTCTAGGAATTTACATACATTCTTATGGATTCCTCTCCTCTCTATAGGTCCTCTCCTAATAACATTTCCTCTATTCACTTTAGATCCCAATTTTTTTTTGGATTCCAGATCAATTGTCTTTTAGAGATGGTTGAAGGTTTTTAATATCTATTTAGGTGTGTGGGGATCTGATTTACTTATTTCAAATCACCATTATAAATGGAAACTATTTTACCTTTGTTTTTAGGTATCTGTCATTATAAAACAGAAAAAATTCATATATTACCTCATTTTCATGAACTACCCCATGGGATTATTTTATAAAAATATTCAATTTTATATCATTGTGTATTTTCTCATTGATTTCAAATTTGTACATGGTTTTTTCAGTAAAAGTATATTTTTGAACACTAGTTGTTTGATAAAAATCATTTACATTACTTGTGATTAAAATATCATCTATTAGGAATAGAAGTGGAATACCTTCATTATAAAAGTGTATTAGAAATTATAATATTTTTTAAAAAAAAATCATGAAATAATGGCACAATAGAAACTGTAGGTTGTTAAATAAATACACATGAACCATTTGTGTGATAACATGAAATATAGGATTCTTAATAAAATATTATGACAGGACATGATATCGGTTTCATTCATATTATTACGCTTTTAGTTTTTTAATTATATTTTTATTATGTATTCTCCTTTGCTGAATTCCCAATCCTCTTCATTGTCATTTATGATTTGTTTAAAAATTTATAATACATTTCATGTTTGATTTATACATTATTATTTTTATGTTGTATAACTTTTACCATTTTTTAAACTTTCCAAAATGTAATTATATTCAATCTATTTTATAGGAATTCAAAAATATTTTATTAATACTAAATTATATCATGGAAAATGGTTTCATATTTTAAATGAACCTCCAAAATTTGGATTACATTATTTCTATAGAAAATTATTTCTTGGAATTAGACATTATATAAATTCATCAGTAAAATATTTCTAGTATTTTTATCAAACCCTATTTCTCTGCTTGATGTCTATAGATTTAGTTTTCGATGATTTTTAAAATGAGGAGTCTTTCATTTTGTACTTAAGATTCTTTTTGTTGATGTATTCATTGTAATGGGATAGTTTGGTGGTGATGGATGGTCACATAGTAATTAGAATTATAGAATTTTTGTACATGAAGTCAAATTTATCAATGTTGGTGGAATGTTATATTTTACATGGATACATAATATTATACCTCATTGAAATAAATTTTTTTTATGTTATACATAATACATGATTTAGTTGTTTTTTTTACCCTTGCATATTTTTGGCCTACTCAGGTGACAAATTAGATAGACCCATGATGGTTCATTATAAAATGGTATCATAGGGGTTAAAAAATCTAATGTATGATGAAAATACCTAGGATAAATTAGAGTTACATTATTGAAAATATAATACATTTTTTAAATTTAGGAAGTAACTATGGGAGGTTACAAGGCCAGCTCAAATTCCTCTCAAATCTCAAGTAATCGCTATTTTTCTAGTGTTTGTTCTATGTTTTAGACTTATTTTTTGAGGTAGATTGAATAAAAATGAAATGTTTTTTATTTATATGAAAATATTTATTATTAAAATTTCATATTTTTTTATAATTGAAAAATTTATTTTTTAAAAAAAAATTGATATCGATTCGTGAATATAGACTTTGATTATTGAATTTCTCCTTATCTAATTATTTATATCATTTTTGTTCATTAAATAATTAATCATAGAATATATATTATGAATCTAATTGTTGAAGTTATTGTAAAATTTAAATTCGGGATTCCAATAATGGAATATTATTTATTATAAGTGTCTATCCTCAAAATTCATATTTTTAGGTAGGTGTGTATTCGATACATTTCATAAATAGTGAATAATAGTTAATAATTTATGATAAAAATTTGAAGAATTGTTCACATTTAAAAAAGAAACCAATAATCTAATGAAGGGAATTAGAGGATTGTGAGGATCTCCGACTTCATGAGAAATATTATTTACTATATGTTGGGATTTAAAAAAACATTCTTGAGGATCTGAGAAAGAGATGCTAGAACTCTATCATGAATGATAATTTGCAAAATGATTATCCTAGTGACTATTCAAGAAAATATTCATCCTGTTTTTTATCCTAAAATGTTTCCTATGATGAAGACCTTGTATTTTATTACCTTAGAAAAATGGAGGTGTATTGTTTTGGATTTCAAATATTATTCATATAACTGTTGAAAATAGCACATGAATTTTTCAATAATGATTAAACTAAATCCTTGTGGATAAATATTTGAATGAGGGATTACATTTGGTATATGATAAATATTTTATATCTTCTGATGTATGTTGAGGTGGTGGAAAAATTATATTAATTTGGTATATATTTTTGGGAAGATATGTTTAGATATTTCTTCAGTCACAGTTGTTTTTTTCTAATATTTTTACATAAAATGAAGGTGAACCCCAATGGTTATTATTTTTGTATCGGGCGAGTTTCATTTGATTTGTAAATAAATCAGTAGTTTACATCCTATAAATGAGGAATTAATGGTCAAAACAAGACATATATTATATAATCACCATTCACATGTCATGATTTTGAAGAGAAAATATTCATCTCATGCATTTTTTTGGATGATGTCCCAAGAAGGAATTGCTGGATATACTCTCTAAAATGGTTTTTTTGATTATTATGACGCATCCAAGAGTGGTGTGTTTTTTTCATGTCCAAGGGGGTGTCTATAATGATACCAGGGATAATGTTGGAGTTGATAATGTACATATTTTTGTAGTGGAGTTTTCAATATAAGTATACATGGAAGAGTCCACTACACTTATAGGTTCATTATTTATTTCATCCTCAATGGTGATATATTTTTTTATCAAGGTTCTAATAATTTTTTATATCTATGATGCGAGTTGATAATTTGGGATTTCATTCATAACTATTAAAATTCTTGGTGGATCATTCAATTTCTTTGGGTTAAATTTTTTAAATGGTTTTCAATTTTTCTTCATATCGAGTGACAATTGTCATCATTGAACTCATGTGTTACTTATTATTCCTTACCTTCATATTATTGATCAGATTATTTTCATGGATTCTATAATTTTCATTAAGTAATAGATACATTGTTATCATCATCATTATTGAAATATATTTTCCATAGCATTCAGTCATGGAAACAATGTGAGTCATATTTTATATATGGGAGAGCGGGGAATGTTATTCCATATTTTGTTATGATATCCTAGCAATTATCAAACATGTTCATTGAATTAATTGACTCTCGCATAAAATGACATCTTCCTACAATGGACAGTGTGTTCCTTAATGACATCTACAATATTTTTTTTACATTATCACCACAATGATCGGTTGAGTCTACTATTTACCTACTTTATAATATGATGCCCATTTATATTCCATAAAATGGAAGTATGATGGATTTAATTTCCATAACATGTCACTTGATTATTCTCCTTTCCTATTTTCTAAGATAGAATGAGGAATAATAGAACATTATATTGACTATCAAAAGAGATTCCAAGGGACAGTTATGAAAATATTACCTATTACAAAAATTGATGTTCCCTTGGAACATTTCATAAAGGCTCATTGGGTCTCTAATATTTACCTTCAATTGGGTCTCACCAATTAATAATCTATTATGGATATATCACTATGAAAACATAAAACATCTTTTTTGAGGATTTCATGTTTTTATTATTCCATTTAATTGCACTAATGATACATGAATATTTCGTGTATTGATGTAAGGAATCGTTCCTCAATTATTATACTCTCTCATTTTATTATTTTTGTAGTATATTTTGTTATAATATTTTTTTGATGAGGATTAAATATATCATTTTCGATGTAATCCCTAGAATTTTGAGAAAATTCTGTTGGATCGAATAGTTGATATAAAAGTCTATTAGATGGAACAATACAAGAGGGGGGTGAATTGTAGGTTTTAAAAACCTTGAGTTTTAGTAACAAAGGGATTAGTTTAAAGGATCTTAAACTAATACAAATACAAACACCCACAATTGTATTGAATGTAAAAGGTATGATGTATTGTAATACTAATGTTATGTAAAACAATTGTATTCAAGATGAACACAATAATCAGAGTAATACAGATGAATGATTCTACCTTAAAGCGTATAGAACCAATCAATACAATATGTAATGGAATGATTGTAATTGAAAAAATTACAAATGAATATGTAAAGAAGAAAGGAAACAATACAAATCCCTTTCTAATACAACAGCGGAAATGTAAAAGTAATACAATTCTTTTAACCCAAAGAGAAGGGTTATCATTTCACCTAGGATAAGAGGTCTGTCTCACCAACACCTTGGTGAGCCCTCGATACGATGATCGGCACGTCTGTCTGCCTATCCCCGGCAGCCCTCGATACGATGATCGGACCGTCTGTCTGCCTATCCCCGGCAGCCCTCGATACGATGATCGGACCGTCTGTCTGCCTATCCCCGGCAGCCCTCGATTTTGCAGGTAATCGGCACCTCTGTCTTTCAATTACTTGAAAGCCCTTGATACGATGATCGGACGCACAAGGCTGATGAGAGAAGTCACATTGTCTCTCTCTAGAATCTTCGTAGTTCCCAGAGTCTCTTTCGTTCTCTTCGTTCATCAGTGTCTTCTCAGCTTCAAATGACCTCCTATTTATAGGCCTCGGGTTCCAACGGTCATATTGCCTCCAACGGTCATATTGAAACAAAAAGCACGACATCGTTTTGATCAGTATATAACTAACTCAACGACATCGTTTTGTTAGGATAAGAGATATATAGAAATGTAAAACATGAGTACGATTCATATGCAGAGAGAGTTTTTGACAAAGTACCAAAACAAATAATGATCATCTGAATAGCAAAGACAGTACGATACGATTGACAGAGTCAGTACGATACGATTGACAGAGTCAGTACGATACGATTGACAGAGTCAGTACGATACGTTTGACAGAGTCAGTACGATACGTTTTGGTCGGTACGATCAACATCGTACGATACGATAAACATGATAAAAGACAATTTGTTATTTACAAACATATGATAGAATACATTTGAGATTTCCAAAACATGACATAGAATATATTTGTGATTTCCAAAACATGATGTAAAAGCCAAAAGAAGACTTTTGACTTAATAATCTCCCCCTTTTTGGAAAGCACAAACACACAGAGTAAATGAAACAAGAAATACTTATCTCCCCCTGAGTTATTGAAAACTCTTCTGAATAAGAAATTGAATACAACTAACTCCCCCTTAGGTATTGACTTTCTTAAGGATTGTATTCAGATTTTCCTTAAGAGCATTGTAATGCATTCTCCCCCTTTGTAAAACAACCTTTGCTTTGTAAATATTCTCCCCCTTTGTGATTTACAAAAAGAAAGGAGGAATCTCGAATTGTCTGGAAGAGTTAGTGAAGTAATACAAGACAATGGATAAAAGAGAAAGGATTATAAGAGTTATTACAAAACAAACAAGTTCCAAAAGAAACAAATACAACAATCATTTGTTTTCTCTTTCCTTCTCTTTCTTTATAAGCTCATGAAGCACAGCTTTCATCTTCTTGATCTCCTTCTTGTCTTCAGAAATTGATTCACCCAGAGTTTTGAGAAGCTCTTGTTGATCCGCAAAAATCTGATCTTGATTTCTGATGGTTTCCTCCTGGACTCTGATTACTTCTTCAAGAGTATCAATTCTTTTTTGCAGAGTCTTTTTATCCTTGGACAACTCGGAATTTTGATTCTTCAGTAAAACCATTTCATCTTTGAAAGATGAAACCTTCGAGAATTCAGATTGGAAAACATTCATCCTCTCTTGCAAATCTTTCACTGAAGGAACATCGGCTCTTTGAGAAGATAAAAGGTTCAGCCTTTCAACAGTTTCTTTATCAAGCTTGTTGAAAGCAATTGCAAGCTCATTTGATAACCTTCTTATATCTTCAATAGAAATCTCATGGTTATTGATTGAGCTCTCTGTTTTGTACGACCACTTAGTCATCTTATTGCAAGCTTTCTTATGAGCAACTGAGCTTTCCGAAAGAACTTTCAGATCGGCTCTTACTGACAAAACTTTCTTTCTCAATTCTTTCACAGATCCAAACTTCTTTCTCTGATTTTCAGTGATAAAATCAATCGTTCCTTCCAGCCTCGGAAAATAAGGAATGGTTTTCTCCATCCTTCTCAAAACTTGAACAATGTAATCACTCTTCTTGAGAGAGATTGTATGCTCTGAATCAGTATCTTCATCGTATGATGCTAGTTCATACGATCTGCTTGAATCAACAACTGGCTGTTTCCCTTTCGCTTTTTCTTTCTATTTTCTTTCATCTTCCACTCTGTCACTAATGACAACTACTTTATCAGATTGAGAAGATTGAGCATCTTGCTTTTCTCGAGATGACATCCTGTCCGGAGATTTTTCCTGATCGGCATGAGGAGTTTGTTGAACACCTTCGCTCAGCTTTTGAAGCGATTCCTCTCTACTTTTCTTTGAACTTTGAAGAAATTCTAACAGAAAATCTCCTTCTTCTACTTCCACTTCTTCTATCACTTGTTTTCCTTTTTCTTTCTCAGGCAAACTCTGTACGATGGGTTCTTGATGCACTTCCACAGTTAGTTGAGCACTAGTATCTTCAACTGCTTTCAAGACTTTAGAAATATCAAAGTCCTGAGCCTTTCTTTTCAAAAGAGTCTTCTTTTTATTTTCAGCTTGAAGGGTTTCTTCTACCTTATTCTTTCTGAAAAAGCCTCAGCAGGATCAAGACCAAACTTCGGATCACCCTCTTTTCTCTGTTCCTTGTTCTTTCTCCATTTGGCTACAACTTCCTTACTGTACCTCGGCTTCTTCTTCGGCTTTGAACTAGTCTGCGGATCAGATGATAAACTTTCTTCTTTCCCTCATTAACAACAAAGATTTTTCAGAACTTTCTCTATTGAACGTACCAACTTCCTCTGGTAGTTTGTGAGATGGACAGAATGAATCCCCTTCTATAGAAACATTCAGAAAGTGTGCCGCTTGTTTCACAGACATGGATAATTTTCGATCGTACACAGCGAAGTTTATAGTCATATCTTTGTCGAAAGACACGGTTTTGTAAAACTGAAAAACTTCATCAAAAAGAAATGGATCTTGAGTATCAGGCTTTTCCACACAGAGATGTTCCCATCCTTGAAAAAAAATAATCCTCTTGATTGTAGAATCGTACATATCGAAGAATTCTCGGGATACTAACCTTTCTCTGTGAAAGTCTTTCTCTGTAAAAGTCTTTGAAGACATTTCAGCGGGAGTGTTGGCAGAGGATTGAGACATAAAGATGATGCCGATTGAGAAGATCATACGATTGTTTATAGCTGGGGGAGCAGAGCTTCGCCTCAATTCCTGAACAATCAATGTGGGTTTGGGGAAGGGAGGGGGGTATTTATAGGCAAAAAAGAGATGACCGTTGAACTTATACGGTCGAGATTAGATAATACCAGATCAATGGTTAGGATTAAAACAAAGAAAGAAAATAAAATAAAAAAAATTGAAAAAGATACCTGTCGGAGAACAAAAGGTGATTGCTGGTTTTGGTATGAATCAAAAGTAAACACAATCGTAAGAAGAAAAAAAAACATGATGCCGATGGAAAACAAAGTCATTACTATGATCGGACCATACAATGGAAAATAGTTGTTACCATTAACCGACAGTACGATGGAAAACAATCTCAATACTATCATCGGTCGATACAAAAAAAATGAATGATACGATGGAAAAGAATTTGAATTCTATCATCGGTCGATTCAAAAAATTTATTGAATGATACGATGGAAAAGAATTTCAATACCATCATCGGTCGATTCAAAAAAAAAATTTTTGAATGATACGATGGAAAAGAATTTCAATACCATCATCGGTCGATTCAAAAACTATTGAATGGTACGATGGAAAAGAATTTCAATACCATCATCGGACGATACAAAATTTTTGAACGATACGATGGAAAAGAATTTCAATACGATAAACAGAAAAATTGAAAAGGTCAATACGATAAACAGAAAAATTGAAAAGGTCAATACGATAAGCAGAAAAATTTAAAATGAAACGATAAAACTGTCAATACGATAAACAGAAAGAAACATATATAAATTGAGTAAATATTTAAAGATCAGAAACATAGACATAAAGAAATGTCCTCCCCCTTTCTACGAGGAGTTTCTTACTATTAGGAGTGATGTAAAACAGGAAGTAGATATGAATGATTATTTTAATGTGATCATTCCTAGCTTCTGTTTTATAAATTCAAATCTATCGGAAGGTAAAGGTTTTGTAAAAATATCAGCAAGTTGTTCTTGCGTTCCGATGAATTGTAAAACAATATCTCCTTTTTGTGTGTGATCCCTAAGAAAGTAATGCCTAACATCTATGTGTTTTGCACGAGAGTGATGTGCTGGGTTTTTACTAAGAGCTATGGCACTTGTATTATCACACAGAATTTGAGTTTTGGAGAAACTCAAACCATAGTCAGTGAGTGTGTGCTGCATCCACAATACTTGAGCACATCAACTTCCAGCTGCTACATATTCAGCTTCAGCAGTGGAGAGTGCTACTGAGTGTTGTTTCTTGCAAGACCAAGAAACCAAAGAATCTCCTAAGAAATGACAAGTTCCAGATGTACTTTTTCTATCCATTCTACAACCACCGAAGTCAGCATCTGAAAAACTTTTTAAAACAAAATCATTTCCAGAAGAGTAGAAAAGTCCTAAATCCATAGTGTCTTTTAAATACCGAAAGATTCTCTTTACGGCTTTTAAGTGAGACTCTTTTGGATTAGATTGATATCTTGCACATAAGCATACAGAAAACATCAAGTCGGGTCGACTAGCTGTCATGTATAGCAAACTCCCTATCATACCTCTAAAAATTGTTTGATCTACTGGTTTCCCAGTTTCATCGAGATCAAGAGTATTTGAGGTACCAATTGGGGTGCTAATACTTTTAGATTTGTCAAATCCATACTTTTTGAGTAATTCTTTAATATACTTATGTTGAGATATATAAGTTCCTTCTGGTTTTTGAGATATTTGAAAACCTAGAAAAAATGTTAACTCACCCATCATACTCATTTCAAATTCAGATTTCATTGAATTTGCAAAAGAATCGGTTAAAGATTTCTGAGTTGATCCAAATATGATGTCATCAACATAGATTTGGACAACCAAAACATTTTTGTTTTCCATTTTGATAAAAAGAGTTGGATCAGCTGTACCTTTTCTATAATTGTTTTGTAAAAGAAATCATGTAAGTCTATCATACCATGCTCTAGGGGCTTGTTTAAGACCATATAGAGCCTTGGTAAGTTTAAAGACATGATCAGGATGTTTTGGGTCTTGAAAACCAGGAGGTTGTTCGACAAAAACTTCTTCTTGAACAAAACCATTTAAAAAAGCACATTTGACATCCATTTGAAATAGTTTGAAATTTAAATATGCTGCGAAGGCTAATAGAATACGGATAGATTCTAGTCTAGCTACAGGAGCATATGTTTCTTCATAGTCTATTCCCTCTTGTTGATTATAGCCTTTAGCAACAAGTCTTGCTTTATTTCTTACAATGATTCCATTTTCATCACACTTGTTTCTGAAAACCCATTTTACACCAATTACAGTTGTTTCTTTAGGTCTTTCAACTAAAGTCCAGACTTGATTCCTTTCAAATTCATTTAGTTCATCCTACATTGCTTTGATCCAATCATTATCACCTAAAGCCTCATTTGGACTTTTAGGTTCAAATTGGGAAAGAAAATCAAGATGTTCTATTTCATTTCTTAAGGAATTTCTGGTCCTTACAGGTTGATTTATATCACCAATGATATTATCACTGGGATGATTCCTAAGAAACAATTGATTTTGGTTTTGTAAAACATGTTCATCAACATATGGTAGAAAATCTTCTGTGGTAAATGTTTCAGGAACACTTTCTTGAACATTTTCCTTATCAGAATGTTCTTCTAACAAAGGTTGATAAACATCTTTAGAAAACACATCCGAGGATGTAGGATTGGGTTGGTTGAAAACAAAAGGGTTAGTTTCATCAAATTTTACATGTACTGTTTCTTCAACAGTACAAGTGTTTTTATTGAAAACTCTATAAGCCTTAGAGGTTGTGGAATATCCTAGAAAGATTCCTTCATCAGATGTTGGTGCAAATTTGTGTAAATTATCTTTTGTATTCAAAATGAATACTTTGCATCCAAAAACTTTGAAGTAAGAAACTTTAGGTTTTCGGCCAGTCCATAACTCGTAAGGAGTTTTATTAAGAAATGGTCTAGTTAAAACACGATTTATAGTATAACAGGCAGTACTAACAGCTTCAGCCCAAAAGTGCTTAGCAATTGAGTATTCACTCAACATGGTTCGAGTCATTTCCTGAAGAATACGATTTCTTCGTTCAACAACACCATTTTGCTGAGGAGTTCTTGGTGCTGAGAAATTGTGAGTAATACCTTTCTTACTACAAAAAGTTTCAAAATCCGAGTTTTGAAATTCACCACCATGATCACTATGAATAGTTATCAATGGTAGGTTTTTCTCATTTTTAGCTTGGGCTCTAAAAGTTTTGAAATACGAAAAGGCTTCAGATTTCTTTGTGAGAAAGTAGACCCATGTAAATCTAGTAAAGTCATCAACTAAAACAAATACATAGTATTTTCCTCCAATGCTTCCAGATTGTGAAGGACCAAACAGATCCATATGCACAAGCTGTAATGCATTAGAAGTTGAAACTTCATTAATTGGTTTAAAGCTAGTTTTATGTTGCTTGCCAAATTGACAAGGATCACAGACTTTTGAAGAATCATATCTAAGATCCGGTAGCCCTTTTACAAGTCCTTTCTTTGAGAGTTTTCTTAGGTTTCTCAAATTACAGTGTCCTAATCTCCTATGCCATAGCCACGATTGGTCTTCTAAGTTAATAGTGTAAACATTCTCTTGCCTATGGGCAGATAGAATGAATTCATCCTTGGAATTGTGAACTAGACACTTATCATTTCTAAAATTCACAAGGTAACCTTCATCACATAATTGACTTATGCTGATGAGATTGTGCCTAAGACCATTAACAAACAAAACATTTGAAATAAGAACTTTTCCAAGAAAAACGATATTACCTTATACCAACAATCTTTCCTTGAGCATTATCTCCGAAGGTAACTTTTCCACCTTTTGTTTTGATAACCTTTTCAAAGAAATCTTTGTTTCCAGTCATATGACGAGAACAACCACTATCCATGTACCAAATGTTCTTATTGATACACTTTTCGTTTTCTTGAAAAAGAAACAATTAGATTTTCGGAATCCAAACTTGTTTGGATCCAGAAGAATTAGATAAAAGAATTTTAGGAATCCACATTTGTTTTGCAAAATGAGCTTTATGAAATCCTAAAGATTGAGTTTTGTTAAGAGAACAATCTCTTCTCCAATGTCCACCACATTGACACTTGGAACAGAAAATGGTTTTTTGAGGAACAAAATAGTTATTACAAAAAACAGGTTTGGAATAAGTATAACCAAGACCAGAACGATTTCTCAGAGGTCTTATTTGAGAGTACATCCTATCAAAGTTTTCTTTTCCATGAGTAAAATTTGACAAGCACTTTTTCAAGGATAAAATCTCTGACTTTAGTTTTAAAACCAAATTCTTGTTTTCTAAAACATTTGAATTAGAACTAGAGTTAGACTCTAAAATGTTTTTCTTTGAAATAGCAGTTTCAAGATCCTTAGAAAGTTTATCTTTTTCAGTTTTGAAATTCTCAAGGATTTTCAAAATCAGAAGTTTTCTCATCAAGATCTTTAGAAAGATCTGATACTTCTTTAGTCAAAATATAAATTCTAGAATTTGCTTTTTCAAATCTCTTTTTGAGTTTAGAATTTTCATTTTCAAGTAACTTAGCAAATCTAGAGACTTCTTCAAAAGAAGGTAAAGTATCATCTTCTGATGATGAGGGTTCATCATTTGAAGATTCATAATATCTATTATCATCATAATTTGCATTTAAAGAGACATTTGTAACAGCTTCAGCATTATGTACCTTAGCCATGAGACAATGATCTTCAATTGGTAGTTTGGCTAGAAGTCCAATATTCCTTTGTCCTGACATCTCATATTCTGAAGAATCATCTGAGGAATCACTACCACTTGCACTCCATGTATCATTTTCTTTCAAGACTTTCTTTGTCTTATAAAACCTTTTCTTGTTTCTTTCAGAGTGTTTCTCTTTTCTATCTTTCCTCTTCAGTAAAGGACAATCAGGCCTTATATGTCCTGCTTTCTTGCATTCATAACAAGTTACCTCTGAATCTTTTCTATCTTTCCTGTCTTTCTTTTCGAATCTATATTGAAAATCTTTCTTTCCCACAATCTTGTTCATCCTCCGAGCAAGATTAGCTAACTCATTGTCTGAAAGATTACAATCACTTGAATCAGATATAACAACTTTCTTAGATTTAGACCTTGTAACCCTTTCAGGTGTTTTAGCTTTAGATGCAAAAGCTACACTTCCATTCCCATTCTTCTTCTTATTGAAATCAACATCTCTTTTCATTCTTGTCTCGTGCTGTAGAAGAGTTCCAAAGAGTTCATCAAGAGTAATCTGGGAAACTTTTCTATTTTCATCAATAGCTGTTCTTTTTGACTCCCATTCATTTGGCATAATATCTATAATCTTATCAACAAGAGCTTCATCATCAAGACCTTTTTCTCCCATAGATTGTAAGATGTTGACAATTTTCATAAACCTTTGTTGCACTTTGCATACTGGCTCTCCATAAGGAAAAACAAACCCATGATACTCTGCTCGAAGCATTGCTCTCCTTGTTTCTATAACCTTGGATGTACCAAAATGAGTGACTTCTAATTTCTTCCAAATACAGTTGGCTGCTTCACATGAAGATATCTGGCTATATATATTCCTGGTCATAGAACATAATAAAGTATTGCGTACCTTGTAATTCAATTGATATTCTTGCTTCTCTTGATTGGTGAAAGTACTAACTTCTTTGTCAGGAATTTTGTAACCCCCAGTAAGCATAATAAAATTGTCTACACCAGTATTGATGAAGAAAGTCTTCATACGATCTCTCCAATACTCATAATCATTTCCATCAAAGATTGGTGGTCTAGAAGGATTCAGATTATCTATTGATCCGATATTAATTCCTATCATCTAATAAAAACAAAAACAACTTTTCCACTCCACACGTTAGTGTAGTAAGTATTCAAGATAGTAATAAGAAATAAAGCTAATAATACAAATCAGTGGAAAACCTCCTTTGATACCAATTGTTGGATCGAATAGTTGATATAAAAGTCTATTAGATGGAACAATACAAGAGGGGGGGTGAATTGTAGGTTTTAAAAACCTTGAGTTTTAGTAACAAAGGGATTAGTTTAAAGGATCTTAATCTAATACAAATACAAACACCCACAATTGTATTGAATGTAAAAGGTATGATGTATTGTAATACTAATGTTATGTAAAACAATTGTATTCAAGATGAACACAATAATCAGAGTAATACAGATGAATGATTCTACCTTAAAGCGTATAGAACCAATCAATACAATATGTAATGGAATGATTGTAATTGAAACAATTACAAATGAATATGTAAAGAAGAAAGGAAACAATACAAATCCCTTTCTAATACAACAGCGGAAATGTAAAAGTAATACAATTCTTTTAACCCAAAGAGAAGGGTTATCCTTTCACCTAGGATAAGAGGTATGTCTCACCAACACCTTGGTGAGCCCTCGATACGATGATCGGCACGTCTGTCTGCATATCCCCGGCAGCCCTCGATACGATGATCGGACCGTCTGTCTGCCTATCCCCGGCAGCCCTCGATACGATGATCGGACCGTCTGTCTGCCTATCCCCGGCAGCCCTCGATTTTGCAGGTAATCGGCACCTCTGTCTTTCAATTACTTGAAAGCCCTCGATACGATGATCGGACGCACAAGGCTGATGAGAGAAGTCATAGTGTCTCTCTCTAGAATCTTCGTAGTTCACAGAGTCTCTTTCGTTCTCTTCGTTCATCAGTGTCTTCTCAGCTTCAAATGACCTCCTATTTATAGGCCTCGGGTTCCAACGGTCATATTGCCTCCAACGGTCATATTGAAACAGAAAGCACGACATTGTTTTGATCAGTATATAACTAACTCAACGACATCGTTTTGTTAGGATAAGAGATATATAGAAATGTAAAACATGAGTATGATTCATATGCAGAGAGAGTTTTTGACAAAGTACCAAAACAAATAATGATCATCTGAATAGCAAAGACAGTACGATACGATTGACAGAGTCAGTACGATACGATTGACAGAGTCAGTACGATACGATTGACAGAGTCAGTACGATACGTTTGACAGAGTCAGTACGATACGTTTTGGTCGGTACGATCAACATCGTACGATACGATAAACATGATAAAAGACAATTTGTTATTTACAAACATATGATAGAATACATTTGAGATTTCCAAAACATGACATAGAATATATTTGTGATTTCCAAAACATGATGTAAAAGCCAAAAGAAGACTTTTGACTTAACAAATTCCACTTGTATAGTAGAATTTTATATGTCACCTTTTAATATATGAAGTGTTGTCTCTAGGGAATGTTAAATTAGAGAGGGTTATCTTAGTGGATCATGAAATGATTGACATTTTAATACCATTGGCTCTTTATAGAATTATGATTGAGAGTATTATTTTATTAGGATTATATTGTTATTAACATTGGATTGCAGATAAACAATAGAAGAAGGGATTTATGATAATAAATGTTACCTATAAGGGTTATATTTTTTGATTGAATAATTTGTTTTAGTGATCATTTGTGTAAAGAATTTTAAAATTGAATTATGATCCAGTTATAATTAATTTGGAATTATTTTCAGGTTATGAAATCTTCTACGATGCTATTGTGATGGGATTGGGGAGGGTGTTGATATAGATAATATAGGCAGTGGAATTTTTTCATCCCTAGTTACAAAATCAACAGATAAACAAGAATACATATGATATTGAATTTGATGTGGTAATTAATTAACTAGTAACATTGCACCATTATCTATTTGTAGATAAGGTTATGATATATTATGGTAATATGATAATGGATAAAATTTTAAAACAGGGATATTTGAACATGAAACTATGTAGTAGTCGAAGTGGATATTGTGGATATTGTCTTACCTAATTCTAAGGATGAATTATTATTTGATTAATATACATTGTACTATTTGGAAATATACATCAATTCCCTTCACTGTATTATAATCCTAATAATTTTGGAGACCTCTGGTGATTGGTATATAATTCACATTACCACATAGTGTTTTTGATGAATACTTGTTGTTAATATATATTTGAGGCATGAATTGATGTAAAATGGAAATTGGTATTTACATAGAATACAGAATGGTACTACCATGATTTATCATGAGCTGAGACATTATCATTGGTGGTTGGGAATTAAACCATCAATTTAGACCTTCCATTTAGGGTTCATTACTTGGTTGAAAATTATATAAAACACTAGAGACCTACTGGATTATTGCTACCTTATTTAATTACAATATGGATGTGGCATGATATTTAGGTAGACATTATTATTTTATTAACATATAAATATTATGGTAATGATTCTATTTGGGTGATAATTTATCATATTATAATATCAACACTTCATATCTCTATTGTAGTGATTATTAATGTGAAGTAGCTTGGCTATTGATATCTTTGAGAGGTTTTGGGACATCATAGGGATCCCACTGTGATTTCTAAGACACGAATACATGGTATATATATTGTTTTTTGATTGATTTTTTTTTTAATGTGATCATAGTTGAAATTAATAATTGAGAATCATATATAGTTTTATGTCATGTTAGTGAGATCGAACATGATTCTCGAGGCATTTGTGATTGATTTTTCTAGTTCTTTGGAATTGGAAAAACCACTGGTTGTATTATCATATAAAATCCATTGTTATATTTCTGTTAAAATTGTTAATTTAGATTTTATCTATGGAAATCAATGTATATCGCCCTTTTCTGGGTTGATTTGAGATAGGGGTCCTTTGTTGGATAGAGTTGTGATAAAGAAATGACAGAAAAGTTATTGTTGATTTTAAAGAGAATGATCGTGAAATTTATTTTCAAAAAATTCATTGTAGAAAATTTTCATCAATTTATGGTGATTGAGGTTGGTTATTTGTTCATTATTTTACATTAATCTCATTTTTGAAACCTTCAGTTGCGTTAGAAGGTTGTTTTCACCTCAATATTTCTCAAACCCTTTGAGATAATTGAATGAATTGGAATGGTGGATTATTAGTTGGATATCATATCCACCATGAATTTACATCATGATGTTCTTGAGGATTCATATCAAAGGAGGTATTATATAGACCACTACCATGTGACCGAATGGGGTAATGATAACCCAATATCCATCACCGTCGTGGTTGGGAGAAAAAAATATATTATAGATCACCAAGAATGGGTAATATGTGGTATGACAATTCCCATGGATTTTTTTCCCTGGTAGTGAAAATGGAATAGACATGAGACAAGGGAGGAGAATAAATTAATTTGTTAGTTTTGGCCCTCAATTTTTGTGATTTTAATATAATTAATACTTTCATGATAATGGATAATTTTCATAGTGTGATGAATTGTGATGTCCTCCACGGAACAACTATGATTCAGTTTCTATAGTGTTTATCAATGGGGTTATTCTAGAGGTTTCAATGATCAAGATGATGAAAATGATAATTATTGGAGGATATAGGATTGGAATATAACACCAGATATATATAAAGAGTGTTTTATTCGGTATCATATATAACATGCGACACCGAAAATAAATAAACTACAAAATATTATAATTTAAATGTTATCATTATACCATAGTTTTTAAATTTGAGGGTAAAAATTAGATTTAAATAATTATGAAATATATTTATATAATATCCCATATAAATAAAAATTATTTATTCATACTTATGAAATGTCACTCGGTTTTTATTAAATCCATTTTATGTTTTAGATATTGGTTTACATCACAAACTGATTTAATTTATTTAATGATAAAATATACTAAATAATTTCTGGTCATTTGGGAAGATTTTTATGTGGAATATGATATAATTTTATAAATTATTATACTAAATGTTTTTTTATGGTGACATTTTGATATATATATGAAAATTTGGATAATAATGAATAGTGAAAAATATTGAGTTTAAATAAAACATTTCCTTCTTATATATATGTATAATGTGATATTATATTTTTTATTAGTTTTATACATTCATTAGGTTATTTTTAATGTAAAAATATAATTATTTTATTTTAATGTATTTTGTTATTGAATTTAGTACATATAATGTTTTTTTATAGAAAATTGTTTTTTTAGAAAACATATTTTCATTATGTTTGGGAGCATTGATTTTTTTATAATCTTATTCGACTTATATGTTTTAAATAAATAAAAATTGATTCCATATTTTGTATTCCAATGTAATTTTAAAAACATTATCCCTTTATATTTTTTCAATATTAATATTTACTATGGTAAACTCTATCATCTAGAAAATGGTTAAATATCGTTAATCTATATTTAAAATATTTTTTAATTCTATAATATCCCAATTGAACTATTATATGATTAATGGAATTTGAATATTATAATCTTATACTCTAAATTTATTTTTCAATAAGAATTAATCCCTGAAAATGTTCTATATATTATTTAATCTAATGAAATATTAAAATATTAACAAACTAAAATTTGGATATCTATTTTGAATCTACTTAACGATAAATTTAAGTTAATGAAGGAATATATTATTATAATTTTTATCATGATGAAATTATTTTATTGATGAAATTTTATTAAGAGTTTTAAAAAACTATATAATTACATAAAATCCAAATGCATCTTAAAATAAATATTTCATTGTTTAACATAAAAAGTAAATAAATAAATTTGGAAAAAATAATAGGATCATAATTTGAATGAGTTGTAGAGTTATATATATATATATATTATATAATTAGGACATATACATATTTTTTATAGTATTTTATTCAAATAATAACTTTGTATGTATATACTTTAATTAATTGTAAATGAATAGTGTGAAAATCGACATTAATGTTTTTTTATCAATATATAATTTTTGTAAATTATTTAAAATTCATTTTATTTTTGAAATAGGATATAGAGGATATTATGAGATCAAAATTTTCATCCATTGTAAATTTATGATACAGTTATATATTTATAATTATACAAAAATATATTTATGTGTTCTAATGATATTGATGAGGTTATTGTTAAAAATACACAGTTTACAGATTACAAAAAAAGGATATGTATGAAAACAACAAAAAACCATCCTAATGTTTATTTTTTTATTTTATAAAAACCATTTTACTATATTTTTTAACCCCTAACCTATTAGAAGAATTATTCTTGAGTATGACATTATTTTAATTTAATCATTTAAGAAATTCCAAAGGTTCCCATAACAATAATTATAATAGGATATCCCCTCCCCATACATTGTCACACATTTTTAAAATCTTAGATTGATCTTATCCTACAAAAATTTCTTCATAAATTCATTTTCCACATTCTATCATTTATTTTATTATAAAAATAATAAAACCTATCATCCTTATTTGATCAACTAATGGAATCATTTTAGTGTAGATATAATCACCTAAACCGATGGATTTTAATTTTTTGTTCATCTTTAATTTCCTAAAAATTATATATAATATAAATAAAATAAAAACATTTGGTATCATAAATTTAGAAAAATTCTATCAGGATTATGAATCAACCATTATTCATAATATTTTTATCAAATTCTTAGTGAATGTATCACTTATTTGGACATTGAGATTACTGTCTCAATATGTAAATAGAAATCATTTTCCATCATTATTTTTCATAGATGTTTTTAATGAATTGTTTTATATTTTACAAATTATTATTATGAAATAATTATTATTGTATAATTACAATATCATATCAAACATCTTACCATCGAATCCACTGGAAATTGATAACTTCATGTATGCGTACATGTGTGATATCTCTAATATGTAGCGATGTTATTCATTTTTCATTTACAATTTAAATGAAATTAATTAATTATATATGTGATATGATAATTAATCTTTAAATGTGAAATAATATTAATCAATATGATGTTTCATCTGTTGAAATGTGAAATCAGTGTTTATGCTTATGTATGAGTTGTTGTCTGGATGAATGATTTTATTAATTTTTCCATATATACATATATAGATAAATATAAATATGTATACAATTAATATATATGATAATTATAAAAATATTTACATGTTCTATATGATTTATCAATGATAAAAATATAAGGATAAAAATATTGAACCAAAACATACTGGAATAACTACGCATATATCACCTAGAACAATGATATTCAAAAACAAATGATAAAAAAATTGTAATAGATTTTTATAAGAAAATAATATATAGAATTATATTTATCATTATGGTTATTTTATATAATTAAAATATTTTTGTATTTTTTTATTCGTGTATTAAACACATGATATGATATCCATAGACTATATATGGGATTTTCTTCTAAATTTTACATCTATAAAACACATCTCCTATTAAACATTTGTTTATTTAATGTGATGTATATAATACATATTAATGTATTCCATGACTAATATTATTAATTTTTTATGCATTTAAATATAAATATATAGTTTTTTATGGGAAAAAAATAAATTTACCATAGTCGTAAGGAATTTATACTATAATCTCATTATTTATCAGGATTTTTTGTGATTACGTTTATCATGATGAATTATTGTTATATAAATTTAAGGACACTAATTATTTTTTGTATCCTATAGTTACTTACTAATTATATCATTTTTCAATTCATTTTTCCCACCTTATGTACTAAGAAAATCAAATGTATTTTTATGAAAATATGTCATTATTTATCTCTACATTTGAACAAATTATTCATCTCTAAAATGAATCATTAAATGATTTCAATAATTTCATCTATATAATATTATGAATTTTCAAATAAATTTTTTCCAATGATATAAATTTACTAAATGGTTTAAAAATGATTGTTACTGTTTCATTGCAATCAAGGTAATTTTAAAATTTTTAAATTTGTGTGATTGTTTTTCATTTAGTATATAAGATGAGTAAATAATTATCTTCTTCCTGAACAATCAATGATTTGAAACATCAATTAATATATAACCTAGATATTTTCAAACAAAAATATTAAAATTAAATAATTTAAATTTTTATATTTTAGTGAAATAATTTGAAAATGAAAATTTTATTTTCCTTAAAAATTATTTATTTTATATTTTAAATAAAGTTTTCATCCATGACAACAATAGTTAATGTTAATTATGATTGAATGGGGAAATCATCCAGTTATATAATCATGATTATTTATCTGGATAATTTAGGATTATAATGATTACTTAATTTTCAAAAAAAATTATTTTACAATGGTTATGTCAGGATGATATAATGAGTAGAATATGACATTTTGGTAATTATATATGTGTATAATGATTATTTTAGGGTTGGTTCCTTTAAATACCTCTAATATATTGGGTAAATATGTATATCTCATGTGTAAAATATTTTCTTCATAGAAATGATTTCACATTCAAAATTTTATGTCGGTACCTAGTATTAAATTCTATAATATTATACCTTGATGTTGATTTCTTTTCTAGATGTTTATGTGTGGACCCAAATTTCTTGTCCATTATAATATATATGGACCCTGTTCCAAGTCCTTAAGTTTATGTCGTCGCATACTTTTATGTACATTAACTAATGAGTGAACCTATGTATATTTATACATGTTCACACTATTTCAATATTATTTTTTTACACATTATATTGAAAATATTATTATAATAACCCTTTTATTTATTTAACACATAAGTATAATTTATTAATAAAAAAATTGTCACTTGATAAAACATATATGATCTATAGGTATACAGTATTTGGGGCTTAAAAACATTACATAACAAAAAGTAACAGAAAACTCATTATCTTATTAAAGACATCTTTTACATATCCACATCATTTATTTATACTTTTCATGTCCTGAGATAACATGAGGACATGCATAATAAATTATTGACCTATAAATCCCATTTTGGGAGTAAAAATGCATAACATGAATAATAATACACATTTTATGAAATAGATATATCATTTTAGCATAAGAGAAACTTGAATATAAATCCATGATATTGCATGATTATTATAATAAGGTAATGTGGCAACAATATTAATCATGACTTTAGCATGATCCAAGGAACATTGAACATGGAACATGAGAAAACCCTTATGAAACATTAATTAGAATTAGTAAACCTTCATTTAACTTATTTTATCATGACATTTATCTTTACCCAATGCATTGGAGAGCTATCAGGGAACACCCTTCTTAGTCATTTCATTTCGAGCATACGTTTTCCACATGGATCATATAATATGGATTCATTTAACATAATAATTTATTCCATGATAATGGAATTTGGAATTCATAACTAAAACTCAATAATCAATAAGTAAATTCTTATAGAAGTAAATTCCTTTGATAGAGAAATGGACATGGTATTCACTACATAATGATTTTGACTTGGAAAATCGCAGTGCAATTTCGATAGCATAACGACATTCCCAATGAATTCATAAAAATGGTTGATAGGATAGAAATGGGTATCTCATCATATGTACATAAAATTAAATGTATGGGGTTTATATGGATACAAATACTAATACGTGTAATTGAATTTGGATTCTTAATACCAAATAATTTCTTGAATGTAAATAACAAAAAAGAAATACCTTACGAGAAGTTCAGTATGGTAACAGTTGTACAATGGAGGACATAATTAGGGAGAAATGGGTCTATAATAATTCAAAAATAAAGAGGTAATAATGTAGAGGTGAAAAATTATACCCTAAAATTTATAATATAAAATACAATCATATATCAACATAAAGAATGTTGGAAAAAAATGAGAGCAGAAAAATCCATTATTTGGATGTCTGATCCAAATGAATTGGGATAGGCTTATTGGAAGCATGGGGAAACATGGTATGATTCTAGAAATAGGATGTAAAAGGTTGTTCGATCTCAAAATGATTTTAGTTAATATGTTATGGTACATTTTTGGAGTTTATATTGGAAAACTGATGGAGTTATTTATTGTTTATGTTTTGGTCCCTACACGATAAACTAATCAAAACCCCAAACCATCCCATGGTTTTTCCCATGTTTTTTCCCAAATGGGAGTGAAAAAAAATTATTCTTTTAGAAAAATGGCTACAATTCATAAAGTATTAGGATTGATTATGTACAGGTGAGTCACACTCTCAAAAAAATCATTTAATAATGAGAAAATGTTTTATAAGTTTGGAGGGTCCACTAAATCATTGCAAAATAAGACAATCAAACCTCAAATCACAAAATTATAATGGTAAAACATATTTTCTGAATATCCCATTTATCGTATTTTATTATATCATTATTGGGACATTATGATGTCATAATAAAAATTATATAATTAACCGATATTTAATTTTTACCCAAAAGATCGACTATCATTGAAAATTAGGGAAAATTCATCATTGGATAATTTCAACATCCAAATTAAAAAAAAATCATTTTATCTAAATAAGATTCTAAATATTTGAAATTTTACATTTAAAATAAAAACAACCATTTATTGAAAACTCATTGGTTTTGAAAAAAATAACATTCTATCTATAAAAAAATAAAAATTGTATTCATAAAAATTATACGGTCATTTTTTTATAAGATGTTATTTATTAATAATATTTTATTGAAATAATATTTAATTCAAAAAAAATTATTTCGTCTAAAAAGATTTTTTGATTGAATAATAACTAAAATACTATTTGTGATTTAATAACATATGACAATGTAACAATAATAAAATGAATGTATATATGATATTATATACAAAAATAATGCACATAATCATAGTGCTACGATCTTGTTACATGACCCCATATAACACCCACAAAAGTCTGTAGGCTAAGGTGTATGTTGGTGATAGACACTTAAGGTGGCTCGTATAACATCACTCGTGTGGTAATCTCTATCAACATTGACTTCTCATGTATGTAGTTTCATTCGAGCTTAACATGATGAATCTCTAATTGGGCGTGGTGAAGAGTGAATCCCAATGAAGACACCTCCATTATGAGCTCTGATAAATGGATTTTGTTAGAATAAATTTGACTAGATGCGGCCATTGCCTCCTTTGTCATAGTAAATTTTATTTTTTAAATCCTTATATTTATAATAATCATTTGATCAATGTTCAATGGCTATATTAGCAACGGTATCAATTTTTAATGGTATTTTGAAATCCAAAAACATAAATACAAGTATGATAATATTTTATATAACAATTATAAGACATTTAACTAGATCAAGTGGAAATTGCATTAATAAAATTTTTTGTTGTTACAATCCTCCCCCCATAATAAATATTGCCTTCAATATTCCCATTTCCCATACTGAAAAGGATGAGAGTACTCTGCTTCATCACTTCCCTCGGGTCCCATAGTGCTTCTCCAAACATTTGGTTTCACCACGACCCCTTTATGAGGGGTTGTCTTATTTTGTAGAACATATTTCTTATGATCTACGATCTTCACCATATTCACTCCATAAAATTGGTCATTATCTAATGGTACCACCTAGGGATTTAGTACATGAAATGGGTCAGTTATGTACTTCCTCAATAATGATACATGGAATACATCATGTACTTGAGATAGGTTAAATGGGGGTTCTAGTCGATCTTCAATTTCTCCAATGTAATCAAGGATCTCAAAAGTGCTGATGTACCTTAAACTATGCCTTCCCTTCATCTGAAATCTCACAAATCACTTCAATAGTGACATGCAGTTGAATACCATGTCTCCAACATCAAACTCTTGCTCTCCTCAATGATTATCATCATATCTCTTTTTTCAATATAGAGTAGTTTTAACGTGCTGATTTATGGTCCTAAAATTCTCCACCATTTATTCAACCATTTATAGACCTAGGAGTTATCTCCCTTTAACTCTATCACAGCATGCCGGTGTCCTCCATAAATTCTTATAAAGGGCTCTATAAGGAACCATTTATATGATTCATTGGAAACTGTTGATGTAAGAGAACTCAACCAGATTACGATGCTGATCCTATCCTACATTGAAGTCTATTGAGCATGCTCTCAACATGTTCGTAAGTGTTTGTATAATATACTCAGATTGGCTATTAGGTAGAGGATGATAAGCCGTACTGATGCTCATCTTAGTATTCAGAGCATATTGAAGACTCGTTGAGAACATAGAGTTGAATCTTATATATCCATCGGATAAAATAAATAGTCGTACTTCATTCCTCCTGACCCCAACAGTGATAAATATTATTTCCAGTTAATCCATTGATTAATACTATCAAATTGAAATGAAGTGTATAATATTTTAAAGACAATCCACAACATCCCATACCAAATTGTTTCCATTGGATGTCTTCAGATGTCTGGTGACCATATACATGGTGGTGCTGTACCATTTCCATGATGGTGTGGGTAATCGTTGCATCATCCCTTTAGACTTCGACCTCTTAGACATCATATGCTGACATACCAGGCACATTGATGTGTACTCAGTGATATCCTTCTTCATTAATCCCATCAATAACTCTAGAAGAGATATCAATACATTATTATGTTTCTGGGGTGAATGGAGAAATTAAAACTATGTGTATCATCCAAATTTTCATTATTTAACTCTATATTAGATGGAACACATTGTCAGATCCCAAATCCCCCAATTCAATTTCCATTAACATTGAACTCTAAGGATTCCATTTTTTTTATTTTTTCTTTTTTCTTATGAATTCTCGCATCAATATTTTGAGTATCCTTTAACATTTCAAAAATGGAAAGTTGAGAAATCAATTGTGAAAGATTGATTATTCTCCCTTCTTTATGATTCCTATGTCCATCTTCCTAAAATCTAAAAATATTGGGTCGTTTTCCATCCTCATCAATTATAGAATTTATGCATCCTTTCTACATAAAGAATTTTACACCAGTTTTCATTCCAATGGTTCTAATGGATTGATCAGTCTTATTATTTTATTAGATGTATCCATCCTTATTGGCGCTTGTTTAGCTCTTTCTCTATGGATATTTTAATTCAGTTTTATATGATCTGTATATATTTTACACTTATACACAAAGAGATAAAGATTCCATAATATTTAAGGAAAGATCACCGTATCCAACTCCATATCATGTGTTGGATAATATTACCCATGAATTTTCCATTTCTCTGAATCATATGCAATGAAGTTTTCATTTTTCATCAACAAACAGCCCATGCACTTCTTTGAAGCATCACTAAATACCACAATAAGTTCTCCACTTACAGGTAACGTAAGAAAATGTACAGTGATAAGCCTCCTTTTCCTCTCCATGATGATAGTTTTATATTAATAACTCCATGATACCTTGACTCCCTTAAAAGTTAGATTTGTAAGAGGGTTTTTCAATCAGGAGAAATTTCACACAAATCAGTGATACTATCTAGCGAACTATACGAAGATTAGGATATATGTCACCAATTTTGGCCTCGTATATCCCTCAATTGTTGAATTCAATGATGTTTCCACATATATCCCATTTCTTGTGATGATATAACTTAAGAATGAGACATCCTTAAACCAAGACTCAGTCTTTCTGTACATTCCAAATATCTTCTTCTTTCGCAAGTTCTCTTGTATAGTGCTAAGATTATCCTCATTCTCCTCCTTGGTTATATAGTATATTATAATATCATATATAAAGACAACCAAAAAATTGTTGAGCTAATCTCTAAATACTCTCTTCATCGTGTTTATTAATATTTCTTGAGGATTAGTGTGTCTAAAATGCATGGCGAAAATTCATAGTGCATGTATCATGTATAAAATGTAGTCATGGGGAAATCCTCCTTCTTCACCCTTACATGATAATATCCTAATTTTAGATCCACCTTGGCGAAGTATTTTTCTCCACATATTTGATCGAAAAATTCCTCATTTCATGGAAGGGGATACTTTTTCCTTATCATGACTTTTTTGAAGTCACGATAATAAATGAAAAGGCACATTGACCCATCCTTCTCTATGAAGAAGTGGGATGCTGCACCCTATGGTGAGGCACTTGAGAGTACAAACCCATTATCAAAATTCTTCATTATTTGTTTTTTCAGCTCCTCTAGATCCAAAACATCAATTCTATAAGTATTCTTTGATATTTAAAATACCCCAGGTGTATGATCAATTGATAATTCAACATCTCTTTTAGTAGGTAGACCAAGAAAATCATTTGGAAGCATTATAGGGAATTCCCTCTCATTTGAAATATCATCAAGGATGGTTGCATATTTAGTTCAATTATCTACATAAGATATGAATGCTCATAGGGTAGTAATATCTATTATTCATTTGTTGGTTCTATGGAATATTCAACATCCTCCTCGACCTTGTACCGAAATGGGGGTTGATTTTCCATATAGAGAGTTATTTTCCTCTCACAGAAATTTATGTCGGATCTGTATAAGGAAAGCCAATCCATGCCACGAATTGAATAATATTCTATAATAGGGACTATAAAAATGTTCTCTGGGATGTTAAATCTACAAATTTTAATAGGGTAGGAGTTATATAAATGGGTTGTAATGATTTCCCCATTTACCGTTCTAAGCAGCAGTATCACTTTCTTGATTTTTGGTGGTGTTTTGGTTGTTCTACAAAACGTTCAGGTTATAAAAGAATACACAGAACAAAAATAAAAAAGTATTTTTCCTATTTTTTTTATGAATAACTACAGTACCTGTCACCACATCATTATCAGCATTCACTTTGGCGGTATGGATGGAAAAAGAACTCCCTTACCGGCTTGGATGTTATTGTTTTCCTCCGAAAACAATTGTATTAGGGAACTGGTTTTCAATGATCCCTAGTTCATTATAGATGAAGCAATGAACAAAAAATTTAGTGTCTAATTGTGTGTTCCTCTAATCTATAACATGAGAAGGTTCTTATTGTTGGTAGTTAATGGGTCATTTCCCTTATCTTACACACCTTAATCGTTCCCTCTTCCTCTTCATGAAATTTTTGTGGTGCTTCTTTCCAGACCTTTGGAATGTGGGTTGATGGATTTTTAAGAACCGTGGGATTTATCCATTAGAACACAAACATTAAATTCCACCTTATTCTCTTTATCCCCATGATACACCAGATATTTCCTGATATCCATTTCATCATTGAGGGATCTAAGAGAATTTCATCATAACACTCAATGTCATGGACCGCAAAGGGTTTCCTTCGGTAAGGTTTTTTCCCACCAATGAAGCAGTTGACCATACATTCAGGGGTAATCACCATGATGGAATCATATCATGTAAGGATAGTAGACTTTGCCTCATACGCTCTGATATATTTTTCTTTTTATTGTTGAGGGAAATGATGTCAATTTCTATCTTTAGTCTAAGGGTACATGAATAATATTTATATAATTATATTCCCAAAAATTATTTCATTGCAATGCTTCAATATCCTCCCCATGATTTTTATTTTTGATCAATTTCCATCATTGATTGGCTTCACCCTCTATACAATACACATCCAGATGAACCATCTCTTATTTGGAACATTAAAGGATGGAGAAGACTTTTTCGATGGATTTAATCCATTTTTCGACAATTGAGGGATTATATGATCAATTAAATGTAAGATGCCTTGGTATCATGAAGCATTATATGGTTACTTTTCTTTCTTAAGGGGTTGGGGGTTGAATTTTCATCTTGAACCATATTTCAATTAAAAACATGTTTTAACTGAGAGATTTTAGGGAAAAAGATCAAAATTCCCGCTACCATTAGATTAGATATCTAATTTGAACAACCATGACATTGGTCGTCACATCCGTTGATAGCCGTAGTTCTTAGGATACCTACCACTAGATAGATTAAAAGTAACGTTGGGTGTTACACATAAAGGTTAATCCTAAGGAAAAAAAGACTACTTATAAATTACATTTACTACTTAACATAATGAATTCATATTTCTCAATCCTTGTTATCCTTGATATAAAACCCATCATATATTATTTGGGGTAATTTTTATTCCCTTAATAGTGGTTCGTCCGAAGCTTATATTTTTACCAATTTATATTTTTGAGGGGTTTCATAACTAAAAGTGCAGTATGGCCCATTTTCGTACCCTAGTTCTCGTTCGAGTCTATCTCAAAGCGGTGTTTTATGGTCTTACCCCTATGTACATTTGTGATAGATCCACCTCTATCAACTCATATCTAAACAAGGAATACTTTTTTTATAAACCTCTTTCTAAATACTCACCAAAATATAGGGATGTTTTTATTATACTTATTCTTATCCCTATGTCTTCCATTGTGGTTTTCAAATCCTAATCACAAAACAAACTAAACCTATTCTAGTTTACCAATTATAACGACCCTTCTATTTATTTCACACATAAACATAATTTATTACATAAACCATTCACATGATACAAAATAGAATATTGAGATTTCTAGTTTCTTTGGGGATTTTGAACACTACATTAAAACTAAAAACATATAATGCAACATCTTATTGAATAATTCATATACATGCACACATCATTCATTTGTAATTAGCATTGCATGGGATTACCTAAGGACATGCACAATAAATTGGTGAACAAATAATTTTTTTAATAGAGGAAAAAATCATAACATGTTTAATACAATAAATATTAACCAAGAGTCATATCAATGGAGCATAAGAGAAATATAAAAATAATGTCATGATATTGCATGATTATCATAACATTAAAATGTTGCAACAATATTTATAATTATTTAAGTGTGAGCCAAGGCTAATTGCACTTGTATAATGTGTAAAACCTTATAGTACTTGAATTATCATGATTAAACACTCATTTAAATTAATGTATTATGATATTAATATTTAACCAATACATTCGAGCGCTATCAAGGATCACCTTTCTTAATCATTTCATTTCATGCATAAGTGTTTCACATGGATCATATAAAATTTCTTCATTAAATTTCTTCATTTATTCCATGATAAAGGAGTGTGGAATTTGCATTTAAAAATATATATTCAAGATGTAAATTTTCATAAAGGAAAATTCCCTTGATAGAGAAATTGGCATGGTATTCACAATACAATGAATTTGTCTTGGAAAATTGTTGTGGAATTTCGGCGGCACAACATCGTGATGTAAGAATTCATAAAAATGATTGATGAGAGAGAAATGGTTGTATCATAGTAGGTAGATGAAATGGGAAGTAATAGAGTTATATGGATACATGTCCGAACATTTGATATTGAATTTATATTCACAATACACTAGAATTGCTTGAATGTAAATGGGAAGTGATAGAATCATTACAGAATTTAGGCATGGTAACAGATATACATGGGAGTAACTAATGAGAAAGAAAGGGATATATCATCAATAAAAAATAAGGACGGAATTATGGGGGAGGTGAAAAATCACACCACATCAATTTTAATTGAGATGACATCTTTATAGCAACATAATGAATCATGGGAAAAAATGAGAGAGGAAGAAATAACTTACATTGAGGTGTGATCCCAAAGGCATTGGTGAGACATTAAATAGGCTTCTTGGAAGCATGGAAAACAGTGGGAGGATTATATAGAGGTTATGGTAGTCTTTTTTCTAGATCCAATGTCTTTTTTGGAAGAGGAAGAGGGAGCTTTTGTGGCTTTATATATGAAAAGGGAAGGAATTATTTATTATTTATGTTTTGGTCCCTACACATTAAACTAAAAAAAACACAAACCATTCAATGGTTTTTTACCATGTTTTTTCCAAAGGAGAGTTAAAATTAATATTTTATAAGGCCAATGGCCGAAAATCATATAATATTATGATTTATTATGTGTAGGTAAGTCACACTCCAAATGAAATCATAATAAAATGCCAAAATGTTTTATAAGTCATGGACGGTAAATTACTGCTTTATAAAATAAATAAATAAAACTTAAATTTACACTATTTTAATAGTAAAACATACATTGTTCAAAAATCCCATTTATAGTATTTTATCACCTCATAATTGAGTAATTATGATGTCATTAAAACACATTAAACAATAAAACTGTATTAAATTCTTTCATGAAAATTTGACTTACTAAAGAATTATGAAAAATTATTTATTGGATAATATCAATGAACTAATTAAAAAAATAATATTCATTTTATCTAAATACATTTCTATATATTTTAAATATTAATATAAAAATAAATATAGACATAAATAAAAAATTCATGGGTTTTAACAAAAACATCTTTTAAAAATTAATAAAAATCACAATTTTTATCATTAAAATTATAGGATCATTTATATTTAATTAGAACTAATTTAGTAATAATATATAATGAAAAAATTAATTATTCCAAAAATACATTAATTTATCAAAATATACTTCATAATTAAATATTTTCTAAAAACACTATTTTTTTCATTTAAATTTATTTACAAAGTAACAATAATAAAATGAATGTATATTTTTTATTCAATACAAAAATAATTCAAAATATCATAGTGCTAGGGTCTTGTTACATAACCCCATATAACAGAAGCATAAAACCAATGGGTATGGTGTGTGATATTGATAGACACTTGGGTTGGCTCAAATAACATCGCTCGTGTGGTAATATCTATCAATTTACACTTAGAACATAGGCGGTTCTGTTTGATCGTAACATGTTAAAGATCAAAATAGTATTTTTCCAGAGAGAATCCCAATAATGCCATATCATTTTCCGGCATTGTCTAATGGGATTTTTACGAATAAATTATATTAGATGAGGCAATTACTTCTGTTGTCTAAGTAAATTTTATTTGTTAATTTCCTATATTTATAATTGTTAATTGATCATTATTCAATGGCTATATTAGAAACTACAACAATTATTAACTGTATTTTGAAATCCAATATCATGAAAACAAATATGTTTATAAGTTATATAATCATAATAAGACTTTTAATTATATCAAGATGAATTTTCTTTATTAAATGTTTTGGATGTTATAATTATGGTATCATATAATATAGAAAATTATTCGATCATGATTCGTATCACATGAACTGACAACATTTATTACATAATAAATTATAATGATTTATTTAATGAATAGAATTGATTATAAAATTTTATGTTAATTTTATAATAACCTTATTCTCAAATTTTTTAAGTGGATATTTATATCCCCATTGAAAACCCTTACTGATCTACTATGTACACCCTATCAATAGTTTCTATTACTGAGTTTTTAGCATAGGTTTTATGATTAGTATGTATAATATGAGTTATAACTATGAATATAATTTTGAGGTATTATGAAGATCTCATATGAACATGTTTTTTTGGATTACATGGTTCTAAAAAAACTTGACCTTTATGATTTGGGCATAGATCATAATGTTGTATAATCACTATTCATAAATAAATTGTAATATATAGATTTTATTATTTTAATCACTTTATTTTGTATCATAGAAATTATTAGTTATCCTTCAAAATATTGAATGGGAAACAATTTGTAATAAACTGTTGGATAACCCTATTTACAAGAGGTATTCTAATTTTTTTCGAATAGAAATGAGTGTGGTTTTTTAGAGAAACATCCTTATTTGGATAATACAATTGGTTGTTTTTTTCCCATAAATTAATCTTGTGTTAACTAATTATAAATGATTTTCGTAATAATATATATAAATTTATTCCATTTCATGGTTAGTGTATCATTTCTAATCACATTGTTTGGATCTATTGGATGATATTTTAGGGTTAGTTAAAATTATATTTATAATCCATTATAAGGGATTCTAATTTAGGTTGACCATGAATGATATAGTTGTGAAGAATTACGGTATCCCATGATTTGTTTTCATGAATATATGATTCTGAAGTCTAATATGGATAATATTATAATTATATCATGTTTTTTATAAAATAAATTCATTTAACCTGATGAAATAATGCGAACAATGAATTTCAAATAAAATTAAAAAAACATCCTCACTAGAAAAAATAATCTATTCTATTTTGGGAAAAAATAGTTTTTAATAATGATCAATCTAATCTTTTATAGTTATTAGTATTAACACATTCATTTTGACCAAAAAAATTAACATTTATGAGAAGCATTCCATAAAATATTTCATGTGGAGACTTCCACCCATAATATATGGGACTAACAATCGAATAGTCTCTAATTGTTTTCCATTTTGATGGAATAAATATTTTTCATTATTTAATATTCAAGATAATATATAATTTTCATTTCTATTTATCATTTGAAAGGAAATGAATAAAAAATGTGGAATCTTATTGTTATTACAAATAAAGAGAGTAATATTTAATCATGTTAAGGATATGTGTTTATGAATATATTTTTCATTAAGTACATCTATATTATTTTTCACTTAAAAACACGGAAAGAATTATTCAATAAAAATTAAAATAATTAATAATCCATAGATGACAATGATGAAGTTTTAATAAGACATTCTAGGAATTAATCTATTTTAATCAATGTACTAAAATAAGAAATCATACAATTCATTAGTGGTTTGAAAGCATGTATTCTATTGTAATTATACATATATAATTTTGATGATATGATTAAATCATTGGATGTAAAAAAGAAATTATAATTGATAGTTGAAAATCTTAATTGTTTTGGTGATATGAAATGGTATATGGAGTTTCTCAGAATCTCAAGTATTATTTCATATAGATGGATGAAAGTTGTCAATCTTATACATTTCAAAAAGGTTGGAAGGAATACACATATGAATTATTTAATGGAATAAAAAAATAACTCATGTTTCAGAAACCATGACGTTATGAAAAATACATTCAAGGTAATGTGAAAAATAAAGTTAGTGAATGGACTAAATAAGATACTTAACGTAATAAACCACTCACAATTTAGTTTTATAGATGTATCAAGTATGTGAATTTTTAATATGAATTAAAAAATCCAATGACAATAAGGATAATAATACATTATATCCTATTATGAAAAATAATAATTTAATGCTTATTAAATCACAATAAGAAAAGTTATTCATAATAAAGATATATTAATTATCCTCTAGACCAAGTTATATATTTAATATTTGAGATTTTTTGAAATATCCCTATAAAAATATTTTTGTTCACTCATTAGAAAAACATGATGTGATTCTGTGAATTGATTAGTACTCTCTACATATATTATAGAATAAGGAAATGATATTTGATATTATGAATCAACATATGAGAATATATATATGAAAGGCTGATACTGGAAGTCAAATTGATTTTTTTTTTGAAAATTTTAGATTTTATTTATATTGAGTTATCTTTTAGAATCATATGTGCCTTTATTTGGACTTTTTTTTTGAAATTATTAGTGAATATACATTTTTATTGAGAATTTATGAATTATTAAAATTATTATTACCTTTATCATGGAATAATGGTAGATAAAATCATTTCAATATGTCATATTTAATTTTTTCTATAAATATTATGACAGATCTGTGAGGATAATTATTTTTGGAATATATTATATTGAATAAAGGATGTAATTGGATATCTTGTGCTAGCTATTTTTTATAAATATTAGAACCATTTATTAATGACTTATGGAACTTGAGATTTTTAAATTAAAATTATAATTCAACGGGAATAGAAAATTTCCTCAATATCAATTCATTTTTGTTAAGAGATGTGATAGAAGTGAAACTTATCAGAACCTAATTAATTGATTGTAATTTACATATAAAAATATAATAAATCATGTATGTAAATACTCTTAATTACTTTATCATTATTATAATATATTTTCTCATCCTAAGGAAAATGTACTTCAAATAAAATCTCTATAATTTAAATCATATCTAATGAATCAATAAACTTCTATCCTGATATTTAATTATCATTTTTTGGTAAAATTTATCTTGAAAATGTTATATATCTCTATATATCAATAAATGAGAATTATTATCCGGTTCCATATCTATTTTCTCCTCCCACTAATGTTTTCATATTTTTAAATAATGTAATGTTTTATTCTAGATGACATTTATATCTCCCATTCCCACTTTTAAAAGGATTTTTTATCCTTTTTGGGATGTGTATTTTAAAAAAATCTATATTAATATAGAAAACCATTTAATTTCATTTTTTAATTAAAAATTTTTGGAAAAATTTATAAAATGTAGGGGGATATAACACCAACTAATTTTTAATGAAGGGTATAATATTCTATATAGTATTAAACACACTACTATGAGCATAAAAACTATATATTATAATTTAAATATTGTATTTATGACCTTGAAATTTAATTATAAGATTTGAATATTATAAATCACATTAAAAACATATAATTATTTATATAATGCTCATAAAATTTAATTTATTTTGAATAATCACTTAATTTTTAGCAATGTCATATTATGATTCGAAAATATCTTATCTTCAAAAAATGTGGTTCATTTATTTTTGTTATTAAATAATATAATTAATTTTATATAACTTATTGTAATTTTAATGATTAAATGTGTTATAATTTTTTAAATAATTATATCAAAATTAGCTTATGGTAATGTTTTTTTTATTTCATAGAAATTTTTTATTTTTCATTAGATACTGAAAAATAATAGTTTAATTTTAAACTGTAATATATAATAAAATATTTTAAAGCAATATTTTATTTTCGATAATATTTTAAATTTATACAATTATTATTTTTTTAAATATAATCCAATTACAGTCATTTTAAAAAAATTATATTTAATATATCATAAATATTTGTGTCCCTTAAAAGGAATTTCCCTGAAAAATATTTTTTCCGTGCATTTTGTTTAATGATTTATAAGGCTGAAAATATCTAGTGAGATATGGATTATTATACTAGTGATAGGTTTTTCATTAATATTTTTCCATTTAATATTGAAATTTTATTTAGGAAATGGGGAATGTAATCCCTAGCTATAATTAATCCTTCATGATTCTTTATCAACTCGGGATTATAAAATATCACTTGGAAATACCATAAAATATAGATCAAGATCATAGTTTTTTCCAGGTATCTATCATGATCAATTACAAAAATATTATTTCCCATTTATTGAATATATAATCTATATGTCAATTTTATGAAACTTTTTATAATGGAAAACAATTACAAATATTCTATCCTTGGGTTAAGGTTCTAATAAACCACACTACTAACATGGTAAATGATAGTTGGGGGATTTGGAATGTTTCTAATGCTAAATGAGATCTTGAGGGTGTGTTGAACTACAAATATTATCACTATTTTATACCCGATTTATATATAATATTAGGATAAAAAAATTTAATTAAGATATAATGTAAAACCCCATGATTTTATAAATTTTTCATTTGAAATAATACATTATGTATTTGATAACATTAATTATAACTAGTACTGAGTCTATATAAACCATTATTTATCAATCCATTATAATATATCCATTAAATTGGTAGGTATCAATTGGAATCAACACTTAATTAAATAAAACTATAAATAATTGAAATAAATAATTATTAGTGAATGATGAATAATATGTAAGTACCCAATCATTATTAATATTGATATACATTTGAATAATATTATATTTCATTAATGGGTTTTTTCATTTTTTATGATAAAAATTATTTAATTAATTTATTCAGTATTTTTATGTTTTATCACAATATACGACAATAAATTTTAAAATCATAATTTCAATATAATCATAGGGATTTTTTTTAATATTCAATAAAATATATATTTGTCAGTGAATATTGTAAAATATGGAATTATGTAAAAAATTAATAGTTCATATAAAATAAATTTACCATTATTATTCTAATTTCATAAAAAATTTAACCTTAGTAACCTTTATTTTGAAATAATATAATTTATTTCAATGTAATCATAATTATACAATATTTTGGTAATTGTTAATTTTTTGTCATAAAAAAATATTGTTTTAATAAATATTGTGTATGCATTAAAGGATTGTTTATAAAAATAATTTTGTTTATTTATAATTTATTACTTTCCCTATTGTAATTTGTAGACTATAAATTAAATATAATATTTGACCATTAATTTGACTTTTTTCACAAAGCATGAAATTGTAGTAAATTAGGTTTTTTCATCCAAATTTATATTTTGGAAAAATTATTAAATTATGGTTTGTACACTTAATTAGAATTAAATTTTGTGACATAAAGATATTTAATATGGTAAAATTTAGTCAATATTTCTATTCATCATAAATAATATAATATAATTTTATAAATGTAAAAAAATTTACTATATATAATAACAAGAATATATAAATTAATCAATGTTAAGGATAAAATTGGTTTGTTTGGGACATAAAAATGGGATATTTATTGGATTACCACTACAAAATATATATTGCAATTGGATGAAGTTATTTAAATATAATCATGTTTCATCATAAAAATCATGTTCATTTTAAGAAAAATTTCCAATGACATGACATTAAATTATTGAAATTTGTTTATTAAATTGTATGTGTGTCCCTCCCCAATATATAAAACTGAAGAATTATTCCATCCTTATTCTGAAAATTTGTTCCTTATATCATCTAAAATATCTTTTCCCAAACCATCCTTGATTCCATTCCATCATAATGTATCTTTTTTTTATATAACCAATCTTGAAGTCTTAATTAGTAATAATAAAGAGGACTCATAAATTAGATCTATATATCTTAACCAAGACCATTCAATTGTATTTAAACATATAAAATCTATAAACATGGTGTATCAATAAGAATATTATAAATAATGATTCATATATATACTAATATGATATTATTCTGGCGGGAAAAAAATTTACCACATATTCTCAATCTGACGTTGTATAAATGAATCACTCATTAGTATGTCGAGAATACCGCCTCAACATGGCCATACACTCATCTTCCACCACCATAATTCATGTATGATAATTTTGATATTTTTAATTTTAATTGGCTATACTAAAATTATTATTATAATTAAATAATGAGTAATGATTTTTAATCTTTCGTTCTTTCCATCCCTCACAAAATGTAGATGTCACTCATTCATACGTATGGACTACCCACTCTCCATGGTGATGTAAATTTTTTTGAACAACTATATATATGAATGGTTATAAATATTTCTCTGAGGAAGATGTATTATATTTATATCATAATTATTATTCTATATTATAAAGAACCATGACCAATGATCAAGGACAAAAACTATTATACAATAAACAAAAATAAAAAATGATGTAGTTAACACTCAAAATGATGATTATAAATATATATTGTTAATCATTGGATGATAAAAAGTTATAAGTAAAATATTAATAGAATTATACATTTTATTATTTTTATTTATATTACAATAATAAATAGAAATTTTATAAATATTATTTTAGTGTGATTATGAACTGAGTAATGCCTGAGATATGGGATTTATATTACAAAATAATTTTAATATGATTTGTTGTGATTTAATATTATGATAATAAAATCATTTGATATATATTTCCCATGAATATTTTATTTCTATATTATAATATTTTTTTGATATTTATCTCCTTCCATACATTTTTTGTTGTTTATGTACTCCCCGGATAGAAAGAATGTTTTATAGAAAGCCTACCATGTTTTTTTTTGTTTTTTCAGATTTATTTTATTCCAATACCATATTTCATTAAAAAAAATTCTACAATTTTTTTTAATTTAAAATATTTATTAATATAACTTTTATACATTTTTTACATTATATAATTTTTTAACATTTTATTTCTTATTATTATCTAATGATGTTCTCCAATAATATTACATCAAATTTGAAAGGCATTTTTATCTAATATTGCACTACATTAATGGATATCTCTACCATAATTATTTTCCATTTAATTGAATACTCCTTCATAAGATTCTTTAGTTCATTCAAAAAAGTACTTTTTTGATTCAAAATAATTCATTTTAAAAAAACTACATTCACATTTAATTTCTCTAAACATCGTATATGTTTATTTTTTAATATAACAACATACATTGATGATTTTAATTATTTATTAGAAATATGATCAAAATATAAATAAATAATACTTATTTGGATTGTTTATGTTTATCATTATGAAATTATTATTACCCTATATCATTTCAACGGGTTATTCTAAAATTATATGATTAATGTTTTAAAATGATATGGAAGACATAAGAATTTATTTGATTATGTGATATGTAATCACTGAAATATATAACCTTGTAGTTAATTATGTAATGTAAGATATATCTTGGAATAATAAGGACTACTATTGTGAGTTATCTTAGATTAGTAATGGAATTAATCTAGTTATATTTTCATTGGAGTGAACATTGATTTGAGAAAAGATAAAATTGTAGAGACTCACACTGAATTGACCAATGAGAGGGGAGGGGTGAGTTATTGGTTTCATTTTATGAATTCATTTTCATTAAATTTAAATCCACTAATAATTTTAGGGTTCTCAATCCAATTAATATTTATCTATTAATTTGACTTTGTTTAAAGTAGTAATAATAAAAACAAGAATCACGTAGTATTTACAAGTTTTTGCAAAAAGGCCGACTCCATTCCATGTAGATGATACCACCAAAAATTGATTGTACACTATAATCTTAATCAACTAATTATAATGGTTTACATATAAATAGGTTCCCCATTAATGAATCTAATATTTGATTTTGGTTATAACACCAAGAAATCCTACTCTTCTGTCTTGGTTGGTTATACAACTAACCATTCCCTACTCACAGCTCCAAGTACGTGTCTTAATCTAGTCCAAATAAAAATAATATATTGACCATATTTCAGTATTTATCCACTACAAGATTATATTTTTATCTTATTCGAATATATTTCATAATAATAATTTTTCATGTATTTGTTCTTGTACCATTCTAAATCATGATGTTTTTTCTCGAATGATTCAGATCTCTAGTAAATAATATGTATTCTTAGTGAAAAAATTATTAGATTGACTATCCTACTATTTCGATTTTTAATCACATATATTTCTTCATGATTTTTACCTGAGGTTCATTTATATTTCATATATGATAGAAATAACATTATCTTAAACATAATTTTCCTTAATAATCATATAAATTCCATTATACTTCATGCATGAATTGTGAGGAATCAGAAATTATTCGTTGGGTATAACATGATATAATAAATAGAACTTATATTTAATATTTTCATTCATATGAAATTTTTTCATCAATAATTTTTTGTTTTAATCAAAAATTAAATCACATGTGCTCATGTTATGGAATCACATGCATGTTTTATCCTCGTATTTATGAAGGTGGAAGAATTATTTACTACCTCATACCTATATTCTCAAACAAATTTTCCAAACACACCAGTTGTTTCTTTGGTGAAAGATCACTTCATATGTTTCATGCATTAGTATTATGCTTCATGACTATACTTGGTGTGAAATACAAGATAAATGAAACCATGTATGTCTAAAATCTCCATAACAAATATGATATGATAATTCATGATCAGAATGTCTCCTTTCTCATCCAAGGGGTTGTAAATAATCAGATTTGTCATTGATATGCTAAATCTATTAAATAATTAAATTGAAACATGATAATTTTCAGGTAAAAAAGATAAAGTTTACCATTTTTCTTACTTTAAAATCATCAATGAAATCCCCTTTAATTGATAAGTTAATACTATTAAGAAAAATGGTTGGATGTGTGATTGAAGTACCTTGAAATTTAATTATTAATATGGACCATGATTTCATTATTATTTATCATGATTTCATTTCCTTAAAGGTAGCACATATTTTTTTATTTCATGGATGTTTTTATAATCCTTGATATATGATCTGTTCAGAATTTCCTGAAATGATAGCCATTATATTCTCCTTTAATTACCTGCATTTTAATTTAAAATCACCTAAAAATAGGGAACAACATGGGACCTTCTTATTCATTTGGAGAAATATTCAGGATAAGATATACTTCTCACCCAAGGAAATTTACTTCACCCAAATATAGTCCACATTTATTTTAATTTTCATAGAATAAATTTTTCTACCTTATATTTTGTAATAACTTGGGTTCCATTATCTTTTTTCTAGTTATTCGATATAATCAAACTATTTATCAATTTTATTATGGATTGGATCAGCAACTAGGATTTCATTATTGGAATTTTTTTTCTTCTCAAAATCAAAAAATAACAATATTTTATTATTATTTTATGTTTTTTCCTCTATCATCCAATTTAATATATCATAGAAATATTATCATTCATATATTAACTTTTCCAACATTCTTTTTATAAATTCATCAAACATCATTTATATTTTTTCTTAGAACCATGTATGTTATTTTATTCATAGTATTCAATCAATGAAAATTTATTCTCTCATATTCAAAATGGTTTCCACATGATTCATTGATGTTTCTAGAAATATTTAATTGTTCTTGGAAGAGTAAGATGTATGCGTATATTTTCATAGCATCAAAAAATTACACTAATCCTTGATATTTCATTTTGATGTTTATTCTAAATAGATACATGTTTATTATTATCTTCTACAATGTGAGATTTATTTTTCCTATCACAAAAATATCTTCATTAATTATTTCATTCTACTTTTGATGTAATAGAGAATATCCAATTTTCGCCTTATATGTTGTTCATTATATAGTCTAATTATTTTATTCACATTCCAAGGACAACATGTCACATTTCATATTTGGATAATTTTTATACATTATTGTAGGTCAAGTATTATTTATATGTAAATTAATTATGTTCCAATAATACAATTACCTATGAACAGTCTTCTATAAACACCAAATATTTCATTCAATTATCCATCATTTCATTTCTAGTTTAGACAAAATTATTTAATAGATTGTAAATATTTCTGTCTCTTAGTATAACCACAACTCTTTAGGGAAAATAAAATAAAATTTATCATCAGCAATCCATTCTAAAACAAACATGATGTTATGTGTTTACTAATATTTTTCATCATCCAAAAATTCTGTGTGTTTGGTATAGAAAATGTACCATCATTAGAAACATCAATAGTACATTAGTTGGTTTCAGAGTTAGGGAACGTCGCCTTCTTATGGAATGATTACATTTCATTGTATTATGATCTCATACAACTTTTTTGAACCATGATCCTCAATAATAATATGATAATGCACGTATCTTATTTTATAAAATTTGGAGGATCTAGATAGTGGTGATTCTTACATTTTTAATATCACCTATATCTCTAAATAATTATTTTTTAGTGGGTTTGTCTCATCCTAATATAATTTAATATCTACTTCCCAATTATACATCATTTTCATAATAATATAATCGTGAAATGTTTTTCACTCTTATAAATTATTTTAATGCTTCATCTACCAATTTCCATTATCCGCATGTTGATATATTTTTTCACCCAAATATATTTTTTTATCATTTTAAATTTTTTAAATCTATATACTAACACAATATAAATTAATTCATTATCGCAAATAATTATTTGGAATTATTCAGTGTCATAATTATACTATTCATTTCAAATAGAAGTCATTTGACCTTTTTATTCCCATTTGTTTTTAATTTTGTGTGATTTCTGATCAATTATAATTTTTATGAATTTTGTGGGTTTTAGGATATTTTTTCTTTATTTTTTGAGTTTTAATGTGTTTTAGAGTTTTTAGGGGTTTAATGTGTGTTTATATTATTTTGTGTTTTTAAGGGTTTTATGTTTTTTTGTTTTTAAATGGTTTTCATAGTTTTTAATTTTATTTTGTTTTTTTGTTTCATTAATTTATTCTAGTGTTTTAACTTTTTTTATGTGTTTTTAAAGTTTTATGTGTTTTTAGGTTTTTTAATGAACCCCTTTTGTTTTACACGGTATTGAGGGGATTTTATGTTTTTATGGATTTTTAGTGTTTCTTAGGATTTTTATGTTTTTTTATGGATTTAAGGTATTTTGAGAGGTTTAAGGGTTTCTAATATATTTTCAGGTTTTTTTGGGTTTTTAAATTTTTTTAGGGGTTATATGTTTATTAATATTTTAAATATTTTTTGATAGGTTTTTACGGTTTTTAGTGGTTTTTAGTGGTTTTTACATTTTTATAACTTGTTGTGGATTTTAAAGATTATTATGGTTTTTAGTGTTTTTGGTATTTTTAGGGGGGTTGGGTTTTTTGTATTTTTGGGGTTTTAATTGTTTTTATGTATTTTATAGGTTTTATGTGTTTTTTAAATTTTTCAGTTTTTTTTGGAGTTTTCAGGGATTTTGTGTTTCTAGGGATATGTTTGGATTTTATCTATTATTTTGAAAAAGGCCATAGTATTTTAATTTTACATTATTATAACACAACATTAAAATGTTTTAAATATGGTGATATAGGAAATTATCAAAATAACATATCTACAAAGGATCTGAATAATGGAAAATAGTCAAACTATAAGAAGAAATGTGTTGTAAAATCCTTCGAAACTACTTTATTGAATTTGGGTCTAATAGAAGAAGTGGTGTTAGGTACATTTTTTGTATTCATATATTTTTCTATTTTCTTTTTTGATACATGGTATAAATATTTGACTAGTTCTGATAAATTTTCCTATAAATTGTAAATATCACTTTGTGAAATGTAGCTATAGATTTTTGTAAAAAAAGGCGAATATATTAATGAAAAATGCATTATTGAAAACATTATATTTCAGACGTTGAAAAAAAAATTTCAAAACATTTTTTAGATCCCATTGTCGAGTTTGAGGTTATTGTATATATAGATTGGTTATTTATTTATCATGCAATGATTGATTATAGAGCTAAAATGTTTTTTAGAATGATTTTCCATTTCTATATAAGAATGAAACCATACCATTAATATCATATTAGAAATATGAGAGATTTATATTATATGTAAGTTAATATTATCATTCCCATATTGTTATGAATAAGGGAAATGTTCATATTAATTATATAGTAGTTTTAAATTACTACATGTATGTTTTTTCGGATGAGTTTCAGGATGTAATACTCAATCGAGAAGTTGAATTATCTATGGACATACTTCCTGATGCTAATAAAATTTAAAAATCCCCTTGTCACATGTAAGAAGTGAAACATATTGAATTAAAAATTTAATTACAGGAGTTTCTTAATAAATAATTCAATCATCCTATGACATTAACATGGTGTTCTCATGCATTGTTTGTTAAAATTAAAGATGCTTCCATGAAACTTTTCATTGATTATAGATCAATTTATAACATTAATAAGAATAATATGTATCCATTAACTCATATCGAGGAAATTGTTTTTCAATGCTGGGAAGCTCATTATTTTTTCAATATTTATGTAAGATATGAGTACCGTCAGCTAATGGTGAAGGTGGATGAAATCTTAAAATTAGAATTCAGAAATATATATGTTTGCTAGGTGTTTTTGGTTAGTCCCATTAGTTTGAAGAAATCTTTTTTTATTCATTTTCCTTATAAATAGAATCGTCCATGAATATTTGAATATGTTTTTTTGTTTCTTATTAATGATATATTTTTTTGGAAAAATTAATGGGGGTCATGAAAAAATATATGGATTATTCTGAAAACCCATATAGAAAAGATGTTATACGATAAATTTAGAAAAAATAAATTTTTGGTACACCAGATTTTTCCTATTCATATCATTATAAATAATGATTTAATGTTATTGGATCAGATAAAAAAATCTAATGGATGAATGGATACTACCTACAACTTTTTTTGGAATTCATAGACTTCTCTGACTAGAAATCTATTATAATGGAATTTTAAAAACATTACATGGATATCTATCTCACTGAATAAGATCAAATGAGAATCAATTATATTTATTAGGAAAAAATAATATAATGTTTATTTTTTGGATCTAAATAGAAGATTTTTGAATGCTCTACTTTTGTCTCTTAATTTTAGATGTGGAGATTTTGACATCAAAATTGATCCTTCATTAATGGTACATTGTTGCATTCGTATAATGAATGATTATGTAATTTGATATGGGTTTAGTAAACTGTAACCTTGTGATTTAACTTATCACACACATTATATAGAATTAGCATACACTTTTTTTATACAAAATGTTTGAGAACTCATTTTTATTGATCACAATATGAAATATATATAGAAAATAATTTTTTGAAGTATATATTTTCTCAGAATAAATTAAACATGAGGTAGAGAAGATGTCATGAACCGATAAAGAATTATGATTTCCTAATCAATTGAATTCTTAAAAAAAGAAAGCATATTGTTGAATTCCATGAGTCAGAAACATCATCCTACATTAACCATGATATGTTTGGATCATGACCCTTTTTTAATTATATGAGGAAATATGGAATAGAAGTTGTATATATATGAAATTCCATTATTATTTTCTCAGGTGTCATTGAAATCAACACTATCATATAGAGTTATGATTGTATATATGGAAGATAGTGATTTTTAGAAAATGTATAATTGGTTAAAAAGGGTAACATTCTATAATTTATTATTGAAAAATATTGTACAAAGAGATTGGTGATGAAATTATATACTCATTGTGATACAGAGTTGAAGAAGAATACATTAATGGAATCATGTGGTTCTCTTTTTCATGTTCGTCCTACAATCACTATTATGTACATCGAACTTCAAGATTATTACTAGTGGGATTGATTTAAATGATATATTAAGGATTTCAACTTGAAATGTGTGACATGAAAATAGTTTATATTAAAATAATAGTACCAAAGGGGTTGCTTCAGCCACTTTTAGTGCCAGATTCGAAATGCTAAAATGTATCATTGGACATCATGATGGTACTACCAAAGAAATCATTTTTATTATTGACAAACTAACTAAATATGTACATTTTAATTGTTGATGAGATATTGTGTCTTTGGATCAGCATTCTCAATTATAACTCACTGATATATTTTATGTACAGGGATTTCTAATCTCCATTGTATCTAACCGTGATCACAGGATATATTTATACTTTTGGAAAGAACTTAATAGGTCATTGGTACCGGAATAAAAGTTAAACACAACCTTTTAACCACAATCTGATGGAAAACCCAAATAATGAATTCAGACATTGGAATACATGATATGTTACTTATCAATGAATTATTAAGAAATTATGGATCAGCATATTTATTTAAGAATGTGTTCTCATAATAAAATATTTCATTCCAATATAAGGGTGGAATCTTTTGAGGCATTACATGAAAATATTTGTTGAACATCTACATTTTGTGATAATGATTATGAAATGAAGTTGATATGACCTGAATTAGTAGATGGAATGGTAGATATAATAAATATGATATAGTAATATATGAGTATAGATCATAGAAGTAAATAAAATTATGTACATTACTATAGAAAAGATTTTTATTTTGTGCCAGTTGATCATTATTTTGTAAATGTTTCAATAGGGAATGTTTTCATTCATTTTAGTAAAAAAATGATGTTGTGTCCAATGTTAAATGGACCCTATGAAATCCTAGAGAATATTAGATCTATTTTTTATTGACTGTATTTGTCTCCCAACTCATCCTTGCTACATAATTTCATTCAAAATTAAATGGTATGAATGTATGTTCTAGATTAATATCATGTTTTGAACCCTAATATTGTTCAATTTCCAAATGACCTTTCATCTAAGGAAAATATTGTTCTAATTATTTCCCTTAGAAATGAAGTATTACTAAATATGGTAATTCACATCTTAATGTTTTGTGGAGAAACCACATGGCATAAGAAGAAGCATTTGAATATTAAAATGCAATGATGGATTGAAATCCTTATTTGATTAATATGTAAATAAAAATAATGAGGATGAAATTTCCATAGTAGTTGGAGAATGTAAGAACCCATATAATTATAAAATATATTTTTTTTATTCAAGAACGAAAATGTTATATTCTTTAAAAATATATAATGAAATAAGTTTTATTTATAGAAATGAATAATTCTATTCTAATATAATGGAAACCCCACCGATTAAATTATAAACCAAATTAATTTATCATATTAGTAAAAACATGATATATTTTTTTCATTGTATTTGTTATATATAATCTGAAAATGTTAAAATATGTATTGGTATTATTTGAAACATAAATGTTTATTTAAAATTTTATAATTTATATAAGGATTAAAAATATAATACCTCTTCATAAAATAGATACATAAGTTATAATTTTTATCATATTATTCTCTTATATTCTCCCATAATCCAACTGACAAGATAAAACTATTATATTTCTTATACAATATGTTTATATTTTTAACATAATATCCATATTATAACCCCTTCACTTCTTCTCTTGTTTTATAAAATGAAAGCACCATCAATGACGTAACGATTCCCTACATTCTTGGATAATGAATTTTTATTCTCTTTGTGTACCTTCAATTCCATTCAAAAAAATTATTATGGTTAAACTATTTTTTAATATAATTATTTTACGATTTTTAATATTTTTGAACCAATTTATAGTCATAACATTAAATAAACTGACACTTGTTTCTGATGGTCTGAAAAATCAACCAAAATAAACAAACCTTTATCATCATTATTTTATTTAATGAATCATCTTCATATAAAAAAAATATGGTATCATTTAATATTTTAGAACCGTATTTTTAAAATAACATTACCCGTCTATATTTTTATTCAATTTCATAATAAAAACTATAGTGAAAAAACCTTGGATACCATCAAATAAGTGTAACTAAAACAAGGAAAATAAAAAAATATTATTAATAAATCGGTGGAATGATGATATAAAAGGATGATATGCGGTATTATAAATAATAATATTGTTCGTTAATAATTTAGATAAATTATTTAAACAATTATACAGGAGGTCATAACATGTTTAGAGGAATTAAAATATGAGGTAAGAGACTTCCCAATAAAAAATAAACTTATAATATTTTTTTTCAAAATTAAAAATGATTAATTTATTTTACATATACAGAATAATAGGAAATCCCAATTTTATAATGCCCTAATTTTTTACCTTTTATTTACTGTATTTATTTTTTATTTTCAAATAAATTTTTTCCATTATATGTGCCCTCTATTCCTTTAATATGTGATTTTTTTAAAGGAATGGTGTTTATAGTGAAGGTACTACTCTTTAATTATTATGTTTTGGTTATTTTTATTTGTTTATGATTATAGGTAGGTCTATGACAGCCCTAAAATTTATTTATTTATTTTATGATTGAATCCGAGTGTAATGGTTATTCCATGTGTAAATATGTTTATTATATCATAAGGTAGCCGAGATGGTAACATTATAAGATATTCATGAGGCTAACAAATCAGTAAGAAGGAATGATGATTACAATCTTAAGTATGTATGGAAATAAAACGAATATATAAGTTAAATAAATGGTGTATTTTGGTTTTATAATCTATATTGAAACCTTATGTTTTCACAAAATAAGTAAATAATACTTTTAAGGTTGATAAGTTTATCATTCTTGTGCTTGTAAGTATTTTTTGACTAATGGTTCACCCCTTATTTGTATGTCCTTAAAAATGATTTTTATTATAACAATATTTTTTCTATATTTTTCATAGGATTTAGGGATGGTTAATTGGAATTATGATTTCATGTATAAATTTATGAGGTTTGATATAGAATGAAATGCATTATATTTTTAAATGGTTTGTACTGTGAAAATTTGATATTGATTTGAATTTTATTCGTTATAATATATGACTTCCAATGTAAATATTATGACCAAATATTCTAAAACACTATATTAAGAAGATCATTGGTAATATAAAAATGGATGTTATCAAAAATTTTACTATATTATTTAATGTTTATGGTATGGTCCTTATCTTCACCACCACTATATATCTTAAAAAACATTATATTATACTTATTTGGTGACTCAAACAGTTTGTTCAGCTGTAGGTTTTTATTCATTTTTCCTTGTAATTTTATAGGACTTACCAAAATATCCTTTAATCAATCATCATCAATTTTGGTTACTCATAATCATTACTGTATTCCTCATATTTAATGTAAAATTGATTTATCAGGGTTCTATCCCTCGACAAAAAAATAATAGTATGTGTATATGAAATTACTCAATATAATTTTTATTTTTGGTATCTTGTTTACTTAATATTATTATTTTATATTAATTTATTAATTTTTTTAATATTTTTTTATCAGTATTTATATACGATTGTAGTACATAAATATTTACTAATTTTATTGTTATAAGAGTTCAATTTCAGGGATAATTTTTTTATTTTTTTGGTAATTTTGAAAAAGGAGATGAATTTTTTTAATATATCCTTAAAATTAAAAATATTTTTTTAATATTTTTAATGAAATGGGTTGTTAGTGATATGTTTAACTAATCATGATATTATTAGTGGATGTGGAGAATATATATTTTTTGTTTGTTTATTTGGTATACTAAAAGAGTATATGATTTCAATTTTCTGTGTTATTTATTTTTAAAATAAATAATTATTTTATTGATTCTATGAATTGATAATTTTAATTTTTTTCCAGAATTGGATTTAATATAATCATTTTAAAAAATTATTTAGGATATTTTAAAAATATAAAACTATATTATTCCATGTTATTATCATTTTTAATATTTTTCATTTATGAATGATTCTCAACCAATATCCATGTGATGAAAATATAGGTGTTTGGAACTTGGAATATAGTGTCCAAAATATTTCAAACATAAATATTATATCATATTAGCATATTTTCCATTACATATAAAAATAATCGATGTTATTCATACTACATTATATTGTATTTTCAATCGTACTTACATAAAAAATGGTAAATAAATAATGAACATAATTTCTAATTATTTTTATCACAAAAAATGCCATTATTGGTCATAACGTACTCAAAATGTTTCTCTCTAACATGTAGAATGAATCATTCGAAATAGTGATCTTAGATGGTAGATAATGGTAAAAATAAGTGCCAATAATAAATTATTAACACTAAAAATATTATTATAATACAAGTAGGATATCATTATCTTAAATATTGAAAATCATACCTAGGAATTAATATTTCACAGTAATGAAAAAATGGAATAATGAATTATCAATCAAATGAAATTGGACATAAGATGTCATAATTATCAATAAAAAATATTCTCAAATGATTTTAGATAAAAAAAAATACATAACTTCCCGACATACACATAATAATAATAACCTTTTAATTAGATAATGTTCTCATCCAAGATAGTCAAAGATTATGGGGATCACTCACCATTCCATTATTATAATGTTATTATACACGCACATGACTATATTACTGGGAAAAGTCTCTTACTAAACCAGTGTCACTCCCTTTTGAATTATTTATTATCAAATGATATATCCATCGTTAATCAATTCATCTAAGGGGTATTTAATTTCACTCCCAACCCATACATAATGGAAGCAATACATGTGTCTTCCTTATGATAATAAAATATTCATCATATAATAACATCAGAACCCATGGAAAAGATATTGGTTTTGGAAGAACGTCATCACAATACTCTTAATTAAAAATAATAAAAATAAGAATGGTAAAATTGGATCATATACTTAGTAAATCATTAATAACATTAAGGTATGTTGTTATATTTTAAAATTACCATTAAAATAGCTAACGAAAAACTAAAATAAAATACCCTTTTAATTTTGAAAAAAACTAATATAAAACTAATGTATTATTATAATATTAAATAAAAATAATTTTAAATTATTCAAATAATAATTAATAATACTACATAAAATAAAATAGTATTCATATTGGTAGTAAAACATGTTTACATTATGTATATATAAGGAGAAAATTTATTTCCCATTTATGGGAAAAATAATACATTCTTTATTCAGATAATATAATAATCATAACATTTACAAAATTATAGACATGAATGAATTTAAAAAATACATTAATTAATATTTCTATAATATTAAATAATTTAAAAAACTATGTTAATGAATATATGGACATAGATAAATTGATACAAATTCGAAGAGATAAATTTTTTTGTTTTATATTAAAAAAATCATTTAAATAATGAGTACATTTTGAGAAAAAATGAAAATAAAAAAGTGAATTCTCTATAAATAAACAAATAAAAATAAATGATATATTATTTAAGATATTTATGTCATAAAAATTATTCATCATAAAACAGAATTATTAATAATCATTGTAAATGTATATTGTAACATTTTAAACACACTGCATTTTTGTCATGATTATTTTGAACACTAACACCTTATATTATACATTTAAATTTTTTATAATTTGTTACAATAAGCATATTATAACCAATAATACAATATATTTTATACGACCACCAAATTATGAACCATTCATTTGTAATCATTCTATTTTTATTTCTTTTGAGTTGTTAACTACATCATTTTTTCATGTTTGTTTTTATTAACCTGTTATGATTCATGTAATTTGTTCTAAATTAAAACATAACATGAATTTATATAAATATTAATATATCATATAATTTCATTATTTATATATGACTATTCATATACATCAATTATAAAAATTTAACTACAATACTATAGGGATTTAGTAGTCTGTACGTCTGCATGAGTGATTTATACTTATTTAATGGGTATAATTAATGTAACGAAATTATTATCTAATCAATATAGGAAAGTTAATATATAATTCATATAATATTTATACATTAAATCATAAATAATTACTAAACATAAATTATGCTGACAAAAAGTAATAATATCACTACATGCGGGCAACAATCCAATCAAATTCACGAATGATACATTTATCACCCACTTTTTTGAGAATATATGATGAAATAAGGAAACTATACATATAAAATCCAAATTTTAGTTATTAATAAAAATTATTTTTCATACATTAGTAGATATATCATCGAAGATAGGACTTTATAGATTTAGTTCAGGACTTATCTAAAAAAATCAAATAAATTACATGTCGGTTAGATACTTTTAGTATCAATTTCTTGCACAATAGAAATCATTTAAAATATAATGAAATACTATTTTATGATAAAACATTATAAATTTAAATATGAGTTCTTATTTATTGATAACAATCCATAAATTCAATAAAAACATTTAAAATGTTTGTTGAGCACAAATAGATTTGTAGGGGATATATGATAAAGAAATTATTATGTTCCTTTAAAACCATGAGATTGTATATGAAAATTTTCCATTTAAAAAATAATCATTGTGTTACAAAAATTTATATATACTGAGGATATTATATTTACTAAAAAATTAATGTAGTAAATCACATTATCAGACAAAATAATACAAAATATCTTAATTAGTATGGATGTTTAACCAATACATGATATCCCATAAGAAAAAAATATATTCAAAATATATGTGTTTTCCCCAAATTAAAATAATATTTCCATCAAATCAAATGTTTTTTGAATTTCTATTTAAAATAAAATTATTTATAAAAAATATAATTAACATTAATTTAAAATTAATGTAGGTTCCTTAGGACATCATAGTAATAATAACATTACAGGAAAATATAAATTATAATTACAATTTGGAACAAATAACTACACAATACTACAAATAAAATAATAATTACACATTTCATTGGAGACCTTTATTTGGATCAACCATCATATAGAGCTCTATTAGTGTCACCCATCATAATTAGTAATATCAATAAAACACACCATCAAAAGAAATTATTAGGGACAAAAAAATGTGATATTAATAAAAAAATAATTCATTTATATAATTAATCTAAAAAATTATCTTTTATAACCCAAAAAATTACATTTTTGGATACTAATATTTCACATTTCATTAAATCCCATTATTTAAAAATAAATTAACCAGAAAAAATGATGGAGGGTTTTTATTTTAGAAAAATAGTGAAACATATAATATTATATAAATAAAATAAAATGTATTTAGAGGAGGGAAAACTCATTGATCGTTATGTTATAAAATATAACATTCTTATTTCTTTTTTGAAAACAATGTGAAATAATTAAGTATAAAATTCATAATATAATTCCTTCTAAAATCTATTAAATTAATGTAAAAAAGGGATTTTATGATTAATTTATAATTTCAATATTTCCATAAAAATAGATATAAAACTGATTTAAATTTTATTTTACATTAAAAAATGTGTTCTATAAAATTATTTTTTAAAATATTTCAAATGATATAGTTTGATAATGAATCCTCTACCCCATTTAAAATGTTTAATGTATTATAGTCATCTTCCTAAATTAAAAAATATGATAATTGTCAACATTATTGGTATCCCTTTTCATGATTACTTTTAAATTTAATTTAATTATTACCATGTTGTATTCACTTATTAAATTACAGTGATGTTTTATTTTTTGACAATATTCGACAAATATGTCTAAAATGACTTTGGTAAGAAAACCATGGTAAAATAGGTAGTAATAATATTTTCAATATATTAATAATTATGATATAATTATAAATAATACACATTAATTATAATTTTAAAACCTAACGTGAATGATAGTGATGAAAAGATACTTATATTGAAATCACAGAGATAATAAGACAAACATATGAATGAGTAAAATTTCGATTATTCATAAAACTATAGGGAAATAAGGTAGTTATTTTTTACCTTTATATAATTATTATTATATCATAATTATAATATTATCTCATTTAAAATATTATATAAATATAATGTTATATAGTGAATAAAAATGTGCCATGTCGGTTAATAGAGGTGGTAATCCATATGAATGCAAGAATGATGTTATTAAATTTTATGGACTGAAAGGAAGTAAAATATATGGTATAATTTATTTTTAAATTGAATATTATATCATTAATAATATATATATATATAATCATTCATTACCATAAGATACAATGATTGGAAATGAAGCACATTGATCTGTGTAGTTAGTATTGTTTAATTCCGTATATGATGGAAAAGGAGGTGAAAATGGTTGAATTATACTAATATATAGATTTTATTATATAATAAACAATAATTTATATATATCATATTCTATTTTATATTATTTGATGGAGGTAAAATAATAAATAAATTTTAAGAGATATGGATGATTGATTACCTCTTCATTGTTAGGACAGATTTCGATCCCTTCACACGGATCATATTATAGGAAATTTATATAAAATAAAACACCTATTTTGATTCTTGAAAAGAGAGGAATATAATTTTTTATGTCATTATTAATCTAGATTTCAAAATTTGGGGTAAAAAAAATATTGTGGGCATTCGATTATAAGGGAGGGAACAAGAAGTATTGGAATTTCATAAAATAATAAAATAAAATTTTGGTTTAAATCCTAAAAAATGTTTCAAAAATTACATGATATAAATGATATGGATTTTATGGAATTAATAAAATAATATATTAATATCTACTAGGGTTTTTATTTAATTTTAAACCTTATTTTTGGGTTTAAAACCTTTGCCTACAATTTTTAATCTTATATTTGGTATTCATTTTTTGAATATTAATGGTAAATCGTTTTATATATAGGTTAAAAAATGGAAAAAAATTTCAAGGGAATATTTTTAATAAAATTTCTATTATTAATTATCTTATAACATGACTCTCATGACTTTTAAATACATAATTATAATATTATTTATAAAAATTATTACTTTTGTCATTTACGACACTATTCATTTCATATAAATTTAATGATTAGATGATATAAATGTACATAAAATATAATAAATTATCCAAATCCATAAAATTTAATATTATTTGAAAAAATTCATGGTTCACTATAACTAGTACCAAAAATATTATATTTAGTTTTTTGAAAATCAATTACTTGATTTTTCAACTTTATGGACAAACAACGTGCCATTGTTTCATAAGAATTAAAGAAAGTTATTTCACCATAAAATAAAAAAAATAAATTACCAAGACAATAATTTTATACTTATCATAAATTACCATATATAATATATCATAATTGATTTATAATTTTACAAAAAAATATTAAATATATTAATTTCAAGAGAATGGATTAATTGAAATCATATTTCAGTAAAAAATATATAAATATAAAAATCAATACAAAATTTGTAAAAAAAAAGTAATATTATAGAATTTTATATTATTATAGAAGAAATAGACACATCTGATGAGATTATGGAAACCCGTTCAATGAATTTTAGGCACTATGACATTTTTTTTAATTAAAATTAACCATATTATATATTGCTATGGTAAGAAAGTACTATTATTGATATTCATATCGAAAAAATAATAATGTTTCATTATTGTATAATATTAATTATTATGGTAAAAAATATTGAATCCAAACTATCAAATTCCTTTCATATAGGTGCAAGAATTTAATATAAAAATAAATATAAAAAATGTGACAAATGTCATTTTCAATAAAAGAATTTTGTGAGTCTATAAATGTTTTATTAAAATTTAATCTATAATTTTTATTAAAAAAATTAACTGGATTCTTTTAAATTAAGTAGAAATCCTTAAGAAAATTTAAAAAATTTAAATATTATATTATATTTTATTTATATGAAAATATGATATATATTTTTTAAAAAAATATATTACAAGTATTCATATTTCATTGAATAATAAAACATTTTATAAAATTCTAAAACACTTAAGTATAATTTAAGTTTTAAATACTAATTTATTAAATGAATTTAATTTGTTAATATAATTTCTAAAAATTTACTATAAATGAATTACAATACTATTTCGAAAAATAATAAAAAATTATTGTTGATAAAGACACATTTTTGAAGAATAAAATTACTTTAAAAAAATTCATTATTTCATAAGTATTAACCACTAATGTTTAATAAATTAGAGAATTTATATAAGTAACATAATTTGGGTTATTAAATTTAATACCCTCTAATTAAATGTAAATGTTATGACTATACATGTTAAATTATAATTTTGTGTGGTTCCAATAATGTTGGTGTTGTGTGCTGTGTGTGGCCTACTCTATAAAACCTAGTGGTCCTTTAAAATCATTGACTGTTACATACAACCCTAAAAAAATATTCTCATAATTTTAACTAGATCATAGTAACCAAGATATAGATATTGAGAAATTTTATTTTTCAAAACCCATATCCAAAAATGATCTTGTAGTTACTTTTTTTAAATAAGAGAATGGGAAATTCAAAGGTTATGTGGAATAACATATAATAGGATTTTATAATATGAAAACATTAATATCAAGTGAAAATATTTAATATGATGAAAATTAATATAGAAATAATAATATATAGTGAAAATATCATTAATAATAATAATTTCAATGATCATTATAATTTTATTGATTAAAAACACATAAACTAATGTGATTTAAAAATAACAATGATTAATCAGAAATAAAGAAATGGAGATAATATTTTTACTTATATATAATTTTCAATGGGGTTTTTAATATATTTTCCATATAAAATAAAAATAGAAGGAAATATAATTAAATTAGAAATATAATATCATCTTTAAATAAATTTCCACAAAAATATCATATTTTTTCCTAAATTATGAGTATTTTATATTACTTTTTTTGGCCAAAAGAACAAAAATTAGCTTATAATGAACCACATAATATAAAAATGTTTTATAATCTATTCTACTTATTTTATACTTTAACCAAAACAATAATACATAGAACATGTTAAGATAATCCAAAAAATAAATAAATCTTTTTATAATGAAAAATTATATTAATATCCAAAGAATCAACAGATTAAAATTATAGTTCATCAAATAACATTAAGGAAATAAATAAATATAATAATATTTAGAGTATTCTGGATCATGTTTTTTATCAAAAATATTATTAGTATTTAGAAAAATATTCTATCGATAATAATTTAGCATATTTCTCTCATCTGAAATTGAAACTCATTAATTCATCAAACAATCAAATTAATTTCTAAGGACATACAATCACCAAAACATGAAAATTATTTCCAAAACTAAAAGAAATATCATAAAATCCACTTTAATATAAAAGATTCTAAAAAATATAATTCTACAATTATAATTAATATAAATTAGAATCACCTGAAATAAAATCATATATATCATTATCATATAATTTTTCCAAATACTATTTTGACATTTTTGTAAAATTTCATAAATCATCTAACCAATAAATAAATTTATAATCTAATAGAATTATATAATATAATTTATAAGATACAAAATATTAACAAACCATAATTTCCTAAACATTAAAGATAATGCAATACATAAAGTTTATCAATTCCTTTAATCTTATGTGAAAAATAAGTATATTGAATATTTATCAAAGAAAGTTTTCCCAAGTAAAACTATGGGGAATCATACACCAAAAAAGTCTATTAAAAATCACCAATTGTCCCATAGGTTTCCTTAAACAAAAAAAACACAAAAATCAAATATATATTATCCTATAGTATAATTCCGAAAATGTAATTAATTTTTATTTTAAAAAGGGTCATTAAATTTTTATTTCTAACTAAGACATCGCGTAGATCAGTTGTCAGTGTTGTTCCATTTTAAATCTCTTCTTATGAACCCAAATCTAATGTAAATTCATGATGTGATGGGATGTTTCTCCCTATTTGAGTATTCCTATTTATAATACTTATTTAATTTCATTTCATTTTATATTGAAGAATTAATGTTATATTCAAATTTATTATTCACCTTGATCATGTATGATTCTCAAAAATATGATGTACATCTTAATTAACAACATCAACCATCAAATCACCCTTCCTCATTATAGTTTTTTATAAAACATATTACTTCAAAAAATAAAATAATATTATTATATAAATACTTCCTTAATATCCAGAAAAAATTATCCAAATGGTCTATTTATCCATAAATCACATGTCCTTAAATTACATTCCATGAAGATATTTACTGTTTATATAATCATCATTTAAATGGTATTAATTAAATCTATTATTGGTTTAAAAATTATAAAAACATATCCAAAATTATAATATAACTTAGCTATTTCTTGATTCTGAAAACATTTAGGATATATCATAGCATCATTGAGATAATAATACTACATTATAATTCTGAAAATGATACCAAATCAAATCAATCATTCAACCTCCTTCTAAATCTATTACCCATGTGTTTCCCACGGTTTACTTATTAAATCATTATTAAAAATCAATGATATTAATATTTACATATGATTCATTAATATCAACACGAAAATATTTTATTAATTAAACTTAAAAAAATAAATAATACCATAAATAATGAAATAAGGTATGTCTTGATATTCCCTTTATCATTCGACATGAATTTAAACGTCAACAAAATAACGGGTTAACAACATTTTGGTATTTACATTTTTGAATGAAATGTTAGAGTTGAAATTTTAAAATAAAAAATTTATATCATTAAACACTATATTTTTTAAAAATTAAACGGTTTAAGATAATTCAAACTGGATTATGAATGCTCTTTAAATAATCAATAGATTTTCATAAAAATATTAATTGGATTTTTTAAATATTTAATGATGACATTATATGGTGGGGATGTGGAGGTTTTGAAAAGTCACATTCCTCTCATATTTAAAATGATCATTTATCTATTTAATAATATATAATTTATCCATGAAAAAACATTATTAGGACGAAATAATACAAAATGAAAATACCTTGGAAATTTTTTAATCCTCTAAAATAATAAGTCATTTATAATTTTATTAATTTATGTTATTATTCAATATTACAAATGACTATAATCATCCTTATCATAAATTTTTAATATATATGACTTTTAAGTTATCCTAAAGTATCATTATAACATATTATGTTATCTAACCCTTTCTCAAATAACAATTATAAGGAACTAATCATTATTTAATTTATAATATCACTTATGTAAAAATGAATTAATTTAATATATTCATAAATAAATTTTCCATAGTATTGTTTTATATTTTTAGGATATACAAATTACATAACAATCCCACACATTACCACTTGAAAAATTCCTCTCTTTATTATTTTTCATAAAATAAATGTCTTATTTTTTTACTTTCATGATAAATCATGCATTTTTCAAAAAGATATATTTTTTCTTCTAACCATCCATAAAGCCTGTGAAAATATTTTTCAAACCTGGGATGATAATACAAAACAATTCATGAGAAATATATATAGAATAAAATAAATATATTAATCTATTTTAAATTATTTTTTCACAATCGAGAGTTTATATTTTATATAAAAATCATTACCCAAAAGTAATAATTTTCCTACTGATGACAACTTATTTAGTACCCCATGTTTTTCATAAAACACATTATAAGAAAACATAATGAAATAATTAGAATAATGAGGCTTTAAAAATAAAAACATGATAATGCATTGGAATTTTTTCTAAAATATTACTTCTTATCCAAGAAGAAAATAATACTCATAAAATAAGATATTATTAGGATACCATTTAAGGTCAAATGATACCCATTAATACTCATTAGAAAATATATAAAATTCATGTAGGTTTATTAAGATTTACATTTCAGAAAACCCGTTCATAACAAATTCAAAATGAATATATATATATTAAACATCCATCATTATTATGCTAGGAAATAAATCAGTACACCTTGTATTCAAGATCAATATCAGTCTCACACATCATCTAAATCTATATTAGGTGCATCCATCATTATGATATATATTAAGGCCATCCACTATCATAAAAAGATACAAGTAACATAATTTTAATGGAAAATAGAAATAATTATATTTAAATATTTTTTGTCCGGGAAATATCAATTTTAAAACATATTTAAAAAATTTATAGAAATTTATATTTCACTATCCATTAAAAAACATCTTTGAAAACATAAAAACAATAAACATATTGAATTAGGGGTTTTATATGAAGAAAAATGGAGTCATTAAATGTATTCCAATTACTATATACTGGTTGTCGTGTGGTGGGAAAAAGTTGATGTTATATTTGTAAATATATAAAATTATATTTTTTTATTAAGATTTAATTTTTAATAATTATATATAAAATATAATAAATAATTACTTATTAATTTTATTCAACTAATGTCAAAATAAAAAAAATTCTTTTTGTGAAGCGTCTCTTACCTCTGGTATGACATGTTACTTAATTACACAATCGTCCAAAATAATAAAAACATGCCAATTATTTGCATGGATAACATCCAATTACATGACTATAAATCATTTTTTAATTTAAATTCTATATTTAATTAAATAACAAATTGTGTTCCCATGGGATGTTTTGATGACTTACAAATCATATGTGAAAAAATGTAATTGGTAAGATGACTACAGTCGATGAGGTAATTGTTGCATCATCTGAAGAATATTAATTATTATAATATTATAATTTTATAAATCTACTATACATTAATAAAATACTATTATTCAATTTTATAATAATGAAATCATTCTACAACTTGGATATGGTAAACTATAATACACAAATTCAACATTTCATCTTTTTAAAGAAATTGAAGTAAATTTTTAATTTTTATTTTATATATAAATATTATTAATTTTATCATAATAATTATATTATCTCTTTAGATACATTATATATACCATCTATGTGATTTTGTGAGGATAAATGAATCACATCACTTAGAGGAGGAGGTAATCGTTACATATTCTTGGACAATGGTACCATTTTTCAATTGATTGAATGGTATGAAAATATATAACAACATATATTTATATAATTAAAATTATTTAATGGTTATAATATATATATAAATTAAATCCGTCATTATAAATATCATTAAGAGTTGGTTATGAAAAATTAATCACATTACTTCATGGAGGTGTTAGTCTATATGAATTCACAAAATGATCAATTCATTAAATATATCATGTAAAGGGTGATGAATGGAATCATGTGATAAAGTGGCCCTTTGAGATACGCTTTGAGGATTTTTGCGACCTGCTGAACCAACCCACCGAGTCGACATGGTTTGTTGGGCCCTACCTGCTGATTCTAGGCCAGACTACAAGCTCCCACCTGGCCCACTCGAGAGGGGTGGGTTGATCCGCCCAGATGCGGCTCAGCTAGACACTCTACACCTCTTCCCATTAGGTCTCTTGAGCATGTTCCATCAGGCAATCCAATAAATGTGGTTGGACTACATTGTGTGTCTGATCCAGGTGACCAGTGCACACTCGCAACTCCACCACAAGTTCTTCATCTGATGCAGCTTCAACTAACCACATCCCTCTATAGTCATGGCCTCTTTCCATGACCTCCCACCAACACATGTGGGAACTTATTCCAAGGGTCTTTGTCAACAGACATTGAGCTTGTCGCCTCCTGTCACGTCAACCCATGGTCCCATGTTGTGGGCCATTATGCTGCTTCATTTACACTTGACTATGGGATTCCAATTCCAGCATGGGTTGTCGGTGCCAGTTCACTGGTGGCCACCTCCATAGGACAACATGTTCAATCAAATGCTCAAATTCATTATCTGAATGTTGTTTTGTGACTCTAGGGTCACAACCTTCACACATGTATGTTCCAAATCTTATTATCATCACTATTATGGTCCGACGACATTCGGAACCACCATGAAAAACATGTCACTACCATAATGATCCACTAACGAAGAACTGAATAATGGGGTATACAAATAAATACAAGAACGCCCTTAGAACGGAATGTGGCCTTGTTCATATCGGACATGGCCCATTCATGTCAATTTTTTTAAAGAAATAGTATAATATTCTACAAGATAAATAACCTCTTTAACACATCATTTTAACAATATTGAATTAACGATCGAATTGAGGTAAAATATGATCGTGGTTTGGTTCTTTGTTTTCATTGGAATCATAAATGAGGAATAAATTCACTAATAACAAAAATACCATAACTGGATTGGATTCAATAATTTTTTATGTTAAATTGAATCATCATCTCTCATCGATCATCGATCCTTGATCATCGATCTTCAATTCATGGGATCCTGATGTGGTCGATCTACCACCATTCTCCACCACTATTCTTCAAATAAACCAATGAAATTATCCCAGATTGTCCATATAATTATGTATCCTTGTCCAACTATTAAATGAAGAAAATATGATTCATTGTCGTTTTTATAGTGATGCAGCATTGCAATGTTGTTTTATTCATGAAGGAGAATACTATTCCCCATCACTGTGTTGTAGCGTCTCCACGCTAAAAAACAATAAAAATTAATAAAATGAAGTTCATTATTTTTATTTTATTAGTCCTCAAAACATCCAAAAAATAACATTCGAAGTCGACCTGCGTCGGTAGATATTGTGACCTCGCCCCTTAGGGAAACACCACATTTCAAACTCAACAGTGGTCTCATAATTCATATATTATTTATAATTCTTGAGTTTTTGAGATTTTAAAATAAATTCATATTATTCAGTTATTTTATTAATGGTTACATCCTTTTTTGATATTCATACAGAAGACCCCCATTGAAAAAGTTTAATTCATACCTATTGTAATCAAACTATTTTGAACGCAATGATGCAATCATATTTCTAATTAGATAACCCATTTATGAGATATTCAACATTTTTATGAACGCAAATCACAATTGTAACCAACAACATAGAATTTTTCATCAAAATATTTCTCGCACCTCGGGCCTCAAAATCACATGTCTTGTCAAAGCAGGGTCTCAGAATTTTCATAAAAATGTGAAAATAAAACTGTGAAAATATAATTCATTACATTCTCCCCATTGTGAGGAATTACATACCCAAAATACAAACAATGGTATACAAAAACATTTGAGGGCACGAGAAAGAAAATGAGAACCCAATTACCATGTCCTTATTCTATTATTCTTATGTAGCCACCAGAAACCCACTAACACAATCAACTACCCACAATTGTGTCACAACCCGTCCTTGAGGCCCGTGTTGTCCCTACCCCAAGTCTGCCTTCCTCAGGTCAGGGGATGACGACAAGCACCAAAGAAGAATCCATGATAAAGAGGGAGGGCATTTCCTTTTAACCTGTAACACACACACAATATGAACACAAGATGTAGTGGAAATAAGTACTAAAATATGAATGTAAGGTGTACTGAAAGTAAGTGGGCTAGTGTAAAAACACACTGAATAACAAATACAAGTATAACTAAAAAAGGGAAAATATCTCCTTGATCATCCACTAGAAATTCCTACCTGAAAGGTAGGAACAGAACACGAACAACTCATCCCGACGGTATGTCCAGTCCAGTCCAGCTCTGATCAGCCTCTTTCTTTCACCCTCAACATCGATCACTACTGTCTTTCGTCTACATAGTACACAAAATGTTATGGGGGAATCCTGTGTAGGGTGGAGTATAACAATACTCAGTAGGGGACCCTGAGACCCCCGATGGTATCCAAGAATCCAAAAAGGATAAACCACAATATAAAGATACAAACACGGAGTATCAATCAAACCTACTTAGATATATACCCATACATATACAAATGATTCCAGTCACAGTCCCGGCTCCAACTCTTGGGCCCAAACACAACCCATTCAACAATGGAAGTAAATTCAACCACCATGATGATAATGGTTGAAAGACATGACTCATCTCACACGGGTATACATCATTCGTAGAGTGATTGAGATGATCAGGTGTAGTCACAGATTCATCTATTTTTTCAGACCCACATAGGATACTAGACCAGCTATGTTGTCAGACCCACACAAGATACAAGACCAATTATTCTGTCAGACCCACACAGGATACAGGAGTAGAAGTCAAAAATGTTGGACCCACGGAGGATCCCAGTACAGTAGAATCATCATCGAACCCATAAAAGAATTTTGTTATATTAGTCATTGATGTCAATACCATGGAGAATTACAGTATAGTAGTCAACTACGTCGATCCCATGTAGGATTCTGGTACAATAGTCGTCACAGCCAACTCTAGGGTTCCCGCACACAACAAGCTCGGTTCTAGGAGGGTCCGCCTCTCGAGTCATGTTTTAACACATCAACTATCAATTATTCTTGAGTTGATGTATCATGTAGTTCTGTCTCATCAAAAGGAACACAACGTGACAGACGACACGTCAATCAGTAGCCCAGTCTGGATGTTATTGGCATTTTCATTCTAGGGGCCCTGTTGGATTTACGCATGATCCAAACACGACTGTTTTCCAAATTTTTCCAAAACTTACTTATAGTATCTCAAAATCACCGCTTCATCACGAAGGCCCCAGTGTCGTAGAAGGCGTGTCGATCGGATGCGCGGTCAAGGAGATATTCGTATTTAAGATATATCAGGCCTGGACTGACAAGCCCATTGGGCTGGCGGGTAAGCCTGACTCGGCACGGCGGGACTGACCGGGATGGGGGGTTGGTCTAGCCTGGCTCGGTGGGTCCGACCCTTCTTGGGGTTGGCTTGGGCTAGGGGGAGCATCCCACCTGTGGAAACGGCCCACACTATGGGCCAGTCCGGTTCGCCCAGCGCACGTGGCCCGCACAGCAGGCTGTAGTTCTTCTCACACGGCACTTACAGGCTTCGTGTTTGTCCAGCCCGGTCAGCAGGCGGTCGGCCGGTTCACCCAGCATTGTGGCCCTCCGGTGCGGCCCATGGTTGCGGGATGCGGTCACTTCTGTGCAGCGCCAGTGGGCGCTGCGGTCCTCCTGCCCAGCTGGTAGGCAGCTGGCCGGTTCTTCTAGCCGAGCATCCTGCGGTTGTGGGCCGCGGTCTCTGTCCATGCGGCACCTATGGCGGCTGTGGTCCTCTAGAGGGCCAGCCGGTCAACCGGTTGGTCATCCCACAATTCAGCTACATGGCGGCCGGCCGCCTCCACACCTCCACCGCAGTGCGATGGTGCCACTATCCGGCTGCCCTCAATGCGGCACGACGTCATCGTGCCACCACTTCCATGGTTCGTCTCCGCCGCGGTGTGACGGCACAGCGCCCTTTTGGCACTGCCTCTGAAGTCAACCAAACAAGATTCAACGAAGGGACATCGGTCCGTGTTTTTTCAGACCACAACCTCCATGTTAGGTGATATCGATTTTCCATCATCGAAAAAATGTAAACATCGAATAACGAGAATATAATTTATTCATTTAAAAATAAAAAATTCACCATACATCGTAAAAGGTGCTCGCTCGGTGGAATCGCAGGAAGACGGCGTCATTCCGTTGATGTTAGGAGGAGAGGACGTCATCGTCGTCGACATTCTTCGTGGGCGGCGTCTACTCCTTTAACATGGACAGAGGTCATTGGAGATGATCTTCGTTCTTCATGGTAATAATTCCTTATTTCTAATTCTCCAAATTTTCCCATGGTATTATGTCCCACCCCCATAAAATAAAAATAACACCACCTATTAAAAGGCTGTCTTAATGAATTCAAAGAGATTCAAATTCATTAAATTACCTCCATTAATTAATTAAAAAGGTGAGTTGGCTCTTTAAAGGGGAGGGAGGAGATGAAGAAGCTCCAAATAAATAAAGGTAGTTTCATCATCCTTAATTGTGGGTTCAACAATTTAAAGGGGAATTGAACGGGTTTCACGCTAGTGGGCCCAAACATTAGAAATATCCTCCCAATGGAGGTTTTTTTGTGGTGGACCCCACCTATAACCTCCACTTATAGACTATAATCAACTAAAAAAATAATCCATCACTTATTTTTATTTTACATTTTTTATGAAACCCAGATAAATAAATTTCAAACACGATAAAAGGAAACCGCGGTAAAGGTCCACTGAAATGAATAATGGCACTACGAGTTCAACAGTGTTCTCTTATTTCAATTCCGAGAACCGTTCCAAAAGATACAAAATCCAGCATGTATGTTTACTCAACATACCTGAAATAAACATTAGAAATTGATTCCGGGCACACCAGGCCTCAGATTCAAGCGACGTTAGAAACTACGGACTCATAAAATTAGCATCAATTTAATAAAAAAAATCAACAGGATTTCTGGGTCTTTAAATTCTCTCCAACTCAGGGCTTTACATCCCCATAAGCTACAACACACACTAAAGGAACAAATGGGGGTATTGATCTTGCATCTGAGCCTCCCGCTCCCTTGTGCTCCCCAAGAGGTTCTTGTGCATCCATTGAATGAGAACCATAGAAATCAACCATCCACATAGGGTCTGCTCCTGTCAATCCTCAATCTGCACTGGAACCTCCATGAATTTCACCCTGTCATCGATGTCCATATCCCCATGGTCGATGATGTGGGATGGGTCCTGGACGTATCTCCTCTACTGAGATATATAGAAGAGGTCGTGCACTCGGTGAAACTGAGGTGGAAGGGACAGGCGGCAAGCCACCTCACCTACTCTATTGAGGACCTGAAATGGTCCAATGAATCGCGGATACAACTTTCCGCTTCAGAGAAATCTCTGTAGACCTCATTGAAGTGAGACCCCTATGGAGACGTGGTCGCCATACTCAAACTCCAGTGGTCTCCGTCTCCTATCAGCATAAGACTTCTGTCTTCTTTGCACAGTCTGCATCTACTCCTGGACGATATGCACCTTCTCCATCTTAGCCTTCACCATCTCTGGTTCTACAAGTGTTGACTCCCCTAGGTCAGTCCAGCACAGTGGTGATCTGTATGGTTGTCCATAAAGTGCCTCGTAAGGTTCCATCCCGATGGTGGAGTGGTAGATGTTGTTATATGCAAATTCTACCAAGTGTAATCGATCCTCCCAACTATGACTGAAGTCAAGGAAACCTGCACAGAGTATTTTTTTCAAGAGTCTGAATGGTCCTCTCCGTCTGACTAGTTGTCTGAGGATGAATGATGGTACTGAAGCGATGCTGCATCCCAAAAGCCTCCTGAAACCCCTTCCATAGCCAGGAAGTGAAACGAGCATCCTAATTGGAGACGATTGTCAATGGAACACCATAAAGTTGTACGATCTCAATTACGTAGTGGCCCCCCAAGCTCGCTACCAAGCCCTTCTCACATATTGGTAGGAAGTGGTCCGACTTGGTGATTTGGTCGACTATCACCCAGATAGAGTCATGTCCGCTGGATGTACGTCGATTTCCTTTCACTAAATCCATGGATATATCATCCCACTTCCACTTTGGGACCTCCAAGGGTTGAACCAAACCTACTGGAACCTGGTGCTCCGCCTTCACTTGATGACAAGTGAGGCATCGCGAGACAAACTCTACGACCACCTTCTTCATAATCGGCCACAAGTGTTGTCGTCTGAGTTCTTGATACATCTTCATCACTCCATCATGTACCGCTATAGGGGATGTGCGGGACTCTCTCAACACCTCCTCTTGTAGTGAATCTAGTACCATGGGATGTCCTCTGAAGAGGATGACGTTCTCCCCACTGTCAAAAAACCCATCAGGTGTCTACCATGAGGACATCTGAGATCGTCGCATCTCACTATCAACGTCCCCATGTTTTTCCTCTCTGACTCGCTGAAGAAGTGGAGGAGTGACTTTGAGAGACTGTAGAAAGGCTTCTCCATCTCTATCCACAAAGGATATCTACGACGCGGCCAGCTACTCTGTCGCCTATCCTAGCAGCTGGATGCCTAATCTCCTATTGAGATAATCTGCTACAACGTTCCCCTTCCCGGGAGTATAGAATATCTCGATGTCATAGTCAAGGAGGAACATGATCCATCATTACTATCTCAGGATCAGGACCTTCTGTGAGAAGATGTACCTGAGACTCTGGTGGTCAAAGTAAACTGTAAAACACTCTCTCATAATACAGTGATGCCACATCTTCAAGTTGAAGATCACTACTGCTAACTCCAGGTTATGGGTAGTGTAGTTATGCCCGTGTTTTCTCAACTATTGTGAACTATATGTGATCACTGATAACTACATCATCAAGACACCACTGAGTCATGTCCCTGATATGTCGTAGTAAACTATGTACCATACACCCTCCTCCAGTAGCCTTATGATGGGCACATTTGTTAAACCTATGCCAATGCTCCTGAATGCTCTACTGGCATCTATCTGACCACATGAAGGGTTTCCCATTCTTCTTCAATGCTAAATGTGGGGCTGTAACATTGGAGATGTCTGGAAAAAATATATAATAGTAACCAGCCAGTCCCAGGAAACTCTTCACCTCTATCACACTCATGGGTGGCCCCCAAGCAAGTACTGCCTTGATCTTCGATGGATCCACTGCAACTCTAGCCTCCAAGTTGACTTGTCCTAGAAAATTAACCTCTTGAATCTAGAACTGTCTCTTCAAGATCTTACCATAAATTTGTTGCTCTCGAAGTGTGTCCACTACTACCCATAAATGGTAGGAATGATCCTCCTCAGTAGTTGAGTAAACCAGTATGTCGTCAATGAAGACTATGACAAAGTGATCAATGTAAGATAAGAAGATCAAGTTCATGAGACTCATGAACACTTTTGGAGCACTGGTTATGCTTAAGGGAATAACATAGAACTTGTAGTGTCCATACCAAAACCTGATGGTCGTCTTCCACACATCCTCATCTAAAAATATGAGCTGGTAATAGCCTGACATAAGGTCTGTCTTCGAGAACCATCCTGCTGCCTTAAGCGGATAAAAGAGGTCATCAATCCTCGGGAGTGGGTACTTGTTCTTCATGGTCACCTGATTTAGGCAATGTTAGTTGACACACTATTGAAAGCCCACATATTCCTTCTTGGTGAACAAAATCTGATATGCCCATGGAGAAACACTAGGTTGGATAAATCTCGTCTTATGCAAGTCCTCCAGCTGTACCTGCAGCTCACGAAGCATGGTCGGATCCATCTGATATGCTAGAGTAGATATTGGTTCTGTCCTGGGGTACATGTCAATGTAGAAGTCTACCTGTCTATGAGGAGGTAGTCCTATAACGTCGTCAGAGAAAAAATCCGCGTAATGATCCACTACAAGAAAAAATCTCGGACTCCGCACATCAACTTCTCTGATGATGAGACTATCCAAATGATGTGTTATCAGCTACCCCCTACTCTACGTAAGTCCATCCGAAACTTCAAAGGCTCCCTCCTCACCAGTGAACGTGATCCTGGTTCGAACTGTGTAGATACACCGCACTTGATGCCTAATATAGTCAATCTGAGAATGATTTATGGATAACCAATCCATACCCAAATTTTCATCTTAAGGCCTTTATGACAAAATTATAAGATCCCAATCGAAGCTCTTTCCTCATAAAGTAAGCTCACACTGCCGACACCAGTGCGTTATCGTTGATTATTATCCATTTGGAGTCTCTAGCCATAATGATCGAACCAACGACTCTGTCAGAATCTATGAGCTTCGAACGAGGGAAATGGAAATAAAAGTATAACTCGCACATGTGTCTATAAGTACTTCATATATGGTGGAGTAGACATAGATAGTACATTGATCATATCAGTTATTTCATGGTCATAGGACTCGACTACCTGGAGCTGAGCCCACATTTGTCTGCCTACTCCTTGTGGTCGGGGTGGTCCTTTTGGCGGTGGTGGTGGTAGAGCCTCGAAAGGTCATCCACCACCCACTGCTCAGCTAGCTCCTCTGCCACGTCTGCCTGCTCATGGTGGACCACCACTGTAAAACCTCTTCCTCTACCTAAGAGGTAACTCTACTATCTTCTGCTCATCTGTGCGGTGGGTCGGGCAGTCATGAGGCATGTGGCCCTGCCTGACGCATGCATAGCATTGCTGGCTCCTCGTATAGTTGGCTATGTCTCTTTTGCCCTGCACAACCGAACCTGTATCCTGGGGTCACCCACCTAATGGACTAGTTCAATTGAACCTCTTCTTTATATGTCTATTGATGGCTATAGAAGACTCTATTATGTGTCACCCTGTAGTGGGTCTCACCGCTGGTGACTACTCAGCGAGAAAACTATCCACTAGAAGGGCTCACTCCAGTAGCCCTGCTTGTGTCGGAATGCTGAGGGGAATTATCAATGCCTGGATAGCATGCATGAGTCCCTGATCGATGGTCTGGGCCCTGAAGAACGGGTTTCATACTGTAACACCTCAAGCTTCTATGGTACGCTTCTCTTTGAATAATGTGATAGCGTGTGTTGTTCGCAACACCGAGTTCTAACACACCATAACCAATCAAACTAGCTGTTATGAATATTAATACCTAATTTTTAAAATTATATATATTTTATATTTCAAAATGGACTTCATTTTTGGATTCGTAATATCGAATTTTGCCTAAGGTGAAAATTTGGTACTTTTCGGATAACTTTAATATTTTGATGAATAGTGAAAATTACTAAATTTTAATTAAAAACAACTTTTTTAATCAAAATAATTAATAATGATAAATTATGAATTTGAGTGGTTTTAAAGTATATTTAGAATATATTTTTACCATTTAATATAATTTTGGTCATTGGTCATAATTTTACAACTAAACCGGACATAAACAAATGTCAATCTTTTGATAGTTGTTATCTCTTAAAAACAAGATTTTTGTTTTAACAACGGGAATTAATTTTAAATTAATTTCTTCCACTTCTGTGTTTTTAATTTTGAAAAATGGATTCCATGTTTAGAATCATGATGTTCAAATTGTGTAAATAGGTAACTTTTATTTTTATACATTTTGAATAATTACTTCGGTAAATATTTTATTCACCATGGTTAAGGGTAAATCCGGTAAATAGGGGTTAAAAAATAATATTATAATAATACAATATTACCCTAAAACGTGTCTTAACCTTATTGGTTGATACATGTTTTACCATAGGAATATTTTGGTCGATTTGGGGACCCCATTGTGCCACTTGTAGGTGATAAGGACACTTAATTGTAATTATGTTAAAATGAATACAAAAATGACACAAGCATATATCTTTTAGAAAAACAATTTTTACCTAGGGTTATATATGTTGGATTTTTAACTATAAAGATTAATTAGAAATATAGAAAGATTTCCTAAATAATGATATTTTATTTATAATTTTTAGAGATTAAATAATTTAATTTATTTATGATACAATGATGATGTCGTAATTCCCATAATAGTGAAAAGTTAAAATAATTGATATTATAAATACCCAAATAAATATAATTTGATACATTAAATGAATTACATTAATTTTCTAGGTTACTATGATATATTAGGATTGATTTAATTAACTTTTATCGAAGTAATAATTCTGTTATGAGTTTCACAAAAATCATCTATTGAATAGTGTCAAAATTGACAAAAAAGAGTTTTTAAAACAAGTATTATATTATTAATTGATATTAAATTCCTAAAAATCTAAGGTTCGGCCAAAAGAATTATATCATGATATTTCTATCATTAATGGACCACTTGGGTGTCGCTTTGATGTATATGGTAGGTTTATTAACCATATTATATAAAAATACAAAGAGAGATTTTAAAAGTGAAACTAATTAACTTAGAGTTAATACTTAAAGATAAGGTTAATATAGTAACCCAAACTTCTATAAATTCTATTGGTTGAATGGTTTTCGACCTATACAAACCTTAAAATTTAAATAATCAACTTCGGAGCCATTATAAACCGAATATGAATTTATTATAAATTAATATTTCTAGCTTTTCCAAAGGTGCCCCTCACCCCTCTTATAAAAGGGAACTCCTCCTTATCATTTATTCACACCATAAAAGCCTTTTGGTTCTGAAAAACACTGCCCAAATACTCTCCCAACTTTCTTCACTACAACCTAGAGGCCTTAGTTTAATCATAAAAACATCCTAAGGATCCCTTTTGATCAAATCAAAAGGAAGAACCCGAAAAAGAGGTAATGATTTCACCACCCTTTACCAAGTTCCTTTCTTCTTCCACTTCTTATTTATTTGTTATTACCATTCTAAAATAATAAATCCAGTATCTTATATATACTTTTATGTTATTATAAATATGGTACAACCATATTCAGTATTCTTTCCACCCTTTGAATAACATGTCACCATACGTGCGTAGGTACGGCTTACCGTCTCCACATCGTGCTGTAATTGTTATTCAATATATTATTATTTGGATGGGTATAATAATGATCTGTAACTCATGTAAATAATAAACATAACATGATAATTATTCTGTATAAATGATATACCATCCAATTATATATTATTTTAATATCAAAAGAATGATATTGTCGCTCGTGCGTATGTACGGACTACCGTCTCCACGAACGCGATGAGATGCATTCTCTATCATAACCATTCAAGTATAATTATCATTTGATGATTTAAAAATAATTTTTAAGGGATTTATATTATTCTGGATAGGAATAATATACAACCTATCCATCAAAAAATGTCTTACATAACACAACATATAAAAGAAAACGAGTAAGTTAACACCCGAAATGACGATAATTCTAAGATATTATTAACAAAGCAATGTTAAAAGATCATATATGATATCAAATTAATGTACATGATTATTGAATAATTTAATAAAAATTATGTCACATTAAACAGGAGGTTAACCTACCCCCAACCAAGGAAAAGTACAAGGTAAGGGTTATTTCACAATCTCTTCATTATCCGAGGTTGTTTATACGTAATAATTTACTGGGATCTCTATATCATCCACATCCATGTTTCTTTAAAATGTATTTCAAAACATTTTTAATTTTTAAAAGAATATGGTTTAATGTTATTTATACCCTTTTTTGAATTTTTATAAGTGGTTTATAAAGGAATCTTTCTGTTGTTTTCCAAACAAGGTGCTTTTTAACCTTTTTGACAGAATTAAGGTAAGAATGTTTTTTTAACTTATAAGGTGGGTGCGGTTATTTTCCACTGTTATAAAATCATAAAAGCTTCCCTTACAAGCTTATAAGAATAATTTCAAAGAAAATGTTTTATTTTATAAATATATGACTCTTAAATGATTTCAAAATAGAAAGAGATATTTCTCTAAAAAGAGTTTTGATTTTATCTATGTCAACATCCATTGATGGATTTTATGCTTATTTGAAGTTGATTTATCATGATACAAAACTTATATATTGTATTTTAGGTTTTGTGATATGTTTGACTGTGGATGTGCTATTTTTATACCATTCATAGTTTATTGTGAAAGTATTGACATTTCTTATGCTAGTTTTAATACGAATGTTTATGATATGTTTAAAACTTTTCATATGGGAATGCATTGGACTTAATATGTGACGGGTGGAGCCCGCTATAGATCCTCGATGCATCGGTAGGTCTCATGAGACAAACTAGTGTCTTGGCACAAGGACTTGGAAAAATCTTATATGTAGTCTTGGCATGAGGCCTTGGATATGTGGTTATGATAGTCTGACATTATTCATTCCATCATTATGAAAGTGGTTATTGATATTTAATGTTATTATTCGATTAGTAGAATATCCATGTGAATAAGTAAATGGAATTATTTCATTTTACTTTTTCCATACTATGTTGAAGTTAATGTTTAAAAGGATTTTGTTTTAGTTATACATTGCCTTAAATGTTTATGCTTATTTTTGAAAGTTTCCACTATATTGTTATCCTTACTGGGCATTTGAGCTCATCCTATTTCTATGTTTTATTTTTCCCAGGAAGTGAAGAAATAAATTATGAATGACCTGCAGGGATATTATGTGGGGATATGAGTGTGGAATATGGAGACTATGTTGTTGTTGTAGTTTTCCACTTTATGATGTAATGTAAAACTTTATGAATATATCTAGTGTTTCCAAGGCTATTAAACCAATCGGTCTTTTGAGATTTGATCTTTCTTGTGATCATGCCAATGTTATCTAATAATGCACCGACTCTAGGTAACTGGGGTCGGGGCGTTACAGTTGGTATCAGAGGAAGTTTAGTACAGACCTTGGAAGCTAGATTTAGATAAACTCTGATTAGAGCACGTAAACCTAAGATGACCTTTGAGGATTAGTATAGAATATTTTTCCTAGAATTTTGGTATTGTAGAGATTTTGTGAGTTTTCCGAGCAATACATCCCTATCTGGATACGAGCAGGTAGAGGCGGCTCTGGCACAGATGTACCTAGGGGTAAAACCCGAAAACACTGCTTTGAGATAGACTCGAACGGGAACTGGTGCATGACAATGGGCCATGCTGCACTCTTGGTTACGACACTCCCGGTGGATATGCTTAGGATAACTATCATTTTCTTTAAAAATCATTATGAAGGATTTATGAGTATATACTTCCTCAAATAAAACAATTTTATGATTATGGATTATATCCATAAATAGTTCAATTTATTATAAGTGTTTTATAAGTATGGTATTATGTATTTTGATTTATAAACTGATCTAGTTTAAGCCATTTTTTAGAAATGGCGCCTAGTGGAAGAAATGGAAACCGTATCAATGAACGCACTCCATGTAGGGATTTCCCTCCTGCTCAAGATAATTATAGTGGAGCTGGTGATGCAACTGGTGTCGATCAGCTAATCACCATACTGGGACAACTTACTCAGGTTATGAATAATAACCTTACCCGTATGAAGCACCCTGATCCGCAGCGTGGTGGTTCAATGTTAGATCGATTCATGAGGCAATAACCACTATCGTTCAATGGGAGTACAAATCCCTTAGTAGCTAAAAAATGGATAAATTCCCTAGAGAAAATATTTCAGGCTATGGGGAGTAGTGAAAGGGAAAAAGTTATCATGTCAGTTTACCGCCTCACTGGAGATGCTGATCAATGGTGGTCATTGATTCAAAATACGAAGGAAGATGATGAAGTATCAAATATGGAATGGAGGGAGTTCAAAGATCTATTTTTAGAAAAATACTTTCCTCGCGACCATCGAGCAGATATGGAAAGGCAATTTTTGATTCTGATACAGAAGGAGGATGAGAATGCCGCAAAGTATGAGGCTAACATTACAAGGTTTTCAAGGTATGTGGGAGATTATATTCGTAACCCAAGAAGTAAGATTTATCGTTTCATTGATGGGTTAAAACCATTTCTCCGTCAAGCATTAGTATCATAATCCTTATTGTTGTACGAAGACATTGTCTCATGTGCTATCAAGACCGAAAAGAAATCCTCTACGTCTTATGACTTTAAAGCAAAGCAAGAGAAGAAGAGACCTGCTGATTTATCTGGGAATGGAAATAAGTCGAAGAAGGGAAAGGTTGAATATCCATCCTGCGGTAAATTTGGGAAGAAACAACCCGGTACTTGCTTGAAGGGAACATGATTCTATTACAAGTGTGGTGAAAAAGGCCACCAAGCTCGTGATTGCAAGGGAAAGAAGGAAGCCACCAACGTTCAGTGCTACAATTGCAAGGATATGGGGAATTATGAAAATGAATTTCCGAAGCATCAGGAGAACTTACCTCATAAAAGGCCAAGGGATCAAGGCCAAGCTTATGCTACCACTACTACTGATGTAGAAGCTCAGAAAGACGTGGTGGAAGGTAATTTAAAGGTTTCCACAAGTTTAGCAAATACATTATTTCATTCTGGATCATCGAATTTTTTCATATCTTCCCAGTTTTCTAAGAAAATTAGATATTTCCAATTTGATTTAACAAGGGAGTTGTCAGTTAAAACTCATAAGGGAAGTATCATTGCAACAATGTTTTTTGAATCAGTCCCCATTAGAGCACATAAATGTTCTTTATCTGCTGATCTCATCGTCATACCTATGATTGAGGTTGATATAATACTCGGTATGCACGGGAATTTGGACTATGATGTGAAGATTTATTGTAAGAAGAAAGAGGTTATGATTCATGATGATAATGATGAGGAACACCTTATCATTAGAGCAGAATCATCACCACCTAATTCTTATTTAGATCCACCACCAGTAGCTCAACTAAATTCAATTATTTGGGAGGAAGATAATGAAATAACTATGGGTGAGGAAATGAATGTTCAAATAGAGGATGTACCTGTTGTGAAAGAATTTGTAGATGTATTTCCGGAAGATTTACCTGGACATCCTCCAGAACGAGAAGTTGAGTTTTCCATTGATTTAATTCCTGGATCAAGGCCTATACCGATGACCCCTTATAGAATAGCCACTATAGAATTAGTTGAACTAAAGAAACAACAAGAGGAATTGAGTAATAAAGGATTTATTCTCCCTAGTGTTTCTCCATGGGGAGCCCCTATTCTTTTTGTTGAAAAGAAAGATGGATCTATGAGGTTATGTATCGACTACAGGGAGATCAATGTTGTAACGATAAAGAACAAGTATCCCCTACCTCGCATTGATGATTTATTTGACCAACTGCATGGAGCTCAATACTTTTCAAAGATTGACCTTCGATCTGGATACCATCAGTTGTGTGTGAAGAAGTAAGACATTCTGAAGATAGCATTTCGAACCCGGTATGGGCATTACGAGTTTATTGTAATGCCTTTTGGATTGAATAATGCACCCTTTGTATTCATGGATCTGATGAATAGAGTTTTCAAGGAGTATCATGATGAATTTATGGTGGTATTTATTGATGATATCTTGGTATTCTCCAAAAGCTACGAAGATCATGAAAATCAGTTGCGTGTTATCCTGAAGACTCTGAGAAGACATGAATTATATGGGAAGTTTAGCAAGTGTGAATTCTGGCTTCATGGGATTTCATTTCTTGGACATATTATCTCTAAATACGGAATCTCTATTGATCCTTCTAAGACCAAGGCGATCCAAGAATGGCCAGAACCTACGAGTATAACTGAGGAACGTAGTTTTATTGGTTTGGCAGGTTATTATTGACGTTTCATCCATAAATTTTCCCGATTGGCTAACTCATTAACGAAGCTCACACGTAATGGGGCTAAATTTGTTTGGAAAAACGAGTGTGAAGAATGTTTCGAAGAACTGAAGAGAAGATTATTCAATGCTCCTATATTGACTCTACCATCAGGGAATGATGGGTTCGTTATTTATTGTGATGCATCGAAGAAAGGAATTGGTTGTGTCCTTATGCAGAATGATAAAGTTATTCCCTATGCATCATGACAGTTGAAAATTCATGAACAAAACTATCCTAATCATGGTCTCGAGTTAGCAGCTGTGATCTTTGCTTTGAAGATATGGAGGCACTACCTCTATGGTGAGAAATGTGACATTTATTCTGATCATAAGAGTTTGAAGTATATTTTCTCACAAAAAGAACTCAACATGAGGCAAAGGAGATGGCTTGAATTACTCAACGATTATGATTGTACGATACACAACCACCTGGGGAAAGCAAACAAGGTGGAAGATGCTTTGAGAAGAAAAGACCATGGAGTTTTGAACGTGATGAGAATTGAAAGGGATCCAATTTTGATAGATCTAGTGAAGAGGAACATGGGAATAACTAGGGAAGGTGAAACATCAATGCTTTTTCAAATGGTTTCCAAACCATCTTTACTAGAAAGGATTAAGAGTTCTCAGACCGATGATGAAGAATTTCAAAAGAAGATTAAAGCTGTGAATTATGGGAGACTGAGAGAAGTTTTGTATGAAGATGGAATTTTGAAATTTGGGGAGAGACTTTGTGTTCCCGATATACCTGATCTAAAAAGCGAATTGCTGGATGATGCTCATAGTTCCAATTTCTCTATACTCCCTGGGAGCACCAAAATGTATAGAGATTTGAAGGAACATTTTTGGTGGGACAACATGAAGAGGGATATTGTTGATTTTGTGTCAAGATGTATGGTTTGTCAATAAGTGAAAGCTGGAAGGCAACAGCCTGGAGGAGTCATGCAACCTCTTCTCATACCGAAGTTGAAATGGGACAATATTATGATAGACTTTGTCATGGGGCTACCAAATACTCCTAGAAGGAACGATGCAATATGGGTTATTGTTGATCGTCTTACCAAGTCAGTACATTTTCTTGATATAAGAGAAGATCTACCCCTAGAACGTCTAGAAAAACTATATATTAATGAAGTTTTGAGAATTCATGGAGTACCCATATCTATTGTTTCTGATCGTGATCCCCATTTTACTTCAAGATTCTGGAAAAGTCTTTAGAAATCCATGGATACTGAACATCATTTGAGCACTGCTTACTACCCTCAGACAGATAGACAATCAGAATGGACTATTCAAACCTTAGAAGAAATGTTGAGATCTTTCTCACTTGACTTTCAGGGTATGTGGGATCAATTTTTACAACTGGTAGAATTTTCCTATAATAATAGCTTCCATTCGAGTATTCAGATGGCACCATATGAAGAGTTATATTGAAAGAGATGTCGTACACTAACCTGTTGGGATGAAGTTGGTGAACGAAAACTTGTAGGCCCAGAACTGGTGGAAGAAACAGTGGAAAAGGTGAAGGTAATCCAAAATCACATCAAAGCATCTCAAAGTAGGCAGAAGAGCTATGCCGATAATCGAAGGAAGGATTTAGAATTTCAAGTCGGTGATCATGTTTTCCTAAAGGTATCTCCATGTAAGGGAGTCATACGTTTTGGTAAGAAAGGTAAATTGAGTCCCAGGTACATCGGAACCTTCGAAATTCTCGAACGAATTGGGGTTGTAGCTTACCGATTGGCAATGCTGCCAAATCTCTCCAAAGTTCACGATGTGTTCCACGTATCTCTGTTGTGGAAATACATGCCTGACCCAATGCATATACTCACCTATGAGGAATTAGAACTGGAACCCGATCTTTCTTATTCCGAAGAGCCCATCAGGATTCTTGATATGATAGAACAAGTACTAAGAAACCGGACGACACGTCTGGTAAAAGTTTTGTGAAGAAACCATAAGATGGAAGAGGCAACGTGGGAACCCGAGGAACATATGATGAAGAACCACCTGAGTCTTTTCATGTGATAAGTATTCTAGAGATTTTTAGGACGAAATTATTTGAAGGAGGGGAGAATGTAACACCCCAAGATGCTGTGGTACGCTTCTCATTGAATAATGTGATAGCATGTGTTGTATGCAACACAGAGTTCCAACACAGCATAACCAATCAAACTAGTTGTTATGAATAGTAATACCTACTTTTTGAAATTATATATATTTTATATTTCAAAATGGACTTCATTTTTGGATTCGGAATATCGAATTTAGCCTAAGGTGAAATTTTGGTACTTTTCAGATAACTTTAATATTTTGATGAATAGTGAAAATTACTAAATTTTAATTAAAAACAATTTTTTTAATCAAAATAATTAATAGTGATAAATTATTAATTTGAGTTGTTTTAAAGTATATTTAGAATAAATTTTTACCATTAAATATAATTTTGGTCATTGGACATCAATTTACAATTAAACCGGACAAAAACAAGTGCCAATCTTTTGATAGTTATTATCTCTTAAAAACACGCTTTTTGTTTTAACAATGGGAATTAATTTTAAATTAATTTATGCCACTTATGTGTTTTGAATTTTGAAAAATGGATTCCATATTTAGAATCAGGATGTTCAAATTGTGTAAATAGGTAACTTTTATTTTTAGACATTTTGAATAATTACTTCAGTAAATATTTTATTTACCATGGTTAAAGGTAAATCCGGTAAATAAGAGTTACAAAATAATATTATAATAATAAAGAATTACCCTAAAACGTGTCCTAACCTTATTTTTTATACATGTTCGACCATATTCATCTTTTGGACGATTTTGGGACCCCATGGTGCTACTTGTAGGTGATAGGGACACTTAATTTTTTTTAAGTTAAAATGAATACCAAAATGACACAGGCATATATCGTTTAGAATATAAAAATTACATAGGGTTATATATGTTGAATTTTAGACTATAAATATTCATTAGAAAGATAAAAATATTTCCTACATAATTATATTTTATTTATAATTTTTAGAGATTAAAAAAGTTAATTTATTTATGATACAATGATGATGCAGTAAATCCCATAATACTGAAAATTTTAAATAATTCATATTATAAAAACTCAAATAAATAAAATTTGAGACTTTTAATGAATTAAAATAATTTTATAGGATAATATATCATATTAGGATTGATTTAATTAACTTTTTTCGATGTAATAACTCTGTTATGAGTTTCACAAAAATCCACTATTGAATAGTGTCAAAATTGACATAAAAGTGTTTTAAAAAAAGTATTATATTATTAATTGATATTAAATTCCGAAAAATCTAAGGTTCGGACAAGAGACATATATCATGATATTTTTATCATTAATGGACCACTTGGGTGTCGCTTGTATGTATATGGTAAGTTTATTAACAATATTATAAAAAAATACAAAGAGACATTGTAAAAGTTAAACTAATTAACTTAGAGATAATACTTAATGATAAGGTTAATATAGTAACCCAAACCTGTCTAAATTCTATTGGTTGAATGTTTTTAGACCTATCCCCACCTCAGAAGTTAAATAATCAACTTTGGAGCCATTATAAACCGAATATGAATTTATTATAAATTAATATTTCTAGCTTTTCCAAAAGTGCCCCTCACCCCTCTTATAAAAGGCCACTCCTCCTTCTCATTTCATCAAACCTTCAAAGCCTTTTGGTTCGGCCAAACTCTGCCCAAATACACTCCCAACTTCCATCACTACAACCTAGAGGCCTTAGTTTGATAAGAAATCCTTCTTAAGGAGACCTTTTGACAAATCAAAAGGAAGAACCCGAAGAAGAGGTAATGATTTCACCACCCTTTTCCAAGTTCCTTTCTTCTTCCACTTATTCTTTCTTTGTTATTACCATTCTACAATAATAACTCCATTATCTTATATATACTGTGATGTTATTATAAATATGGTACAACCATATTCATTATTCTATCCACCCTTTGAATAACATGTCACCATACATGCGTACGTACGGCTTACCGTCTCCACGTCGTGGTGTAATTGTTATTCAATATATTATTATTTAGATGGGTATAATAATGATCTGTAACTCATGTAAATAATAAATATAACATAATAATTATTCTGTATATATGATATACCATCAAATTATATATTATTTTAATATCAAAAAAAATCATATTGTCACTTGTGCGTACGTACAGACTACCGTCACCACGAACGCGATGAGATTCATTCTCTATCACAACCATGCAAGTATAATTATCATTTGATGATTTAAAAATAAAGTTTAAGGAATTGATATCATTCTGGATGAGAATAATATACAACCTATCCATGACAAACATGGCTTACATAACAAAACATATAAAAGAAAATGTGTAAGTTAACACCCGAAACGACGATAATTCTAAGATATTATTAACAAAGCAATGTTAAAAGATCATATATGATATCATATTAATGTATATGATTATTGAATAGTTTAATAACAATTATTTCAGAATTATACAGGAGGTTAACCTACCCTTAACAAAGGAAAAGTACAAGGTAAGGGTTATTTCACAATCTCTTCATTATCTGAGGCTGTTTATACGTAATAATCTATTGGGATCTCTTTTTCATCCACATCCATGTTTCTTAAAAATGTATTTCAAAACATTTTTTCTTCTTAAAAGAATATGGTTTAAAGTCATTTATACCCTTGTTTGACTTTTTATAAGTGGTATATAAAGGAATCTTTTCGTCATTTTCCAAACAAGGTTCTTTTTAACCTTTTCGATGGAATTAAGGTAAGAATGTTTTTTAAACTTATACAGCGGGTGCAGTTATTTTCCACCGTTATAAAATCGTCGAAGAATCCCTTAGAATCTAATAAGAATACTTTCAAATAAAATGTTTTATTTTATAAATATATGACTCTTAAATGATTTCAAAATAGAAAGAGATATTTCTCTGAAAAGAGTTTTGTTTTCATCTAGGTCAACATCCTTTAATGGATTTTATGCTTATTTGAAGTTGATTTATTATGATACAAAACTTCTATATTGTATTGACGGTTTTGTGATATGTTTGACTGTGGATGTGCTATTTTTATACCATTCATAGTTTATGGTGAAAGTATTGTCATTTCTTATGCTAGTATTAATACGAATATTTATGTTATGTTTAAACCTTTTCATATAGGAATGCATTGGACATAATATGTGACGGGTGGATCCCGCTATAGCTCCTCGATGCATCGGTAGGTCTCATGAGACAAACTAGTGTCTTGGAACAAGGCCATGGAAAAATCTTATTTGTAGTCTTGGAACAAGGCCTTGGCTATGTGGTTATGATAGTCTGGCATTATGCATTCCATCATTATGAAAATGGTTATTGATATTGCATGTGATTATTCGATTAGTAGAATATCCCTGTGAATAAGTAAATGGAATTATTTCATTTTACTTTTTCCATACTATGTTGAAGTTCACGTTTAAAAGACTTTTGTTTTAGTTATACATTTCCTTAAATGTTTATGCTTATTATTGAATGTTGCCTCTATATTGTTATCCTTACTCGGCATTTGATCTCACCCCTTTTCTATGTTTTATTTTTCCCAGGAAGTGAAGAAGTAAATTATGAATGACCTGCAGGGATATTATGTGGGGATATGAGTGTGGAATATGAAGACTATGTTGTTATAGTAGTTTTTCACTTTATGATGTAATGCAAAACTTTATGTATATATCTAGTGTTTCCAAGGCTACTAAACCAATCGGTATTTTGAGATTTGATCTTTCTTGTGATCATTCCAATGTTATGTAATAATGCACCGACTCTGGGTAACTGGGGTCGATGCGTTACACATACCATATCTATGGAGTTGCGTGAGAGGTCTGTGAACCTCACTAAGTACCGAGCTACTGTCATGCTGCCTTACTGCAGATGAAGTAACTACTGAATCTGCACCTCATGAAGGGTGGATAGAACAAACTCTGAGAGGAAGAGAATATCGAAGTCTATCCAGACTAATGATGCCTCGTCATGCACCAAGAGAATCATGCTCCACTATCTGCCTACTGCTGCATGTAGGAGACTCGCAACAAGGATCACCATGAGGTCTTCCGGTGTCCCTATCAATCTGAAAACTCTCATGACATCCTCCAACCAATCCTCAGCTGCCTATGGGTCCGTCTCTCCCCGGAACCTGGGCAGACTCTGGCGCTAGTACTCATGCAACACACTCAGGTAGAGTGCACTCTCTGATCCTGGCGCTGGTGGTATCGATGGCCCAGTGGTTAGTCGTACCACTCGTACCTCTTTTGTGATGGGGCCGTGAACCAAGACCTCATTTCTCAGTGGGCTGCCATCTCATATGAAACAAAGAACCCTATACGGTTGCCTTATTGGGGACATCCTAAAATGAGATAGGTGATCAATGGGTAAAATATTATATCTAGTGAGCTGACACAGCATAATCACAGAGAAAACTTTTTCACTGGAAATACACACGCAATCAGTGTTTTCATGCACTGAGTGGAATATCTGAAGTCAGAGAACTAGTGTATGGATACGTCAGCCTCCGCACCAACACCGGTTTCCCTAAACTGATAACCACACTCAAAACACTTAGCACTATTGCTGTTAAAAGAATCAGAGTCTATGTTCGGTGGTAGAACCAATTCCTCTGATACCAATTTGTCATGACCCATCCTCGGGGCCCATGCCGGGACTACCCCAATCCCGCCTTTCATGGGCCAATGGCGGGAAACTATCACCAAAGGAGAATCCTTGATAAAAAGGGAAGGCATTGCCTTTTAACCTGTAACACACACACACAGTATGAACACAAGCAGTAGAGACAACAAGTACTAAAGTAGGAAATTATGTTCTGCTGAAACTAAGTGGGCTAGGATACAAACACAACTTAACAACAATTATAAGTACAAGTAAAAATGGAAAACATATCATGGATCGTCCATCGGATAATCCTACCTGAAGGGTAGGTACAAAACCCAAACAACTCATCACTATGGTATGCCCCATCTAGTCAAACTCCGAGCAGCCTCCGTCTGTCACCCTCATCCTTGATCACTGATGAAATTCATCTGAATAGAACAAAACAAGGTGTGGGAAAATCCCGTGTATGAGTGAGTATAACAATACGTATTAGGGGACCACAAGACCCCCGAAAGTCACCCAGAAACCACAAAGAATAAAAGACAGTATAAAGATACAAACACGGAGTATCAACCAAACCTACTTAGGTATATGTCTATACATATACCTAAGTTACCAGTCATAATCCTAGCTCCAACTCTCAAGCCCAAAAACAACCCTGTCCTTAAATGAAGTAAAGTCAATCACTACGATTATAATGGTTTAAATACATGACTCATCTCACATAGGTATACATCTTTCGTAGAGTATTAGAGATGATCAGATGTAATAACTAATTCATCTATGATGTCCGACCCACACAGGATACTGGACCAGCTAAGTTGTCAGTCCCACACTGGATACAAGACCAGCTATTCTCTCAGACCCACATAGGATACAGGAACAGAAGTAAGAACTATTGGACTCACGGAGGATCCCGGTACTGTTGCATCATCGTCGAACCCACGGAGGATTTCGGAATAGTAGTAATTGTTGTCTAACCCATGGAGGATTCTGGTACAATAGTCATCGATGTCGAACCCACGTATGATTCTGGTACAATAAATGTCACAGCCAGCTCTAGGGTTATCACACACAACACGATCTATTTCCATAGGGTTCGCACCTCGAGTCAAGTGTCGATACATCAACTATCATGATGTTTCGAGTTGATGTATCTCATAGTTCCGTCTCATCCAATGGAACCCAATGTGACAGACGGTGCGTCAATTAGAAGCATGGTCTATATGTTATTGGCATTTCTGTTCTAGGGTCCTGGTTGGATTTACACATGATCCAAACCCAAATGTTTTCCAAATTTGTCCAAAACTCACTTAGAGTATCAAAAAAGTCCCACTTCGTCGCGAAGTCTTGGTGTCATAGTGGGCATGTCGATCAGATGTGCAGTCTAAGAGATATTCATATTTCAACCATGGCAGGCCCGACCCACCCAGCCCAGGGGCCTGGCGGGTCGTCGGGTCTTACCCAGGTCAAGGGGTTCGACCCGGTTGGGGGGTCAGCCTGGCCCGATGGGGCGTGGCCCACCTACAGACCCGGCCCGAGCTGCGGGCATGTCCGGTTCAGCCGGCACACGTGGCCCACGCAACGGTCTGCTGTTCTTCCCATGCGTCCCTTGCGGGCGCCACGTTTCTCCAGCCGGGCCGACGGGCGTGCGGCCGGTTCGCCCATCCATGTGACTCGTGGGTGAAGGTCGTGGTCTCCTCTGCGCGGTGCCTGCAGGCACCGCAGTCCTCCAGCCTGGCCGGCAGGCATCCTGTCGGTTCTTCAAGCCGAGCAACCTGTGGTTTCGGACCACAGTATCCCTCCATGGGGCGCCTACAGGTGTCACGGTCTTCCAGTGGGCCGGTCGGTCCATTGGCCGGTCGTCTTGCTATCTAGCTCCACTGTAGCCAACTCAGCCAGCTAGCTCGACCGACCACCTCTACACCTCCACCGCGGAGTGACGACGCTGCCATCCTGCTTCCCTCCACGCAGCATGAAGACACCACACCACCACCGACATAGTTGTTTTCTGGGGTGGTGAGGTGGCATTGCGCCCTTTCTAATCCACCTATAACATCAACCAAACGAGATTCAACCGAAGGACGATAGGCCAGGTCTGTTCAGACAACACCCTCTACATTCAGTGATATCTATTTTCTAACATCGAACCAAAGTAAAAATTAATGAACGAGGATATAATTTTATTCATTTAAAAATAAAAAAATCCCCTACCTCATAAACGATGCTCGTTCAACGGAGTCACGAGAAGACAAAATCATTCCAATGAAGTCGGGAAGAGAATACGTTGTCATTGGTGACGTTATTCGTTGGTGGCCTCTACTCCTCTAATGCGGAGGGAGGTCATTGGATATGTTCATCATTCTTCGGGGGAAGAATGTTTTCTTTCAAAATCTCCAATGATTCCCCAGGTATTATGTCCAACCCTCATAAAATAAAAATAACACCACTTATTTAAAGGATGGCTTTATGAATTCAAAGAGATTCAAATTTATTAATATACATCCATTAATTAATTAAAAAGGCAAGTTGGCTCATTAAATTGGAGGGAGGAGATGAAGAGGATCCATATGAATAAAGGTGGTTTCATCCTCCTTAATTGGGGGTTCATGGAGTAAAAGGGTAATTGAAGGGGTTTCATAATAGTGGGCTCCAACATTAGTTATGACCTCCAAAGGGAGGTCCGGGTGTGGTGGGACCCACCTCTAACCTCCACTTATAGACATTAACTAACTAAAATAAAAATAATCCATCACTTATTTTTATTTTACTTTTTTTTTGAATCCCAGAAAACTAACTTCCAAACATGTTTAAATGTAACAGCTTTAATGGTCCCCTGAAGCGAATACTGGCTCTATGAGTTCAGCGGTGTTCTCAGATTTCAATTCTGAGCACCGTTTCATAATATATGAAATCCCGCATGTACGTTTACTGAAAGTACCTGATCAAGACAACATAAATTGATTTCGGACACATCGGGCCTTGGAATTAGGCACCGTCAGAAAATGCAGACTCATAAAATTCCCATATCTTTAAGAAAGAAATTTCCACTGGATTTTCGGTTCTTTACCAAAGGGTCCTCTAGTACTATTCCTCGATCTTTGTAAAAACAATGTGATGTGAGAATCCTGATCAGATACTATCATCTATGGGATTCCATGATGTCGATTTATCTCTAACCTGTAGATTCATCCCAACCACACATCTAATATATTCACTTGAAAAGAAAATAAGATCATGTTATGGTGACTTAGTCAATGATCACCCATATGGTATCATGTACTTTCTACATACTTGTTAAATCTATCAGGAACTCTATATATATCATTTTCCACTCCATTCATGGAACCCCAAGGATGAAAATACAATCCCCTTCCATGTACAAGGGACATTTATAGTGAGTGAAAATTCATTAAATTGATTCCACCCATCAAATTTCTTTTATATCAATAGTTAAGCCCCACATAAACTTATAACATCATCCCTGCTGTCATCTTTGAGAACCACATTAATATCCTGATGCATCTCGCATCTCTAGGAATCCACTGATACTACGGTGCATCCCTAGAAAGGAAAGACATGCACCCCACTGTTCAAATATCCATCAGGGGCCTTATCTACGAACAACTGAGAATGTAAAGTTTCATCATCAATATCACCAATCCACACCTCACTAAATCACTATATTATTTTAGGGTAAATAAAAAATTACTATAGGTAACATGCATAATCTATATCAAAGAAGGATGACTATGATGATTGCAAGAGCTATATTTTCACGTTCATACACTACAAACAAAATCCCTTATAGAGAGAATCCACTACCACAATTTTCACAGTCCTTATGTAATTCTGTCCAAAGACTCTACCTCAAGTATACTACCTTATGAGGGAAGAGATACTTGATACTCTTGTAGATAGGGTAGATGATAACTGCTCACCTATCGGCTAGTGTCATCACATCTTCAATGTGAAGACTACGGTTTCCGTTTCAAGATCCTGGAAAGTGTAGTTCTGCTCATGTGGTCTAAACTGGCATGAAACACTGGATGTCACATCCTGGTACAACATTATGACACAACAATGTCTTTTCCCTCATGCATCATAGAACACTACATACATGACTCCCTCCCCTGGAAAACTAAAGATCAGGGTGATCGTGAAACTCTTTCTTAACTGCTGAAAAGCATGCATGCTCCTTTCTATCGAGGAAAAAGGAATATCATTTCAACCAATCTATGTGTTCGTCGACCATTTGGTATTGGATACTCATTATCCAAGGTCTCTTTGTCATGACCCGTCCCATTGGGGCCGCACCGTGACTCCCCAAGCTCGCCTCCAATAGCCCAGGGGCTGGTGACTAGCACCGAGTAGGTGCAACACTAACATGGGAGGCATTGCCTAAGTACCTGTACACATGCGCACATCTCCAAGCCCACGCATGCTGAAATGTAAATCACTAAGGAACAAAATTCATGCATAAAACTAAACCCCAACCAATAGAGTACGACGAAAGGTAAAGTACGGTAAAAGTAAGTTGGGCCAAAAATACAAGCCCTCCAAAAAAACAATCAAACAAGAGTCTAAAATCCGCAAAGTCCGACCTGTAAATACAAAAGGTACTGGGATTGCTACTCGTAGCCATAGGATCACCTCGGCCTATTGGGAACTCATAAATCTCGGTCCAATTCTGGTCCGCCCTGGACTCTATGAAAAGGTTGATCGTCTGCATAAGACACCAGATGTGCGGGCAAAGCCTGTGCAAGGGTGAGTATAAAAATACTCAGTAGAGGACCCTGAAAACCACAATGCAGTAAAAAAAATAAAGGCACTATTAGTTGTGCACAATATATGTCTATAGAACATATGTAACAACCAGATATACTCAAACATGTCCCCATAGTCAAGGGACAAGTTAGGAAACCACATACACCCACAAGGGATTCTATTCGAAAATACTGTGATACACTTGTTCTGGGAGAACGCACTACACAAGTCTTAAACCTCTGATGACGTCCGTCTAAGAAGTGTTGTTATCGGGAACTATCACGAGTGGTTTCTTCACTCATTATAGGAGACACACTTCTAAGTGGGTAGTTTACGAAAGATAGAAGCACTCATTATAGGATACACACTCCTGAGTGTGAAAGATCATGATAAACAGATGAGTATCACTGCCAGAGCCATTGTAGATACCGTAACTCATCCTGATTCACCAGTCAGGTGATAAACAAGCTAGGTAAAAAATCAACACCCTGTAGAGTTGGTCATGTCGATTCCTGACTATACCTAGGGTTAGGAATGGATAGAGGATCTCACTCCGTGACTCTCAGAGGGATGCTGAATCTATCACAGAATGTAAGGATGAAGGGATCATACTCCTGTAGAAGGAAATGATGTCTGGACTTCAGGGGAACAAGTAGAAGGGTCACTAACCCAAACGAAATATTTCCAAGGCAAGGTTTACAAGATGACCAAGCAGTTTTCCAGAAAGTACACGGTGTGTAGAAATTATACATGTTGTGTTGTCCAACCCCGGGTACTGCCTATGTATAATGGCCTATGTCATGAACCTGGGCATATAAGAAAAAAATAGTACACGGCCTGTAATACAGTGTACACGCTGGGTCTCGGTAGTTGGGGTTGACTCCGTGTACTCTGGTCGTGTGCCCGTACACGGTCATCAACCCGTGTACACCAACTCGTGTAATCGCCACATGGGGTGACCCGCGTTACTAGCATCCCCTGTCCATGTGATGGAGTACACTGTTGTGTACTCCATCCTTTGTCCACGTATCCGCGAGATACAAGATGAGCTCCACGTAGCTGCCTCTACCACTCTGTAAACGTTGTGTCGCCTAAAGCCTTGTATCTCATCCCATGTCTGTGTACTACCCAAAGTACACACCGAGATTCGGGGAAAGTCCAACATGTCATGTGACCAGGGTCACATGCCGTGTGATTATTCTCTTTCCTAGAAACCCTAGCTACGGCCACTAGTACTACACGGCGTGTTCTTCAAATTTACACGCTTTGTATTCTGGAAACTTCTAAAAACAGTTCTCTTCACCGGCGTGCCTCCTCTGCCGCTCATATCATCGATCCAGCCGTCATATCACCACGAAACCTTCAGGGTTTGGTCGCCCCAATGCCACAAAGATTCTTTCAATGTTTTTGGACCTTTGACCTGCTCTGAAAACATATCTTGGTCATCCTTCATGAAGAACACTCATTAAAATGCCTTTACCAATCCGGTCGGATTCATCACCCACCATCGCTTCCGCACCACCACAAGGACGTTGCACTGAAGAAACTTCGATTTGGGATCATTGCATCGTAGAACGGATGCGAAAAGATCTGATGTTCATCGCCCCGTGAAGAACATGAAGAACACGCGAGGAAAGAAGGAGGAAGAAATAAAAATAAACAAATCAAGGAACGATCCTCTGACGTCGTTTGTCACTGCGTTGATCTACTCTCATTAATAAGCTTAAACGGAGCAAGAATGAACATAAATAAATAACAAGGATTAATTACCCAAAATCAATCCCAAGGAATACCCTCCCGCAAGAACGTATTAATCCACATATCAAGTTCTTCGTGGTTGATCTGCGTTTGTCATTTTAAACTCAAAACGGGGAAAAGAAATAGAAATTACAAACCCCTACCTCAAATGGGATGAAGAGTGATTTTCGCGACGCATTAGGCGAAGGGATTTGTCAAAATCCGAGGGCATCGATTGCTCATGTCGTCATCTGCCAATGTGTCCTCCTCCACCCAATCTTCCAAGAGAAATCTCTTTCTTTCTCTCTCAACACGCATGGTTATGAGGTTAACCCTACGAATTTTCCATAAGCATGTATTTATAGGGGTGTATTAGGTCGCTTCTCAAAATAACGGAAACGTTTTAGTAAAATAAAATAAATCATTAATTTATTTTATTCCTTCTAAAGTGATTCCCTTTTTAAAACGTCCAAAATTAAACATTTTAGATGACCTAATTTGGACAATGTTAGAGTCGTTCATAGGAAAAGTCGTCATCCCAGACGCAACGGTGCCCTCAGATTTTTAATCCAGGAATCCGTTTGGAAACTACCAAAATCGGTCACAAGAGTTGACTCACTTAACATAAAAAAAAGTTTAAACCACCATTCCGAGTTTACTGGACCTAAGAATGAAGTTCTGTCTTTGTCCGGGTCTCATAAAAATCCAGATAATATTTAAAAATTGTAAACAAAAAATCAGAGACATTACATTCTCGCCACCTTGGGGCTTTATGTCCCCAAAAATCCAAAACAAAGGCTACTCAAAAATATGTGGGTACTGGGCATGAATCAGGGCCTCCCGCTCCCACATGATCTCCTGGAGATTCCAATGCTGCCACCGAATGTGCCCCACGGGAATCAATCGTCCACGAAGGATCCTCTCCTACCGATCCTCGATCTCCGCCAGGTACTCAGCAAAGGTCCCTCCATCCTCGATGTCTAGAGCACCCCAGTCGATGACGTGCGATGGGTCATGCACGTACCTCCTCAGCTGAAACACGTGGAAGACATCATGTACCCGATGCAACTATGACGGTAGAGATAGGCAGTATGCCACCTCACCAACTCTGCACAGAATCTGGAAAGTTCCGATGAACCTCGAAGATAGCTTGCCACCTCATCCAATTCTTCACAACCCTTGTCGAGGTGGGACCAGAAGAAAGATGTTTCCTCCCCCTTAAAACTCCAAAGGTCTATGTCGCCTATCAGCGTTATACTTCTTCCGGCTCTGTGTAGTCTTCATCCGCTCTCGGATGACCTGCACCTTCTCTGAGGTAGCTCGTACTAACTCTGGACCCATGAGTGCTGAAATTTTGGGGTCGGTCCAGCAAAGTCGTGACAGGCTGTGTCTCCAATACAAGGCCTCATACGGTGTCATGCTAATGGTGGAGTGGTAGATTTTGTTGTACACAAACTCCACCAGTGGTAGGATGTCCTCCCAACTGTGACCAAAGTCCATGATACAAGCTCACAACATATCCTCCAAAACCAGAATGGTCCTCCCCATCTAACCATCAGTCTGTTGATGAAACAGTGTGCTCAAGCGTAGCTGAGTCCCAAAATCCTCCTGCAATCCCTCCCACAACTGAGATGTGAAGTGGGCATCTTGGTCTATGACTATAGATGATGGGACTCCATGAAGCCGAACTATCTCCTGCACGTAGATTTGTCCCAAGATCTCTATGGAAGTCTGCTCTCTGATAGCTAAAAAGTGGGCCGACTTGGTGAGTCGGTAAATGATCACCCAGATGGAATCATTCCCCTTGGGGATCCATGGTAATATCATCACTAATTCCATCAATATTCCATACCACTTCCACTATGGGACTTCGAGGGGGTGAGATAATCCCGCTGGAACCTGGTGCTCAGCCTTCACCTGCTGGCATGTGAGGCATCGAGAAAAGAACTCTGCTACTGCCTTCTTTATGTCTGACCTCCATAACTGTCATCGGAGATCATGGTACATCATTTCCACTCCGAGATGTACCACCAAATGTGATATTTCATCAGGACCTCCTCCTACAATGCCACTGGTACAACAGTGTGTCCTCTTAAAAGAAATATGTGCTCACCACCTTGTGAATATCAATCAGGTGCAGGTCTTGTGGATAACTAAGCATGTAAAGCCTCAAAGTTGACATCCCCAAGATTTTCCTACGTAAATGGTTGTAAGAGTGTAAGGGTGACAACCATCTACTATAGATAAGTTGTATCCTCGCCATCCATGAAGGATAACAGTAACACGGATAACTGTTGTGTCGCCTCACTCAACAGATGTGAGCTCGACCTTCTGCTAAGGGTATCTGCCAACTTGTTCCCCTTTCTAGGAGTGTAGATGATTTCAAAATCATTGTCCTGGAGTAACTCTAGTGATCATCTCTATCACAGATTCGAATCTTTTTGCGAAGAGATGTACTTGAGGCTCTTGTGGTCAGAGTAGAAAACAAACCAATCGCGTATTAGGTAGTGTCTCCACATCTTTAATTCAAAGACTACTACTGCCAACTAGAGATCATGGGTCTCATAGTTTTGTTCATGTGGCCTAAGTTGGAACAAAAAATAAGAAATCAGTACATACCACTACATCAGGACACAGCCGAGCCCGGTCCCTGATGTGTTACAGAAAACTACGTACTCGACACCCTCCTCCAATAGTCTCAAGACTGGGGTTCTCATCAATCTCCACCACAACTGTTCAAAAGCCTACTGGTACATCCATGTCCACAAAAAGGTTTTCCCCTTCCTGGTCAAGGCCGTCATCAGTGCAAATATCTGGGATAAATCAGGAATGAATCTCCGGTAATATCCTTCCAACCCGAGGAAGCTACGTACCTCCGTCACACTCCAAGGTGGCTCCCATGGTAACACAGCCTCCACCTTGTCTAGATAAACAGCCACTCCATCTGCTAAGATGACATGTCCTAGAAAGTGGACCCCCTGAATCCATAACTCGTGCTTTGATATCTTTCTATAATGTTGGTGCTCCAGAGTATGTCTAGGACCATCCATAGGTGTCTCGCGTGCTCCTCCTCTGACGCGGAGTACATAAGGATGTCGTCGATAAAGACCACCACAAACCAGTCCATGTATAGCTAGAAGATCCGGCTCATCATCCCCATGAACACTATGGGGGCATTCGTCATGCCAAAAGGAATCACCAAGTACTCATAGTGATAGTAGTGGCATCTGAAATCTATCTTCGATATATCCTCATCCCGCACTCGTAGCTGATGATAGCCCGATCGAAGGTAAACCTTCGAGAACCACTGTTTCCCTCTTAGCTGATCGAAGAGAACATCGATCCCTGGGAGTGGATATTTATTCTTTATCGTCACCTTGTTTAGGCCCCAGTAATCCACGCACAATCTCCGACTTCCATCTGCCTTCTTGGAAAACAGGTTTGAGGCCGCCCAGGGTAAAACACTGGGTCTCACGGAACCCTTGCTCTACAAATCCTCCAACTGCACCCTCAGCTCGGAATGCTCTATGGGAGCCATCCGATACACCGATGAATAAATCAGTGTCTTCCTATGGTGTAAGTCGATGCAGAAGTCAATTTCCCGGCAGGGAGGTAATCTTGTAACATCTTCGGGAAAGATTTCCTCATACTCCGCCACACTTACTGGGAACTGCGAGCTCAAAACATATACTGCTCCAAGGGTAAGGCTAGACAACTCATGAGTGATCGGATTTACCCTCCTATTCCGGAGCCCATTTTTTACTACCTGGGTTTCCATTTCTCTAAAAACGGAAAACCATGTTCCATCACGGTGGACACACCGTACTCATCTCCCTAAACAGTCAATCTGGGCATGGACCGAAGATAACTAATCCATACCATGAATGACATCGTAAGGCCTCAACGCTACCACCATGAGGTTCCAACCTAAACTCTCACCTCCAAGGGTAAGATCACACTGCTGACAAAGGTGTGTGATTGTCAAGTCTCCTCCCGTAGGTGTCTCCAAGCATAAATATTGACTCAACGGTTCTACCAGAATCTCTAGGTTTTGTACATGACATGTGGCTATAAGGGAATGACTGGCACCTGTGTCTATGATCACGAAAGATACAGTAGAAAAGACAATCTTCGTACCTCGAATCATCCCTCGAGCCCCTAGGTCATATGCCTCGACTGCATGTAGTTTTCCCCATCCTTCTCCCCAAGCTCCCATAGCCTCGTGCGGACCTCCTGGGGGAGGTGGTGGAAGTAAGTTGAAGCGTCTTCCACCAACAGCTGCTCTCCCTTCTCCTATGCCATGTCTACCGCATGGAGGGTCTGAATGCTCTGTTCTCTTCCTCTGCCTCGGTGGTCCATCCACTGCTTCCCTATCAGCATCTCGACGGGTTGGGAAATCCCTAAAGAGATGTCCCCTACCGTCACATGTGTAACATCGCTTCTCCCTCGACTGACTGGATCCACGTTGAGAGCCCTGCACTATCGATACCCTATCTTGGGTCCTCCTCCAACGTCTCTCACATCATGATCCCTACGTCTGACATCGGCTCCCTGCCATCGAGGTCTCCACACATGGCTGCCTGCTACTGACTGCCGGCGGCTGTCTCTGCTTCTCCAAGAAGCTGTCGACCACCAAATCTCGCTCGAGCATTCCAGCATAAGTCGATATGCATATAGGCACAACAATACCTCATATGTCATTTCGTAAACTCTGCTCGAAGATCCAATCTCTGATGTACTGATCCCTAACCATATCCATCGATTACCTGGTGAGGTTTGTGAACCTCGATGAATATTCATCTACCGTCATAATGCCCTGTAGGAGCGGAAGAAGCTCCTAGATGCCCACATCACTCAGTGTAACTGGAGAGAACTCCTCCTTGAAGAGTCCCTCAATCTCCATCCATGAAAGAGTCTTCTCATCGTGAGTCTTCGTGGTCAGACTCCACCATCATACCAACAAACCCTGATGAAGACTCTCTCCTAGGATCACCATCTGGTCTGCAGGTGTCCTCACTAGATGGAAAACTCTTGTCAATGCCTCAAGCCAGTCCTCAACCGCCTAAGGTTCGGTCTCACCTCGGAACCTGAGGGGTCTCTATCTGTGAAACTCATGGAGCATGCTAAGCATGTGCTCTTCGCTGGTCTGTAACGCGGGTACCACTGGCTGCTCCACTGGTGGTGGTATAGTAGGTGCACCACCTAGTGGAAACACCTGGGGAGTTGGTCCCTATATTGAAGCCTCATCACTGAGGGGGTCATCCCTGTGATTGTGTTGCTGAATCCTAGTGGGTATTCATCGTGAAGGAATCCTATAAGGAAACAAGATGTATCATAGTAAAGAGTATATCTGGATAGCTAACACAAAGGATATGGAAACCACAAACCATTACTATATAACGCATGTACCATTAATTTCCCCACAACCAGCTTTTTCATGTACCGAGTCGAAAAGAAGGTTATCAGAGTCCTGGTGTATAGATACTTCAGCAACTACACCAAAACTGGAGTGTCTGTCCTGAAGGCCAAACTCAAAACAATTAACACTGTTTCCCCAAACCAAACTCACAGTCTCTTGGTCCTAAGGTAGAACTGACCACCCCTGATACCACTCTTTAACAACCCATCCTAGTGGGGCCCATGTAGTGACTCCCCAAGCCCACCTCCAATATCCCAGGGGCTGGTGACTAGCACCATGTAGGCGCATCACCAACATGGGAGGCATTTCTTCAGTACCTGTACACACTCACACATCCCCAAGCCCACAAATGTTGAAATTCAAATCACTAAGGGAGAAAATGCATGCATACAACTAAATGCCAACCAACAGAGTACGACTAATGGTAATTTATGGAAAAATTATACTGGGCCAAAGATACAATCCCACCAAAAAACAAACAAACAAGAGTCTGAAAACTACTAATTCCAACCTATAAACACAAAAGGTACTGAGACTGCGGCTTGTAACAATAGAAGCACCTCAGACTATAGGGAACTCCTAAATCTTGGTCCTATCCTGGTCCGCCCTGAACTCTGTCAAAAGGCTACTCGTCTGCACAAGACACCAGACATGCGGGCAAAGCCCGTGCAGGGGTGAGTATAACAATACTCAGTAGAGGACCTCGAAAACCAAAAAGCAGTAAACAAAACAAAGGAACTATCAGCTATGCATAGTATATGACTATAGAGTATATGTAACAACCAGATATACAAAAACACGGCCCCATAGTCAAGGGACAAGTCACGCAACTGCATACCCCTGCTAGGGATTCTGTTCGAAGATTCCATGATACACTCGTTTCTGGGAGAACACACTCCACGAGTCTTAATGCTCTGATGACATTCATCCGAGAAGTGTTGTTCATTGGGAACCATCATGAGAGGTAGATTCACTCATTATGGGAGAGACACTCTTGAGTGGGTAGGTTACGATGGATAGAAGAACTCGTTATGGGAGACATACTCTTGAGTGAGAATGATCCCGATACATTGTTGAGGATCACTGCCATGGCCATGGTAGATACTACGACTCTTCCAGATTCACCAGTCATGTGATTCACCGGCTAGGTAGGGGATCAACACTCGGTAGAGTTGGTCACGTCAATGCCTGGCTCAACCTAGGGTCAAGAATGGATAGAGAATCTTGCTCCGAGCCTCTCGGAGGGAGGCCGACTCTATCAAAGAATGTCCGGCTCAAGGGATCATACTCCTGTAGAAGGAAACAATGCCTATCCTTCAGGGGAATGAGAATAAGGGGAACTAACCCAAATGAAATATGTCCAAGAAATGGTGAAGATGTTGACCAAGTCGTCTTCCAGAAAGAGCACAACACGTAGAAATTATACATGCCATGTTGTCCGACCCCGGGTACTGCCTGTGTACAATGGCCCGTGTCATGATGTTGTCCGTATAGGAAAAACATAGTACACGGCGTGCAATATAGTGTACAATCCATGTCTGGGTAGCTGGGGTTGGCTCTATGTACTCTGGTCGTGAGCACGTACACAGTTAATAACCCATGTACACCAACTCGTGTAATCACCACATGGGGTGACCCGAATTACTGGCCTCTCTTGGCCATGTGATGGAGTACATGGTTGTCTACTCCATCCCGTGTCTGCGTATCCATGTGATACACACCGACATCCACGTAGCTTCCTCTGCCATGCTGTAAATGCCATGTTTCCTGAATCCATGTAGCTCATCCAGTGTCTGTGTACTACCTAAAGTATACACCGAGCTTCGGGGAAAGACCAACACTCCGTGTGACCTGGGTCACACGCCATGTGATTCTTCTCTGTCCCCGAAACCCTAGCCACCAGTTCCAGTACTACACAACGTGTTCTTCATAACTATACACCATGTGTTTTGGAAATTTCTTGAAATGGTGCTCTTCATAGGCGTTCCTCCTGTGCCACTTCAATCATCGATCCAGTCATCCGATCACCACGAAACCTTCAAGGTTAGGTCTCCCCGACGCCACGAAACTTCTTCTGATGTTTTCGGACCTCCTATCAGATCCGAAAACATATCTTTATCATCCCTCGTGAAGAACGCTCGGAGAAGGACCTTTACCAATCTGGTCTGATTCATCACCCTCCATCGTCGCCGCACTTCCACATGGTCATTGCGGTGTCGAACCTTCAATTTGGGATCGTCGCGTCATAGAACAGATGTGCAATGATCCATTGTTTGTTGCCCCGCGAAGAACACTAAGAACCTGCGAGGAAGGAAGGAGGAAAAAATCCAAATAAACAAATCGAGGAACAAACCTCCACAATCATTCGTGACGACATTGATCCACTCCCATTAATAGGTTTAGACGGAGCAGAAATCAACATAAATAAATAACATGGATTAATTCCCCAAAAACAATCCCAAGGAAAACCCTCCCAAAAGAACGTATGAATATGTGGATCAACTTGTTCGTGGTTGTTCTGTGTTCATCGTTTTAAACTCAAAAAGGGGAAAATAAATTGAAATATCAAACCCCTACCTCAAACGGGTTGAAGAGAGATCATCGCGATGCGTCTGTTGAAGGGATTTTTCAAAATCTGAGGGCCTCAATTTCTTACGTCATTGTCCGCCAATGCATCCTCCTCCGCCCAAGCTTCCAAGAGAACTCTCTCTCTTTCTCTCTCAACTCGCTGGGTTATGAGGCTAACACAATGAAGTTTCCATAAGTAAGTATTTATATGGGAGGATTATGTCGCTTCTTAATAAAAAAAGGAAACATTTTAAAAAAATAAAATAAATCATTAATTTATTTTATTCCTTATAAAGTTCTTCCCTTTTTAATACGTCCAAAAATAATCTTTGCAGATGACCTATGCCAATCGAGGTTACAGTAGTTCTTAGGCAAAGTCGTTGTCCCAGACGCAATGGTGCCCTCAGATTTCTAATCAGGGCATCTGTTTGGATACTTCCACAACTGCGCACAAGCGCCAACTCACTTAACTTAAATCAAATGTTTAAACCACTATTCCAAGTTTACTAAACCTCGGAATTATGTGCCGTCTTTGAGCCCGATCTCATAAAAATCCAAATAATATTTAAAAATTATACACGTAAAATCTGAGACATTACACTCTTTGTTATGGTTTAGGTAATCCACATAGATTCTAAAATAAAGTGACATCCTAAGCCCCTCCTCTATAAGTCGTCCACCTATACCCTCAGTTCGTGAATCTCGATGTAATCCATCAAATATAGTGATGTTGTATCGTTTCCATAATAGGGTGTTGAACAATTCCAATGTCTATCACCATATAGAGAGGTAATAATGTAAACATCTCGAAGGATGAAATCCTTATATTGTTATAATATTACAAGATACAGGAATACACAAAATGTCTACTACTCTGAGGGTTAGGATAGTAGTCTCATGTTTGATCGGATGCATCCTCTTATACATGATTCTATTCAATGCATCTTATGTTTCATTTTTCACCATCTAAGGGAATCCACATTCAATCTCTGCAGACAAACCACACCCTTTTTCTAAAACAAAATATGTCGATGAACTGTGGATAATGAGTCTATACCCAGACTAACATCATAAGGCCTCGAAACATCCACTAAGATGATCCAACCAAAACTGTCACCTTTTGTGTCTGATCACACATTCAGTACTAGTGTGATTAAGAATTCTCCATATGTATGTATCCCTTGATGAATTAGTCATTTCAATAATTTAACATGACACTCAATGTCTCTAACCAGATCGGTGATAGAGATGAATGATTAGAAAATTTATCTATTATTAAGTCTACCAAGGGTAGAAACACAATAAGTTGAATAATTCCTACATCCCATAAGCCATATGACTTGACCACATATAGCTACCCCTTCCCTTGTCCTCATTCTCCCTAAACATGATGCAGACCACATGGGGGTGGTGGTGGTAACATATCGAAATGTATACCACCTTCTACCTCTCTCCCAACTCCTCTGTCATTTCTCTTGCTCTATTGATCCATCGGTTCCTATCATGGTCTCTACCATGGTGGCCCAGAAACCATTTCCATGTTAGCAGCAAGATGGGAGAGACAATAGATATCAAGATGTCCCAAACAATCTCATGAAAATAACTTCATCTCTCTAGGTCAACTGGACTCACACTATGATCTATAATATGTATAGACCCATTCTTGGGACCTCCACTCAAAACCTATCACATGGACCTGCTTCTATGACTGATTCACGCTTGAAGCTCCAATGGTCTCTACACTTTCTTTCCTACTAAAATCATACACTACCTATCTCTTCTCATCCTATTTAATTTCACCCAAAAACATTCAATTTATCACCATATAAAAGTAGGAATTCAAATTGGTATAATGCTAGTTTGGATGTCCCCAAGAACAACTTACTCGATGGTCTAGACCTAAGTCGCTGTTTGTGTATTATATTCATCGAGTACCTAGGAAGGATGGTATGAATTGATTGTTAATTAGATACTGAAATGTTGTCCTTCCTGAAATATAGAAGATATTGGGCACACATAGCACTTATATTTTATGGTGAGATACACTTAGCTGATAATGGTTCTATAAAAATATCCACAATAGATTCAACTCATCCAAAATAGGGTAATTGTAACACTTCCATTACTCTAATGATCCAAAAAAAGGATCACCATCAGAACCTCCATCTGATATAATTTTGTCTTGAAAGGATGGAAAACTCATTTTTCACCCCAAACTAGTCCCTAGCCGCTTGTGAGTCGATCTCACCTCAGATCATGATGGGTCTCTCTCACTGAAACTCATGAAGTGTGCTCATCCCAAAAATCACATCTGATTGTAAAATGAGAAACATCTACGTCTCCACTACTGGTTTTATAATATGAACACCACCCAGAGTAGTTATCATAGGTACAAATCACTATAATAATTTAATCATCATGCAGATCATTCTTATAATATCATGGTGGAATCCTCATTGTCTATCTACATGGAAGCATCTTGAAATAAAAAATATGTACAATTATTAATAGTTTATACATGGTGTTATGACTCATGAAGTACATTTAAAAGAAATATTCTTATTTGAGGCATGTGCCATCATTTTTTAATCAACAAGTGTTATCATATATTCAGTCAAAAATAAGAATTCAAGGTCCTTGGGTATGGATATATTAACAGCCAAACAAACACTGGATTCACTGGTCTAAAATACAAACTCGAAAGTGTCAACACTCTTTCCCCATACCAAACACATAGACTCTGGGTTCTTAAAAAAGAACTGACCACACACTAATACCACTTTGTCATGAACCATCACAATGGGTTCATGTTGTGTCTAACCAAATCCTACCACCCATAGCCATGGGGCTAAAGGCTTGATCTGAGTAGGAATTTCCAAAACAAATTGGAGGAATTTTCTAATGTACCCATACACACACACACAAATCTAAGCCATATATGTAGGAATGTAAAATCACTATGTAATAAAACATAGGATATGATAGTATAATATATAAGGTAAATATGATTAGAATAAAAGGCCTACAAAAAAGAAATAGTACATGTTCAAGTATCAGGAACTCCTCTAAAGAAAACCCATACCAAAAGGGTAGGTACATAATTAGATGTCTGGAGATGTAAACCATACCTCATCTGACTAGTCAATCTTTATACCACCAGTCCCCAATCTGACAAATTTTTTATCAATGCATCAATCTTCTGCACAATACATAACATGTGGGGGAAAATCCATTTCCAGGGTGAGTCAATAAATAATTATTATAGAACCATGAATCACAATTTAAAATTGAACAAAGGAAATTCCAATATGGATATATTGTCATCTCAATATAAGTATGTCTTAACATCACATATAATAAGAACATATATGTACACTCATAAAGGATTATATGAATCAGTGTCTCATCCACTACTGGCCACATGGTTCCGCTCACAACACACTTGATCAGAGATATCTCACTCTATGATCTATCTGATGAAAAGAATGTAGAACTAGTGTACCAAACGAATTTTAGAGAATAACTGGTCTTGAGCCATCAAGATGTTCCCTCAGTCATATGATCATGCAATGGCATAGAGTCCGGAAATAACAAACAATCCTTAACTATATGATTTTGTCCAAGGCATATTAAAACCTATGAGATATACGGAATATTTAGTATTCTCACTATGCATCTTCACAGGAGACCTACTTTGTGTCCTCAGATGAGAACATATCTAAAACATCCTAATAGACCCAAGACCCATATCCACAATACATTAACTCCACTTATTCAAAGGATTACGATTATTCATCTTTGTAAGAGGCCAAATCTGCATCATCACCAGATACCAACTCCTCATATTCATAGGAAACATTTTCTATGTCTTTTTAGGATACCAACTCCACGTCTTTTCTGGATAATGACTCCACATTTATCCACTTCTGGTAACATGATTCCATCCAAAGCACACTTGTTCCCTAAGCCCCTACTTTTCAAGATGAAAATTAAATACTTAAACCTCCACAAAAACTCTAATAGAGTATCTCAATAGGTAGCTTCTTCACTGGGGTCCTCAAGCTGCAAACAGCTCGTCAAACAAACCTACATATTGGAAGTTACATGCCTTTTAGTAAAAAGGGGATGGTTGGGTTCTAATTTAGTTTGACATGGTTAGATTGACCTGACCTGACCTAGGGACCATAGACCAGACCTACCATGTTGACACATTTTGCTTGGAAATTTCCATTCAGCTATCCTAGAATGCTAGATCCACCTATCCTGATCTAGCACACCCTATGGAGAAAGCTAGTTTGATCCGTTCAAACATGACCTAGACATAAAATCCCTTCCCTAGCCCCTGTGGTCCCCAGAAAACATGCCATATGGTTCCCCAGTAATAGTGATCTGTCCACATATTGCAGCAAGTCATTGTGACCTGCACACCCCAATGTCTCTTCAGCGGGTTATCTATCTGATGCTGCTCATATGACCGTGTCTCTCCATGGCTAGGGCCTTCTGTTTCCCTAGGTCTTATCCTCCAATCATTAATTCAGTGACCTCCTTCATCCTCCACCTGTTTCCCCCAAACTAGGATGATCCCACCACTATGGTTCCTCTAGGCATCGATATGCCACCCATTGATGGTCTGCCAAACACCACTACACCCGCATGTGGTCGGCACCGATGTCGGTTACCATCTCACTTTGTCCACTTCCACGGGCCATAGGGTTCTCTCCAGTTTTCTGATTCTTAATCTAAAATCTACACCATGCTCCCCATATTTTTACCTTCACTATTGTGTTTTCAAAACCATCTCATCATCAATCTAGGGGTCCGATCATGTTTGGAAATATATGAAAATACACTTCACAACTATGAGGGTATGCCAATGAATAATGTAAGAATGATGGAGGGAAATAAGAACAATAACACCATTAAAATGGAACTTTCCATTGTTGGTTTTAGCCTTGGACCATTCATGTAAGAATTATTATGATGATGAAATGATAGAAAATTCCACATTTTCAATACCCTTTATTACCCATCATTTTAACCATCCTGCAAGAATGATCAAACCGTGGATCAATCTATTCATTGGATGGTATGAGTTTATCATTAAGAACATGAATTTGGTAGAAATTCACAATGAAATAAAACCCCTACCTAGATTCAGTTAATTTTTTGATGAAGAGAGATTATGTTTTTTTTCATTCATCAATCCTCAATCATCAATCATTAGTAATCGATCCTTAAACCCGGATCATCGATTTTGTGAATCCTATCATTATTTATCCTCCATTATTCCCCAAAAGTTTTCCCTAGAGAATCTAATGTAATTATCTAGGATTTTCCATCTAATCCAATATATCCTTCACGCTGTTAAATGATGGAAATGTATTTCAGAATAACCATTATAGCATTGCATCATTTCCATATTTTTTTAATCATGAATGTGAATAGGCTTCACCATCGCTACATTGTAGCATCATAGCAATTTTAAATGATAAAAATAAATACAATAAACTTCTTTAATATTATTTTATTCTTCATTAAAATGTCAAAAAAAATTAACTATCACAACCACCCATGATAGCCGATGTCTGTCCCCACCTATGGAAAACACCACTTTACAAACTCAATAGTGGTATCAAATTTAAAATCAGAGTCATTTTTCATTAGTTATTAATATTTTAATGTAAAATAAATTAATTTAATAATTTTATCTAATGTTACATACTTTTCATGGTTAATTAATATAGACTTGTGCGGACTAATGTAAGTCTCTCTTAATGTAAACCCTAAATTTTTAATGCAACAGTGCCCTTAAATTTCTGATCCATGTACCCATTTTTGAGTTATTCTAAATTTTTAGGAAATCCACTCACACAAATTATTAAAAAACATAAAATTTTTCTTCAAACCATTTTGGGCACACAGGGAATCGGAATCGCACAACGTCTCAACACCTAGTCTCAAAATTTTCTTAATACATTTCTAAACATAAAAGTAGGAAAATCCAATTCATTACATTCTACTCACCTTAATGGTTAACGTCCCCAAAAATCAAACTCATGACTACCCCAATAGATGAGGGTACCATCATGAACCAATTCCCACCACTTCATGTAATATTATAAAGATTATCATGCTTCCACTAAGATCACAATAAAAGAATTGTCTTCTTGTGGAGGGTCCTCTCCTACCAGTCCCTAGACATCATGATCTGGATGAGATGAAACCATCCCCGATCAGAAACTGTCATCTTTGGGATTTCATTGAGTCCGGTTATCTCTTACAAGTATAGAAATCCCTAGATCTCTACTAAAGACTTCTTTGAAGAGAAAATAATTTGCAGACTTGGTGTCTTTGACAATGAGCATGGTGAGGGTATCAGGTCCCATGGGCGTAAGTGGTAAACCAATCATGATGTCCACAAATATCCTTTTTCCCAATCTTCCAGGCACCATAAGGAAGAAAAGTGCTACCCCTTCAAACAAAAAGGGCTTGACAAGATTAGTTGAAAAACCATTAATCATATTCAGTCAATATCTCTTCTTTTTATATCATTATGTTGGCCCAACATAAACTTGTAAAATCATATTTAATGTCTCAAAACACCCACATGCATATCCTGATGCTTCTCGCTTTTTTATGAATCAATGACTATTATTGTGAATCCTTTGAATGGAACAAAGAACTCACCACCATTTGAATATCCATATAAGGAATTCCCAATAGACAACTAAGAAAATAATGACTCGTCATTATTATAACTGATTTATTCCTCCCTAACTCAATATAAATGTGTAGGGGGTAAAAACCATCTCATAAAGGTAATCTGGGTCATCTCTATCCACCAAGGATAACTATAGCGAGGCCAACTACACTATTTCCTCATTTAGAAACAATGAATTAGATCGCCTGTTGATAGAATATGATACCACATTTCCCTTATCAGTACTATAGACTCTTTCTGAGTCTTAGTCCAAGAGGAACTCTACCAAATGCCTCTCTCTAAAGTTCAAAATTGTCTAACCGAAGATATATTTGAGAGTCTGGTGATCAGGTTATAAAATAATCTTCTCAACTTTGTAGTAGTGTCATTACATCATCCATGTGAATTCTACCATTTAAATATCAAGATAATGGGTCTCATTGGTCTTTCCATGTGTTATGAATTAATGCAAACCATATGCAATCAACTCCTTCCACTGTATCAGGACACAATAATATCTGGTCCCTGATGCATCATAGGAAACTACGTACTTGACTCCCTCATCTGTAAAACTAATTATCCGGGCACCCGTCTAACTTTATATTAACTACAAAAAACATAAATTAAACTTTCTATATATGTGAAAGGATGGCCCTTTCAACTGATATAATAGTTAATTGATCATTTTTAGTATAAACTCATTCTCCACGGTTTCTAGGTATATGTTCCAGTAATCCACACATAATGTAGAACACAAGGTATTTTTATTTCGTTCCTCTATAAGTCCTCCACATTCACCATCAGATCAAGAAGCTCTACAAAATATATTTGATATACTGATTCATATATCAATAACATCTTGGTGGGTAGAATAATAAAATATCACATATCCCTGTGGGGAGCTAAAAATGGAAGTATCTCCATGAATGATGTCCTTGTACAAAACCACACCTATTCCAAACAGGAAAACTCATAACATCTACTGCTCTGAGGTTAACGATACCCGACTCATTTGTGATATAGTACATCCTCCTATGAATGAGTCTATTCCATGCTTCTTGAGTTTTATATTTCACTAACCAAGGTAAATTATGTTCCTTTATTGCGGCACAATGCACCATTTTACAACAATAGTAATTTTGACCCGGAATTGTGGATTACTACTTCATACCAACAATAATTTCATTAGGCCTCGACAATGCCACCAAGAGGTCCCAATAGAAACTATTTATTTAAGGTTCATATCACACTGTCATCACTAGTGTGATTATTGAGTCTCCTACCATTGGCATCACAAGACATATGTGTTAAGTCAATTGTATAACCAAAAAATCTTGGTCTCGAACAAGATAAGTGGTAGGGAATAATTATTAGACACTATTTATATTAATACAGAAATTAACAGTGTACATAGAACAAACATCAAATCATTCTTGGATCCCTTGGGTCATATGAATTGACTGCATGCATCTACACATTCCCCTATCATCCAACACATTGAAAATATTGTAGAACACATTGGGGGTTTGGTGATAACATGTCGAAATGTATAGAACCACCTATTTCTCTACTAGTTGGGTTTTGAAGTCATCTACCATGCAGGTCCATCTACTTATATAATTTTCTCTACCATGGGGGCTTGTAACAGTTCCACTGTTAATATCACAATGGGATGGAAAATAACCCTAGCGAGATGTCCCCTTCCATCTCATGAAAATATATTCCTATATTAAGTTCTACTGGCCTCACCCTATGGTCCCTGAGATGTATATCCCCTTTTTTGGGACATCCACTTAGAAAATCTCATGCGTCCAACTATCTGAGACTGACGTCAGCTTCTTACTCCCAAAGACTTTTCTCCTTCTATCCCACTACTGAAATCCACTAGGTTTATCCACTCAACCGTTGGAATTTAAATCACAAAGGTTCTCTCTTGCATCATAGAATATGTATGAATGCACGATGGAATAATTGTTTCTCATATGACCCTAAGCACACATTTCTCAATGGTCTGATACCTAATGAACTGGTCACATATGATATCCATCGAATACCAAAGAATGTCAGTATGACTTGATGGAGACATAGATACTGACATATCTTCTTATTGGAAGTGTAGAATCTCTTAGGATCACATAATAGTTTTATTTTATGGTGAGATCACCTTATTAGAGAAAGGATCTTCATAACAATCCATGGAATAGCCACATCATCGTATGATCGAGTAATACAAACCATACCATCACCAAACTCGTCCATGTAGAAGGATCATCTAAAGGAGCACCATGTTATATAATGGTTCTGTGAGTAGATGGAAACTGCAGTCATCGCCTCATGCTTGTCCTTAGATAGCTGTGATATGGGCATACCAAAATAATGAGGTGACTCTATCACTGAAACTTATGAAGTTCACTCATCCTGTACATCAAATCTATTGGTACTATTAGTAACATGTTCTACACCACATGTGGTGGCATAACATGCAATCCACCTAGAGCTTGTGTCTCTTGTGAAAATCTATGTATTGATCTCTTCCCCCCATGGATCATCCTCATGATCACATAGTGCAATCCATGATGGATATCTTTTTGGAAGCTTCTTGAAACAAAACATGATATACCATTATCAATAGAGTATATAGGGTGATATGACTCACGATAGATATAGAAAACACATCCCATTAATTTATGATACATATACCATTATTTTTCTTAGTAACAAGTATTTTCACTACTTACTCAAATAATAGAATTTAGGACCCTAGTGTATGGATTCGTCAGCTGCCACCCAAATACTGGATTCTGTGGCCTAAAATCCAAACTCAAAATAAATAACAATATTAGACCAATAATAAACTCATTGACTATGGGTTCTTAATGTAAAAATAATTAACCTTTGATACCGATGTTTCTTGACCCGTCCCCCAGGGCTCGTGTGATGACTACCCCCTATCCACCTCCTATAATCTAAGCTATATTATCTAGCATCGAGTAGGAATAACCCAATCAAATGGGAACAATTTACCTATATACTAGGACACACACAAACAAAACCATGCCATATATGCTTGAATGTCAGAACATTGTGTAATGAAACACAAGGTATGACTGTATAAAACTGAATGTAAACAGGGAAAGAATAAAATCCCAAAAAAATAATAGTAAATGTACATGTAAATGGAACCCCTTCGTAGAAAACTATAGTTGAAGGGTCAGTATAGAAACAGTTGTCCAAGTCCACATAAGCACATCGTGTCTGTTGTGTCACAATAAGAACCACCTGACCTAGGTCCACCGAGTACTCCTTCATGGTGTTGATCAATTGAAAAATACAATAAATGGGAGGTAAAATCTCAATCGGTGGTGGGTAATAAAATACTCAACAGGGAATACTTAAATACAAAGTACGAGATCACAAAAGAAAACACCACTATGAAGATACAATCACCATAATATTGGTATGTGTCTATAACCCATATGATAGAACATCCATTTATACTCATAAAGTATTCCAATACTCTTGATCTCATCCACTACCATCCATATGGTTCTGAAAATAACTCTCTTTATCCAAGACATCCCACTCTACAAGGTATCAAATAGTTATCATGTAGAACTAGTCTAAAAAAGTATCTAAGAGAACAACTAGTCCCGATATGTCAAAGATTTCCACGAGACTTATGGTTTCTCTATGAAAAGAATTATCTAATTCATAGCCAATCATTAGACATAAGATTCTTCACAAAAAACCATTCAAGTCTAATGAGGCATTAAATATCTACAGAAGGCTCACTCAACATCTTCGTAGGAGAACTACTCCAAGTCATCATTTGAGACCCACTTTGTATCATCGCAGTAGACCACTCCACATCTTCATAGGAGACCTGATCAACTTCATTGTAGGGACCAAATCAGCATCTTAAAAGGAATACAACGTCACATCTTCGTAAGAGATCAACTCCACGTCTTCACAAGAGACTAAATCCATGTCGTAATAAGATACCAACTCAACATCTTTAGTAGAGACCAACTCGACATCTTTACCACAACAAGTCATAAGATTCCCTACTTAGCGCACTTGTTCTAGGGGAACATACAACTCCAGAAAACAATTATCAGATTCTAACCACCAAAAAAACTCTTGTAGATTATCCCAAAATGAGCACCTTGTATCGAGGGTGCCATCAAAACAAACGTCTGGTCACAAAATCATGCAGTTAAAATTTTATAGTAGTTTTACAATGAAGGTTTTGATTGGGTCTGAGTTGAGGAAAACACAGTTGGAGCAGACAAACCCGACCTGAACTTATCTAGGGCCCAACCACCGAACCCATCGGCTCGACCTGGCCTACTGGACCTCACTTATTCTTTTGGCTTGGCCATCCAACTCTAGCATGGCCTAGTGCCGGTCTGACCTTCATGCTCTAGCCCTTCCCACTTGAGAGGGCCGATTTCATCCACCCAGATGTGACCCAGCTGGTTGTGCCCCTCCATGGCCCATTTTTTCAACTAAATGTTTTCCAGCTGGTACCCCGATCTACATGGTCGGACCACATTGTGTGGTCTATCCACTTGACCGGTGCACACTAATAGATCTCTCGTAGATTCTCAATCTGACATGGCTCTGACGTGCGGTGTCCCACAACCAATGTGGCCTACTATTGTTTCCATTCACCCCTACTACCATGGATCTCCACTATGTGCTTTTTAGCCAGCGGCCTCCTTCCTCTTCCATCCGCATCCCCCAACCATGGCCTTTCCTGGCGACATGGTCCTACTGGGCTGCAGGATGTCTCCAACAAATGGAATGTCACATACCTCCACACCCACATGTTTCCACAACTGACGCATATGACCAGTTTTAGCATTCCATAGGGTTTTCACTTGTTCTCTGATTCATGATTCCAAATATTTTTTATGATCTTTTTGTATACACCTTCACTCTCATGGTTTGAAAATCCTTTAAGCGTCACTAAATGGGTCCAGACACAGTTATAATCCCCGATAAATACACACCATAAACAAAAGAATCTTCCGCCAAAGAATACACCAATGGGGGAGAAAGGAAATCACAAGAACACCCTAATAATAAAACTTTTCTATATTCATTTTGCCTAGGTCCCAATCATCTAAAAATGATTACGATGATGAAATTTTAGAATATTCTAGCTAATCAATCCACTTTTAATCCATGCAATTTAATTATCCCAGAAGAATGATTGAACTATGGATTAACATATTTATGAGTTGGTCTACATTAAATGTTGGAATGTATAATTTTGATGAAATTCAAAAAGAAATAAACCCCAACTAGAATTTGGTTCGATCGTTTATGAATAGATATTGTGTCACTATCGTTCATCAAACATCGATCCACATTCCTTGATCCATGATCCTAGATCCTTAATCCTCAATCATTGATCATTGATCCTCTATTGTCTAGATCTGGATGTGATTGATCCTCCACTTTTTTCAAAAAAAATTCTCCAAATCATTAAGGGAAATTATATTGGAATTTTCATCTAATCACATATCCCTATTAGGTTGTCAAATGAAAAATGGGTTTCATCATTTCTATTGTAATATTTCTGCCTCTCCACAATATTTAATTTATCAAGGGAAATGGGATACCCCATCTTTGTATCTCTACATTTACAATCTACAAAATATTGTATATAAATAAAATAAATAACATTATGTTAATTTTTTTCTTTTTTTAAATGTCCAAAAATTAACATTTGCATTGGCCAAGGCCAGAAAAGTTTAGGCCCCACCTATGGAAAATAATGAATTACAAACTCAATGGTGGTCTCAGATTTCCAATCCATGTCACCATTTATGAGTCATTCTGATTATCTATTAAAATAATTTTATATAATTATTTCATTTATGGTTACATCCTTTTTAATTTTTCAAACAAGAGACTTACGGCATCTAAATTTATGTCACGACTGGGGTAAATTCTCCATTAGAATAAAATTGTTTCCCTCAAATTTCTATTTTGTGAATCTATTTAATATTTATTCCGCATTTTTAGGAAAAACAACTAAAGCACATAAGTAAAAACATATAATTTTTCATTAAATCATTTTAGGCTCCCTAGGCCTCAATATTACACATTTTCTTAGTGCTTAGTCTCATAATATTACAAAATATTTAAAAATAATAATTGAAAATTTGTTTTGTTATATTTTATGATTATTTGGATGAGGTATAAGAGGCACTAAATTACATGTGGTCATGTTGGTTGATTTCATCTTCTTCAGAAGACCTTCATTAGAACCCATCATAAGGATACATGGAATGGGGGATTAAGAAGGGAATAAACTATTTATCATGAATATATTATGTTGATTAGAGAAATAGATAGGTTTTGTTCAATCTATATGTCTCAAAGTGGGTAATGGAAAAAAGACTGGTAGTGTACTTTTACAATTGATGGAAGGATAAATTTTTGAAATTCATTAAATATTTAATATAATATGTTTACAACAAATTATAAATGGTTTAAATATTATTTTGAATGAATTATATCTACTATATTATTTTATTATAAACATATAGTAAAATTAATATATTTTTATATATCATTTAATCAATTATCTCTTTTTTAATAACTTGATTAACCCATCTAATCTCTCACAATGTTGATGTCATTTTAAATATTAATGACCTATAATTTTACATATAATAAATAATTGACCAATATGATAAAATGTGATGACTTTTTATAACTTTTTTCTTAATAAATGTAAATATTACTACTTTTATGACTTATAAATGAATCAATACAACATTCTACTTATAATATCATGATTCTCATTTGTTAAACAATTCCATTAGTTTGAATTTAGTGAAATAAATGTAATAATGGATTTCAAATATAAACTATTAATATTTACACTAATATGATACTATGATTTATAATTTCATGTCACACTAAAACTATTCCAAAAAATATTTTATTAAATGTTTTTAAAATCCATACAATTTGTTTCTATTTCTTATAAAAGGAGTGTTTCATTGTTACATAATAATTAAAAGTAATAATTTCCTCAAAAAAATTTTAAATATATTAACATGAAAATACATTATTTGTATTTCACATAAACATTTTTTATCAAACCAATTTTTCAATCATTTCATAATATATAAAAAAAATTTAGAATGAGAGTTCGATTTGGGAAATTATTAGTTACATAAAATATTGAAATGTCAATATTAATGTTAAATGAAAAATGGTCAAATTTTAAATATTTTGGTTATTAGGGTTTAAATGTAATCTACAAATGAAATTATGGATTGGGATTAAATGATATTTATGCCTTATAACATTTGTCTTATGCCTTATCAGATTAGTTTTAAGCATTATCACATTTGTTTTACAACTAATCACATTATATGTGGTGAGGGAATATAAATTTTTGATAAATTATCTTGGTAATGTTGAGAGCCCATTGTGAGACTCCAAAGTGAGAATCCCTCATATAACTCCCTTAAATAAGTTGTTTTATTGATGATATATAATCATATGAGCCCTATGTTAATGAACACTGACATTCTAACATTAAATAAAGACATCCAATGGTAGGAATCCTTGCCATGATAACACACCGTGAAATGGATACATGACATTCATGTGAACCTATAGACAAACACATATATTACCATGATTAGCCTGGGATATAAATCCTTAAATTGAACATTCATGTAGTCATCCATCCATTCATGAAAACCCCTATCATATGAAAAAATTGACTTGAAATATTTAAATGATCACATGACTACTCATCAGTATCCTGAATTCATCATATTAGGCAAGATATTAAAACCATTTTTCATGTGTCAATATCACGATACACTTGTATATGAAACTCGAACCCCTAAATGTGATTTCATTTTCCTATCCATGATCTTGGGAATGTTTGTGAGACCCCAATGCATGACTCCATTACTATTAAAAGATCACAAGAATCCTTACTATTCTCAAAATGGCATAATGAGATGTTTCATGGACATTTTGTCATGTTCGTGAATATAAACCATATGAATCATCGACATTGTTTGATGTCCACATGTAGAAATATCAACAGGATAACACAAAGACTCCATAGTACAAGATGAAATTATCATATAGATATCCAAGTTTATTGTAGGAACCCGGTTTTTGTTGAGAAAGACTTTGGAATATTCTTGAGAATATTCCAGAGCAGTGCCTTCAGACGGCGTGCGATTCTGAGCCCCGGAGTGGCCGGAATTAAATTTTCAGTGCGTTCACACTAGAAACGCTAAATAAATGAGATAACTCTTAAACGGTGATTCGGATCAGGGATCTGAGTGTACGGATGGGTCTGGAATGGGGTGTTTACCCTAGGAGCGACATAAAACTTGTTGGCGTGGGATGTTTGGATCCCTCGCCCGCTCCCGGAACGTTAAACGGATGAATAAATTAATTAATTTATTCGTTTAATGGAGAAATGCTAGTATCTCTTAAACGGTGGCTCGTATTGGAAAACTGAGGGCACTGTTGAGTTCAGAGCATGCCATTTACCCTAGAACAGGTATAAATTTCGCGGGCGCGGGCCGTTTGTGAAAAATGGCTCCACGGGCGTTTTCGTAATTTAGCAGCTTCGGACGTTAAATTATATAACTTTTGAATGGGATCTCGGATTAAAATTCCGAGACCTCCATTGTGCTCGGGAGGTGGGGTTTACCCTAGGGGAGGCTTAACCTCGACCCTGCTGAGAGTTCGGGTCCGGGCCGACGGGCGGGTGGTTAAGCGTTTTCTATTTAAACGCCTAACACACCATCCTCCCTCCTCTCATTCCCCTTTCCCCTGGAAGCACCTCTTCTCCCTCCCCCTCCACCATCTCTGGAGAGACTCTGGCGAGACAGCTACGGTGAGGCGTGGTGGCCGGCGGATCGTCGCGAAGCTTCGAGCGAAGCCCCGCGAGGTAGGAGTTTATCGTTTGCGTTTTTCTTTCCTGCACCTCTTTTGAACCTAATTTATACCCTCAAATTTTTGTTTGATTCTCAAACGAATCCCATGAATGCGTATTATATTGAATTCACTTTTCAATGCATATTTCGGATTCAAATTCCGAGCCCTGTGGAATCCGCAATGATCCGTCGAACTTTGCGGGTTTCCGGTTTCCGGCAGGTTCGAGCGGCGGCGCGGCGAGGGCAGACGGCGCGGCAGGGGTGTCCGCGGGTGTCCGGTGGAGGCGCTGGGCGCTGCAGGGGTGTCTGGCGGGGTGTTCGTGGGCGGTCGCGGGTGTCCGGTGGAGCGCCTGGATGAGGCAGGGGCGCAGAAGTAGGGTGCTCAGGTGTTTGGCGGGGGCGTCCGGCGGAGCTCCCGGCGAGACGACGGTCGCCTGGGAGCGATAACCGCGGGGTCGCGTCGCGCGTCCCCTGTGCGGCGACAAAGACCCCCGCCACGCGGGTCTTCACGCGGAAGCCACGACAGGACCTCGTGGCCTGTCTGCGCGGGGACCGAGTGTCTGCGGCCAGCCCGCGCTGCTAAGCCGCGGGCCGGCCCCGGCCGGGCGGACCGGCCGGTCCAGGCCGCTCCAGCCCCAGGGGTCTTGCCCCCTCGGTGTTCGGACACCCGTAATTTCCGCTACGTGTGTCCGTTTTGAGCTCCGTCTATGGAGGTGGAACCGTATTGACGAGACGGTATTTTTGAGATGGTTTCGGTAATATTTAATTCCCGAAACGAGGGGTCACGGAGGTGCGACGTGTCCTTAAGTGGGTGAGCGTAATCCCCGAGATTCTTGTTTCGGACGGTGCGGACGCGTCCGACGTCCGTTTTGAGTGCTGTCAGTGGCGTTGGGACCCTGGCATCGAGGCAGAGGTTTCCAGTGCGATTCCAGGCGTTCAGGCTGGAGATGAGGTGTGGGCCCCGCGACCCGTCTTTTGAGCTGCGTGCAGCTAGTAGCCACTTTTTCCTCGGATGCCCGTTCGGGGTGTGAGAGCAGTCGATGTTGGGTGTTTTTCTGAGGGCAACGCGTTGGCGTAGTCTGCCCGCTGTAATTCTGCACGATGGTGCGGGCCCCGCGAGGGCCGTTTCGGGAGTTGACGGTGATTTCCATCTTTATCACCGGACAACCGTTTTGGACAAGTGGATAATCCATCTTGTGTTCTTTTTTGAGAGGATCGCAACGGTGCGATTTGTTCGATGAGTTTCGGGACCGGTATGCGGGTCCCACCTGGCACCGCCCGTGTGCGGTGCGCGGGGATGCACCTTTTTCTCCGGATATCCATTGCACTCAAGTGAGTAGTGATTTTGACGTGTTATCCTGAGGGGATCGCAATGGTGCGATGCGCCCGACTGTTTTCGGGGCCGAGGCTCGGGATCACGGGACGTCGTTCGGGCGTGAGGCGGTGTTGGTGACTTTTTCGTCGGATATCCGTTTGAGGCGAGTAAGTAGTCGATCTCGCGTGTTTTTTCACGAGAATTACAACGGTGTGATACGTTGGGTTGTGCGGAGCTTCTTGCGCGATCTTGTTGAATGTGGAATGTGGAAGGTGCTCTAGTGTGGGTTCGCCCTACCTTGTTGTAGCGGACCCTTGGCCTATGATCGCGCACTTTTGGGACAGTGATACAAATGGTTCACGAGATGTGGTTGGCCGTTCCTGGGCCTTTGAGTGGAGTTGTTATGTCACACCTTCGCGTTGACGCTGGGTGCCGTGTGCACGATAGCCTTTGGGCTGGAATGAGGTATACTCCGGGAGTATACGGCAGCGCTTGGAGGTACGTGTGGTTGATTGTACCTGAGGATGTTTGTGCGCTCAGTTGGGGTTGACTTGGGGCCACACGTCGTTTGGGACCCACATGTGTGCCATGATCTGCTTTGCGTACTTGACCTCTCGCGATGTAGAGGGTCCCTCTGCGCTCGTTTGTTTGACTAGCAGGGTGGAGTTTTCCCTTGGATTTGTGCTCGTTTGGTTGACCAGCAGGGTGGAGTTTTCCCCTGACCTGGTGCTCTTTTGTCTGACCAGTAGGGTTGAGTGGTCTCCCCCTGGTCTTTTTCTCGATGGTTTGTCTGGCAGAGATGGTTTGGTTCCTCTGCTTCTTTGGCTGTGAGGGGTTTCGGTACTGTGCCCTTTCACTGGACTACGACACGGTCTGCGACTACGGGTGTTTGTACATCGTGGGTGTTTTTCCCACTTTCTGAGATGAGGTGTCTCGGTCCGCTTCGACAGTGACTCAGCGGATTGGAGAGGGATCTCCTTTTGAGGCCTGGGGAGTTTCTCCCGTTTCTCAGTGTTCCCTGGTAGAGCTTGTGGTTTCGGTGTGACCAACACATTATGCGGGCACCGATCCTCTACCCAGAAGGTTGTTTCAGCAGGGCTGAGGTTGTTCCAGCAGGGCTGAGGTTGTTCCAGTAGGGATGAGGTTGTTCCAGTAGGGCTGAGGTTGTTCAAACATGGTTGAGGTTGTTCCAGCAGGGCTGAGGTTGTTTCCAGCAAAGTTGATGTTGTTTCAAGCAGGGCTCGCAAGTGGGTTACCATCCAGCAGGGATGGCCAGTATAGTGGTGTTTACCGAGCAGTACCATCCAGCAGGGATGACCAGAGCAGTTCCGGGCATACCTCCAGCGGGGCTGGGCAGTGGTCCCCGATGCCGGGCTTACCTACAGCTGGGCTGGGCAGTGGTCCCCAATGCCGGGCTTACCTCTAGCTGGGCTGGGCAGTGGTCCCCGATGGCGGGCTTACCTCCAGCTGGCCTGGGCAGTGGTCCCCGATGCCGGGCTTACCTCCAACTGGGCTGGGCAGTGGTCCCTAATGCCGGGTTACCTCCAGCTGGGCTGGGTAGTGGTTCTGTCACGGACATTAGCCGGGTCTCCCTCTAGTGGACTACCCTGTTTCGGGGTTATGGCACTTTTTGGTTGGGTGAGTGTTTTGCCCCTTTCTTTTCAGTTTGTACTTTGTTCTTGTAGAGGTTGATGCACTTTGTGGTATTTATATAGTAGTTTCCCTTTCCTTTTCTTTGCTTGTCTTCACTTTTACTCTGCACTGTTGCATTGAGTTTGTTGTGTGTGTGTGTACAGGTGCTTAGGAAAAGGCCTCCCCGAGTTGTTGTGCCTTCGGCGCTGGTCGCCAGCCCCTGGCCTATGGAGGCGGGCTTGGGGTAGTTGCGGCTCGAGCCCGGGTAGGGTCGGGTCATGAAAAAGTGGTATCAGAGGTGGTTTGTTCCTTGGGACGTTGTGCGGACGTCCCTAAAAAGGAATTGGTTGGGATTTAGGGAAACAATGTTAATGTGTCTGGAGAGCGGCTCTCAGGCCAAGGAGTCCAGTGATGGTGCGGCGGCCGACGTATCCATTCACCAGGACCTTGATAACCCACTTATCGACTCGGCATGCTGAGACACTTGTTTTAGCGAAAATTTGTTTGTGCATCTCATAGGACTGAGTCTTGACAGTCCTTCTTGAGTAAGCTCCCCATCGTTGATGTTTTTGGTATATACATATATGCTCATCTAACCGCGGCACTCCTTGATAATTTTTAGGATGTCTCCGTGTGGCCAGCCAGCCAGGATACCAGCTTTGGTTCGTGATTACAACCCTGTGAGGTACGAGGCCACAGTCCAGGACCCATCATGCGAGCCCCTTTCTCCGAGTGGGCCGGTAGCAGCACCCCCACCTGTTGAGAAGAACGCAGTTTCAGCAGAGCAGGCTGAGCTGGAGCGCAGGTTGAGCGCGTTCCGTGAGTTCCAGCGGCAGAGACCGCTGAGGTTCAGTGGTGAGCCAGACCCTCAGGCAGCAGAGGTTTGGCTTGAGGCAGTGGTTCGCCTTTTCAGGCTTGTGCAGACTCTGACAGATCAGAGAGTGGCTTTGGCAGCCAGCCTTTTTCGTGGAGCAGCTTGGCGTTGGTGGAGTCTGGTGACTCAGCTTCTTGACGAGTCGTCACTTTCATGGGATGACTTTCATTTGTTTCTCCTTGAAGAGTTTTTCCCATCCTGCTTGCGCTCCATTCGGATTCAGGAGCTCCTGCAGTTTCATCAGGGAGGGATGATGGTGGCCGAGTACGCGACTAGTTTTGCAGACCGTGCACGCTTTTACCCAGACTTGGTCTGTGACGACAACCTCCGAGCGCGGAAGTTTCAGCAGGGTCTCCGCCAAGAGATTCGTGCTGTCATAGTACCTTTGGGCATTTCCACATATGCCGGGGTGCTAGATCAGGCACTGGTGATAGAGGGCTTCCTGTCATGTTCTAGTGTTGGTGGTGGCCGCAGGCACGTTGGAGTCGAGACGTCTGCCGCAGCTAGTGGGCGTCAGCAAGCAAGACCTCGACGCAGGTGGCTTTCTGAAAACCAGACTCAGGGGTGTGGTTATACACCACAATGGCGCCAGAGGGCACCTGTGCAGCCCAGAGAGAGTCTGTGCTATGCTTGTGACGGGCGAGGTCACTTGGCATGAGACTGCCCGACCCGAGTTGCTGGGAGCTTCGGGCAGGCAGCAGGTGCACCACCACGACAGAGGCAGCGCCGTGATCGGAGTAGTCCCTAGAGAGGTGGTGCTAGCAGAGGAGTAGGAGGAGCTGGGAGTGGGGGATGACGTTACGAGATCTTCCAATCAACACTAGGTGGTCCACGTCAGGCTCCGGAAGCTGACAGTTGGGACCACGTACAACCGCGAGCTTTGGATGTCTACGATCTTGCAGAGCATGACGAGATAAGAGGTATGCCCTATAGCTCTTCTACCTTTGTGCAGTAGAATTTTTAGACTCTATGTGTGATCTTCTTTCCTCCCTGCTCCTTGTTTGATGTGTTACCGGGGTGACGCAGGGCGTCGGGTGTAACCCTGTGTTGGTAAGGAAAAGGGTGTGACACCTTTTCCTTTAGTCGATGGTGTTGACTCCTTCTCCTTTTGAGCGCATAAGAGAGCATCGACTATGAAATATTGCGTGACCAGATATCCTTGGGTGTTTCTCCATATGGATATTCTGAAGGAGGGAATCACCAGGATTTGTTTCAGGTGCGGGCAGTGATTCCAGTCGTGGCGTGTGACATAGAGGATTGACTGGGGAGATGAGCTACCTCCGAGGGACTTCGGGCCGTTTGAGACCGTGCAAAGGGATGACGAGGTACCCTACTGCCTTTCCCTAACCCCAAAGTCTGGAATGGGTGCACGACGTCAGCAAGGGCCGACCTAGCGTGAACATATCAATCCTTTGGTCTGTGTGCGGTGGCACAGAGCTATGCGTGGGTTCTTCCGGGTATGGGAAATCCAGTTGTGGGCTTAGTACCCTGTGTTCTTCCCTAGTTTTGCTTTTCGAGGATGAAAAGATTGAAGGAGGGAATCATGTAAGAACCCAGTTTTTTCTGAGAAAGACTTTGGAATATTCTTGATAATATTCCAGAGCAGTGCCTTCCGACGGCGTGCGATTCCGAGCCCTGGAGTGGCCGGAATTAAATTTTCAGTGCGTTCACACTAGAAATGCTAAATAAATGAGACAAATCCTAAAAGGTGATCCGGATCAGGGATCTGAGTGTACGGATGGGTCCGGAATGGGGTGTTTACCCTAGGAGCGACATAAAACTTGTTGGCGTGGGATGTTTGGACCCCTCGCCCGCTCCCGGAACGTTAAATGGATGAATAAATTAATTAATTTATTCGTTTAACGGAGAAACACTAGTATCTCTTAAAAGGTGGCTCGAATTGAAAAATCGAGGGCACCGTTGAGTTCGGAGCATGTCGTTTACCCTAGGAGGGGTATACGTTTCGCGGGCGCCTGCCGTTTGTGAAAAATGGCTCCAGGGGCATTTTCGTAATTTAGCGGGTTCAGACGTTAAATTTTATAACTTTCGAACGGGATCTCGGATTAAAATTCCGAGACCTCCGTTGTGCTCGGGAGGAGGTTTTTACCCTAGGGGAGGCTTAACCTCGACCCTGCTGAGAGTTCGGGTCCGGGCCGACGGGCGGGTGGTTAAGCGTTTTCTATTTAAACGCCTAACACACCCTCCTCCCTCCTATCATTCCCCTTTCCCCTGGCAGCCCCTATTCTCCCTCCCCCTCCTCCATATCTGGCGAGACTCCGGCGAGACAGCTCCGGCGAGGCGTGGTGGCCGGCGGATCGTCGCGAAGCTTCGGGCGAAGCCCCGCGAGGTAGGAGTTTATCGTTTGGGTTTTTCTTTCCTGCACCTCCTTTGAACCTAATTTATACCCTCTAATTGTTGTTTGATTCTCGAACGAAGCCCATTAATGCATAGTAGAGTAAATTCCCTTTTCAACGCATCTTTCGTATTAAAATTCCGAGCCCAGTGGCATCCGCAATGATCCGCCGAACATTGCGGGTTTTCGGTTTCCGGCAGGTTCGAGCGGCGGCGCGGCGAGGGCGGACGGTGCGGCAGGGGTGTCCGCGGGTGTCCGGTGGAGGCGCTGGGCGCTGCAGGAGTGTCTGGCGGGGTGTTCGCGGGTGGCCGCGCGTGTCTGGGGGAGCGCCTGGATGAGGCCGGGGTGCGGCAGCTAGGCGCTCGGGCGTCTGGCGGGGGCATCTGGCGGAGCTCCCGGCGAGACGGCGGTCGCCAGGGAGCGGCGACCGCGGGGTCGCGTCGCGCGACCCCTGTGCGGCGACAAAGACCCCCGCCGCGCGGGTCATCACGCGGAGGCCGCGAAAGGCCCTCGTGGCTTGTCTGTGCGGGGACGGAGTGTTCGTGGCCGGCCCGCGCAGCTAAGCCGCGGGCTGGCCCCGGCCGGGCGGACCAGCCGGTCCAGCCCCAGGGGTCTTGCCCCCTAGGTGTTCGGACACCCGTAATTTCCGCTACGGGTGTCCGTTTTGAGCGCCGTCTGTGGAGGTGGAACCGTATTGACGAGATGTTCTTTTTGAGATGGTTTTGGGAATTTTTAATTCCCGAAACGAGGGGTCGCGGAGGCGCGACGTGTCCTTAAGTTGGTGGGCGTAATCCCCGATATTCTTGTTTTGGATGGCGCGGACGCGTCCGACATCTATTTTGAGCGCTGACAATGGCGTTCGGGCCCTGGTATCGAGGCAGAGGTTTCCAGTGCGATTCCAGGCGTTGAGGCTGGAGATGTGGCACAGACCCCGCGACCCGTCTTTTGAGCTGCGTGCAGCTAGTAGAAACTTTTCCCTCGGACGTCCATTCGGGGCGTGCGAGCAGTCGATGTTGGGTGTTTTTCTGAGGGCAACGCATTGGCGCAGTCTTCCCGCTGTAATTCCGCACGATGGTGCGGGCCCCGCGAGGGCCGTTTCGGGAGTTGACGGTGATTTCCAGCTTTATCACCGGACGACCGTTTTGGACAAGTGGATAGTCCATCTTATGTTCTTTTTCGAGAGGATCGCAACTGTGCGATCCGTTCGTTGAGTTTCGGGACTGGGATGCGGGTACCACATGGCACCGCCTGTGTGCGGTGCCCCGGGATGCACCTTTTTCTCCGGATATCCATTGCACTCAAGTGAGTAGTGCTTTTGACGTGTTATCCCGAGGGGATCGCAATGGTGCATTGCGACCGACTGTTTTCGGGGCCGAGGCTCGGGATCACGGGACGCCGTTCGGGCGTGAGGCGGTGTTGGTGACTTTTTCGTCGGATATCCGTTTGAGGCGAGTAAGTAGTCAGTCTCGCGTGTTTTTCTGTGAGGATTACAACGGTGCGATCCGTTGGGTTGTGCGGAGCCTCTTGCGCGATTTTTTAGAATGTGGAATGTGGAAGGTGCTCCAGTGGGGGTTCGCCCTACCTTGTTTTAGCGGACCCTTGGCGTGTGATCGCGCACTTTTGGGAGAGTGATACAAATTGTTCACGAGATGTGTTTGGCCGTGCCTGGGCCTTTGAGTGGAGTTGTTACGTCATGACTTCGCATTGAAGATGGGTGTCGTGTGCACGATATCCTTTGGGATGGAATGAGGTATACTCCAGGAGTATACGGGAGCTCTTGGTGGTACGTGTGGTTGATTGTACCTGAGGATGTTTGTGCGCTCAGTTGGGGTTGATTGGGGCCACACGTCGTTTGGTCCCCACGTGCGTGTCGTGATCTTCTTTGAGTACTTGACCTCTCGTGACGTAGAGGGTCCCTCTGCGCTCGTTTGTTTGACAAGCAGGGTGGAGTTTTCCCCTGGCTTTGTGCTCGTTTGGTTGACCAGCAGGGTGGAGTTTTCCCCTGGCCTGGTGCTCTTTTGTCTGACCAGTAGGGTTGATCGGTCTCCCGATGGTCTTGTTCTCGATGGTTTAGCCGGCAGAGATGGTTTGGTTCCACTGCTTCTTTGGCTGTGAGGGGTTTCGGTACTGTGCACTTTCACTGGACTGCGACATCGTCTGCGACTACGGGTGTTCGTACAGCGTGGGTGTTTTCCCCACTTTCTGGGATGAGGTGTTTTGGTCCACTTCGACAGTGACTCAGCGGATTGGAGAAAGATCGCCTTGTGAGGCCTGGAGAGTTTCTCCCGTTGCTCCGTGTTCCCTGGTAGAGCTTGTGGTTTCGGTGTGACCAACACTTTAGGCGGGCACCGATCCTCTACCCAGGAGGTTGTTCCAGCAGGGCTGAGGTTATTCCAGGAGGGCTGAGGTTGTTCCAGTAGGGCTGGGGTTGTTCCAGTAGGGCTGAGGTTGTTCCAGCAGGGCTGAGGGTGTTCCAGCAGGGCTGAGGTTGTTTCCAGCAGAGCTGAGGCTGTTTCGAGCGGGGCTCGCCAGTGGGTTACCATCCAGTAGGGATGGACAGTACAATGGTGTTTACCGAGCAGTACCATCTAGCAGGGATGACCAGAGCAGTTCCAGGCTTACCTCCAGTGGGGATGGGAAGTGGTCCCCGATGCCGGGATTACCTTCAGTTGGGCTGGGAAGTGGTCCCCGATGTCGGGCTTACTTCCAGCTGGGCAGGGCAGTGGTCCCCGATGCCGGGCTTACCTCCAATGGCCTGGGCAGTGGTCCCCAATGCCGGGCTTACCTCCAACTAGGCTGGGCAGTGGTCCCCGATGTCGGGTTACCTCCAGCTGGGCTTGGTAGTGGTCTCGTCGCCGACTATAGCCGGGTCGCCCTCCAGTGGACTACCCTGTTGCCGGGTTGTGGAACTTTTTGGTTGGGCGCGTGTTTTTCCCCTTTCTTTTCAGTTTGTACTTTGTACTTGTAGGGGTCGATGCACTTTGTGGTATTTATATAGCAGTTTCCCTTTCCTTTTCTTTTTTTGTATTTACTTTTACTCTGCACTGTTGCATTGTGTTTTCTGCATGTGTGTGTACAAGTGCTTAGGCAAAGGCCTCCCCGAGTTGTTGTGCCTTCGGTGCTAGTCGCCAGCCCCTGGCCTATTGAGGCAGGCTTGGGGTAGTTGCTGCTCGAGCCCGGGTAGGGTCGGGTCGTGACATTCATGTTATCGTTATCATGAATACACAATCAAATATGTCATCCTTATGAGGAAGACACCCTCAGACATGTTAGGAGTATTCAGAAAACACCCTTGGACATATAATTATTCTCATCTAGGCTGACATGGATATGATTCATTTTAACCCCTCACCATGAATCGTTGATTGGCCTCCCCAACTTCTTGAGATGTGCCCATAATGTAATAGAGATATACACTAATAGAACCATCTTCATTTCGGGATCATGAATGTTTCACAATTCCATATAATCTTGTTGGATATACCATTAGTGGTCCAAATATCATTTTTTTCTATTAATGGATAAATAATATATATTTGACTTAGGAATCCATCACGTTGTATAATCCTCCATATTGAAATTTTCATTACTAATGGGACCAAACTCTCATATGAATCTATCATCCACCTTTCTATATTTAATTATCATGACTGTATTCATAAATTTCCAACTACGTTGGTTTATTTCATTTTGTAATAAAAATACATTTAAACTATAGGGAAATAATCCTCAAAATTATTTGTTATCTATACTCACCCAAAAACGGTTTATGAAAAAATTGTAGTATTGGGACTCTGATTCATATTTTTAATAGGATATGTGATATGCATTCCTAAGGCCTAATATTCTAACAAATTTCCCACAAAACATTTAATAAATTATCACGACATAATTATTTTGTTGCTAAAAAAATGTTCATCATTACGTACTCATGAAATAAGTCTAATCTTCATTTATCTATTGTTTTTAACATAGATCATAGCTCACATGGTCATAGACACTCATGATGAATGTACCAACATCATAAATAAAATTCCTTCATTATGGTGTACATATAATTTTTTACTCCAATAACATCACTACTACACTCAATAAACCATACTCTAAATAAATCACCTTATGGTATCCATACATGTATATGTCCATCCCAAAACCTCTATTGTCTCACATTTATGAAAAATATTCCCATAACCAGAGTTTAATTGACTCTAATTACCTACTTCATAGGTTATATATTAATCCTCTTGCAGGATCAATCCTTATAATAAATGTTCAAATTTATCACACAATTGCTATTTTTATGACATTAAACATCATAATATAGTCCTATATTATGAAAATTACTATGTAATATGAACTATGGGTTTTAATTAATTTTCCCACATGGTACATAGAATGCCTCCTATAGTTTCAAACCAATTTCCAAAAAACCAATGGCATCCCAAGATATAGATATAGTCAATTCTTCAAAAATGGATATAAACATGAGAATAATAAATATACATGTGAATAAAAGAGTACTTGGGATATACTAAGTTGATCTCTCAATATATTTATTTATTATTTTTTTAGAATAGGTGTAACCAATTTCATTTTGTATCTTGATTGGAATTCACAATCATATCATAAATAATAAGGGAGTCCTCGATGAGGTAAATTATCCCCCCCCCCAAATGGGGCAATAAGAATGGCCTCTCATCATCATGACCAATGTGAGTTCATGAGCATTGTTTAGATTGAAACCCTAATTATTTAAATACATTGAAAATAATTTTTATAACATGTTACTAATATATGAGACATATAGAATTTATAGGGAAAATATATGATGAAATGACTGAATGAGAAACTACACTAAGCCATAAAAAACCATCCACATGACCAAACAAATCTAATTGGTAAATTGGTCTACTATAATTCTTCTAGTTTTTCTCAATGTTAAATTTAAATTTTTTAATATGAAATTTTACATTAGGTACCATTATTTTATAAATTATTAGACCATGTTTATTTTTTCTACCTTTTTTCAACATCATAATTTGTTTCTATATCATCAACTACATTAATTCTTAATTTTTCTATAACATAAAAATATTATTTTTCAACTCATTTGATAATATACATTTTAATTATCCAGTTTTGTTGTTTTCCTTAATAATTTTTTCTTTATGAGGATTATATAGTTTTAGAGTAAAATAATTCTATTAATATTTCAACATTTAATTGTTTTAATAGCATAATTTTATTCATTATTATTATTTAAACATGAATAATAAATTTTCAATGTAACATTTTCATAAAATGTCCCCACTCTATAATTAACTAATTGATTTTCTCCAATATCACCACCATCATCAAAAACATTAATTATATTTGTAAATGAATATTATCATATTATTAGTGGAATTTATATAATTTAATCTATATTTATTTTATTGTAAATAATAACATTCATTTTCATTTTATATTTGAAATTCTTGGATTCATCTCCATCTTCACAATTAAATTGTTTAAAAGTTTGATACTGGGTAGTAAATATCCCATTATATCCATAGTTGAAACATTTAAAATGTTTTTCCCATTATTTATATTCTTCATTAAATATTAATTTAATAGAAATCAATGATATTATCATTTGAAAATTTTCATTTTCACCTTCATCATAATTACAAAAAAATTAATTATAATTTTACATTGGATTAATAAAATATTAAAATAAATTCATAAATAACCACTATAATTTTAAGCAATACCATACCCATGAATTATTCTGAAATACGAACATATAATTTATATCATATTGAGTAAATTAATAAATATCCTAATGATAAAATTTTAGACACTATGGCCTCTATATTTTCTATAATTTTTTTATAATTATATAAATTTTAGTATATTTTTATATTAACACCAAAATACCACTAATAGTTCTATTAATAAATGAACTATTTCTAATTCAATCATTGATAGTTTCAATTTATGTCATATAATATGATTTAAACATATATCCCTATATTCAATGATTTTCATGTTTACCAGTTATTTATCGTCATGATTTTTTAGAATTTTATAACATTTTCCATTAGATGTTTAGATGTCTTCATAATTTTTAAAATAATTTTTAGATATGGATGAAAAGAATGATATTTATGCCTCCTATAAAATATTAAATATTTCATTAGTAAAAAAACATTAATAGGTTTTCCTTACATCAATCATGATCAACCAATAATAGTAACCTCATGAACATCAAGAATGATCGATAATAATTATGATGTTTTTATTTAATTAAAAATATCAAAATGTATTGATAAAAAAGTAACCAATTACATTAATATAATAATGTAATTAATTTTAGGAAATGAAATTAATATTTCCTCAAATAATAAAAAACCTATAAATATTCAAGTCATAAAAAAAAATTTTATAACAATTACATTAGTTTTAGTTTGATCCTTGATTCAATAAGAGGTGGGCGTAAATTCACTGATCCAGTAGACACTATATATGGTTCCTCGATCTGGGTCATCACATGACCTCACACGTGCCTCAATGTAATCCATATGATACTGAAACGAAAATTTATTGTAGAATAATATATTTGGGTGACTATGACTATTTATTAGAGTAATACCATGGAAGAAATAATATAATCAAATAAGAAATACAATATTAACAATGATAGAAAACATGCATCGAGATTTAATAAGTTACCATGTTACACATTCTATACAACATGGTGGATACAATACATGTCAGGATGTCCCAAAAAAATTGTATAAAACACAAATTAACCAATTATTAAGAACACTGACATGAGTCCCAACTGAGTTTCAACATCCCATTCTCCAAACAAACAACCCATACATGAACCATAAACAATGTCAATGCCCTGAACATGTTCCTCAAAACATGTAATGCTTGTTTGGGTACTCATGTTACATTGCAGTATGAGTAGGGTGTGAGTTTAACATAATAGGCCACTACTAAAGGTGTATAATGAAATTACTAATAATTACAGGAGTTTATTCAGAGGAAAAAGTGAAATAAATAAACATTTAATGAAAATAAAATACGTATATCTCATTGTTATGAATATTTCATGTATCCATTTAACTCTATATGTTCTAAAGGTTATGTGTAGCGGTCTATAATTACATCCAGTGGAATATAATTGATATATATCAGGGCACCCCATAGGCAGCTACACCTCTTGGGCGGGACACTCCACCATCCCCAGTGGCATCCATTTCCTAATGAAGCCCTTGGGCAAAGAGCCATGCTTCGTCCAACGCTGACATGTGGGAGTTCCCAAGGATCGGATACATTCCTACCTCCTTTGCCTTTGATACCAACTATAGATACCCACAGCTTGACATACATGGACATTAAAATACTTTTTCGGAATACATGATACATAACGAAAACAGACACAGAAGGACTGTAATAGTTTAGTGACTTCGAAAACTCGGAAAATAATCTTCTAATCGTGGTGAACGATCTTCAACATCTCTCATAAAGATCTTCCCATTTTGTTTTCTTACCTAAAACCATTCTTTAAATCGTGGGGAAAAGAAAACATATAATGGGTGAGCTGAAATGCTCAGTAAGGGTAAGCATAGAGAACATAAAACAATCCATAATCATTTGAATGCAAAAAATTGAACATAAAATCTGAACATCAAAATCATGAGAAATGACATAAATCATGATATACACAAAGAATAGATCATAAAGAAACAATAGTCATGATAAACTAGCATGGTAATAAAACATGTAATTGTGCCATCCATTAAGCACATGTTATGATTTCTATAGTAGCCAAGGCATTGTTGCGAAGACCATCTTAGTGGACAAACTCCCTTTCTGAATTGAGTTCACTCCACGTTCCAGTCCTATAAAACTAAACCGGATTAACTTACCGTTCAGGCCATGTCTATATCATGAGATATAAATCATTACCCAATGCTTTGGATTGAGATATATGTCCCACCAATCTCATAATGAAATCATTCTTACTTGTTCCACAACATAAATATAAATCATTCATCATAACCCAAAGCATAAAATGTGTTTCATAAAAATAATCCCATCATAACATAATCCATATAAAAAATGGATATCATTTCATCATAAGAAAAATAAAACCATGTAAATAATAGATCCATTATACTTGAAACATAAACTTGCTAAATAATTTAATCTTATATGGAAAATAGTTTTGATAAAACACTTGAAATTAATTCTTGAGGAAAATATCCTTTCTTCTTCAAAATCATATTATTTTCACAAAATTCCATTAAATTTTAAAAGAAATGTATATTTTTGAAAATAGTAATAAAATATTATAGAGTAAGATTCAAGAATATTGGACGTTATGAAATCGTAAAAAAAATTTCACTCTGTATAATTTAAAAATAACATTCTTATCGTACATTTGTCGGAATAGTCAAAAAGTACCTCGTATGGTAATCAAAAGAGAGATTCCTTCCATACGATGTGGTAAAAGTGAAAAAAGGGTAAGAATGAATTTAAAATACATGGAAGAAAAGTAAACATTTTATAAAAACATATTTAGAACATATGGACATGGATAATAAACATAACCCCAGTAAATACTTACGAATAAACAATCTCGAATAAGAATGTGATTGGAATAATTATCCCTTACCAAATGTCTCATATGATTTGTATGTATCTGAAACTCCTTTATAATGATTTCCATAATGTAATTGACATATTTAAAAATCATATTCATTGTTATTATATCATATATGGTTCACATTGGAATTTATATTACCCGTTCATTTGTCAATTCCATGTTAAAGTAGCATTTTGGGTAAAATTGTTTCATTTTTCGTACGTGTTTGGACATGTTGTTTTTGATATCATTATTACTTATATCATGATTTACTTACATCTAGAATGTAAAACATGATTTATATATATCATATATATTCAGTATATATATATATAGATAAATTAAATGAAACACACCATTCATGGAGAAGGTAGGCCGTACGTACGCATGAACGTTGTTTTCCTTTCATTATGGACTTGAATAGAAGTAAGTAGATGACACACACACACACACATAGATATATATATATATATACATAAAAACAGTAGCTTCATTATGTCATATATATCATTATTATTCATTATACATACATTATAATCATTCTTGAATGGTTAATCATGGAGAATGAATCTCATCACATCATGGAGACGGTAGTCCATACATACGCACGAGTGATGATATCATTCCCATGATCGTGGAATTGAATTGAAGTGTATGTATAATATTTTAGAATCAATATCAGTTTACAATAATCATATATGGTTATTTATTTACACCATTATACTCATCCATGTGTGGTGGTGGTGGAGAAACTGATTACACCACGGCGTGGAGACGGTATTCCATATGTACACACGCGTGGTGATTTCGTTTTCTATAGGATGGATAGATGGTGAAATAGGGTTGTTTCATATTCATAATAACATATTAGTATATGAGTGATATTGAGGTTATTACTTTATAATGAAACACTAAATAAGAAGACGTTGATGAAGAAAGAAAATTGAGATAATCGAAAGAAGAGATTACCTCTTCTTCGATGCACCTCCTTTAAGACTTCTCTTAAGGAAGTAGTGTTGGTCTTTTGAGAAGACCAGAACATCCAGAATGTTTCTATGGAAGTGGATAAGAGAAATGGACAGGGGTTGGATGAGTTTCGATGCTAAAAAAGGTGTGAGGAGGAGAGCGATGAGGTTCCCTTTTATAAGGGCGGAGAGGGGCACCTTTGAAAAAACTATAAATATTCACTACTGAAAATGAAGGATATACTAATGGTTCTAAACCATTGGTATAGTCTTGAAAACCATTGGTATATTTGATACCTACGGTTGTCCAAACCGTAGTGAATTAATGCGTGGGGAAAGATCTATACCAACGGTTTGAACTAAACCGTTGGTATATCCCACTCTATGTCTTGATTTGCAAATGGTTCTTGTTGAACCGTTGGAATAGGTTTACCCAACGGTTTAAAACCGTTGGGAATTCTATGATTTTGATATTATACCAACGATTTACAACCGTTGGTATAGTTTTTTTTCCAATGGTTCCAATGAAACCGTTGGCATATGTTCAATAAAAAATAATATACCAACAGTTACAAACCATTAGTATAATTCTTTCTCAAGGTATACCAATGGTTGTAAACCGTTGGTATTGTATATTTCCAGAATTGTTTCATAGAAGCCCCTCCTGTGCATACACCTGCATACAAAACAGCACTTAAAACATTGGCAAACTTAAAACAACAAAAAAAGACCACCTCTTTGATTAGAGACATGGTGAATAATTCCCCATTTTAATCTTCATATGACCAATCTAGTATAGTTGAATAAGAGTTTCAATAACTCATATATTATTTACACCCATTTCAATCTTCATATGACAACCACTTTTCCAATATATGGTGAAAAGGTATTTTCTTAGGAGTCTCATCACTTGTGACTCCATAAGTGCCAAACCAGACCTCAGATTGAGGTGGGGTTGACTGGTACATGTCACATATGATCCATGAATCATTTTCCTAAAGTTTCTACACAATCAGAATCTGTTTGATCGGTTTGGCGTATGTAAGTAAAATATTTTCCATTTTTAACAAAAGAGAGGTAGTGTGGGTGGTCCTGGCCCCACGGTGACTCCAATTGAGGTGGGGTTGACTCATACACATCACAAATGACCCATGTATCGTTTTCCTAAAGTTTCAATAGAATCCGAATGCGTTTGGTCCGTTTCCCATATGTCAGTTGTTCATATCACTTACAATTTAGTCCATTTTAACAAAAGAGAGATAGTATGAGTGGTCCCAGCCACACCGCGGCTCGGATTGAGGAAAAGATGACTCTTACACGTCAAATATGACCCATGGATCATTTTCCTAAAGTTTCAATAGAATCTGAAGGTGTTTGGTTGGTTTGGCGTATGTCTGTTGTTGTTTTCACTAAAAATAAAGTCCATTTTAAACAAAAGAGAGACACTTTGAGTGTTGACGGCTACACCAGGCCTCGTATTGAGGTAGGGATGACTCGTACATATCACATATTATCCATGGAACGTTTTCCTAATTTTTCAACACAATCAGAATCCGTTTGATCGGTTTGGCATATGTACATAAAATATTGTCCATTTTTTAACATAAGAGAGACAATTTGGGTGGTGTCGGACACACCGCACCTCCTATTGAGGCGGGATTGACTTGTACACATCACATATGACTCATGGATCGTTTTCCTAAAGTGTCAATAGAATCCGAAGGATTTTGGTTGATTTCCCGTATGACAGTTGTTGATTTCATTTACAATTTAGTCAATTTTCAACAAAAGAGAGACTATTTGAGTGGTCCTAGCCACACCATGGATCGGATTGAGGAAGAGTTGACTCATACATGTCACATATAACCCATGGATCTTTTTACTAATGTTCCAATATAATCCGAAGGTGTTTGGTCAGTTTGGCTTATGTCAGTTGTTGTTTCCACTAAAAATTACGTTCATTTTAAACAAAAGAGAGGCACTTTGAGTGGTGTAGGCCACATCGGGCCTCGGATTGAGGCGGGGTTGACTCGTACACATCACATATAATCCATGGATAATTTTCCTGAAGTTTCAACATAATCAGAATCTGTTTGATCGGCTTGGCATATGTACGTAAAATATTGTCCATTTTGAACAAAAGAGAGGCAGTTTGGGTGGTCCCGGACACACGACGCCTTGGATTGAGGCGGGGTTGACTTGTACACATCACATATGACCCATGTATCATTTTACTAATGTTTCAACAGAATCCGAAGGCGTTTGGTAGGATTCTAGTATGTCATTTGTTGTTATCATTTACAATTTAGTCCATTTTGAACAAAAGGGAGACTGTTTGAGTGGTCCCAGCCACACTGTAGCTCAGATTGAGGTGGGGTTGACTCTTACACATCAAAAATGACCCATGGATAATTTTATTATTATTTCAACAGAATCTAAAGGCATTTGGTTGGCTTGGCGTAGGTCAGTTGTTGTTTTCACTAAAAATTTTGTCCATTTTAAAAAAAACAGAGGCACATTGATTGGTGTCGGCCACACCGTGCATCCGATTGAGGTAGGGTTGACTCATACACATCACATATAACACATGGATCGTTGTACTAATGTTTCAATAGAATCCGTAGGAGTTTGGTCGGTTTTCCGTATGTCAGTTGTTGTTTTCAATTAAAATTATGTACATTTTAAAAAAAGAGGCACTTTGAGTGGTGTCGGCCACACCGGGCCTCATATTGAGGAAAGGTTAACTCTTACACATCACTTATGAGACAAGGATTATTGTCCTAGATTTTCAACACAATCGGAATCCGTTTGATCGGTTTGGCCTATGTACGTAAAATATTGTCCATTTGGAACAAAAGAGAGGCAGTTTGGGTGGTCACAACCCCACGGTGCCTCGGATTGAAACATGGTTGACTTGTAAACGTAACATATGACCCATGGATCATTTTAATAGAGTTTTAACAGAATCCGAAGGCATTTGGTCGGTTTCCCGTATGTCAGTTGTTGATTTCACATACAATTTAGTCCATTTTGAACAAAAGAGAGACAGTTTGAGTGGTCTCGGTCACACCGCAACTCGGATTGAGGCGGGGTTGACGTTTACACGTCGCATATGACCCATGGATCATTTTCCTAAAGTTTCAATAGAATAATAAGTCGTTTGGGTGGTTTGGCGTATGTCAGTTGATGTTTTCATTTACAATTTAGTCCATTTTCAACAAAAGAGACACAATTTCAGTGGTCCCAGGCACACTGTGGCTTTGATTGAGGCGAGGTTGACTATAACACATCACATATGACCCATGGATAGTTTTCCTAATGTTTCAACAGAATATGAAGGCGTTTGTTTGGTTTGATGTATGTCAGTTGTTGTTTTCACTTAAAATTAAGTCCATTTTAAACAAAAGAGAGCCACTTTGAATGGTGATGGCCACACCGGGCCTCAGATTGAGGCGTGGCTGACTCGTACACATCACATATGGAAAATGGATCATTTTAATAAAGTATCAACACAATCAGAATCCGTTTGATCGGTTTTGCGTATGTACGTAAAACATTGTCCATTTTGAACATAAGAGAGGCATTTTGGGTGGTCCCATCCACACGGAGCCTCGGATTGAGGCGGGGTTGACTATTACACATGACATATGACCAATGAATCGTTGTCCTAATGTTTAAATAGAATCCAAAGGCCTTTGGTAGGTTTCTATTATGTCAGTTGTTGATTTCACTTACAATTTGGTCCATTTTGAACAAAAGAGAGACAGTTTGAGTGGTCCCGGCCACACCGCGGCTCAGATTGTGCCAGGGTTGACTGAATAGGTCACATTCAACTCATGGATAGTTTTCCTTAAGTTTCAATATAATATGAATGTGTTTGGTCGGTTTGGCGTATTTCAATTGTTGTTTTCACTTAAAATTAAGTCCATTTTTAACAGAACAGAGGCACTTTGAGTGGTGTCGGCCACACCGGGCCTCGGATCGAGGCCGAGTTTACTATTACATGTCACATATGAGTCATGGATTGTTGTTCAAAAGTATCAACACAATCAGAATCCGTTTGATCAGTTTGACGTATGTACGTAAAATATTGTCCATTTTAAACATAAGAGGGACAGTTTGGGTGGTGTCGGCCACACAGCGCCTCGAATTGAGGCGAGATTGACTCTTATAAATCAAATAAGACCCATGGATCGTTGTTCTAATGGTTCAATAGATTTGGAACTCATTTGGTTAGTTTCCCGTATGATAGTTGTTGTTTTCACTTACAATTTAGTCCATTTTCAACAAAAGACTGGCAATTTGGGTGGTCCCGGCCCCACGGTGCCTCGGATTGAGGTGGGATTGACTCTTACACATCACATATGACCCATGGATCGTTTTCCTAAATTTTCAATAGAATCTGTAGGTGTTTGGTCAGTTATCCGTATGACAGTTGTTGTTTTCACTTAAAATTAAGTTAATTTAAAAAAAAGAGGCACTTTGAGTGGTGTCAGCCACACTAGGCCTCGTATTGAGGCGGGTTTAACTCTTACACAAAACATTTGACTCATGGATTGTTTTCCTTATGTTTCAATATAATACAAATGCGTTTGGTCAGTCTGTTGTATGTTAGTTGTTGATTTCAATTAAAAATAAGTCCATTTTTAACAAAATAGAGGCACTTGGAGTGGTGTCGGCCACACCGTTCCTCGAATTGAGGCAGGGTTGACTCGTAAAAATCACATATGAGTCATGGATCGTTGTGAAAAAGTATCAACACAATCAGAATCTGTTTGATCTGTTTGGCATATGTATGTAAAATATTGTCCATTTTAAACAAAATAGGGACATTTTGGGTGGTTTCGGCCACATCGTGCCTTGTATTGAGGTGGGGTTGACTCGTACATGTCACATATGTCCCATGTATCATTTTCCTAAAGTCTAAATAGATTTGGAATGCATTTGGTCTGTTTTCTGTATGTCAGTTGTTATTTTCACTTAAAATTAAAGTCATTTTGAACAAAAAAGATACATTTTGAATGGTACTGTCCACACCGCGCATTGGATTGAGGTGGGGTTGACTCGTACACATCACATATGACCCATGGATTTGTTTCCTATAGTATCAATAGAATCAGAATGTGTTTGGTCGGTTTACCGTATGTCAGTTGTTGATTTCACTTAAAATTAAGTCCATTTTTAACAAAACAGAGGCATTTTGAGTGGTGTCGGCCACACCGAGCGTTTTATTGAGGCAAAGTTGACTCATGAATGTCACATTTGACTCATTGATCATTTTTCTGAAGTTTAAATAGAATACGAATGTGTTTGGTCGGTTTTCCGTATATCAGTTGTTGATTTCACTTAAAATTAAGTCCATTTTTAACAAAACAGAGGCACTTTGAGTGGTATTGGCCACACCAGGCCTCAAATTGAGGAGGGGTTGACTCTTACACAAAAAATATGAGTCATGGATCATTGTTAAAAAGAATCAACATAATCAAAAGATATTTGACTGGATTGGTGTATGTACGTAAAATATTGTCCATTTTAAACAAAATACATACACTTGGAGTGATACCGGCCACACCGCGCATCGGATTGAGGCGGAGTTGACTTTTACATGTCACATATGCCCCATGGATCTTTTTCCTAATGTTTCAACACAATACCAAGACATTTGGTCAGTTTCCCATATGTCATTTGTTGATTTCACTTAAAAATAAGTCAATTTTGAACAAAAGAGAGGCAGTTTGAGTGATCCTGGCCACACCGTGCCTTTTATTGAGGTGAGGTTGACTTATAAACGTCAAATTTGACCCATGGATTGTTTCCATTAATTTTCAACAGAATATGAGTGCGTTTGGTCGGAGGGGAAGGGTCTAGTCAGGTAGGCGGAGATGCTTTTCTACCTCTAGTACGAACCTCTCTCGTACCATCAGCCTAAGTACTGAAAGAATTGAATAATGAAAAGTGAACATACTTATGTACCTGTATAGTCTACACATAGACAATACATAGCCGCATCATTTCATAAAAAATAACACCAAGGATCAGACAAAATAGAATTAGTCATGCAGAGTAATGACAAGTGCACATACAGATCCGAAGCAGCTAAAAAATTATTGCATACATGCCATGTTTATTTCCTAAAACAGAGTAAAAAAATAAAAATGATGAAACTCTAGAATATGGGTTTCCTCCAAGGAAGCGCTAAGTTTTACATCTTTAGCCAGATGGATGGACACTGGTCAATCGTCTTGGTCCATCAGCTCAGAACTCCTCTGCCTCTTACAAGAACTAGTGGCCGTGTCATCAAGCTCACATGGATGCTTAGTGGGATTCATCACTTCAAGAGCATAGCGGGCGTGAATCTGGTGTGGAAGTAAGAGAATCTGGCGCTCTTCATCAGCCAGACGCTGAGTGGGATTGATCACTTTGGGAGCGTAGCGGGCGTGAATCTGGTGTGGAAGTAAGAGAATATGGCGCTCGTCATCAACCAGACGTTGAGTCACCCGTCGTGCAAGTTCAGATGAAGATGGGACATTCACATTGATGATCATGGAAGAGGCAAACAAGCTAGACATTGTTGGTTAAGCTACATCCACAAATAGATTCATTTTTATATATTAGAACCTTTATAAATGTGTGTCCCATTTTTACAAACAATTAATGTGTGAAAATTGTGAAAAATAACTTATCAGATATATAAAAATGGATTTACTCATTGACATGATGCATAATATCTCAAATATTCCTCATTGGATCCCAATTTGAAATTTTAATCCATTATCAAATGTCTTATATCAATTTATTTTTATTTGGTTCATTAAGGTTGAACGCTTTTTGTAAAATCTAGCCAAGGGAGGATAGACTACTGACATGGAATACAATTGTATGTTATTTGGTGAAAACCACATTATAAGCATTGTTTAGGATATTATTGAGGTGGTTTGAGGATAAATCTATATTTTTAGAGAAAATCCAGCATGTCTATGTTTGGTGGTCAATGTTTTGAAGTGGGGGGTATTTGGTGGTTGAGGAGGGGGGTGAGGGGGATGTCCAAGGTCTAAGAGGAGGGGTGGGGGCTGTCCAGGGTCTAGGAAGGGGGGTGGGGGTTTTCCAGGGTCAACGAGAAGGGAAGAAGGGGCTGTCCAGGGTCCAGGAAGGAGGGGGGCTATCCAGGGTCTATTGATGAGGGTGGCTATCCAGGGTCCAGGGTGGAGGGAGGGGGATTCCTAGGGTTCAGGAAGGAGGGAGGACTATACAAGGTCCTGAGAGGAGGGTGGAGGGGGGTTGTCCAGGGTCTAGGAGGGGGGATGTCCAAGTTTCATGAAAGAGGGGGGGCCAGGCTATCCATGTTCCCGGAGGGGGGGACTGTCCAGGGTCCAAGAGGGGGGGTGTCTAGGGTCCATGAGGAGTGGGGGCTCTGTTAAAGGGAGGAAATCCCAAAATAATTCATTGAAAATTAACTAAACATAATCCAAAAAACATCACAATTCCAATCCATCACCCAACCAACATCCCATTCATCCTTAATATCACTAACCTTCGCATTCCATAGACAACACAACCTAGTTTATACAAAATTAAAATAGAAAACAAAAATAATAGATGGAAAACATTAAAACTATGGTAGTACTTACATATTTAGAGTGTAGAACTACAAAATTGTTTGATTTAATATGGATCTATGAGTGGAACGAGTTTCTGAGTCCTTGTATAGAGAGATCCGAGATGTTTAGGTCAAATCAAAATAGTAAATAAAAAAATAGATTAAGAACATTGGAACTTACAGATTTGAAGTGTAGAACAGAAAAATTGTCTGATTGAAGAGGATGGATGGAGTTTCGGAGACTGGTTAAAGATAGTGCGTCGGGAGAGCTTGAATTTAGGGCTATAGTCGAGCAGAGGGGGACTAAAATTGAGCAAAGGGGCTACTGGAATTAGGGGAAAACATTACCAATGGTTTTTAAAAACCATTGGGAATGTATGTTTACCTAAGGCCTATACCAACGGTTTACACAAACTGTTGGTATAGATTCCAACATATACCAACGATTAGTGTATAACCGTTGGTAAAGGTCTCTTAATGGATCCCTATACCAATGGTTTTATAAACCGTTGGTAAAAATATTCATAAAATCCTCTATGCCAACAGTTTTCTTAAAACCCTTGATATACATAACCATTCCCAACGGTTTGATAAACCGTTGGGATATAAGAGTTGGTAAAAATGGGATTTCCAATAGTGATTATTTTATTAGAAAGTCATATTAGGTTTTTAATAGCTCAAAATTGATTTATATCGAAGCTAAGGTGGGGATGGGTCGAAATACTCTCATCCAATAAAATTTAGACATGTTTTGGTTTCAATTTTAAACTTATCATTTAGATTTAACTTTAAGTTACATAATTTTGCTTTTACCGTGTCTTCTTGTTTTCTTAAACTATAAGGTTAATAAACGTACTATAATAAGAAAAACGAACCCCAAGTTGTTTATTATTAATATATATAACCTTATCTAAGTCATTTGGTTGAACTGTAGATTTTTAGGAATAAAATAACAGTTAAGAATATAATATTTGTTTTAAAAACTATTTTAGGACAATTTTGACACTATTTGGTAATTGATTTTGTGAAAATCATAACAAAATGATTAGTTCAAAAAATGTTAATTAAATCAATACTAACATGTCATATTAACCTATAAAATTATTTTAATTCATAAAAAGTCTCAAATTACATTTATTTGAGTATTTCTAACATCAATTATGTTAATATTTCATTTATAATATAATTAATGCATCATCATTGTGTCATAAATAAGTTAAATTATTTAATGTCTAAAAATCATAAATAAAATACCATTATGTATGAAATATTGTTAGCTTTATAATTAATATTTATAGTCAAACTTATCTTATGTATAACCCTATATTAAATTTTTTTTAGTTATTAAACTTTGATTTAACTATTTTAACCCTTTTTAAATAAATTAATAATAAATGTCCTAATCCAATACAAGTGGTCCTAAATGGTCATATTTTATTCTAAGGTTGTTTTTGGTCGAATTAAACTTATCCAATATAATTAGAACAAGTATTAGGGTAATAATAATATCATTTTTACCCTTAATTACTGTATTTACTTTTAACTATGGTAAATAAATGTAAAAAGTTACTATTCAAAAAAATTATTTTCATCTCATTGAACCACATTTTAGTCATTGATATTTACCATTTTACTCCGATTTTCAAAATTCCACTCACAGAAGTGGTAAAATTATGTTTTATGTGAATTTCCAAATTCTCCTAGGAGGTGGGTAAAAGACGGTGAAAAGTTCAATATAATTATTATATATCTAAAATTATTATAAAATGACTCCAATGAATTACATTGAACATATATAGGTATTATATATCAATTTTGACCTAAAATATATTTAAAAAAAATATATAATTATTTAAAGAAAAATTCTGTTTTTAAATAGTAACCTAGTGTTTTCACTATTCATCAAATATTTAAAGTTTTCAGAAAAATATCAAAAATTCACCTATGATAATTTTGATATTCTGAATCAAAAAATGAAGTCCATTTTGAATGATAAAAAATATAAAATTTTAAAAAGTTTTTATTACTATTCATAATGGCCAGTTTATATAACATATCATTGTTTAGTGAAACTCAGTATTGTGTACAACACATGCTATCGTGGAAGGTCGTGATTACGTGTAATGCAAGCCAAGTCAGGGATGTGTGTAGTGAAAGACTCCATTGTTGTGGTGTATAATAGAATCCAACCATAATTCATTTATACATTGAATATATAAATATATATACACTCAATTTTGCATATAACATAATAAAAACTTATTTCATTTATACATTAAACAAAATCTATACAAAATGTTGCGTAAAATAATTTACACAAAACAAACATGAAATTGTTTATACCGTGATCCAAGAATAGTGTTGCATATATTTCAAGCTAATACGGTGTTGCGTATTGCACAAGATAATCTTGGTGTAGCGTACAACAAAAGACATCAATGAAACTAAAAAGAATAATTCTCATAAAATCTCGAGTTGTTACATTCTACCCCCCTTAAAATGAATTTCACCCTCAAAATTCATTGGGATTATAAATGGGTTTCTACTTGAATGTTTCTTTAATGGAAACCCACATCGTAAAAAGGAATACCAAAATTTATCTTTAAAAACTAAAGTAGGAAACATAACGGTTACCCAAATTAACTATTCCCTGGGTCTCCACATAGGAGAACATATGTGAAAATGTGAATATGGAAGAGAAATATAACTGTCATGTTCTGATAGAGAGTGGTAGAGAACATTTCTATAAAAAATTCAACAATCACAAAGCCATAAATTTGTGATGATCTAGGGTACCATCTGATTCATCGGATATAAGGGCCCTAGGACAACATTTTTGGTTTTCAAGATCATTTCCCTAAAGATGAAGAATTTGAATTGCAAGAAATACTTACTTTATTTTGGTAAAATCTCACAATTTTTCATGCCATGAACAATTTTCACTTCATCTCTTTATGAAATGATGTTGAATTTGTCTTTCGTGAAGTTTTAGTAGATCAGGGGATAGAATGATGGGTCATTCCATATGTCTCAAACAAAAGGTTGGACAAAGTTATCAAATATACATGAGTCCATCTATAGTGAGATTAATCATATTTGGTTCCTAAAATGGACTTATACTTCTTATATCATACTGCTTAATATAATAAAACTAGTTTCTCTAACCAGGGACTTCATGTAGGCCAGTGGTAGGAAATAAAGGCCTGTCACACTTCGGTTGTGGGTTCGATTCCCACAGCCTTGTCCGACGTGACGGGTTGTCACCCGTCATGTAGGTTGTCCTGTTTTTCTAAAAATAATTTATTATAACATTACATCAATAATATCGAAAAAGTTCTACCCTTAAACAATACTATCTTATGTCCAAAATAATCCATTCCAATATTTAGGTGTATCCAAAATACTAATGTCCAATCTCATATTATAGTGAAAATGATTACCAGAGAGTTCATATAACAAGAATGTTAATACCATCGTTGATCCCCTTATATCATAAGATATGTCTTTTTGGTCACATTCCAAACATTTTAAGGCCTTAATCATGTATTCTCATGAAAAATGAATACACATTAAACCATAGTGAAAACATGAATGCTGTCAAAAGTTAACTCTTTCCACATAAAAAATTCCAAAAATTCTATATACTCAAACCATGATATAACTTTTTCTTATATCATTCATGAGCTAATCAATACTGTCAAACATTTCCTTTTCTCCTTATCCCTTCATTATCGGTATAACATCTACTTTCTAGAATATTTAAATCACTTTTCTAGATTACCGGTACCATAAAATTATTGAAAACCACAATAGACTAATACAAAAATATTCCAATATAACATAAAAGTACCTCAACAACATTATTCCGGAATACCAATACATAAACACTTCAATCCATCATCTTCAATGATTTTCATGGAATAAGTCTTTCATTAGTTTAGAATTAACCTCTTAGTTTAGGGAATTGAGTTAGGTAATGCCCATGTTTTCCACAAAGAAGACATTGAACTCCAAAATAGTGTGTCAATTTATGACCCTTTTCTCCACTCAGATAACATCTTCTTCTCCATTTGAGGTATTCTTCAGGGTTCTTCTTTGCTTCTTTATAAATCTCAAGCTTCATTTCTCTATGCTCCTTAGCATGTGAACATGAATAAAATTCCATCTTCGTCTTATTTGATGACTTAGGAATACCACCAATGTTCACCCTGTTAATCATATATTGTGATGACTGATTCTGCAAAATCACACTATCTTTCTCTCTAATCATTACACAATTCATTTGATCACAGTCACGAATTCTTCCATTGGAATTTATGTTAACTGAATTCCTTCTCGTTCCCTCTATTGACTATAACCATAAACCATAGTGTATCAAATAATTAAAATAACAAGGAACCACATAATCATTAAAAGTCACTTATGGGATGTATAACTTATCACACATTCTTTAATCCATGACACCTTAGGTTCACCCTAGGTTATTCATGATCATCAACATAAATCTATGATTGTAACCTATAGTTATACTAATCCTTAGGGACATCTCTAGACATACCATAAAAATATCTCTAGGAATCTCTATAATGTTTTTTCATCCTAGTTTCCAAATGTTAACTAAACCTTTCCTCTGGTACCAATTGTAGTAGTATGGAATTACTTCCAGTGGACTATAATTGATACCTATCAGGGAATTCCATGGGCGGCTACATCCCCTGGGTGGGACACACCACTATCCCAAGCAGTATCTATTTCCTCATAAAGCCCTTGGGCGGAGATCCATGCTTCGTCCAACACTCACAAGTGAGAGTTCCCAAGGATCAGATACATTCCTACCTCCTTTGCCTCTGATACCAACTGTAGAGACCGAATGCTTGACGTACATGGACATTACATTACTTTTGCAGAATACTTGATACATAATGAAAACAGACACACATGGACCGTAATAGTTTAGTGTCTTTGGAAACTTGGAAAATAATCTTCTAATCATGGTGAAAGATCTTCAACATCACCCATAAAGATATTCCCCTATTGTTTTCTTACCTAAAACCATTATTTAAAACCTAGTGAAACGAATACATATAAATGGTGAGATCAAATGCTCAATAAGTTTATGCTTAGAGAACATAAAAAAATCCATAAACATTTGAATGCAAAAAACGTGAACATAAAATCTGATCACCAAAATCATGAGCAATGACATAAATCATGGAAGTACATAAAGAATAGATCATAAAGGAACATTATTCATGATAAAATAGCATGGTAATATAATAGGTAATTGTGTCATCCATTTAATACATGTTATGATTTCCATTGTAGCCAAAGCATTGCTGCCAAGACCATCTTTGTGGACAAAGTCCCTTTCTAAATCGAGTTCACTCCTCGTTCCGGTCCTGTAACACTGAACCAGATTAACTTACCATTCCATCCATGTCCATCTCATGAGATATAAATCTTTACCCAATGCATTATAGATAGGTATAGGTCCCACCCATCTCATAATGAAATCATTCTTATGTGTGCCACAACATAAACATAAATCATTCCTCATAACCCAAAGAATAAAATGGGTTTCATAAACATCATCCCATCAAAACATAATCCATATAAAACATGGATATCATTTCATCATAAGAAAAATAAAACCATGTAAATAATAGAAAAATTATAATTTAAACATAAACATTCTAAATACTTTCATCTTAGATGGAAAATAGTTTTCATAAAACACGTTAAATTAATTCCTTAGGAAAATATCCTTTCTTCTTCCAAATCATTTTCTTTTCAAAAAATTCCATGCAATTTTAAAAGAAAAGTATTTTGTTGAAAATAGTCACAAAATATTGTAGAGTAAGATTCATGAAAATTAGGGGTTATTAAACCATAAAAATCCATTCAAGATGTATATGTTAAAAATAACATTTTTCTCGTACTTTTGTCGAAAAAGTCAAAATGTAGCTTGTACGGTAAACAAAATAACGATCCCTTCCATACGATGTGGTAAAAGTAAAAAATGATAATAATGACTTTAAATATTCATTAAATAAAAGTAAACATTTTATAAAAACATTTTGAGAACATATGGACATGTATAATAAAGATAACACCAGCAAATACTTACGAATAAACAATCTCGGATAAAAATGATATTGGAATAATTATCCCTTACCTTATGTCCAATATTCTTCGTATGTATCCGAAACTCCTGTATAATGATTTAAATAATGTCATTGACTTATTAAAGAATCATATTCATTGGTATTATATCATATGTGGTTCACTTAGGTATTTATATTACCCGTTCATTGGTAAATTCCATGTTAATGTAGAGTTTTGTATAAATTGTTTCATTTTTCGTACGTGTTTGGACTGGTTGTTCATGATATCATTATTACTTATATCATGATTTACATACTTACAAAATGTAATAAATTATTTATATATATCATATATATTCAGTATATATATATAATATATAGATAAATTAAATGAAACAGACCGTTCATGGAGACGGTACGCCGTATGTACGCATAAACACTGTTTTCCTTTCTTTATTGACATGAATGGAAGTAAGTAGATGACATATATATATATATATACATAAATAAAGTAGATTCATTATGTCATAATTATCTATATTATTCATTATATATACTTTATACTCATTCGTGAATGGTTAATCATGGAGAATGAATCACATCGCATTGTGGAGACGGTAGTCCGTACGTACGCACGAGTGATGATATCATTCGCATGATTGTGGAATTGTATTTAAGTGTATGTATAATATTTCAGAATCAATATAACTTTACAATAATCATATATTGTTATTTATTTACACAATTATACCCATCCATGTAAGTTGGTGGTGGAAAAACTGATTACACCATTGCGTGGAGACGGTATTCCGTACGTACGCACGCGTGGTGATTTCGTTTTCTGTAGGATGGATAGAAGGTGAAATAGGGTTGTTTAATATTCATAACAAAATATCAGAATATGAGTGATAATGATGTTTTTACTTTATAATTAAACAACTAAATAATAAGAAGTTTAAGAGGAAAGAAACATGAGAGAATCGAAATAAGAGATTACCACTTCTTCGACGCACCTCCTTTAAGCCTTCTCTTAAGGAATTAGAGTTGGTCTTTTGTGATGAACAGAACCTCCATAATGTTACTAGGGAAGTGGAGAACAGAATTGGGTAGGGGTTTCCCGATCTTCAAGGCTCAAAAGGGTGTGAGGAGGAGAGGGAGGAGATGCCCTTTTATAAGGAAGGAGAGGGGTACCTTTGGAAAAACAATAAATATTATTTTATTATAAAGCCATATTCGGTTTTTAATAGCTCAAAATTTTTTTATTTAAAATATAAGGTGAGGATGTGTCGAAATACTCTCATCCAATAGAATTTAGACAAGTTTAGGTTTCTATTTTAACCTTATCATTTAGATTTAACTTTAAGTTAGATAATTTATCTTTTACCGTGGCTTCTTGTTTTCATAAACTATATGGTTAATAAACATACAATAACAAGACAAACAAACCCTAAGTTGTTTATTATTAATATATATAACTTTATCTAAGTCAATTTTCTAATCCATAGATTTTTATGAATAAAATTAAAAATAATAATATAATATTTCTTTTAAAAACTATTTTATGTCAATTTTGACACTATTTGGTAATTGATTTTTGTGAAAATCATAAAAGAATAATTAGTTCTAAGAAAGTCAATAAAATAAATACTAACATATCATATTAACCTATAAAATTAGTGGAATTAATAAAAAGTCTCAAATTACATTTATTTGAGTATTTATAACATCAATTATGTTAATATTTCATTAATAAGATAATTACTGCATCATCATTGTGTCATACATAAATTAAATTATTTAATTTATAAAAATAATAAATAAAATAAAATTTTGTAGGAAATCATTTTATCTTTCTAAATAATATTTATAGTTGAAATTATCTTATGTATATACCTATATTAAAAATGTTTTAGTTATTAAACTTTGATTTTAACTATTTAACCATTCATTAAATAAATTAATAATAAAAGTCCTAATCTATTCCAAGTGAAAATAATAGGTCATAGTTTATTACTAAGGTTGTTTTTGGTCGAATTAAGCTAATACAATAGAATTATAACACGTTTTGTTGTAATAATAAAATCATTTTTACCCTTAATTACCCTATTTACTTTTAACCATGGTAAATAAAAGTAAAAAGTTACTATTCACGAAAAATTATTTTCATCTCATTGAACCAAATTTTAGTCCTTGATATTAACCGTGTCTCTCGTATTTTCAAAATTCCACTCACAGAAATGGTAAAATTATGTTTTATGTGAATTTCTAAATTCTCCTGGGTGGTGGGTAAAAGACGGTAAAAGTTCAATAAAATTTTTATATATCTAAAATTAATATAAAATGACTCCAATGAATTACATTGAACATATATAGGTATTATGTATCAATTTTGACCAAAAATAAATTTAAATAAAATAAATAATTATTTAAATAAATATTCAGTTTATAAATAGTAACCCAGTGTTTTGAATATTCATAATAAATTGAATGGTTTAAGAAAAATTACAAAAAATCACCCCAGGCTAATATTGATATTCCAAATCTAAAAATGAAGTCCATTTTGAATGATAAAATTTATAAAATTTTAAAAATATGGTATTACTATTCATAACGGCTAGTTTATATAACAAATCGTTGTTTAGTGAAACTCAGTATTGCGTACAACACACGCTATCGTGGAAGGTCGCGATTGCGTGTAATGCAAGCCATGTCAGGGATTCATGTAGTGAAAGACTCATTTGTTGTGGCGTATAACAGAATCCAGCCTTATTTTATTTATACATTGAATATATATATATATACACTCAATGTTGTGTATAACATAATCAAAACTTATTTCATTTATACTTTAAACAAAATCTATACTTAATGTTGCGTAAAATAATTTCCACAAAACGAACTTGAAATTGTTTGTACCACGATCCATGAATATTTTTGTGTATATTGCAAGCTAATACGTTGTTTCATATAGTGAAAGATAATCGTGGTGTAGCGTACAACAATAGACATCATAGAAATTAAAATGAATAATTCTCATAAAATCTCGGGTTGTTAAAGTAAGCTAGCTGACAAGGATAAATCTAGTAATAACGACTTCCAAAATCATAAAATAAGGAATTTAACACCTTAAATTTACATGGTAGGATTTACTAATTACAATTTTTTTTTCTTACTATGGTGCCTTATTCTAGTAATCAAACCCTTACCACATTATTGGTTTTGGTAGATACTCATTCTGACATCCCAAACAATTTATTTACTATACATTATTAAGCCTAAATCCATAGTTCTAAATCCCAACCCAATAATACATATCACTTACCATGGTGCATTATTCCATGTATTTATATCCCATTCATTAATTAGTGACATAGATCTTCAGTACAACTACCAAATCCAATCATTATAGGGATGGGGTTTGGAGCCTTATTTTAAGATGGCCTATGGGAGTATAGCCTCAAGTAAAACTCCCCACAAACGACATTAAAATGTGCAACTATTAATTTCCATTTTAAATAATAAAAATATACATTCCTTAACCCATATTAACAGATATATAATTTCATACCCCCAAATTATAAAACACATATACAATTTTTTAGAATTCCCACGTTATGCCTTAATAATCACTACAAAACAATCAGACATTAATTCATAATACAACACTTAGTAACACACTAATCAATATAATGATTTAAAATTATCTTGATCCAATCCATTTAGCACATGGGTTTTCCTATTTAAAAACTAAACCAATACCCAAGCCATTAAATTTAAATTTCAAGCCTTTAAAAATCGTTATTTCTTTTTAAAAAATACGGGAATCATATCTTCATCTCAAATAATACTTATAAATATGTGAAGAAAAAAACCATTAAAATAAATTTGGGGATAACACCTAATTTTAATACATTTCCCACATTCGATACATCATATTATTAATTTCAGGAATATAATTAATTCCAAATTTAAAACACATTATTTAATAAATTTCAAAATCCTTATATTCATGTAAAAAATTCGACATAAAATCAATTCATTTTATCATTTTACCAAGACAACATACCAGATTACAATATACAACCCATTAAATAACATATATCACATATCTAAATGATTTATAATTTATTTCGCATTTTTCAAGTGTTCGTTATACCCCATGGACAGCCTTAGGATTGATCTCAAAACAACAATGAACCAAATGAAGTCTTTGATGGGTCACACAACTAAATATATAACCCAAATATTTTTTCAAAAACCAAGAAATTATAATGCATGAAGAAGAAAAATATCAATAATAAAAACACATTCAAAACATCAGGACAATGTGAAAACCCATTAAGAACACATACCTAATGCTTGTAGATTATTACTCTCAAAAATTCATCCCTAGATTCCATCACAAAGAGTCACTATCACTAAAATAAAGAAAACCATATAAAAACAACATTTTAATACTTAATAAATAGATATACCCACATACCAATATTCTTTAAGAAAATAGAAGGAAGCATTGTCGAATAATAACTAGTATCTTTAAATCTCACTAAAGGGAACTCCAAATTCAAACTAATTAAATGTAAATCACTGAAGGAGAAGTGAAACATTCTTGGTCTTTGACCCATTTTATCGGGATGTAATGGGGGATAAATTTGGGGGAGAAGTAAATGAGAAAATAGGGAATAATGGGGATTTTTCAATTGTCATAATCTTCATTGTTTAGTCGCATGACTTTTCAAACCATGCACCAACAATGTAGCTTCATCTATCAAAGAGGGGGAAATATCACACAGTCTCCTCGAACCACCCACACAGTTTGGAAATCTATGTGGAACCTGTGTTCCAGCCACTACCGAAGAGGATAATTTCTGAAAATGTTTCCCCTAGCAATGTGAATAATCATTACTAACCATGAACCAAATATAATCATAACATTTCATGAAAAATTTTATTCACTTTTCATGTTGTGATGCCCGAAAACACCATCGATAATTATCACAAAGTTGATCATAAAATCACCATACTTAACGCAAATAATATCTCCACTGAGAGGGATTTTCCACTATGCTCCACAACACAAGATCATCATGCCTAATAGACACACCAACCTCACTGTTAACAACCCCAACATAAAAAATAGCATAACACACCTAGGTTCACCTAAAGAATCATGTTATCAACTGAACACATCCTCCAATGTTAGTCAACACATAACTGATGGCACAATAATCACATTCCACACCAGGACGTATAAAACACAACTAGAGAACACCCACATCTCAAAAATTCAACATGTCAAAACCTGAGCCATTGTTGGTTTCTAAAACCAGTCACCAAGATGGATTCAACATTCCCATCTTACATAAAAATCTAATAAAAATTACCAACTACAAGCCACTATGGTGCGTAACACCATAAACTTTAACACATAACCACTATTTCTATATTATTAATGCTTTAAGAATGGGAAGGACAGCATAAACCTTAAACTCAACACCACAAACCACAACCTCCATATTTTGGCATTCATCATTAAAATTATACAGTGCCTGAACTGGTCTGATGATATATTTTTTTTTCAATTTATTGTTAGAAAACATGTTTTCTATTAGTTTTCTATTAAATAATATATATAATTATCTCTCAATAAAATATAAAAATTTATAGTTATTGATTAAATTTTATTCTTGGTGAAAAAATATTAGACTTTTATTTCAAATCATTCAAAAAAACTAAAATCTGTCCCTTAACCTATAAAAATAAAAATTATTATTTATATAAATTGTTAATAATATTTATTTCTATAATATATATAATATAATTTTAATATAACTATTAAAATGTCTTTTAAAACAAGATATTCTCATACATTGTTTACTACAATCCATATTTTTAGCATTTTCACCATCAATTTATGATTAATAAAAATTAAATTTCCTATAAAAAATATCACGTCTATTATAAATCCATGAATAAAATAAATGTAAAAGAGTATTTAAGGACATGTTAATATATTTACTCCTAACATTATCTGAATTTATTATTGGATATGTGTTCTTAATGAAAACCCAAAAAAATTATATTCATCCTCCATGTGAATGTGTGATTTAAATTAAACAATGATATAAAAGGAAAATAATAGTAGAAAATATTAAATCATTCAATGAAAATTGAAGAATATAAATAATTGAGGAATATAAATTAATTTTTCAAATTCAATGTTTCTGAATCACATTTCATTTATATTCCATTAACAAAAATCCCACATATACTATAATAAGATTAAAAAATTACAAATAAAATACATTCTAGTAGAAGTGACATATAAGAGAACAGTTAATAATATATTGAATATGATCAAATGAAAAGTGATATTTAAATGGATTATAGTTTATATCTTCAAAATATTAATGATTCCATAATATATTTGGATTATGATGATGAAAAAATGAAACAAAATATAAACATAATTTCACCTAAAATATGTTCTCAAATTAATCATATTTTTAAAGTGGTCATTTTTATAGACATGTAAACACACATTCAAAAATTTTAGATTATGAAAAATCATTAAAATTCTCTATTATATTTTCTTATGTAAATAATTGGATAGTTCTTTCAAAGATCAAAATTAGATCAATGATATGATTTAGGTGTCCAATTTGAATACGATGAGAAATAACAAGGTATTCGTTCAATGGGAAGGGGGTGAAATTATCATATGGAAATAATTTATACATGAAAATACTCAAATTTGGATAGAATATTAATATGAAGCAAAGAAATACTTTAATACACTGGATAATCATATAATTATTGTATGTATGTTTAAGAAAAAAAATATATAATATAAATAACTTTTTATGACATCATCATTCAATTTTGAAAAATATAATATTAAATTCATTATTAGTAGGATAATGCTCGAGATTGTGTACATTAATAGAATTTATGAAATATATATAAATAAATATGAAAATATACTATGTATTTTTATGGAACCATTTTGAATATTATAGAATATATATAGAACCTCATACTGAATTATTAATACTTATCTATAACAACTGGTCTTTAATGATGATGGATTGGGTCAATGCATTTATATTAAGAGGAATAGTGATGATCATATGATTATTTTTGAACATATAAACAATATTATAATTATAGGATCAAGTATTTATGGATTTGAAAATATTTTTCCCTAATTTTTTTTTGGAATAATCTAATTGCACAATTGAGTTCTATTTTTTCATTAAAAACAGTGGAACATGAATAAAACTATCATCTAATGTATATTGTTATTGATAAAGATTATAATTATATTTCATATGAAGTAGTTTTATCACATTGGAATACATATTTCAAAGGTACAAATGTTTCTGGAGGATTTTAATGATAATCTTATAAATGTTAAGAAATATTCAAATTTTATGGGTATCCTATAAAAAATTATTTTATCAATCATTGAAATACTCAATAAAATATATATTTCTAAATAAAATTACATTTATCATACATATATTAGCATGTATAGTATAAAATTAGTTAATTGATATGTTAAAATATAGTTATATATTGATTTTTTTATGATAAAAATAATAAAATATAGTCCCCATGATTTTTCTAATGATTATATTTCAAAATTAATAAATTTTGGGAAGCTTAAAACAAGGGGGTCAATTTTTTGAAGAAAAAAATGATCGATGGAAATTTATTAACATCAAATTTATATCTATATGAAAATATAATTTATAATTTATTGTTTTTACCAAATCACGTATGTAGATTATCTATATTTATAAATAACATATTGATATTAGGGAAAACTATATCTTTTACATTTTTATTTTATGAAGATAGAATATTTTTCAATACTTTTGAATGAAATTTTCATAGCATTATGTAATTAATAATATAAAATACACAACGTTTTAATTAAATTAATGAATATGGATTTTCATGAAAATATAATATATGTATGCACTATTGAAATGGTAGTAAAAATAATTTTACAATATTATCAAAAATTATATATTATAAATCATGTGATGAACCATCTAATTTTACACCCATTTATTACTTAATATAATTATAGTACACTTGCATAAATTTTTTCATTCAATATTTATATGATATTTTATTGATGATTGGATTGTTCCTTATAGTATGGGTTTTTCATGGGGTGTGTTTTATGAGTCGTCACATGCTTCAATTAACTATATATTTGATTATATTAATTAAAAAAATTTACTTTCTCATATAGATTTTAGTATTATTAGTTTTTATTTATATTCAAAAATCAATTTCATTATTGTCAATGGGTGAGAGGGTGACTTATTATTATTTTTTCCTATTGAAATGTTTTTAAATAATATAATTGGGAAATTTTGTTTCCCTTATGTTGGGAAGTTATTTTTTCTTAATCTAGTGTGATGATGAATGAATATTGATATGGGTATATAATTATGATTAGATTTTTGAATGATTCAGATCTGTTGGGATACAGATAAAGAAATGATATATATTTTTAAAACCATTATTGTATAAAATTTAATGTTATGTAATGAGACTAATTATGGAAAATGGTGACGAATAAGTAACTATGACTATCACAAAGTAATGCCAATTTATATTATATCATTGAATTTTATTACATGAGACAATTAAGTCATTATATTATTCAAAAAATATTATATTAATAAAATGTTGCTAGATTAATTTTCAATTACAGATAAATATATTTGATTTTAATAATTTTCTATTAATGTTATCTTAAAGACATAAAAAATATATCAAAATTTATAATATGAGATAGAAAAATAAATATGGATACATAATAATATAAGTTATGTAATATTGAATAATTAACTTATGTAATGGGAAATCAATTAAAGTTATTTTCGGATGTCAACGTGTCTATTATAATAATCCTTTCATAATAAATAATAAATTTTCTATATCAGTGGAGAAATATTTTCCATTAAAGGATTAATCATCGAAGATGTTGTCAATCCAACACAATTTTAGGAGGTATGTTAATAATTAATAGGAGTTAAATAAGAGAATATCTCTAAATTGTTTATAAAATTAAGGGCTTTAAATGATTCAAAATGAACAGAGCAACATTGTAATGAAGAACATGTTCAACAAAAAAAATTTATGTTGAAATTTATCCTTTTCTAAAGTAAGTAATTTATTTATAATCACAATCTTCCTCAAAATATTGAATCATTATCATTCAATATTCTATAATAGGAACATGTTTTCTATATTAAAATTATCTATTGAAAATATGATCTTTGATTACACTCAAATTCCTTCATAATTACAAATTAAAATTTCAAATTAATTCTTCTGATAGAACATAAATAAAATGATAAAATATGATATACATATTAATATATTAACAAAGCATATTATAGTATGTGTTTTATATTAAATATATATTATTTTAAATAGATCATGGGGAAAAAGCACTAAATATTTTTGAATAATACATTATAAAATATGACCATGTATAATTAAAAAATTAAATGAATCATAATTATTAAATTCAATAAATATATTATACCTCAACTATTAGTGATTAAAAAATGTATTATATACCAACATCATTTTATTGTATATGATTTAATTAAAATATTAATTTTTATTAGTCATAGTATTAATATTATAGAATATTATTGTTTATATGTTTATATTTTTTAGAAATCCATGTAATATTTATTATCAAATGTTGATAAATAAATTAATAACCATTTTATTGTAAAAAGGGTAATTATTTCAGAGAAACATTATTATTATGCACATAAAATGTTAATATAATAGTTAAATAAATTAGTATTTATTGATGAATTATATTAATTAAATTCTAGATAATTTATTAAGTCAAATAAATTATAGTTCATCCAATGTAATGAAAATAAATTCATTTGAGGTTACAAAAATTCCACATTCAAAAAATATCCATGCCTTTAAAGTAATGATATTTGAATAAATTTCATACAAATAATAGGATATTATTGATAAAATAAAATATTATTTGAAATTTAAAAAATTAAAATAAATATTATTGATATTTTGCAATTTTCTAAATGTATTGATATTGTGTTTAATAGTGAATAATACCTATTTGTGCAAAAACACATAACATTTCAATAAATTTTGAAAATTAAAAAGATTCATCATATTATGGATTTAATTTTAAGGAAATATAATATCCCATTTTTTATATATAATCATGATAGTCTCTTAATATTTATCATTATATTTAATTTTAATATAATATGAATATTATTCTTGTAATAACATTTTCTAAAAACTTGTTTTTGCTATATTTTTATAACTGATATTAAAATTAATTTTTACCTCTTAAAATTGTATCATTTAAATTTTGTACCATATTTAAAATCAACATGACTAAATTTAGTAATAAGATTAATTTCATTTTTTGAATTATGAATATTAACATTGTAAAAAAAATTAATCCCCAAAGTAAATGGTTAAAATTACTTAATTGAGGATGAAATTGTGGGATAATATCATAAAATATCATATTGTTAACATCACTCTATTCACCCATTGGCATCAAATGAGGAGTTTTGTCAACTTTGACTTAGGTTACATCACCATGACAACATGAAAATGGATCTATCAAAAAAATTAAGTAATGATTTTCTATATGAGAATAGTAGATCCAATTCAATATAACTATAAAAACCAACCTATCAAATATTCAAGATTTCCAAATAAATGTGATATAAAATTAATCCAAAATAAAATATTAGGGTACAAATACTAAACTAAACTAATAAAAATATCATTCAAAATGGAATACAAAAACAAAAAAACATAATGACAACAGAGTCATATACTCAACAACTCCCAATATTATCCAATATTCCACCCAACCAGACATGGTCATGGAATCACGATGAGTCACCAAATAAATGATACACCTTGACATGATGTGTGTCTCGACATACACTATCTACAAACACAATAATGTGTACAAAAAGGGGATGGGTAGAATAATCATAAGGATTTTCCCATTAACTTCCCAAATAGTGCCACTATGATAGAACATGTTTGTATATATACATATATATATGTTTATAAAATATTAAATCATTTTATATAAAATGTGAACAACAATATATAGTTCTATAACATAAAAAATATATTTATTGTTAAAAAAAATATTTAAAACATTTTTTATTTTTATTTTTCATATTTCTTTTATTTTATCATATCCTCACAACCACACATAAATGCCTTGATGACAGTTCCATAATCATGTGAAGTCTTTATCTAATACACCAAGTCTTCAAAGGATATGAAACCCCATGTTATAGTACAGAGAACCACATTATATTTCAAATAGAACCATATGAAACATTAAATCAGATGCCATCCATGTATTCAAAAATCCATGCTAATCATTTTCTTCAAAACATTTATTATATTAAATTAATTTATACAACAATTATTTTGATAAATAAAAAATATTAATAATTTTATAATAATGAATTTAAAATCATGATCCTAAGGAACATTCCAAACAATAATCAAATTCCCACAAATTCAAAAAAGCATCACTCTAGAGGTTTTCCATCAATAATTAAATATCACTTTAAAATAAAATTATGAAATTATATAATTTTTAAATAATGACATAATTTTTTTAAATAAGATGGTTTAAAATTGAAACCTTCTACAATGGAAAGGTTAGAAAAATCAAATAATGCCAATGAAACGCAAAAAAATCCACATGAAACTCTAAAAAACCCTCCATAAATATTATTCACAATCATTAAAAAAATAACATCTCATCATGGTATTCATAAAAAAATGTGAATCTACCCCTAATATAATAGATTCATAAATCCAATAGCGGTAGGAAGATAAAAAATAAGGGAAAAAATGAACAACGATCACTTTCCAACAAAACCAGGATCCAAAGAACCTATATTCACCTGGGAATTGCTCCTGGGTCAAGCATAATGTTATCCACAACCATTGGGGGAAGTTTATTTTTTTTGTATGACCTTATCATGGTAAAAGATTCATTATAGTTGTAAACTGATTGAGATTCACAAAATCAAAATCAAATTCATCACATTTCATAGTTTGGGATCTATATTATTAAAACATTTTTCTCTCTATGAGGTATACACTACCTATAGACACCCCTCATATAGTTGGAGAACACTATCACAAAAATTGTGTTCCATATATGTTATTCCCCTCTATATATCCTTGCATAGTATCTCCTAGGTGGCCACAATATTTGGACAAACTGTACACCTAAATGTGTTCCTTCTAAGTGCAATTATTTTTATATCCATAGTTTCATTGGTGGTATTTATTGGATTCTACTAACCCTTATTAAACCATTCACCTCTAACAAATACAAAATACAAATCGAAACTCCTTCAAAACTCTTGAAACATAACCCAAAAAATTTATATAATTAGAATACATAAATAAACGGTTAATTACATTAAACTAGGGGTGATATGGTCTCGCCACCGTTGATCTTTAAATCCCAAAAAATTTCAAAAACATTATCATTCAAGAATTTTTCTTACCATTTCATGACCATTTTCATTTTCATGTTCCCATATTTTTTCTTGAATCTGACCATGTTCCCATAATCCTTGCACTAAACAAATGTTTTTCCCATGAAATACATTGTCTTTACAATCAAAAATCACTACTATTACATGAACCAATATGAAATATGGATATAATTAACCATGATCCCTGTGAATAACATGTTAATGATCAATATTATAATTCTACAATTAAAATAAAAAAACTCATTATGCCTTGAAATAAACATTGGTGGAAAATATAAATTTATATTCCACCTTACAAACCCATTCATGTATCTAATAAAATGTATTTTGAATCAAATTTTTAATATTACATGATATAAAAAAAATTGATTCCCATTCCTTCGAGAGATTATCTAGGAAAATAACCACTCAATACAAATTAAAATAGTCATTGATTATGATATGCACACAATTTCATATCACTATGAGAGGTCTATATTCACTTTCTATTAAACTGAATCTTATATATCATCTATTGAAATACGCATGATCTAACCAGTGATGTTTCTATAATTTTCACCCTAAAAAGATGATAATCTCAAGTATGAAAATACAGTTATTTAAAAAGATCCATATTTAGAAGACTTTTATAATAATTTTAAAATGAGAACACCCCTAATGATATGTGAACCTCTTATAGGACACAAAAATCCATTACAAAATCCTTAAGCATGTCTTCCACTATTTATATCATCCTATTGTACATTATATCCATTTCTGGATGATTCAAAATTATCACTGTCAACTGGATCCCAATGGATTTATATAAGGGTTTCCATAATGGATAAGTAAACCAATGACCTTGGTTTTTAATATCATTATTGCTATACCAAGACTCCTTATAAAATTTTATATATAGTTTTATAAAATTTCTTCCACCATAATAAAGTCCTATATAAGGATGAAATGGTATTACATGGTGAGATGATCAACTAAAAACCAAATGAAATTGTGTTTCTAAATCATCTTTGGTTTACCTATAACAAAATACATAGCTATCTACTCCCATTTCCAAAAGGGAATTGATAAAAATTATATCCTCCCTCAATAACATTGGTGCTCTTCCATCTAATCTAAAAAACCTCTACATTGAACTTATTTCAAATTTTTATCCACTATTTAAATCCCCATATTTATTATTGAGTCCTAAAAAACCATCACAATAGTACCATTCTACATCTTTAACCTACTCAACCAAATCAAGATCAATAGAAATAGGAATCAAAAATACCGTAGTACCTCAGTCTTCACAATCCAAGTGCATTTCATTTTTCACCGACATCACCAACCCTTGAATTGAATCATTTTCAATAAAACACAACGTGACTTCTTTCTTAATTCATATACCATTAAATTTACATTACCCAATGTATACATCATGTTGAAGTAGTACATTTAATGATACTCTATATATATATTTTTTTCAGATTCAAATATTATTGAGAGAAAAATTGATCAAAACTCGTATGATCAGTAAAGAGTGTGAATTTGACACCAAAGTGGATATTAGAACATGATTTCGAAGAATGGACTTCAGTGGTTAATTTTAAATCATGTGTTAGGTAGTTCTTCTGAAGCAACTACAACATCTATGAAAAATAAGAAAAACATGACCCCCCTTCTTGAGAACACATCCCAATTCAGATACTGAAGAATCAAAAAACACCACATAACCTTACAATGAATCTTGAAAATATCAACACTGGTGTTGATATAAGTAAAAAAGATAAACTCTAGAAAATAATTCGGACATTAACATTTCTATTTTAATGGAATGTATTTCCAAATCAAAATTTTCAATAATTAATTTAGGTTTCAAATCTTATTAACCGAAGTTGATAATAACCAGCCAAGCCATTGAAGCTGTATATGTCATTAAAAGTATTTGGTGGTCTCCAAGATATCACAAACAATATCATTTATTGACCATTATAAACAGATTTTTCAAAGATAAAATGGAAAAGTAAATGTTTTTTTTGTGTACAAAAATTACACACTGAATTGGTTGCACATATATGTTGAACCCGTAATATATAGAACACTATGACCACGCGTTTCTTATGATAATATATTTTCCTAAAATAAACCCATATTTCATTGGAAAACACCACAAAGAAATATTCCAAATACCATTGAAATAAAATTTTCATAATTTGTATAAATAAAAATAATGATTTATAAGAACAAAAGCCATGACCACATACTCATAATGTGCATGTCTACATCTAAATTTTGTCTTCAGAATATACTCCTAAAACCACAAATGGTGATGTCATAAATGAATTTCAAATTTATTGAACCACTCATACCCCCCTCAATTAGTCACATTGATCATAAAATAAATGAATAAGATATAGATTCATTATAATATCCTGATTAAGATTATAATAATCCACACAAAGCCTCTGATTTCTACTAAAAATTCTAAAAAAAAACTAGTGTTTCCCATTTATACTTGATCAGTCGAATGAATCACTTTCATTACCAATTTAAAAATTTTAATTTCAATTCCATTAATTATATTGGTTTCATATGATAAGATGAATATATATTTAAAATGGTCTCCATAAAGACATAAATCATAAAATATACATCTCTTGTGAGTGGAAACCCAATGTACATATTGAAAAAAAACATCATAAAAAATGATCAAAATATTTCTAAAACCAAAATTATTGTTTTCATCCATATATTCTAAGGACATGTTTTCAACTATTATGAGATAGTGACAAATAATTATCCCATAAATATTTTTTCAATAGAAACTATATATTTTTATCCCATAAAAAATCATGATGAAGTCATCAACCATTAAACTAACCCATCTAGAGTAATGGTTGATGTGACCTGCAGACATTATCAAACAAACCATTACCAAAATAACAGAGCACTACCGACGGAGGAGAATATCCAGAGGAAAGGGATCTATTTGGCGTCTCATTGTTATTGCTGTGAATTCCCTTGTATTGAGTCAAAGGTTCACCTCTTCTTCAAAGGGAAATTGGCCTCTCTCCTTTGGTCCTCCTTCTCCAACTCACCGCTTAAGGATGGAGTGCATGGGACCTATCTGGAGTTTGTGGCAGCCTGGTTCTCGGGGACACACAACAGGGCAATGGAAAAGTCCATTAGGGCCATCTTTTTGGTTGTTGTCTGCTGGGTCCTGTGGGAGGCACGTAATCAGGTTGGACTAGGCTCTAAAAGGCATCATTTATTCCTCTTGATCAGGCTCAAAACTCTCATTGTGTAACTTTAATCCTTTGTTAAAGAGAGGAGGAATTCGATGGAGATTTGTAATTTCCTTGGGAGACCTTCCATGCCTCAAAGAAGGGATGGCATTTGGATAAAGTGACAGCCACCTAACCAAGGGTTGAAACATAATATCAATGGTTCATGCATAGAGGGAGTAATGAGGGGTGGAGGTTTACTTCAAGACTGTTGGGGCTCGGTAAATGTTTCCATTAGTGCTTTTTATGGTCCTGGTAATTCCCTGAGGGCAGAGGCTCGGGCTCTTCTTTCAGGCCTTTTGATTTGCAAGAGGAGGGGCGTGAAGGTGACAGATATTGAACCTGATTCAGAAGTCCGGGTTAGGGTGGTGCAGGGAAGTTATGGGATTCCTTGGGACCTTACATACATTATTCGAAGGTGTAAGATAGAAACTAGTCATGGAAGATTTATTCATCATAGCTGTAAAGAAGCTAACTTTGTAGCTGACTCGCTGGCTCGTTTGGGCAGACAAGAGTTCTCTCTTGTTGTTTATGATAGTCTACACTCCCTTCCCCTGGAGTGTTTATGTGTGGCTCAAGGGGATGCCCTAGGACTACACCACATTCGGCCACCTTGAAGGGATTTCCTTGTTATCCCTCATTTTTCTTTTATACTATTAATAAAAAATAACTTTTAGACCAGACCATTACCAAAATAATTTCATATAAATCCATCATTTGCACCAAGAAATATCAAATTAAATCTTCAACCCCAATTGATATAGAATAATATTATTCTCTAAAGGCTCATAATTCTCTTTATCCATGTGGATTATGAAGTTTTAAAGAATATAAAAACATATCAATATGAATACCTAGATAAAAACAACACGTGATGTGATAAATGATTTGGACTCACACTTATCAAACTAATCCTGCATGATGTAAGAATTAAAAAGAATCATACTTTTCTCTATTGATGTTCTATATTGATCAACCACATTAATTTTCACACCTCTATATAATTTCATAATCATTTCACCATATATTCTATTACCATGTTAAGGTTGATCTAGGTTAGGATTCATGGTATTTCTTGAATGAATATGGATTTATATGTTTTTATGATGATATTTAATCATTTCTACTCATATCATTGATTAATATGATGCTAGAGAAGCATGATATGTGTCTCTAGGACCAAAATGTTGATAACATGGAATATTGAAATGAATATATCTGATTTGGTTGTAATTTTGACAAGCTCAGGTGGTGTCATAAAATAACACATGATATTCTATAGGGCACAAAATTTGAATCAACATATCTTAATTTTGGGTTTTGTATGAATATTAACAGATCATGTGATAAGAGTTTGAGGTGCACCACATTAATAATAACAGGTTTCCCACATCCTCTTTGTCATAATGTTATAGTAATTAACATTTCTCATGAAGACAACCATACCAAATCCAAATGCATTTCTACAAGTGTTTTCTTCTTCCATTATCACTGTATTATCCATATCTATAAAATATATAATACTAGGAATATATATAATAGGAAGAGTATTAGGTATCAGTCCCAAATCCCATGTTTTAAATGTATAAATGGTTATTTGGAAAACATTTCTATTCCCATGTGGCTAAGATGAAACCAAAATCTCAAAATCCACTTATTTTTGTTTTTTATGACAACTACACAATTCCATTATTTAATCATTCTAAGAACTGAAGGCATAGAAATTTCAAATTTACCATATCACACATAACACTACATGGATTTTAAAAAATTCACCAATATCCACTTTCACACCATTTTATAAAATTACACTATTCATTTTGAAAAACATATCTTTATCAACAACTTTAAACAAATCATTTTTCACAAAATAATAAATTATTACTCAATATTAATTATCCACTCTTAGTGGGAATCCATTTCAATCAATAAATTACATTCTCTTATCATGGGATAAAATAATGAATATGAGGCTATAGAACCTTGAATTATATCAAAAAATCCATTTACCCATACACCCTTGTAAAATTATGTTCATAATAAATAGGTTAGATAGTAATTTTATTCACTATATTCCATTAATTGAAAATCCTATCTCCTTTCTACAAACCTATCTCAATAACTAACAATAAAAATGTTAAATTACATGCTAAACTAAATGATACAATTTTCCTCAAAACACAATTATATCAAAAAAGAATGGTAAAATTTGTACCAACCATCTACCCTTTTAATTTGGAAGAGGATAATGTGATACTAGGCCTTATGTGACATCCCAATGAAACCAAATCCTCTAAAAAATGCAAAGTGAATCATTAAAATTTCAATAACGATTTTACCTTTGAAAATAAAACATGAAAATCTGAATAACCAACAAAACATTTATATAATTCAAGCATACAAAATGAAACTAAAATAAAACCAATAAAAAACAATAAACGTAAAAAAGTTGAATTTATACCAACATGAATATCTATGTATGTATAGGAAGTGAAAAAAAAACTCAATGAAACTTGAGATATCCCCTTAGCCAACTCCCAATATTCTCCAACATCCAAAAAAAATAACCCGGCCAACTGTATCATGATTCATCACTAATGAAGTCAAATAAATTTACATTACATATTTTTTAATAAAAATAATTGTCAAATTCATCAATTTTCTGATTCCTTGGGTCATTATAAAACTCAATTGGTTCTCCCAAATAAATAGAAAGGACATAATAGAAGGAGAGAAGAAGTTTTAACATTTATATAAATTAGTTTAATACAGTAAAAAGAAGTTTATATCAAATCCAATCCAATTATCAAACACATTTTTTTTCAAAACTCAAATAATATTCCATTTAAGTCATTCAGAAAAGGCTTTTAAATATTTCACGTTTCCATTTTTTGTATATATTCCATTTCTACCCAACCACACACTCACAAAATCATTCCCAGGTGAAATTCCTAAAATAAACACAAAAATATTTTTTATCTACAAAGTCATAAAAAGGTAACCAATTCCATGAGCGATTTTACCATGGCATTATGAAGCATTTCATATTTGAATCATGCCTCATATGCAGCATAGACAAATACTCCAACCAACTACGCCACAACCCATGACATACCAACCATGAGATACCATTTCAATTAAAAATAACATTTATTGATGACAGTTTGTTGATGGTTTTTCATGAATAATAATGAAACCATAATATTGAAATCATCATTATAAATTCATGAACCAAAATCACTTCCCAATAAACCATCAACTTTTAAAAAATTAATAAAAACAAAACTAAAGAGTGTTTCTATAAAGTATAAAAAATCAAATTAAAAAAATCAATCAATTTCTAATAAATCCATCACGATCTAAATATGATGATTCATGGGTAAATCCAGCCAACTCACATATATTTTTGAATCCAATGAATGACAAATTACTCAAAAATAAATACTTGAAACTAATAAAAAAGTTCTTAGATATTGTTGAATATCATTAAATAAATCATATTTCATCATGGTTGTAAAAAAATATTATTCCTTATCCAAATGTATATATTTATCAATCCAAGGGAAGTAAGGAGAATAAAACATTGGAAATTAATGAATTATGATCACATACTAATAAACTCGGCTAGTAAGGATTCTTGATTAACAGATGAATCTTTAACAGATCCATACGAATAATCACCAAATATTTTTGAGGAATAATATTTAATTTTATAAACATATTAAAGGGAATATAATACATTATACGTGTAAACTAACTGATATCCACAATATCAAGATGAAAATTTTCACATTTCATGTTTGGGGTCCATAGTTTGGAAAACCTTGCACTAAACATGAACAATCCACTAACTCTAAAAAACACATGCTTAATTTTATATCTTTATTAGATAAACCAAGTGACAACAATTTTATTCCATTATTTCATAAATGATCAATTTATTTTGGTTGTCATCATGGCTTTACCAAACCATGCACTTATCTATTAACCTAGCCAATGCCCACTCAGTCGATTTCATGGTATTATAGGAGGTTATTTTGGGATTCTATAATCTATAATGGAATTTTGAACATCCATAAATGAATCAAATAAAATAAAAACCTCCTCTAAACATCCCAAAACATAACCCAAATAGATTATATACATAGAATACCTAAATAAAATGTTATTTCCTAAAAACCAGGGGTCCTATAATAATAATACATTAGTAATGATAAACGTTTTTCTGCATTTCATTATATAAAAAATGAGTTTTTTAAATTTTTCTTATACATAACTATAATATTTAAAATGTTTAAATTTTTATAAATTTAATAGTATGTCATCCCTCACACATGTCAAAATTTACCTCATATCCTCTCACCATCAATCAGTTTTGAGACTCAATTTCGTCCATGTACTTATAATATATATATCCAATATCCTTATACATGTCATTGTTTTATTATTCTATATAATGACAATAATATAAATGATTAAAGTATACATCAATATGGATTTTCATAATAATAGATATAATTCATAAGTTATTGTTTCATGTATATTTCTTCGTTTACACCATTAACATATTTCTCAACCATAATTAAATAATTAAATACATGTCCAATATTTACCTAAATATTAATATTATTTTTTTAAATCCTTTTTTCATCCCCATTTATATCATATTGTATCTTAAAACATCATTAATGGGTATGTGTGACCTTCTATATTCATGTAGTGGTGTAATTATGTTTCTCATCAGAACATTTCTTAGATTATTATGAAGATAAAACTTATGATTATATCAGACGATTATATGATGTTTTTTTAAAAAATTTATGAATTTTTACACAACATTTCCAACTTTTTGTATCCTATAACATAATTTTTGATAATCCTTTGATTGTAACTTATTTTTGGAGAAAATTTTTAATTTTTTTAATGTTTGTGGACCTACAAAGGGTAGAAAAATGTTTATGTAAAATATGTGTGTCTTCCCAAGAAAACATGTGACATAATATGAATTTTTGGATGGGGTATCATATTTAACAATAACCCTACATTCTCACCCAAAAATTTTGTCAGTTTTAATAGTGATGAGAACATTTTCACTGCAAATTCTCTATATCTATAGAGAAACCATGCACCCTTTTTCTGGTTTCCATTGTTGGATCAAACCATTTGTTCCAATTATTAGAAAAACATCATCCTAAATATTTTCAAAATCTATAATCTCATTATGAAAGTATTGTTATGCACAATATTAGCACTAACATGTTGAATATCCAAGGAAAACTTGTGATGATATTTTTAATCCCCCAAAAATTATAATTATGACATGACCCCCTACACCATTATAATTTATAATCACTCCATAATCAATCATAGTATTAAAATTTAAAATTTTGAGGCTCTCTAGATAGTATTTTTTCTCCTCCAACTATTATCTTCTCTAATTTAAGTGTTAGTGGATGTGATTGATCACTATATATTAGGGAAAATATCATTAAATTAGAATCTTCATATATTATATTATCTCTATCCTTAAGCACGATTGATATCATTTTTTAGGATCTAAAGATTTATTTTATTGATTTAAATCATAAGAGTTAATTCTTGTTATTCATCTCCTTCAACAAACTATTATTAGTTCTTATTTTGGTCGATCAATTGATCATGTGACTATGGGTAGGTGGTTTTAAATGAATAATACCTACATATTAATACATGATTCCTATCTTGATTTGGAGTAAATAGTAACATTATTTCTATACATTTATTTTGATATTTGCAGAATTATTTTTAAAATTTCAATTAAATTTGAAATAAACACTAATTCAACGAATTTAAAAATAATGTATTGATTTTAAAAATAATTATTCCAAATGAAAAGTGATTTAATGGATGGATCTTATGTTAATTATTATATAAAGGAAAATTATATGATATATGTTTGTAAAATGAATGAATTTTGTTAAATCATGTGATTTGGATTCAAAATTGGAATTGAATATTGATACATGAGATTAGGAATTTCAACTATGAATGATTAATTCAATTGAATCTATAAATACTAATTGATTTATGTATTGAAATAAAATTTGGTAAATAGTAATTTCTGGGTGATTATGAAAAGAACAATAGGGTTCTGACTCTCATGAAATATATTGAATACAAAAAAATCTCCAAAACAACATTCAGAAATATTTTACCTAATGTGGTGTTGATTGATTTATCCAAACTATCAATGCCTTAGGTATTTGGGATAATATATAGAATGTTTTAATCAACTAATTAGATAAAGGATCCTAGATCTAGGAACAAAATATCCTTAAGGAATATGACAATGATGAATATTATGAAATTATTATAATATGATAGTGATTATGGTACATTAATTAATCAATCCCTCCCGTTTTTTTAAAATTATTATTTAACCATGTTTTTGATTTACCATTAATTTATGTCATGGGATAAATTGTTTTGAAAAAATGTATTACTAATTTAACATGTCTAATTATTATTTAATTTGGACCATAATTGGTTTCTCTGTTATAAAACTACATATAGAAAATATGTTGAAATCCTATTGTGATATTTTTTATCACACCCCAACATATAAATTAGGAATTTTTTTATTGATTTCTTCTTATGTTCTGTTATATAAATAAGGAATATTTTATGATGATTTTGTGCGTGACTAATAGGACATTAGATGATGTTCTTTCCATTTATTTTGTTATCACATCATTACCCATTGATATTTCTACATTTTATTTGTGAATGTTATATCATTTTATTGTATGATTTAACATTTGATATGCATGTATCATCCAATGTTACTTTTCTTCTTTTGTAATTTTTATCTAATTAAAATTATTATATTTACAATACATAGTTCTGTAGTGGTTAATAAATATTATTTATAATTAATTCATTCAATTTGTGTGATGGTCCTAGGAAATAGTCACTATTATATAGGGATCATGAAATTCTATTAGGGCATGAAAATTCCATTACGAGTTCCTTCGTGCATTATTAGTTATTTTCACTTAGGGAAAAATTGTATCAGGGATTAATGGATGGTAATATTTCTTTGATTTCAATATGTAGTCTACAATGTCTTGGTTGACAAGTGGTCGGATTATTATTACCTATATGGTATATTAAGAGTAGCTTTTAGACTATCTCTCATCAAGTAAAGCCTTTGTCCATTATGAGTTTTCAAAAAATATTTATTTCGAGGAATAAATTTTACATCATGAATACATTTTCTAAACATGATACAGATATTTCAAAATCCCAAAAAAATCATTTTGTCTCATGAAATTGATAAAACAATATCACTAAACATATTTTTTAATGTTTGTACCTTTTTTTGTATGTTCATGTTTCTTGTAAATGTCTTGTATTACCATTACCCCAATACAATGGATGAACATATCAACAGAGGGTGATTTTGATTAACCATGGAAAGGGAAACAACCCGTTGATCAGAACATTATTGAGATAATTGGGTGTGCGGTCCCTGATATGAGATATATAGCCCCACCTAATTCAATATAGGATTGAGAATTATAATTTTAATGGAATAAAACTATATATCATGACTATGTTCCTATTTGAATTAATAAAAAAAACTACATAAGGAATGAATGATCAGTAGGAAGAATATGATTTGGTGAAAAATATTACGATATATTATGAGTTATTTAAAATTTGAAATGTGATATATATTAAATATAATACCTTTAATATTGAAGGTCCCAGGAAGAGGTGGTGATATTTTCTAATCAGAAGACTCAGGAGTAGGCAAGCCTACTCTTAGAAAATATTTATTAATAAATTGTAAATACATCAAAAGAGGAGAAGCATGGGCTCAGAAAAGATGTGTGTACATAGCACTTCTCCCATCATCATCAACCAAACCACAACAAATGGTTGGTTTAACAAAGGAACATAAAGAGAAAACATCCTCAATCGCACGCTTGGACAGAGCATCAGCAATCGGAATTGCCTCTCTATAAACATGAGTGACAACCAAACAAATCTTCTCCACAAGCTTGAGACAGTCATCCCATGCAAAATGAATCATCCAAGGGACATTTCTTGAATGCGTTTTAAGAATATCAACTTCCAGAGTTGAGTCAGACTCCTTCCATAAGGTCATCCAACCATGAAAAGAAGAATACTGAATAGTCATGATCGTAGCCAATTACTCCACCTCAATAGCCAATCCATTTCCTAGAAAGTGGTAAAAAGCCATTAACAAAACACTTATATGTGCGGATAACCCCAACACATCCCGAAGGCCCCGGTGAACCAGAATACGCTCCATCCACATTAAATTTAAGACACCAAAATATATGAGGAATCCACTAAATATGCTTCATTACAATTGGCTTCTAACTTCTGCCAGTAACACATAAAGTTTTCAAGATAACCAGATCAGAAGCATCATTCCGCATAACTCCATTTTAATATTTTGCAGAGAAAATAACACAAGTATGAAGCTTCTGAATACCAAAAGAAGTAGAAATAATTTTTTTGTCAAAGACAAGAGAATTTCGGGCTCTCTAGATGAAAGAAACAGCCATTGTCATAGCAGAGAGGAGCAGAGGTTTCACCTGAGAACTGTAAGCAGCTTGATAAATAGAATTCATAAGTTATCCCAAACCCTCCAAGTTCATATGACATCCAAAAACACCCTGTAAATAATCCCATAAACTAGATGTAGAGAAGAAAGATATAAATAAATGATCAATAGTCTCATATGTAGTGAGACAACGAAAACAAATAGGTGCAAGAGAAAATCAAGCATGATGTATCATCCATTGCACATCTAATCTACACTTCCAAATCCTCTACATAAGAAAATACTGATCTGGTAAGATATAAGTAGCATGAAACATAAGCTTCCAAGATGGAAGCATCAAATTATCAGTGAACATGAATCTATAATCTCCTTAGTTCTGAAAGATCTAGTAAGACTGGGAAACCAAATTAAAGTACCCACCATAGAATACTGATAACTTCCCAACTCCATTTTCTGTGAATCATAATGATACCCCTTAGAAATAACATTATTATGAAATTAAGCATTTGAGAGATCCTTTAAAAAGGAAGGTATTTCAGTATGGTTAGCACTGACACATGACAACCAAACTGTTTTCCAGCAGTTCAAAGAGGAGTTATGACAACTAACCCATTTAGAGGATTGTGCAAGGCTAAAGTAAGCATACTTAATTAATAACCTTAGCAAGGAAGGGACATAAATATATTACCCATTGAGCTACTTGAATCCAAATCTATTGCACAGAAACTCCAAAGAAAAATCACTATAATTCAAGAGTGACCAATTAAAATTTTTAATCAGAGATTCATTAAAGCACTTAAATTCCTTAATCCCCATACCACCCATGTCCACAAGCCTAATTCAATCACTCCAAGCAACTGTAACAATCTTCCTATCATGAATTGAGATAGTCCAAATAAAATTCTGATTCATCCTTTGTAAATCCTTAAGAAGAGTTCTAGGCCATCTATATAAGGAAAAAACATAGATGCACATTGAAGTGATAACAGAGTTAACCAGGAAGACCTGACGTACCTGAGACATAGATTTACCTTTCCAGGTATCAATTTTATTGAGAATTTTGAGATAGATATTTTCCAAATGACACATTTTAACCGAACCCTATAAAAGAGGAACCCCAAGATAGTTAAAAGTTAGAGACCCACTTTTAACCCCATGCTTCCAGGAAACTCTGATTTGCTTGGATATGATTAACCCTTCCCCAAAAGACACTGAGTATTTCTCTAAACGGATAACCTCACCAGGAACAAGTTAAAATGCTCAAAAGTCTCCTTAATATATTATATATTACTTCCATCAACCTTACCAAACAATATAATATCATCAGCATAAAAAAGTTGTGAAGGAACCAAAATACCTCTACCAAAATCCATTTTCTTGTACAAACCAGCATGTGCAAGATCCTAAAGTCATGTACTCAAATAATACCTATAAAATAGAAAAAAGAAGACAAGATAAAGGTTCTCATTGTCACACTCACCTGGAACATTTAAAGAATCATTTCAAAGAACCATTCATAGAAATAGATATCATTGATCTTTGAAGAATGCTGCTAATGAAATTAATGAAGCCGTTGGAAAAGCCATGAATTCTTAACAACGCAAAAATGAAACTCCATTTCAACATATCAAAAGTCTTCTAAAAGTCATCATTTAGAACCATATTCCAATACTTCACATTTTTCCTCACAACATTAACACATTCAGATGCCATATAAAAGAATTTTTGAATGTTCCATCCTAGCACAAACCCAAAATGATTTGTAGAAATAAACTCCTTTGCAATACTTCCCAATATATTCACCATGATTTTGCTGATATATTTTGGAATATTATTCCCCATGGCCCCAGCCCAAAAATCATGAAGGTCAAGAGCATTCTCATTCATTGGAATCAAAACAATAAAGATAGCATTGGAACCAAAAGGGAAATAATAATGATAAAATAAATCCATAATTGCATGGACAAACTCTATGTTAATAATATCCCTATAATCCACAAATAATCTATTAGAGTAACCATCTGGACTTTCCACACTATCAGGATTTATAAGAGATTCCAATAGTCTTAGTTAAATATTTAGGATAAAATAATGAGAAAAAATTGAATTTTATTAAAATATTTAATGATATATAGAATAATATAGACCATGAATGGTGTCTATAAGTATTAAATTGAATTTATTTAAATTTTGAATGATCTACCATTCAAATTAATGATTTTCGTAGTCAATAAAGGATTTCTGGTTTGTGGCCTCACTCAATCAACTAAATAATTTCTGTCATGTCTTTTCTGAATCACATATTATAATGGTCTCATCATCAACTAAATGTGTGGTAGTGAAGCCAGATTCATTATGAATAAAGGAGTTCCCATCACAAAAATCATGAATAAATATTCATAATATAGTGTATGAGCATCTAATAGAGTTTTATTAACATATAATGATAGTGAAATGTTCCATCACTGTAAGTTCATCGTTTTTTAATTGTTTATTTGATATCATTAAATCCTATTTATTAATATAGACATGTATTTTGAATCATTTAAATATTTAAATTAATGTTTTGTATAATGTTATAGATATTTATATTCCCCTTGAGGAAAATAGATGGAAGGGTCTCTGATGCTCGACATGTGGCTTTTTAATTTATGATGATCTTGATTGTATATGATTCTTTTGTTCATGATATGAAATTTCTAGAGATCATTATCATGTTTGATTTGACTATTTCCCATAAATATCAAATTTATGGTAATATTTGGTAGGTTTCCATCAGTACTTCAGGTGGGGTTTGATATGTTTTCAATTGAGAATGAGACCCATGATTAAGAAAAGATAGATCTCCACTTACATTGTTAGACATGGTGATATTTGTGTTTTATTTTGAAAAATATATAGGAATCATTGAGCTTCCTTTTACTTTTATGTTCATAATGTTTTCTAATATATTTCCAAATGATTTTAAAATCATTCCCCCTATAATGGATGTAGTGTTTTGAACGTAAGTTTTATCTTATACCTATCCTATCTCTATTCCATTATAACATATAACAACAAATTAATTGTTGTTATTACATAATAATTTGAATTAATTTTTTGGATTATGGATGTATTAACATGAGTTTCTCCCTTTTTATGGTGCCTATGAATTTTTTTAAGTAATATATTGTAACATTTCACCTTTTTATTGATTACTACAAACCAAATTGGGTCACTATAAAGAATAATATTTCCTTACCTCATATTATTATTTTACATAAAATGTTTATATAGGTGAATTATTTCTCAATGTATAATATTCACTCATGTCATGACCTAGTAATAGTCTAATAATATATATTGTGATGACTACCTTCTAGATCATTTATAGCTAATATGTGTACATTGTTTGGTTTTTAAGTCTATCCAGTGCTCCAATCATTTTTTTGAACCAATGGAGATGATATTTTAGGAGTATCATAATTTATTGAAGGTGTTATTTATTTTATACATCTTAGTTTAGTATATAACTATGTATGAACACACACAAAATTTGAAATCAATTATTGAAATTTTGTGAGATCCCAAAAATTACATTATTAAAAAAATATTTTCTATATTTTGGATGAAAATTTCATTGGGAAAATGGTTTTGGATCACATTATTTTTGTTGATCATAATATATTGATGGATATTATTAAATTATAATAACAAAAAAATATTTTTGAGATTCAAATATTCTTGATCAGACAAGCCTGTTACCATATGTTTCTTAAACATAAAATGATGTTAGATTCTTTAATGAATCCTCTCACCATGAAAAGATTAATTTTATTGTGGGATGTTAAATGATAGATTTTTTATATGAGTTTATTTTATTTATTAATTATAAACTAGTGTCAACTCTTTATGAAGTTGGGAAGGGAAATGCGGCCATTTAGAATGCATAAGATTTTGGTTTAGGTTGTATTCTCACACATATTGATCACGCGTTCTCTTGTGGTTCCTTCCAAATATATAAAAATTTGAGACCACGTCCTAGACATGATATTTATTTAATTATGATGAATTCTATTAATTTTTTTGTTTTATTACCTTTTAAAAGAATTTTTTGACTTCTATTATGGTCATCAATACCTGAATAATATTTTGTCAAAAAATAATGAAATATCTATTAGAGATGATGGGTATAGTTCCTATAATATTTTGGTTTCAGTATCTACTACATAATTTTAATGGGGGATGATTTCAATGATTCTTTTACAAGGATGCATATTTCCTAGATTAGAATAGAATCCTAAGAATATTGTAAATTAATGGATATCTTTTCTCTTAGACATTTTGATGTTTAGTAGGATGATAAAGATATTTTTATACAAATATTTTAGATAGAATCCTCTATTATAGTGAAGATTATTAAAAAATTAGTGTGATGATGTTTTTTTGTGTTTTATAAAATCCATTTATTTTTTGGAGAAAATCAATTAGTTCTCATTATATTCTGATGATTTCATATGCATTTGATGATTTTATTTTATACCTTTTCATGTGACAAAATAAATAATGGAAAATTTCCATACCTCTATGTTTGGGGCTTCACCATGTAACAATAATGAATTTCTATGATATTCTCTACAAATTATAGATACCTACAATGAGATGAGGTATAAAGAATTTTTTTCCTAGTATTTATACATATTTGAAGATTGATATCATTCACGAGAAACCTATAGTCTTACATTACACCCTTCATTATCCAACATTGACGTGGGATTAGATTTTGATGGACTTTATTGCCAGTTTTTTTTCATTACCATCAATGAATGAATGTGATATGGTCAGTGATGAATCATTAATCCAAATTAGCACATATTATACAAAAATATTTTAAAACCAATGTTTTGGACATGGAATGAATATACATGTAATGTATTTTTAGATTTCATAGTGTTCCATCAACTAAAACTTCTAATATTGATCCTCAATTAACACGTCCTTTTTACAGGCCTTTGAGAGGAAACGGTATGTATAGTCAATTTCATTATGGAATGCCATCTTCATATAATGGATATAAAGAAAAGTATATTCATATTCTTGAAGACATTAATCATGATTCGATTATTTAATTTGGTAGATATTTGGATATAAACATGGGACTCATTCAGTTTTCCTATAAAAATTATTACATGTCATTCATCAATACAGTAACATTTGAGTCCTTGTATTGATATCCCTATAATTTTCTATATTTTTTGTCAAATAATTTTGAAATGTCAATTGATTTAACTAGTTTTCTTCTATGATATGACTCTATATATTTATTTAATACATTAGAGGACATGCTTGAAACTCTTCCATTATAAATAAATAATGATAATCATAAAATCTATTTGGAGTTTTCCATTTGTAAATAGGTGTTCTAAATAGTATCAAATTGGTTGGATCACTAATGGACTAAAAAACAAGGAATGACAAATTTTTGACTTGTGTAGCCATTTGAGGTTTGTGCGATGAATAGAACTGGGGATTAACGTTTTCATTTTCCACCATCGAAAAAATTAATTCAAAACATTGTTCGCATTTCACAACACATAATGTTTCTCTCTGGACCATCTGATATTTTGATATGGGAGGACTATGTGGTCAAATAACATTTTTCAATAATTGGGCCATAAGATCATATTTTTTAGTTTGAGATAATTGAACTTCATGGGAATTTTATACCTATGTTTATAGAGATTAGGATGAAATTATCTAATTTACAAGAGACATGGGACCATGAGGCTATAATGGGAGTGTAAGGACCTAATCTATTTAAATAAGAGTCTTCAATGTATGATTTTTAGGGAAGTAATAAATTGTGGTGTTGAGATTATGACAACCAAAAAACATTGTTGTGACATTTCAAATTTATTATTCTTTTAAAGGGTCTTTACAGACTATGGAAGACCCTAGGTCTTCTCATACGGATAATAGATAGGTATAAAGTGTGTATTTTTAATAAAAATCACTAAAATAGGGTGGTTGATTTGAAATAGTTTAAAGAAAATAACATAATTTAAATATTAAAATATTTCAAGAAGCACATGGATTTTGAAAAGTGTGAAAAAAGGGTTCATTCTGAGTTCACTACACACATTTATTGTTCATCTTTATTGGAGAGTAATCATGGAATTGTGTATATTTTTTAATAGAATTAGTCAGAATCCAGATTACATTCCACGCTTCTAAATCAAAGAACATATTCCAAAGCAAGAAATAAGAATCCTATTTCAAAGGTCTAGAACTCATTAATGGTGTAATAACATCAAACGAAAATTAAAATTTCAAATAAGTGTGGATTAAAATTATTCGCGTACAATCTAATGGGAACCACACTCGTCCAGTAATCATGACCTCGCAAAATTATGTTAAATGAAAAGATCTTTCCATTCCATTTATTCAAAATAAGCCATCACACAAGAATCATATTTAGATAATTATAAATGTACTTTTTTATAAACAAAAATATGTCAAACAAGTAGTAGTAAATGTATTGAAATTCCAATTATAAATTATCTAGCTCCCTCCAAATTAACACCCATTGTTTATACCAACATCGAATGGAGAAGTAATGAAGGTTAGAATTCCTTCTAAATCCTTTACCCCCTTACAAGGATTGGGGAATCCAAAACTTATAGGATAAGGAGATGATTCCAATTGAACTCCAAAATGGTAGAGATTTTTTTTCTTGTTTGATCATTAAAATGAAGACCATAAGGTATCATTTTATATGAATATTGGATGGGGATTTTGACCACCCAGATTTCAGGAAACCACTTGGCCCATGGATTTTGACAATCAGATGGTATAATAGAGATTTAATGAAAATGAAAAAGATGATGAAAAAATTCCTGAATGGGTCAAATAATTTTTTTAACCATTTGGACAACTATATCTTCATATTTAAACATAACACAACACACTAATTTTAGCTTCATACAGATTCATTTTCTCAGAAATATTAGTTTGGATGGTCCAACAAATAGATGAATGGTGTTTGGAAATCTTCCTAATAGTGGTATCCCACTGAATTTTGGAACAATCACCAAAATATTTTCCCATTTGGTTGAACACTTTATTTTCAATGTGTAGTTATGTCTAATATTGTTCTACGATCCTACATAGTTTTGACAATATTTCGTGAACATCATCATGGGCCCTCCAAATCACCTCCAATTAAAATTAACTTATAAAAAAACTAAAATTGTGTTTTTTATCAGTAATAAAAAAAATTAATCAAACATGATGTTTAATTTGGTATTAAGGTTACAATTTTGAAGAGAAAACTAGTTTATAAGAGTGTTGTAATGGAGAAAATGAAACATCTAATCATAGTGTGATCACATCCCATTACCATGTTTCTGGTAATTTCATCCCAATGTATTGATATTTCTTTATCCAGAAATATTTCTTTCTTGATTCATGATATTATTGAAAAAATGTTTTATTTGAGACTATTTACAATTGAAAAAGTGAATGGAAATACCATGATGAATTTCCTAGGAAACCATGTTCCATGATATGACAATATTTAATGGGTTATAGTTAGAGAAAATCTTGTATCCGACCCTTAATGTAATTCACCTATATAGAATGCAAATACCAAGTAAGGCACATTATCTCAAATATAGGAATCCCAACCATGCTACATTTTCCATGTAGACCATGAGGGAGTTCACATTAGGTTAATTATTTTCTTAATCATGTTCCTAATAGTGTTTTCTACTCTAGAATACAAATAAAGTTATAATATTTTGAACAATGTTATATATAACCATGCATACTATACTGAGAAAACTTGTAATGGAATTTTTAATCCCCCAAAATCATAATTATATACAATAATACCAATGATACATATTATAAACACATCCTAATCAAACCAAACCTAAGACATTAAATTTGTGGAGATATGTAGAGAGGACTTTGAATCTAAAGAATAATTTTATTCTTTGATCAATTTGTTGATAGCTATGATTGATCCCTCTCTATTTTATGTATTATAATTTATTTAGAATCCTGATTTCTTCTATTACATCCAATATTTTTATTGGAGGTTGATCAGTTCCCTATTATATCTAATTATTAATTTGTTGGATTTTATTCTTTTGGATTCACCATTTATCATAAACACATTAAAATAACTTATGGATTTTCCTATTTAGAGTGATAGATTAATTGAAAAGACCTCAAACCTAGTATCCCAGAGTAGGTGCGTCGATTTATTACATTATCAAATAAATGAAAAAGTTGCATTGAAAAGGACATAAGAGTTTAGTGCATTTAGAAAACATAATACAAAGATAATTGTTATATTGTAAAATTAATGGTAAAAAATATTTAAACACCATTGGGAATAACTATATACACATAGATTATCTTTTAATGTAATTCAGAATATATAACTTTGCATCCTGGGAAAAATTATTACATAAAAATGGGGTGATATATAATCCTCAGTATGGGAACACAATACAACAGATAATATTGTAATCATAAACTTCATTGTATGATTAATAACTAAAAAATATTCCATTAAAAGATAATATTGATCATAAAATGGCATGAATAATTGATGAATAAAAATTCCATATAAATAATTACATGAAACATGATCATGGATATTCTACTAGTGGAATATTCATATTAGATAACATTTATTAATATCATAATGATAGAATATATAATTATATACATAAAAAACATGCCATCATAGCATTGGCTAAGACACCTGGTAAGTCTTTTCACCAATGGTATATTTTCGGTGTCACAAATTATTATTACCCTAACAAGTAATACACTAGTAAGTGGTTAATACCTAAAGAAAAAGGAGTTATTTTTTATCTTTTTTAACTTAATTTGAATTTCTGTTTTAATGAAATTTGCAGAATTCGGAGGTGATTGTTGTTGTTTGGAAAAAAATAACAATTGATTTCATGTTTATTTTAACAATTTACTTAACATTGTAAAATTAAATTATGAGAAAATTTATTTTGATATAGATAAAGAGAGACATGCATTGGGTTTACAGGTTAATGAGAAGTTGTTTATTAAATCAAATTGATCATGAGGTTGTATTTATAATGATAACCCAACATTTTGGGTTTAATTTTAAATAATGTTTTCTTGGTCCGATAAACATTTTATTTATAGGTGAAGTAACTATATCCTTTTTCCGTTAGTTAGTATTTAACCAAACCTTATTTGTCTTATTATTTATTGAGTTGATGACTACTTTTAATGGTCATGAAATTATTCTTCGTTATTCTTCTTTTGAATCCATTAAAATTATGTCCAGGGTCCAGTACATAATTTTCAGTGCTAATTTAAAGTGTTTTAAGAATAATAAGAAGATGATTATTGAAGAAACACATTCATATAATCTTAATTCAAATTACAACTCAACATCTCCTACAACCCCAACACACTGGGAGTTTAGTTACACCTAGAGATTAAAATAAACACAAAACTCTTGATACCTGATGGGATCATGATTGAAACATTGATATGAAAATGATCTTTTTGTAGATGGTGGATAAAGGGTTGTATGATGACAGAGAATATCTTATTCATAACATCAACCCTTACTTCACAAAATACTACACACACCCCCTTAGTCCGTAGGCCAAGGCATCCTTTTATTGAAAAAATACGTGCACGATGTGTGGAAAAAGTATATGTCGTGTACTTTTTCAAAGCATTTTTACCTCCATTTTTTCCACTAGTAGGTGGCCTAACATGACATCTTTGACATGGAACATGGCTCCACCTTGTAGGTGAATGTACATGGCATGTCGCACTTCCATACACAACATGTAGTATTAAAACTCATCCACCAAACTCTTCTAGATTTTAATACATTGTGAGTTGAAATGGCACACAATGTGTCTCCTTTAGCCGGACACTTGGGATTGTAGACAATTCTATGCCCCCAACTGCTTCTAGAATTGTATACACAACATGTAGAAATGGCACACGGCATTTCCTGACTTCTGGTTACTTGGGCATGTATAGGTCCGGGTCAACCCATGTATGAGCTTGAATGTACACAACATGTATATTAGTACACGTCATGTAGTTGGAAGGTTTTCTTCATTCATCCCTATTTTTTAAATTTTCCATAAATCATCTGTAAATGAACAAGATCACCAAAATAAACGTATTTTTCCACTAATAAGTAGGTAATTTAAAAAAACATGTTCGTACGATTCAATAGAGTATATGAAAATGTATACAGAAATTGGGTTCATCAGACTCCGCCATACATAATAATTATATTTCCCTCAAGTAGATATCCACATCTAATTAAAATAGACAATATTTTAAAAGGAAAGAATCCAGTTAATCATAAATGTAAATAATCAGTTTTAGTAGAAATTTTTCAAAAAAACACACAAATGTTTCAATCCCGGAGATATTCTAATCACTCCTCATATATAATTCAATTAACTACTTTCTTACTCTTTTAACACATGTTTCAACCTTTCAAAAAATAAGAAATCCAATTGATGATTTACCTCAGAAAAAATTTACATAGACTCATGATTGTTTTATTCAGAGTTATGCTCAATCAACGATATATACACTATATCCATTAGTTTTCAAGAAATATAGTTTTCACTTCTGGGTAATTGACCCTCAAAAATCATGAGGGATTTTCAATTAGTATCAGATGTTTCTGTTGGTAAAGGTTGGTAGAGAAAGATGTGGAAATAACTCTAAGGCATGAAAGAGGAGGATAATTTCTTTAAAAAATGATGCCTGATATTAAAATATAAACTCAATGTAAAGACATCCTCCAGAAGCATTATCAAATAATATTATCACCACTATCTCCTTTAGTAGAGTAGGAGTCACAAACCAACAAGTATTCATAAGGCCCCTTTGTTTGTATCATTACTTTTTTTAATAAGAGAACACAAAGGGAACCTTTCATCATTTACAAAAATATAGGTTTGGAACCCATTTCAACCCAAATGATCAAGAGGCTCTCCCCCATACTTAATTTCTTTATAACTCATGAATTTATACCATGTGTTTCCAATCCCTCCTTTTGATCTCAATTGAATAATCAGGAAAAATCAGAAAATAATTACGGGGAAAAGAAATAGGATTCAATTATGGCTTCTTATAAAAGATATTCATGGACTCTAGGGGCTTTATGAAGATAAAATATAGGGTATGTCTCAAGATAAATAGGTTTAAACAATATAATTCCTCAATCATTTTAATGTAATTGAAAAATTACTCTTGTTTTGAAAATAAAACATGCAAATTATGGTAGTTATGTGTATTGTAGGAATCTCTCAAGAAAAAGTTTTTTGGAGAGAATATGACAAATGGTTTTGAAAACATCTCAAGAGTGGGAAAAATAAAGAGATAATTAGATCATGAAATGGAAATAATTGATTAGTGCAATTGATGTAATTATCCAAGAATTAAATGTTGCAATTTAAATTATATCAGCAATCATTTTAAAATACATAAGAAAAAAAATAAACATACAATTTTCATAAAAGATTTCAAACTTTCAGATTATTATTTAAAAAATGTATCTAACTAAAAATTTCCTCACATATTCAAATATATCATCTAATAATGATGTCTCGTAGAATCTGAAAAGGGAAAATACTAGAGAGGTTGAGAGATGCCCCCCAATCATAACACTACACGTTGTCCACCAAGTGCCCAAAAAGGGGAACAAGGTAATGTGGGGACACAATAGTGGGCTAGACTAAGGGGAAGTAATAAAAGAAATAAAATAAGAAAGAAAATGAAATAATTGAAAAACGAATACTCCCCTCAGGTTAGGCGAAGAAAAATCGAATTCGATGAAATAGTGCATCCCAAAACGTGCCAGAGTACCTGTGTGGGGGGAATAGAAAAAGAACACTACAAGCATACAAAATAGATAGATGAACAAGATATAACAAAAATATATATATAATTTAAAGAATGTGTCCCAAAACCAGTCACAGGGTCGCCTTAGAAGAGGCATCATCCAGTATAGAACCAACTGGTAGAGACAGCTCAAGAGCCGTGCAATCGGGAGGCTTGGACTATGAATCTTGAAGGATATCCAATGAAGTAAGAGTCATGGGTGTTGGACTCGGAATATGAGGCTCTACAGCACTCCCGGGACTAGAAATAGTGGTGGCGGAAACAGTAGTAGCACATGGACCCATAGTAAAAAGTAGAATGGAGTCTGTGCCATGCGTAGTAAAGGGCGTTGGAGCTGTAGAAGATTTCCCAGGAACTGAGGCAGATGCAGGCAGCAGGGGAAGTGGAATACCAAGAAGATGGAGAACAAGTCCCAACATCTACTCCAAGCGGTCCTTGTGGCTAGCGATACGAACCAAATGCTACTCAATCGTATCGAGTAAGAGTGAAAGGGAAAGATTGACCGAGGGTGCGGGTGAAGGGGGTAGGTGGTATTATAGATTATGGAAGACTATAAGAGGTGTGGTTCGTAGAAGGGGGTGTGGTGGGGAAGCTGGTGGGTGTAGGGAATGAGGAGGTGTTGCATCAATGGGTGGTGTAGGGGGTTCATCAGGTGGGTGGGACAGAGCTTGGTCAATGACATAGTAAATCCCTGCTTCCGGACCAATCCCAAGAAAATAAGCATGAGATATTCCATCCAATGGAGGGAACCTAACACATAATGAGGTAGAGAAGGCTCAAAGTCTCCGAGATGGTGGGAAAGCTGACTGGCATAAAAACCGTTGTTCAAGTTACCCCGATAGCTGGTAAACATTGCATGGAATTTGGAGGCAGCTACATAATAGAGGTCCATGTAGTCTTACTGGATGACACAGGAAAGGAGATCAAGGTCAAGACCAGTCACGACCCCATATCCTCATGGCGGGGGAAAATAATGGTGATAAAGCACCGGCGTGTGAAATGAAGGATGGGTTCGGTGATAGGGTACTCTTCTATGAGGTAAGAGTGTATCGGTGGTCTGGCCCAGCAATCTCCTAACACATACCCATGAGCTCAGAGTGATCAGGAATTGTCAGGGTAGAAACAGGGGGTGGGGTGATAGGATGGGGGTAGAAACCGCACCCTCGGCCAAACTCGGTCATCGTGTGGGAAAACTGTCGGCTGCCCATCCAATACCGTACCACAGGTACCACATCACAAGGTGTCTCCTAGTACTCAGCACCATCGAACTCAAACGTGGTATTAAACTCAAAATATAAATCACGGAATATAGGAATGCTAACCGGGAAAATAGTGAGCAGTGGTGTGTGTCCAAGGAATTGGACAATGAGAGAAGTGATGAACCTTGTCATGTTCCAGATTGGTGAATGGGAACACCATGGAGGGGTAGGGAACACCTACATGTACCAGCCTAGGTGGAGGTGCTGCAGCAGGATCTGGCTCTGGGGGTGAATCAACTGAATTAGAAGGAGGCCCAATGGATGAATTGGTCGATGTGGGGCAAACAACTACTAAATGGGGCATATGAATTAAGGCAGCTGGTGGAGAAGAAATGCTATTGCTTATAATCTTGGTATGGGGTGGTGGAATCACAACAATACTAGAACCAGCCTCTGCTGAGGTAATGGGTGGTGAAAGGATGGAGAACGTAGGGAGCACATATACCAAAGCGGCTGGGTCTGGATGTGTCCCAGTCCAGAGTCGAATCTGATGATAAATGGGCCTCTCACCCTTAGTGGCGGAGGCTGGCCACTTCCCATGGGAAGGATATCCAACTTCTATAACCTGAATGAGAATGATAAACCAAAAAAAGAAAAATAAAATAAAAGAAAAATAGTATTTTTTAGAAAACTTAAAAAATAAAAGTACATGGTGTATACAGCCATAGTAAACGGCTTGTAGTGAAACCTGTAAAGCATCACGTGTTCTCTATGTAAACATGCCGAGGGAGAAGAAGATATACTATGTAAGGGTACACAGCGTGTACTGAGGAAACACGCCATGTTCATTCAATGTAGACATGGTGGTGTACGAGTAAAGACACAACCACATATGTTAACAGTTCTAATCATAAATTACATGCCATGTAGAGTTGTGATACAGTGTGTATATGTGAAGAGGAACATGGCCGTGTCGAGGGCTATATAGGATCTAACTGAATGAAATACTATACATGATGGTTACTGATCACACACACCATGTATATGAACATGGTAAGCATGGCCGTGTTAAGTGCTACACATGGAGGGGCCTAAATAAATGACATACATAGCGTGTATCGAACACACACACCACATATGTGAAAATGGTGTGTGAGGATATGTTCAATGGAACTCAGGCACGATCAGGGCTGGTACACATTGTGTTCCAAACATACACACTGTGTATATTCCAATTTCGAAGAATTTAGGGTGTGGCCATGTACAAAGGTACACGGCTAGAGTTCTTCACATTTTGGTCATGTATTTCAGAAGCCGAACGGTCAAAAAATCGCAAAACACCCTAAAAGCTTCTAATAACATGAAATAGGGAGTGTAGAAGGGAGTACCATGACCGATGATCACAATTCAAGAGAAATCAAAACCCAAAACGAACCAAATTGACGGATCTGGATGTGGGGAGGTCGGGTGTCGTACGGGAGACGAAATGGGAAGGGGGGAAGCGCTGCATGACATGGTGTGATGTTGGGTTGCCGAGATATATATAACCGAGTTACACGGAATTTACATCTAGACTACATGACGTGTATCTCTATTTTTTTGTTTTTGATATATTATATTTACATATATATATATATATATAATTATTATAGTAAACTATGTAATAATTAATATTAATAATTAAAAATAATAAAAAAGGATATATAAATATATACATAATTAAAAAATAAAACTAGACATGTAATTTAGTGTGGAAATACATGCCGTGTGTTAAAAAATTGGAAAATGATAAGTATAACCTTTGGTCCGGTTCATGGGGCGAGGTTCGAACCAACAATCGGCCATTCCGAACTAAATCTCTCAACCATTGGATCGAAGGTTATACTACTTCCCTTATTTATTATTTTTATATATTTAATGTATACGACTTATAATTCATGGGAAGAAATAAATTCATGGTTTGTGGTTTTTAATTATACATGAATGGGATGAAGCAGAGAGTTTAGCCGAGTTCGAACTCGGGTCTTTTGGACCAGGTCTGAGACATTTCCAATCTTCCAACTTCATCCGCAAGAATTATTTTATAAGGAAAAGATTTAAATTTAGTAAAGATATTTATGGAACACATGATGAATATAAAAAGACACATCATTTAGTTTTATTAAAAGGGATAATGATGGAGAAGGGGCAACTTGCAGGATTCGAACCCATGTCTTTTGGAACTGAGTTATGATTCTGGCCAGCCGATCCATCCCCATCATTTGTTTTCTTATAATAAAATATATACATATGAAAAAAATAACACACAAACCATGTAAGAAAATATAAAAAGGTGGAACCCCACACTAAAGGTAGGATAAGAGGATTTGAACCGGGGTATGTTGGATAAACTCCAGTGAACCTTACCATCGGTACTGGAATCATCTCTATTAATACATAGCTACACTATATATTTGTAATAGTTACAAAATAAAGTAAATGGAAACATACACACCATGTATATATAGGGGACACGGTGTGTATTCTCAGGGTTTCCTCCCAGGAAGTTCCTTTGTTTTTTGTTGTTGGCTCGACCTACTTACCATTACTTACATGAGTTGTATGGTGGACAATGTTCCCGTTAACATTGAATCGTTACCATCCTCTCCAAAAAATTCCCCTGTTCCATGATGGAATACGAGTATGACATGAATTGTTCTTGACCATCGTGACATTAAATATCCAATAAATAAGTGGTGACGAGAGTTAAAAAGAAGTACCTGATCACCAGGTTGGAATGATTTTTGTGAAATAATCTAGTTGTGAATATCTCTCATCTTTTCCTTATAATGCTTGGCATATTAGTACCCCTCTAATCTGATTTCATCAAGTTCCGTCAGATGGAACATTCACATCTCTTCGGCTGCATTCAGATCAAAATTCATGGCCTTGACGACTCAGTAGGCTTTGTGTTACAATAATACTGGATGATGGAATGGCTTTCCATAGATGAGGTAGAATGGGGACATTCTTAGTGGTGTTTTGAAAGCAGTCCAATAAGCCCACAAAGTATCATCTATCTTTTTGGACAAGACAATTCTCTAAGTGTTTACTGTTTTCTTCATGATCTACATGAGCTTACGGTTGGATATCACCACTTTTCCACTAGTCTAGGGATGATATGGGGTCCCCATCAAATGTATTACTCCATAAATCAATAGTACTTCGTTCATCAGTGAGTTGTCGAAGTGGGTCCCTCTATCACTGATCAGTTCTCCTGGAACTCCAAACCTGCTAAAAATATTTTTATTTAAAAAGATCATGACTACCATGATTGTATCGTGTGCTGTAGCGGTGGCTTCCACCCACATGGAGATGTAGTTGATGCAGACCAACATGTAAGTGTTCTAAAAAGATGGCGAAAAGTGACCCATGAAATCTATGACCTAGACGTTGAAAATTTCGACGTTTGGGATTGGGTGTTGGGGAATCTCTGCTCTACATCCCACATTACCGGTCCTCTGGAACCAATCGCAATAGAAAACAATGTCCTGAGAATCTTTATTCATAGTGGGCTAGAAAAACCACGACTACAGGATCTTTGTTATCATACAGTCTGACCCATGATATCCCCCAACTGGAGAGGCGTGAGAGAACTCCAGGACATCGTGAACTTAATTCTCAAGAATTCAATGGTGGATTACCCCATTTCCATAGGATCAGAATAGGAGAGGATCTTCCTATAAATAACACTTCACATTAGAGAAAAATCTATTCCTTTTCTGGAAGGAGAGGTCAGTGTGAACGACACTTGTAACCAGAAAATTAGCAATATCATCGTACCATGGTTCAGGTGCATTGTTGACTGAAAAGTGGTGTTCATCAAGGAAATTCTCCCTAATCTCCTGATATTCCTCCTTCTCTAATTGAGGTAGCTCAAGCTGAGAGAAATTGCCAGCAACAATGTTATCACTCCATTTTTTATCTCGGATCTCCAGATCAAATTCTTGTAAGAGGAGTACCTTGAAGATCAATCGAGTATTCACATATTTCATGTTCAGTAGGAACTTTATTACTTCATGGTTAGTATAAAAAAACACTAGAAAACACAAAGTAAGAACAAAACCTGTCAAATGCGCAAACAACTACAAGAATCTCCTTCTCTATACTAGTGTAGTTTATCGTAGCCTCATTAAGTATCCTTCTATCATAATATATTGGTTTGAAAATTAGATCAAGATCCATTCCCAAGACTAATGCCACTTCATAGTCACTAGCATCACACATCACCTCAAATTGTTCATCCCAGTTGGGAGAAATTATCACTAGATCTCCAACCAGACACGCTTTAGATGGTCAAATTCTATGGTGCATGTCTCACTGAACTCAAATATAGCATCCTTGGTTAGAATATTGGTGGTGGTTGGGATATATTTGAGAAGTTGTGAAAAAACAGTCTGTAGAAACCGTCATGCCCCAAGATGTTGTAGATGGCTCTGACAGAAGACAGAATAGGTAGTCTTTAAATGACTACTATCTTGGTCGGGTCCACCACTATCGCTTTTTCTGAGATTCTATAGCCAAGGAAGATGCCACTTTGCACCATGAAGTGAAACTTTTCCCATTTCAAAACTAGGTTAGTGTTCTCATTATGTTAAAAAACGTTCTCCAGGTGCCGTAAACAAGTGTCGAATGATTTTCTATAAATATAAATATCATCCATTAATACCTCCTAGAATTGTTCTGCATTGTCAGGGAAGATATCCATCATGCAGTGAGGGAAGGTGGTGGGGGCATTGAAAATTCCAAAAGACATCCTCCGATAAGTAAATGTACCCTAGGGGAAAGTAAATGTGCCCTTCTCTCGATACTCTAGAGCAATGGAAATCAAGTTATTGCCGGAATAAACGTCGAGGAAGCAATATATGTTCTATCTTACTAGTCTATCTAGCATTTGACCCATGAATGGAAGGGGGAAATGATCCTTCCTAGATTCATTGTTTTGCTTTCGGTAATCCAAATAGACTCAGCAGTCGGTGACAATGTGTTTAGGGATGAACTATTTCTTTTAATTTGAAATTATAGTGATACACATATTTTTGGGCATCACATGGAGGGGGCTCATCCACGGACTATTCGAGATAAGATATATGATGATGTCATCCTAAAATTTAATCACCTATTTTTTTACAACATCCTACATGGGGGGATTTAGGTGCTGCTGTGGTTTCCATGATTGCTTCGCACCTTCTCCAAGTAGCACCTTGTGAGTGAAATGGTAGGGCTGATACCCTTTAAATCAGCAACTGTCTACCCAATAGTGTGCGCCTATTATTTTAAAACATGTATATGTTTATCTTTCTTATCCTATGATAGTTTTTATTATGTATGAGGGGAAAAATTGATTGGGTCCCAAATACCAATACTTTTGAGAAGACAGAAGAGGTTTTAGTTCAAGCTCAGGTACATTCAAAATCGAAGGTGAAAGTGGTTTCACATTTTATCGTTCGATAATATCAGGAATAAATGTATGTTTCCAATAGTTTCCTCCCTAGCATTCTATAAATTGCAAGTCCTCTGGTGCTTCATCATCTGGAATGACTGGAAAAATAAAGGTATCTAAAAAAGAACATACCTAATCATTCAATTTTTAACTCAAATGATCATCCATAGTGTTTATAGCGTAACAATCCTCATGCTCATGAAATGATGCATGTTTAACAACATTGAAGACATTGTAGGAGACTCTCTCATCTCCTAACTGGAAAATTAGCTATCCTTGGTGAACATCAATTAGTACCTTTCCAGTAGCTAGTAATGGTCTTCCATGTATGAGAGGTGCCTCCAAGTCATCCACCATTTCTAGGATGATGAAATAAGCTGGAAGGATCCGTCGACCCACCTTGATGACCACGTCCTCCAGTAGTCCAATCAGATGTTTGATGGATTGATCAGTTAGTTGATGGTCTACTCATGTAGGCTTCAAATCATGGAGCTCGAGCTTCTTGAAAACTCCAAGGGGCATGAGGTTCATGATGGACCCTATGTCACAGAGAGACTTCCCAAACACTCATGGTCCAATGGTACAGGTAATAGTGAAACTACCTAGATCTAGGAGTTTTGGAGGAATAGAGTGTTGGACCATTGCAGAACACACCTTGGTTAGGGTAATGGTTCCTAGATCCTCCATCTTTCTTCTATTGGAGAGTATGTCCTTCATGAATTTGTCATAAGTAGGCATCTACATTAGTGCCTTTGAAAATGGGATATTTATCTATATCTTCTTCAACATGTCTATGAATTTTCTGAACTGGTGGTCTAGCATTCTCTGTTTTAATCTCTCATGGAAGGGTATGGCAGGTACAAATGTTTTTGACAACCACCTTCCCTTTATTCCGCGAAGCCTCCATCTGTGGGATTTTTGATGAGGAGGGACCGGTATTGTTACCTTCTTCGTCATTAGGGGGTGTAGATAGACATAGATGTTCTGGTTGGTTCTACTGGTGCGTTTTCCACTCTAGAGTATGACAACATGAGATTCCTCACTTGGGTTATTCTGTATATTTCCCGGTAGAGTACCAGGTTGCCTTCCTGAGTGTTGGTTCCCCAACTGGTCAATTTGGTTCTATATGGATCTAATTGAAGCATCCTAATTTTGGATTCTATTATCAGAAGTAGATATTAATTTTTTCATAAGATCCTCTAACCATGAGGTGTTCTCCTACAGAGGTGGTTGTTGAGCTGGTGGAGGTGGTGGATGTTGTGGCTGATGTGGGCGAGGGTTCTGATACCCATATTGTTGATAAGGTCCCTGTTGGGGTTGTTTCTGCCTCTAGTATTTTTTCTAATAAGGGGGCTGGTTATAGCTGGGCGGTTGTTGGGGTGTAGGATTTTTCAGTTGTTGGCCCCAGACTATGTTTTGATTATCACACCATGTCGGCTTCTGGTAATGCTTGTACAGGTTGGGCACTCTATTTTATACAATTGAACATACCTCGCTTGTCGATGGGCCTCCATTATGAACCCTATAATTCTCCAATTAAGTGGTTATCACCGCATTCATTGCATGAAGGATGGTTAACCGCATGTACATGGACGTTCCCTTTAGATTGAGCACATCGATCTTCATGGACACAACGTCCAACTGGGCAGCTATCATGGTGGGTGCATCTACGTTATGCATACCTCGTTTTTGTGTTCCCCATTCAGAATGCCACTGGAAGCCATTGGAAGACATATCTTCTAGTAGTTCGAACATTTTTTCAGGGGAATACCTCATTACCATACCTCCAATAGCAGCATCCACCACGTACTTGTTATTTGTTCTACCCTCTGTAGTAGTTTTGGACTTGAATCCAAAGTGGAAGTCAGTGGTGTGAGAATTTCCATGACATCTTCTTTATGTGCTCCCATGATTCATATAAAGAATCCACATCAAGCTACTAGATGTAGTGGATCTCATTCCGTAGTGTCACCGCCTTTGAGGGTGGGAAGTATTTGGGCCAGAACACTAGGGATAACTCTTCCAATGTGAGGATGGATAATATTGGAAATACTTTAATCCAATATTTTCCTTTTTCCCCTAGAGAGTAGGGGAAGAGGAAAAGATAGATGGCATTCTTGGATACATAGTGTTAGAGGAATGTTTCATAGACCTCCAGAAAAGTGGAGAGATGGGCATTGAGATCCTCACTGGGTAGACCGCCAAATTGAACAGTGTACTGGATCAGTTTCATGATAGCATTCTTGATCTTGAAGTGTTATTCATGCACCGGTGGATAGAAGATACCTGTATCTACTTCATGGATTGATGGTAGGCCACACTCCATGAGAGTATGGTTTGGAGGTGGCTACTGAGGAAGGGGGACTAGTATGAATTGTTGGTCCTAAGGGGCATAGTATGGCCCCTGACCTTGGTTGAAATATGGCATCTTATCTGGTTGAAATTGTTGGAGATGTTGCAGGCTTTATCCTAATGTTTTTGTAGCTTACTAATTCTGGATGTCATCTGTTCCTAGTTGATGTTCAACTCCTTGGGAAACACCTGAATTGCCTTCCTCATTCTAAACTAGTGGAGTGGTTTGGTTGTGTTCATCCATGAGTGCTCGTTGGTGCCTCAAAAACACCTATTAAATCTCTAGGTTTGTTGGGGAAAACCCTGATCACTAAGAGTTCTTGAAACGCTTAAGGTGGCCGCTCATACATCTAAAGACCTACACAAAACAAAACTAAACAAAACACCCCGAGTAAGTGAGGAAAAAGAATGATAAAAATAAATAATATTAGAAAATAAATTTTTTGTGAACTTCTGATATTATTTTCACAAAAATTTAACAAAAATTTAATTAAAACAAGAATAAAATTAACTATAATATTCCCCAACAATGGCGCCAAAATTTGGTGAGTCATTTCACTGAAGGTATATTATCTGTGTCCCTAATTATTTTTACCCTAACAAGTATATCACCATTAAGGGGTCGATCCACTTGTAATAAAGAGCTATTTATATCTTGTTTAACTTAATTTTTATTTTTTTTAATTAAATTTTCTGAATTTAGAGTCGATTGTTGTTGTTTGGATAAAAATAACAATTGAATTTATTTTTCTATTAACAAATCGCTTAAAAGAATAAAAGTAAAATTCGAGAAAAGTGATTTTGATTTAGATAAAGAGATACGTGAATTGGGGTTACGGGTTAATGAGAAGTTGTTTATTATATCAAATTTCTTATGAGGATGTGTTGTTCATGATAACCCAACACACTCGGTTTAATTTGTAATATCGTTTCCTTGGTTTGGTAAACACTATATTTAGAGCTGATGTAACTAACTCCATTGTCTGGCAGTTTGTATTTTGCATATCATTATTTGGATTAGTCCATTTTGATTCGATGAATAGTTCTAATGGTAATTAAATTTTTCGTCAGTATACTTATTTTGAATCCTTGATAATTTTGTCCTTCGTCCGGTACAAATTTTCTAGTGATAATATGAAGTGTTTTAAGAAGAATAAGAAGAGGTTAACAAAACAAACTGTTTCCTAGAAACATAATTAAATTACAACTCAACATCTCCCACAACCCCAATACACTGGGTGTTTAGTTACAGATGGATGAGAAAATAAACACAAAACTCTTGATAACGGATGTGATCATGTTCGAAACGTCGAGTTGAAAATGATCCTTCACTAGTATCTGGAAAGAGGGTAGTTCATTAGTAGAGTGTCTCTCCTTTGAAACATCAACCCTTTATTCACAAAATACTACACACTCCCCCCTTAGTTCGGAGGCCAATGCCACCTTTTATAGAAAAAATAAGTACATAGCGTGTGGAAAAAGTACATGATGGGTACTTTTTTCAATGTGTTTTTGCCTCTATTTTCTCCAATGGAAGGCTGCCTAACACGCCGTCTTTGACTAAAAACATGGAATCACCTGATTGGTGAAACTATATAGCATGTAGCACCTCAATACATGGCATGTAGTCTCATAATTTGTCCACCAAACGCTTCTAGAAATGCATAGATGGTGTGTAGAAATTGAACACGATGTGTCTCCTTCAGCCAGCCACATGGGCATGTAGTCTCATATCAACCACCAACTACTTCCAGAACGGTATAAATAGTGTGTAGAAATGGCACACGTCATGTCCCAGCTTATGTATACTTAGGGATGTACTTTTTTCTGGTCAACCTATGTTTGATCGTGAAATTACACGGCGTGTATATAAGTACATTCAATGTAGTTGGAAATTTTTGCACAGTTCTCCTCCATTTTGTGAATTTGGCCATAAATCTTCTCAAAATGAACAAGATCACCAAAATCAAAGTACTTTCCCACTAAGTATTAGGTAATTTCAAAAAAAAATTATTATTTTTCAATAGATTATATGAAAATGTATACACAAATTGGGTGCATAAAACTCCCCCATACTTAGTCATTTTCTTGCCATCAAGCAGATCTCAACATCTAATTAAAAGAGTTAATATTTTAAAAATAATGAATTAAGTAAATCATAAATGTAAATAATATGTTTTAGGAGAAATGTTTCAAAAAAATAAAAAAATATTTTTAATCCATGAGATATTCTAATCATTCATCATATATAATTTAATTAATTAGTTTCATCCACTTTTAACACATGTTTCAACCTTTAGAAATTAAACATGCTTCTAGATGATTTACCTCACAAAAAATTTACATACACTCAAGACTCTATTAATCAGAGTTATTGTCAATCAAATATATGAACACTCTATCCATAGGTTTGCAAGAAATCTAGTTCTCTACTTTAGAAAAATTGAATCACAAAAATCATGAGGGATTTTCAATTAGGATGAGATGTTTCTATGGCTAAAGGTTGGGATGTAAATATGTGAAAATAACTCTAAGGATTGAAAAAGGAGGAAAAATTCTTTAAATAATGAAGCATTATATTCAATGTTAAACTCAATGTAAATACATCCTCAACAAGCTTTATCAAATAATATTATCACCACCACCTTCTATAGTTGAGTAGGAGTCAAAAACCAAAAAGTGTGCATAAGGCCCCTTTGTTTGTATCATTTATTTTTTAAATAAGTTTAAACAAAGGGATGCTTTCCACATTTACGAGAATAGAGGATTGGAAACCTTTTCACCATAAATGATCAAGAAGATATCCCCCATACTTATGTTCTTGACAATTCACAAATTTATACTATGTGTTGCCAATCCCTTCTTTTGAGCTCAAATGAATAATCATGAAAAATAATAAAGGTATTAGGGTACAAAGGGAAATAGTATTGTATTATGGCTTTCAATAAAGAAAATTCATGGTTTCTAAGGGCTTCACGATGATAAAATTTAGGGTAGGCTTCAAGATAAAGAGGTTTAAACAATATAATGCATCAATAATTTTAATTTAACTCAAAAATTCCTAATGTATTGAAAAGAAAACATGAAATTTCAGGTAGTTATGTATATTCTAAGAATCTCTCAAGAAAGAGGATATTAGAAAGAATATGACAAAGGGTTTAGAATACCTCTCCGGAGTGGGAAAAATAAAGAGACAATCAGGTCATGAAATGGAAATAATTAATTAGTCTAATTGATGTAATTATCCAAGAATTACAAGTTTCAATTTAAATTATATCAGAAATCATTTTAAAATACATAAGAACCAAAATGAACATAATTTTTTTTAAATATATCCCATTTTCAGATTATTATTTAAAAAATATAATTAATTAAAATGTCCTCACATATTCGATAATATCATCTAATATTGATATCTCCTAGAATCTGAAAACTGAAAGCAGTAGAGAGGTCAGGAGATTCCCCCATACATAATTCCACATGTGGCCAACCTAGTGCCCAATAAGAGGAACATGTAAGGTGGGGGAAAATGGTGGAATAGACCATAGGGAAGTAATGGAAAAAGTAAACCATGAAATAAAAGGAAACAATTAAATAAAGAAGACTCCCATCAGGATAGGCGAAGAAAAATTAAATTCGTTGAAATATTGATGCCCAAAACATGGCAGAGTACCAGTGATGGGGGGGGATGAACACTACGATCATACAAAAGGGTCACAAGAACAATATGTCAATAAAATAAATATACAATGAAAATCATGTGCCCAAAAACAAGTCATGGGGTTAACTTTTAAGAGGAATCATGAAGTTCATAACATGCCGGTAGACAAGGATTAGGAGCCATGGAAGCGTGAGGCTCAGACTCTGCATCTTGAAGGGAAGCTGAATAAGTATGAGCGTTGGGTGATGGACTCAGAATATGAGGCTCTCCAGTACTACCTGGATTGGCAATAGTGATGGCGGCGGCAGTAGGAGTTGTTGGGCCCATAGTAGAAAGTAGAACGGAATCAGTGGCCAACGTAGTAATGAGAGGTGGAGTTGTAGAAGAAGACCAAGGAACCGAGGAAGAGGTAGGCAATGGGGGAATGGGAATACCAAGATCTAGAAGAATAGGACCCAACATATTCTCCATGTGGTCCTTGCAGTTGGAGATATGAACAAACTACCTCTCTATCGTATCTAGGTGAAGTGAAAGGGCCAGACCGACCGAGGGTGTGGGGTATGGGGAGAAGGTGGTGGTATAGAATAACGAAGGCTGGAAGAGGTGGTATCAGTTGAAGGGGGTGTGGTGGGGAAGCTGGTGTGGGTGGGGAAGGAGGAGGTGGTGTATTGGTGGGTGTTTTAGGAGGGTCGGCTGTTGGGTGATCTAGAGTCTAGGTAAGGACGTTGGCACCCCCTACTTTGGGACCAATCCCATGAGAATAAGCATTAGATAGTTCATCAGATGGGGGGAACCAAACAATTCATGAGGTATAGAAGGCTCAATGACTCCTAGATGGAGGGCATGGTGAGTGGAGTAAAATCCACCATTCAGGTATCCCTGATGGCATGTAAATATATCATGGAAGTAGGAGGCGTATAGGTAAGCATGGCCTTGATAGTCCTACCGGATGATGCAAGTACGTAGATCAATGTCATGACCAGTCAGGACCCCCCCTATCCTCATTATCGGGGAAAATAATGGCACTAAAGCACCAGTGGGTGAAATGAAGTATGGGGTCGTTGATGAGGTTACTATTCTATGAGGTATGAGTGTTGTAGTGGTTAGTCCCAGCAATCTCTAGCCTCATAATAATGAGCTCAGAGCGCTCAGACCTTCTTAGGGTAGAAATAAGGGGTGGGTTATAGGATGGGGGTAGAAAACACACCCTCGTCCATACTCGTTCATGGTGGAGAAAAGCTTTGGCCACCCACCTGGAACTGAACCATGGGTACCACATCACCAGGTGTCTCCCGGTACTCAAATCCTTTAAACACGAACAAGGCAGAAAACACCAAAATTAAATCATGAACGTAGGATTGTTGACCATGAAAATAGAGAGTAGTTGAGTGTGTCAAAGGAGATCCTCAAACTATCCCCAGATTCCTAGCTGCTGAGGAATGCTGCTTTTGAGGTAGCGGCCACTCAACGGAATCAGATGACGAGAGAAGTGTCGAATCCCATCTTGTTCTAGATCGGTGACCGAGAACACCATGTAGGGGTAGGGAACACCTGCAGGTCCCAGCCTATGTGGATGTACTGTAGCAGGAGATGGATCTGGGGGTGGATCAATGGAAGTAGACAGAGGGGTTCAATATGAATCAGTTGATGTGGGGCCATCAGCTACTGATGTGGGCATATGAAGTGAGGCAACTGGTGGAGATGAAACAGTGGTGCTCAGAAGCTCGGTATGGAGTGGTGGAGTCGCAACGCTACTACAACCAGCCATCACTAAGGTAGTGGGTGGCATAATGATTGCCAACGGAGGGAGCTCATATACCGGAGTAGCTGGGTCTTGCTTCGTCAAATGCGGGTGTTGAATCTGATGATATATGGGCCTCTCACCCTCAGTGGCAGAGGGTGGTCGCTTCCCACGAGAAGGATCTCAGTCTGAAATAACATGGAACAGAAAGAAAAACTAAACAAAAGAAAAATAATAGAATATAAAACAAAGAAAATGTGATAAAACTAAAAAAATAAAAGTACACGGCGTGTACATCGAGAGTAAACGGCGTGTAGTGAAACCTATAAATCATATGTTGTTCTATGGATAAACACACTGAGGGAGAAGATATAGACCATGTAAGGGTACACGATCTGTACTGAGGATACACGTCGTGTTTATGAAAAGTATACATGGTTGTGTATGAGTAAAGACACAACAATATTTATTAACAGTTCAAATCATAAATTACATTCCGTGTACGATTCCGAAATGGAGAGTATATGAACAGAAGAATGTGGCCATTTAGAAGGCTAGACACGGGCCGACCAAAATATATTGTATTCACGACTTGTACCTAACTCACACGCCATGTATATGAACATGGTATGTGAGGTTGGTTTATGTGCTACACATGAAGGGACCAAAAGAAATGACAGACATAGCGTGTACCGCACACACACGTCGTGTATGTGAAAACAGTATTTGAGGCTGTGTGCAAAGGTACTCTGGCACGATCGGCTCTGGTACAAGGTGTGTATTGAAAATACACACCGTGTATATTCAAATTGTGAAGCATTCCAAGTGTGTCCATGAAAAAATGTACACAACGTGTGTTCATCATTTCGTGGTTGAGTATCATGGAATCCGAACAGTCAGAAGACCCCAAAACACCCTAAACCATTAAAATTACATGAAATAGTGAGTGTAGAAGGGCGTAACTTGACCGATGATCTCAATGCAAGAGAATTTAGAACCCGAAATGAACCAATTCGATGGATCTAGTAGTAGGGAGGTGGGGTGTCATACGGGAGAAGGAATGGGAAGAGGGGAAACATGGCATGACACAACGTGATGTCGGGTGGCTGAAGCTGATATTGTCCACATACACGACATGTACATCTGGACAACACGCTGTGTATCTTTTTTTTAATTTTTTGATTATATATATATTTAATTATTATAGTAAACTATATAATAATTAATATTAATAAAAAAATAATAATAATGGATATATATATATATATTTTATAAATATAACTAGACACATGATGTAGTGGGAAAATACATGCCTTGTGATTAAAAATTGTAAAAAGAGACATACAACCTTTGGTCCGGTGCTTGGGGCGAGGTTCGAACCCGTGATTGGCCGTTCCGAATAGAAGCTCTCAACCACATGAGCGAAGGTTGTACTGATGACCTTATTTATTATTTATATATATTAATTTAATAAGACCTATACTACATGGGAAGAGTGAAATACACGGCGTGTGGTTTTTAATTTTACAAGAATGGGATGAAGCAAAGAGATTATCCAAGTTTGAAACTTTGTCTTTTGTAACTAGGGCCGAGACTTTTCCTTTCTTCCAACTTCATCTGAATTTATTACTTTATTTGGAAAGGTTTTAAATTTAGTAAGTAATAATTAGGCACACACAATGTATATCGAATGACACATCGTGTGGTTTTGTAAAAATGGAAAATAAAGTAAATGGGGTGGTTTTCTGGATTCGAACCCGGGTCTTTTGGAACCGATTTATGATCCTGGACAGCTGATCCATCCCCATCAAGGGTTTTCTTATAATTATATACATATATATGAAAAAAATACCTCACACACTGTGTAAGAAAATATAAAATGGAGGAACCCCACACCGAAGGTATGCCGAGAGGATTCAAACTAGGGTCGGATCAGATAAACTCTATTGACCACACCATTGGTAGTGGCATAATCCCTGTTTATAAATAGCTACTCTATATATTTTTAATATTAATAAAATAAATGAGAAGGAAAAGTACACACCATGTATATAGAGGGGACACAATGTGTATTCTATGGGTTGCCTCACAAGAAGAGCCTTTATTTTAGGTCGTTGGCTTGACCTACATACCTTTTCTTACCTAATATGTATAGTGGACAATTCTTCCAGCGTGTCTTCTATGTGATGGTAAGCCTTCAACTATTGCATGTTCACTTTGAATGGTTGACCATCCTATCCAGAAATTTCCCCCACTCCATGATGGAATACGTGTATGACATTAAATGGTCCCGCCCATCGTGACTTTAAATTACTTGGAAATAAGCGGAGGAAAGAGTTAAAGTGAAGTACATGATCACCAGGTTGTAATGATTTTTGTGAAATATTTTGGTCGTGAATATCTCTCCTCTTCTCCTTGTAAAGGATGGAATTTTCTTATTCCACTAATTTGATTTCATCATGTTCCGATAGTTGGAACTTTCACTTCTCTTCAACTGCCTTCAGATCAATATTTAGGGCCTTGACAGAGTAATAGGATTTGTGTTCCAATTCCACTATAAGATGGAATGTCTTTCCAAAAATGAGGCAGAATGGGTACATTCCTTGTTGTGTTTTAAAAGTAGTCCAATAAGCCCAAAAACATCCTTTATTTTCTTGGACTAGTCTTTCCTTGAAGTGTTAGTTGTTTACTCTAGGATCTGCTTGAGCTCACAGTTGGGGAGCTCTGCTTTTCCATTGGACTGGGGATGATATTGTGTACACATCTTATGTTTTACTTCATACATCGATAGTACTACTCACATAAGAGAGTTGTCTATGTGTGTCCCTCAATCGCTCATAAGTACTCATGAAACTCTATACCAGCTAAAAATATTTTTCTTTAAAAAGCTCATGACTAGATTGGTTGTGGTGTGTGTTGAAGCGGTGGCTTCCAGCCACTTGAAGATTTATTTGATGCAGACCAGGATGTAAGTGATCCCAAAAGACGGGGGAAAGGGATCCATGAAATCTACACCCCAGAAGTCAAAAATCCAGACCTCCAGGATTGGGTGCTAGGGAAACTCAGCTCTACGTCCCACATTATCGGTCTTCTAGAACCGATCGCAATAGGAAACAATGGCCAGAGCATCTTTATGCATGGTGGGATTGAAAAACCCAGACTATAGGATCTTCGCTATCGTACGGTCAGACCCATGATGTCCCCTAACTGGTGAGGCGTGATAGAACTACAGGACGCTATGAACTTCATTCTTAGGAATGAAACAACAAATTACCCCATCGCCACAGGATCAGAATAGCAGAGGATCTTACCAGAAGTACCTTTTCTAATCAAAGAAAATTCTCTTCCATTACTGGAAAGAGAGGTTGTGGTGAACAACAACTATAACCAGAAAATTAGCAATATCAGCATACCATGGTCTAGAACTATCTTTGACTGAAAATAAGTGTTCATTAGAGAAATCCACCCTGATCTACGGATCATCCTCCTCTAAATTAGGTAGCTCGAGCTGGGAGATATGGTCACCAACAATGATATAACACCATTTCTTATCTTGGAACTCCACATAAAATTCTAGTAAGAGGAGTACCTAGTAGATCAATCGGGGCATCACATAATTATTGTTCATTAGGTACTTTAGTTCTACATGGTCAGTATAAAAAATAACATTAGACAACATTAAGTAAGAACAGAACCTGTCAGTTGAGAAAACCACTATAATAATCTCTTTCTCTGTGGGGGTGTAGTTTATATGAGCATCATTGAGCATCCGACTGGGATTATATATAGGTCAAAAAATCTGATCAATTTGATGTCCCAAGACTAATCCCAATGCATAGTCATTGGCTTCACACATCACCTCAATTTTTTCCTCCCAGTTGGGAGAAATCATCACCAGAGCTCCCACCAGACGTTGTTTCAGATGCTCTAAAGCTATAGTGTATGTCTCATTGAACTCAAATATAGCATCCTTGGTTAGATTATTGGTGAGGGGTGGTAAAGTTTGGAGACGTCGCGGGAAAACCACCTATAGAAACCAGCATTCCCCAAGAAGTTGTGGATGGATCTGACTGATGTTGGAATAAGAAGTTGTGAAATGTCTTCTATCATTCCCGGGTCCACCAATATCCACTTTACTAAGATTATGTATCCAAGGAAGATTCCACATTGCACTTTTAAATGACACTTTTTCTAGTTCAAACTATTTTAGTGTTCTCACAACATTCAAAAACTAGCTTCAGGTGTCGTAAACAAGTGGTGAATTATTTCACGTAAACTAAAAAATCATCAATAAATACCTCTAGGATTGTTCCACCATGTCATTGAAGATATCCATCATGTAGTTATAAATGGTGGTGGGGGCATTTCACATGCCAAAAGACATCCTATAGAAAGAAAATGTATTGTAGGGTCATGTGAATGTGCTCTTCTCCTGATCATCTAGAGCAATGAAAATCAAGCTATAGCCAAAATAACCTTCAAAGACGTAATAGAATTTGTGCCATTCTAGTCACTCCATCATTATATCCATTAATAGTAGGGGAAACAATCCTTCCTTCTGGATTCATTTAGCTTTCAATATTCCACACAGACTGTCCAGCCTGTGATAGTTTGTTTAGGGATGAGCTCATTCATTTCATTTGAAATTACAGTGATACCCCACTTTTGGGAACCACATAGAGGGGCCTCACCCATGGACAATATGTGATGTGATATATGATACCGGAATCCAAATTTTTATCACCTCATTTTTTCAAATTCCATCATGGGGGGATTCAGGTGCCGCTGTGGTTTCCAGGATTGCATGGCACCTTCTTCATGTAGCACCTTGTGGGAGAAAATGGTAGGGTTGGTGCACTCTAATTCCATGATTGTCCACCCAATAGCCTGCGTCCATTGTTTTAAAACCGATAGAAGTGCATCTTATTGCTTATATGACAGTTCTGCGTTAAGTATGAAATTTAATGTTTGATTGGGTCCCAAATCCCCATACAACAGAGAATATAGAAGAGGTTTCAGTTTGACTTTAGGCGCCTTCAAAATCTAAGGTACAAGTTGTTGTACCTTTTCCCATTCCAGACTCTGAGGAATAACCATATGTTGACCATTGTGGCCACCCTGGCCTTCTAGGAGTTTCATGTCCTCTGGAACTTCTTCATTTGGAATGTCTAGAAAAATAAAGGTATCTAAAAAATAACATGTCAGATCATTCCCTTTTTCACTCTAATGATCATCCATTGTGGTTATAGCATAACAAAACTCATGCTTATGAAATGATGCATGTTTAATAGACTAGAGAACTTTATAGAATACTCGATCATCTCCTAACAAGAAAATCATCTCTCCTTGGTGAACGTTAATCAATACATTTCAAGTGGATAGGAAAGGTATTCCATGTATGAGAGGTGCCTCCTGGTCATCCTCTTTATCGAGGATGATGAAGTTAGCTGGAAGGATCAGCCGACCCACCTTGACGAGCAAGTACTCCAGAACTCCCTTCAGATGTTTTATGGATAGATCAACAAGTGGATGGGCTACTCAGGTAGTCTTCAAATCATGGAGCACAAGCTTATTGAAAACTCCACAAGGCATGAGGTTCACGCTTGCCCCTATGTCACAGAGATCCTTCCCAAACTCGCATGGTACAATGGTAAAGTGAATAGTTAATCTTCATGGAAACAATAGTTTGGGAGGAATTGAGTGTTGGATGACTACAGAACACTCCTTGGTTAGGGAAATGGTGCCCAGATCCTCCAAAATTTTTATATTGGATAATATGTCATTCATGAATTTGGAACAAGAAGGAATTTCCATCAGTGCCTCTAAAAATTGTATATTTATGTGAATCTTCTTAAACATGTCCCTGAATTTTCCGAACTGGTGGTCTAGATTTCTCTGTTTCAATTTCTCTATGCAGGGTAAGGCAGGTACAAAAGGATTGAGAGACTCCTTCCCTTTATTATGCGAAGCCTCCTTCTATGAGAATTTGGATGTGCAGAGGTCGGTATTGGTACCTTATACATCATTAGGGGGTGCAGATACACCTAGATGTATTGGTTGGTTCTGTTAGAGCTCTTTTCCAATCCTGAGAAGGAAATCACGAGCTTCCTCCCTCGGGTTCTTCTCTATTTTTCCAGGTAATGTACCGAGTTTCCTTCCTAATATTTAGTTCGACATCTAGCCAATTTGATTATCTAGGACACTAATTGGAGCCTCCTGAATTTTGGATCATGGTCTCAGCAGTAGATATGAATTTGGTCATAAGATCCTCTAACATTGATGTTTTCTCTTGGTGAGGTGGTTGTTGAGATAGAGGAGGTGGTGGATACCATGGTTGCTGTGGGTGAGGGTTATGATACCCATGTTGTTGATAAGGGACCTGTTGGGGTTGTTGCTGCCTCTAGTATTGGTTCTGCTAATGTTGCTGGTTGTAGCTGGGTGGTCACTGGGGTGGATGATTTTTCTGTTGCTAGACCCAGCCTGTGTTTTTCTGATCACGCCATGCCAGGTTTTGGTACTGCTGGTACTGGTTGGTCCCTCGATTTTGTGCAATATTACATACTTCACTTGTTGATGGGCCTCCAGTAGAACCCGCACTGTCCCTCATTATGTTGTTATCATCACATTCTCAAAAGGAAATATGGTTTGATAGATTACATGGGATGTGACCTTCAGATTGATCACATCGGTCTTCTTGGATACATTGTCCATCTAGGTAGCTTGCATTGTCGTTGCATTTATGTTCTGCATACCTCATTTCTTCTTTCCCATTTAGGATGCCAGTGGAAGTCGTTGGCAGACATATCTTCCAGTAGTTCTAATAGTACGATAGGTGACTTCCATATTACCATACCTCCATCAGCTGCATCCAAAACAAACATGGTATTATTTTTCAACCCTCCATAGAAGGTTTGGACTTGCATAGTAAATGGATGTCTGTGGTGTGGTAATTTTCACAAAATATCATTGAAGCGCTCCCATGATTCGTATAAGGATTTTTATTCATGCTGTTAGAAGTTATTGATCACGATCTGTAGTGTCACCGTCTTCAAGGATGGGAAGTATTTGGACATGAATGCCTGGTCTAGCTCTTCCCATGTGCGGATGGATCATTGCGGAAATCCTTTAATCCAATATTTTGTCATATCCCTTAGAGATAAGGGGAAGAGGTAAGGATAGATGGTGTCTGTGGACACTCCTTGGAAAAGGAATGTGTCGCAGACCTCTAGAATATTTTATAGAGGGCCATTGGGATCCTCAATGGGAAGGCTACCAAATTGAATGGTGTTCTGGATCAGTTTCACGATAGCAGGCTTGATCTAGTAGTGTTGGGAATTCATCTGTGGACGGACGATGCCCATATCAGCTCTATGGATTGATGACATGTCATACTCAATGAGAGTATGGCGTGGAGGTGGCTATTGAGGAAGGGGAACTGGCATGAATTGATGGTCTTCAGCGGCGTAGTATGACCCCTAACCTTGGTTTAAATATGGAATCTTCTCTGGTTGAAATTTTTGGAGCTGTTGCGGGACATATCCTAGAGAAATTGGAGCTTTCGGATTCAGTTTGTCATCTAGTCCTAACTGATGTCCAGCTCCTTGGAAAACAGGTGGATTGCCATCCTCATTTTGAGCCAGGGGAGTGGTTTGGTTATGGTCAGCCATGAGTACTCATTGGCAACTCAAATACATTCATTCAATCTCCAGGTCAGTTGGGAAAAAACCTGATGAATCAGTGTTCGTGGAACGCGTGAGTTGGACACTCAAACACCAAAATACTAGCACAAAATAAAACATAACACCAAGAGTAAATGAGGAAATGAGAGATAAAATGAAATATGATTAAAAAAGAAATTTTTCTGAACTTCAAATTTTTATTCTCACTAAAATTTAATAAAAAATTAATTAAAACAAGAATAAGATTAACACTAAGATTCCCTGACAACGTTTCCAAAATTTGGTGAGTCGTTTCACCGAAGGTATATTATTGGAGTCCAAAAATAATTTTTCCCTAACATTTATAGCACTAGTAAGGGGTCGATCCACAGAGAAAAAGCAGTTATTGTTAACAGGTTTAACTTAATTTGTATTTTTATTTTAATGAAATTTTCTGAATTTAGAGTCGATTGTTGTGGTTTTGATAAAAATAACAATTGATTAAACGTTTATTTTAAAAAATTTCTTAACATAATAAAAGTAAAAAATGAGATAAATGATTTCGATTAAGATAAAGAGAGACGTGCATTGTGGTTCTGGGTTAATGAGAAGTTCTTTATTAAATAATATTTCTTATGAGGTTGTGTTGTTCATGATTACCCAACACTATGGTTTTAATTTGTAATAATGTTTCCTTGGTCCTATAAACTTTATAATTAGAGATGAAGTAACTAACTCCTTGGTCCAGTAGTTTGTATTTAATAGTTCATTATATGGCTTAGTCTATTTTGAGTCGACTAATACTTATAATGGTCATTAATTTTTTCTGTATTCTTGTTTTGAATCCCTGAAAATTCTGTCCTTGGTCCGGTATAAATTTTCTAGTGATAATATGAAGTGTTTTAAGAAAAATAAGAAGAGGTCAATAAAACAAACACATTCATAGAAACATATTTCAAATTACAACCCAATATCTCCCACAACCCCAACACACTTGTTGTCTAGTTACACATAGAGAAGAAAACAACCACAAAACTCTTGTTACCAGATGTGATCTTGCTTGAAACGTCGAAGTTAAAATGACCCTTAGGTAGGCAGTGGAAAGAGGGTAGTTCGATGGAAGAGCATCTCGCATTCGAAACATCAACCCCTTCATCAAAAAATAATACACCCCCTTAATCTAGAGGCCAATTCATCCTTTTATAGAATATATTTGTACACGACATGTGGAAAAAGAACAAACAAGGTACTTTTCCACACGTGTTTTTGCCTCTCATTTTTTCGCTGGTAGGTGGCCTAACACGCCATCTTTGACTTGGAACACTGCTCTACCTAGTAGGTGAATGTACGCAGAGTGTAACACCTCTGTACATGGCATGTTTTCTCAATATTTGGCAACCAAATGCTTCTAGAAATGCATACATTGTGTGTATAAATGGCACGCAACGTGTCTCCTTCAGCCGGCCACATGGGCATGTAGACTCTTCTCAGCCACCAACTGCATCGAGAATGGTATACACGTTGAATAGAAATGGCACACGTCTTCTCCTGGTTTTTAGTTACTTGGGAATGTACATGTCCTAGTCAGCCCATGTCTGAGCTTGAAAGTACATGGCATGTATATAAGTATACGCCATGTTGTTGGAAATTTTTTCTCCGTTCTCCGTTTTGTGAATTTGGCCATAAATCTTCAGAAAATGAACAAGATCACCAAAATCAATGTATTTTTCCACTATGCAGTAAGTAATTACTTAACAAAATTCTTATTTTTTAATAGGGTATATGAAAATGTATACACAAATCAGGTCCATCAACACCATATATAAATGTGTTAAAAACGAGCCTTGTTTGTCCCATGAGACATATTGACGCATCTAGGGGATATAAATTACCCCTCTCATCACATCATATGTCTAAGTTATTCCATATATGAATGATTATTAACATACTCAACATTTATATTAATATTATAACTAGCATAAGAAATGTATAAAATTTTCCCAATCTGTAAACATTATTTTTCTGAGTAATATGGAAAATTATTTCAAGATAGTACATCCCTAGTCAAAATATTAATCTAATATTAAATAAAATATGTTATATGGTAAAATAATTATTCAGCAATTTTAAATTACAATTGTTGTTTGAATTGATTAAATTACTCTAATAAAATCATTGTGAAATTCTTGACAGAAATACCCTTTTACTTTATTAAGAAGTGATATTTTAGAAAATCATTTTTATTTTTCATAAAAAAAATATTGTTGACATGTATATCCCAATGATGAAAATTCTGTGATATTATATTTACAGAAAATAAAAATAAAATTCATATTGATATTTGGAAACAAAAGAGATGCAATGTAAAAAAAATATTAATAAACATTAGAAAAGATCCACATCATTGAGTTTTAAGGGAAAATATAATAGGGTATTTAAATCATGAAAAGGTATGATTATTTTATTATATCCATTATTAAACATAAATAAATTTTCATGAAAAATTTTGTTAATTGATTAAGTTATTAAAATCAACTAGGGAGAGTACTTGAATAATGGTAAGAGAATGGGATATTCCCTTTAAACAGGCTTGTATACATATAAGAATTAAAAAGGGGAAGTTAGAAATTTTGTGTTTCCCATTAAATAAATTTGAATTGGGAAAGATAAATATGTATGGTACATAAAAAAATAATATAATATAAGTAAATAAGAGTAATTAATAATTATCATTTATTAAAGATATAGAAAGATTTACCCGATGGAAAAAATGGATGTTTAGGGAGAATACCTTACCACTTTGAAAATGTCAAACCATATACAGAATAAAATTAATGATAATAAAACAAAATCTTTCATAATGTGAATGTTGATATATTCGTGATTTAAAAAATCAATGGAAATTACTATTACCCAAAAAAATTTCGGTGAACTAGGCATATCTCATTGAAATTATGGAGAGATGAGAAAACCTTCCCCTTTTGTATAAATATGATCGGAACATGCCCTTAATATCCTGGATAATAAATTTAAATTTATTAATAATTTTACTCAGAACCTATTAATCATATATTTGATTTATTATTTTTTTTATTATGTTCTTTTTTCCTTTTTTATGAGTTATATGTTTCAATGTCATCATTTTATGGTGTTCGTTTCTAGGTTTTAACGATTGATTCACTTGTATACATGTATGAAAGATCACATAAAATGGAAATATTTATCCAGATTTAAATTTATATTTTATTAATGAAGTTAAATTTTTTTTAATGGAATTATAGATTATTTTTTAATATATTATGATGATTCATTATAAATAATGATAATTATAATTTTATGGATTATTTTCATTATTTTTCGATCATTGTAAAATATTTTTATTTTTTTAATTAATATAATTAATATATAGTAGTTCTAAAACACAAAATAAGATATAATATACAATTATAATATGTTTTAACTATACAAAGGGTTCTACGACCTTCCTAGAATGAGTTATTAGAAAACGAATGTATCAATGTCCACTAATGTGGTGTATCGACACCTCACAGACGTCGTTTTCATTTTTGTAGAAAAATTAGAAGATAAAAGAATTTATTTTGGATATACCTTTATCATAATAATAATAATATAGTACATATATGGGAATGTATTTATCATGCATGTTAGGATACATATGTTATGGAAATTATAAGCCGGAATGGCCTGAAATCCTTCTATTTTATTTTATTATGGATAATCCTCCTTTTAAGGGTTGAAGGGTAACTCGTACATGACCCGTAGGCCAAAGGAACAAGGCCCTATGAATCGCATTACATTAAGAAAATTCCGAGAGACATACCATGCCCAATACATGACCTGTAGGCCCAGCCCACTTGAACTTCCCCTCACCAGCTTCTGCGGCATTTGATCACCTAGCTCCACACCTTTCATTGCATATTGGCCATCATTAACTCGTACAATGATGCACGGTGCCTCATCTTGATTGCGGCTGTCATACCCTCTCGTTCATTCAATCCGGTCAGCTCGGCATCTGGTGGATGCTACTCCTTTTTCTCTGATCCTTTTCTGGGGGTCTGTTCTATGTGAACTATGCTACTCCATGTTCTTTATGGCCCGAAGGCCCTGTGGCCCGAAGGCCCTATGGACCGAAGGCCTTTGATGACCCGAAGGCCCTTGAGAATCGTAGCCCAACACCGGTGGCTCGAAGGCCCAAATAAGGTGAATAGTTTCGGCGACTACAGTGTCGAACATTATCTACTATAGTACTGCTATATGACCATAAAGATTCCTCTACCCAGTTTTGAACCAGGGTCTCTTAGATTCCAAGTTGGAGACCTTATCACTTGGGTACGAGTTCGTTGGCTTATGGAAATTAGAAGAAAATAAAAGGAAATGAAAGAAAATAAATAGAACGAAATGGGATTTTTCCTCTTGAATTATTCTCTTTTTTAACCTCCATATGGAACATTGAAATTGTATTTTAGAAAAACACTTGGGGTAGAGGTTTGAGAGAGGTATTGGGTAGAAATGGAAAATTCAAAAGGCTTTAGAAGTGTGCATAGATTTGGCAGCGATTAGTGGTATTTATACTGGATAAGTAGGGGGTGTTTGATTCTTTTATTCATTATTTTTTTAATTTTGTTTAAGAATATCAATATTATTGATTATTGTGACATTATATAGTAATTAGTACTTGAGAGTTCACATCAATGAATTTTTACCATTTCTATAGATCATCCATGACCCAATAGTTCATTTATTTACTGATAATGATAAATACAATAAATTATTGTATTATATTGTTCACAAAAAATCAAAAATTTTAGAAAAATGAAAAAAATAGCCCTCAACCATTTCTAGAACTATAGAATTATTAAATGGTCATCTATATATGAAAATAATTTTCTATATATGAAAATTTTACTTTTTAAATAAAATCATTATTTATGTGAAAAATAACTTTTTTATAATTATTGCTGGTTTTATAACACATTGACAAAATAAATAAGTGTGCATAAAATAATATTATAACCATAAAAAAATATTTAATCAGTAATTTAATTTATGAAAATAATTTTATTATATTTTATTATATTAGTTATAAATTTTCAAATAAACATTTACACATTACAAAAATATTGACTCTTAATTTAACATTTTTAATACAAGTAATTACATATTCCATGATATAAATATATCATATTTCAATTTATAAGATAACCACATTTTATTAATTCTTTCATAATTTTGGTTATTGTTCAAATCATAAATATAATATGATGAATATGATAGACTAATAAAAAACATTAATTTTCACTATTTACTAGAAAAAACATAATTTTAGAAATATAAAAAAATTTCACCAATGATAATTTTGACACTGAGATTATGGAAATGATGATTATATTGTTGAATATAATTTATAAAGGTGTCAAAATTTACTTGTTAAGAATGTGCACCATTAATTGGTGGTCAAATGTCCTTAAAAAATATATATTATTCGATTACAATTCGATTTATTACATTCATAACCCAATCAAACTTACTGGTTTAAATTGAAAATATTTTAGTAAATTTGAAATATATAAATTTCATTATGAAATTTCAATAATAGTGGTTAAATTAATTTATAATTCCTTTGTGGTCTAAAATATAATTTTATATAATAACACATACTTTATGTTTATTTGGTATTTATATTCATTTCTATTTAATTTTCAACTAATGAATCGATTTTATAAACATGTCTAAAAATATTTTCAAAATATAAAAAATCAAATTTATTCTATATATTCCTCCAACTATGTAAAAATAATAATACTAAATCATTTGTTTAAGAATGGTGTTCTCTGTAACAGAAGGTATTGAAAAATCTAAATTTTAAAAAGGGTCATATGATAAAATATTATAGTTTTACATTAATTGTATAATTTTGAAGCAAATCATTTTACAAAAGATTTGGAAATATATGGTGGATTTCAAGAAAATGTGGATAAAATTTAAAACTGAGGTGACTAAATAATTTTATGTTTATTCTTGAGTAATATTACACTAAATGAAATATTGATTATAATGTATTGAATTTAAATAAATACAATTATTTGTTTTGGAAATTAGAATCATCTCGTAGAAAATGAAATTCTGCATTGGGTCACTAAATGATGAAATTAATTGACATTATTCTAATTTAATGAAGGATATAATGGTATGAACATTTTATCATGAATTATTAGTGGGTGACTAGGATCGGAATTCCAGGAATTTTATACCATAACAATAGATTTACGAAGAAAAATATATGTATAATAAATTCATCATGATTTTACTGGATGGGGATTTGATCTATGTTATCCCAATGGAATAATACTTAAATGGGTGTGGAAAAATTTTAATGCGATTGATAAACTGAGTAGTGTAAGGATATATGATATTTTAACTAACAAAACTCTTGGAATTGGATAATTTATCTTTATTATTATTTGATTCATACATGACAGTAACTATAGAGTTGTTTATTTTATTACTTACTTATCGATGAAAAAATCATTAAATCAATATTTTATTATAGTTTACATATATTTTAAATTAATGTTTGGTTAGATTGAAATTTTATTACTTTTTAACTTCTCTTTTCAATATATATATATATATTAAATAATAATTGTCTATCATTTTGGGAACATATTATTGATCATTCAGGGAAATACTACAAGGGAATTTTGTTCTCATAAACATGATTTTATTTTAGGAATTTTTAAATAATGTTATACTATATCAAGGTAAATGGAAAGGATCTTGTGGAGGTGGTGAGTTTTCATGACTAGAATCATATTGGGTAATATTGGTGACTATTAGTGTAGTGGTCCACTCCAACAATGGATACATTCATATTTTTTAATGATGGAAGTTGAATTTTTTTCTTTAGATGATGTAACTTTTAAATGTTACCTTTATTTTTATGGTACTTTATCATTATGTATTTCTTTTTAAACCATCATATATTTGATTTTTATTCATCTTTTACGACTATACTGTTCATTATTTGGGTAAATGAATTCCCTGGGAATTTTTATTAATGTATAGGAACTAGTGGCCCTTCCTTTCAGACCGTGGACACCTATTACTCCATGGAATTATCGACTCAGATACCTGTGTACCCTAGAATTTTCGTTGGTTAATTAATATATGAAATATAAATTCTTACCCTATATTTTTTTTGGAAAATGGTCATGTATCTTATCTGTGTGTGTATAATACCTCCTCAACGAAGCGATGTGATTTATTTTTCATTTTGTATATACATTAATAGAAAATATTATATGTTTACTAATTAATGTGATAATCAAATGATAAATACGATTATTAAAATATAAAAAATTATCCATATAATTATATTTTCATCCAATTTAATATTTTAAGAATTATTTTGTTGTATGTACAATTATGATGAAATCATGACCATGGTCTGTGGACATGAACTATCAAACTGAACCATTAATATAAAATTAAACTAAAGACAATCCAATATTTCTTTTAATAAAAAAATATACATGGAATATAAATTTTTTTACAAATATTATATTGTCAAAAAAATTCCAATATTGTGTGTATATGGATTATAAGAATTTATTTATTTAATAAGCATTTATTTTTAATAAGCGTTTATTTCCCCACTTGGGAATTAAAATGGATGTTGTGAAATGGATCATCTAAAATATGAAAATATATTGTTTATAAATTTATAAATAATGAATTCATTAAAAATATATAAATTAAAATATAAACCTTTTTAATATAAAGGAATCCTTTTTTCAAAAAACTGCCTTTATGTGCACAAATGTTCTTCAAATCGCAAAATTTTAAAAAAATGGATTAATGATTAAAATAGAATATAAATATTAAATATTATAGTAATTTTTAAAAATTAAGTTTATTTTTTTGTATTCTTAATAAAAGAAAGTATCCAATTTCAAACTCAAAAATATATTTTTATGAAATAAACTTCCATCCCAATTGGCACAATGATTTTAAAATAATTTTCTAAAAAATCAGAAAATAATTATAGAAAATAATACTTATTTTAAAAGTCATCTTTCAATAATTATCATTTGGTAAAATTAGAATAATTTTCTTATAAAATAACCATTTTCAATGAATTGTGAAAAATATTTGTTTTTTATGAATTGTGGTTTCTTTTTAT